>CM030361.1:307075223-307675223 GCA_017893485.1 Hemerocallis citrina
CGGATTTGTTTAGTTACAAAGTTAGGATTTGTTTGGTTATAAAGCCCAAGATATATCGAATAAGAAAAGAAATTTTTTATATTTGAATGTTTTGATTTGGGCAACTCGTGCGGTGCACATTTATATTTGTTGGGTATAGTTTAGACGTGTATTGCACGAATTTGTTTGGTTACAAAGTCCAACTCTCCCATTAAAATAGTATTAGTATAATATACGTGCGATGCACTCCTACTAAAAGTACATGCATCAAATTAAATAAATATATATCGAATAAAAAAAGAATTAGTTTATATTTGAATGTTTAGATTTGGGTGACACATGCAGTGCACATGTACATATATTGTTGGATTTAGTTTTGATGTGTATTGCACGGGTTTGTTTGGTTACAAAGTTACGGTTTGTTTGGTTACAATTCCCAACTCTCCAATATATATATATATATATATATATATATATATATATATATATATATATATATATATATAGGGGTCGGTTCGGGTGAGAACCAACCCTGGGGTGAGAACCTAAGGGCCTATCCCAGCCATTCATCTGTGTAATCTTAACGGTCAAGATTTTTTAAAATTAAACAATAAGATTAATTAATTTTTGCACTAAGATGTCAATCCCTTTAATTAAGGGATGGGGACCGCGTAATAAAAGGAATAATTATAAATTGCCTTTTTTTTGTGTGCGACGGTTAAGGCAAATTTGGTCAAACTGGAGAGAGAAATAATTTATTCCCGTAAAATATTGGAGAAGATTTTGTTTCCCAAATTAAATAGCAACTGCAGAATCATTCACCATTTCGTTCCTTACAGTTACTGTTTATTACAGTTGCTATTTATAATTATTACAGTTGCTGTTTAAGTGGTCAGGTATTGCTGTATAATTATTTCAGTTGCTATATATAATTATTACAGTTGCTGTTTAAGTGGTCAGGTATTGCTGTATAATTATTTCAGTTGTTATTTATAATTATTACAGTTGCTATTTATAATTATTACAATTGCTATTTATAATTATTACAGTTGCTATTCGAGAAGATTTTGTATCCCAAATTAATAGCAACTGCAAAATCATCACGCGTAATAAACAGTAACTGTAATAAACAGTAAAGATATATCTCTGGGGTTTAACAAGTATTGTATATAGCTATCATCGACAGGTTTACCATCGAGTTGATCACACTTTTCTTGACCCAATCTGGTGTATACTTGACACAAGCCGGTCTGGTTGATCATAGCGTGAGGGTTGACAAGAAACTGAGAGTGGAGGTATTTGAAAATTACAAACCCATCTCCTGCAAGTTTAATGGCTGATTCAACTAGGGTTTTCCATGGAAGCTTGCCACTTTTGAACTGGGTCCATGCCTTATGAAGACCTGCGAGTTCCCCAGGGATGCCGATGGAGAGACCCCCACTAACTTGCAACTGTTTAATAATCTGTGATCTTTCATTCCTATTATTACGCGGTCCCCATCCCTTAATTAAAGGGATTGACATCTTAATGCAAAAATTAATTAATCTTATTGTTTAATTTTAAAAAATCTTGACCGTTAAGATTACACAGATGAATGGCTGGGATAGGCCCTTAGGTTCTCACCCCAGGACATGGTTCTCACCCGAACCTTCTCCTATATATATATATATATTAACAATTTTAGCTTATTTAGTAAATGAACAATTGATGAGTTGACATGAATGTAATTGAAAAATCCTAAAAAAATGTTTTTATATATATATTAACAATTTTAGCTTATTTAGTAAATGAACAATTGATGAGGTGACATGAATGTGATTAAAAAATCCCCAACTCTCCAATATATATATATATATATATATATATATATATATATATATATATATATCACATGGGTATAAGCAACTAGCTTATTTAGTAAATGAACAATTGATGAGGTGACATGAATGTAATTAAAAAATCCTAAAAATTGTTAATTGGCTAATGTATCATATGCATTATGCATCCTTATCAATTGTTCACTTATATATATTTATTAAATAAACAAGTTGCTCATATCCCTTTTACTTTATATCTCTAATATTATAATGGGAGATGGCCTTAGTGTCATTCGTCAATCTATCAACACGTGTGACGCACGTACATAACTAATATGAATGAGGCTTCAGGTTCGAGTCTTCACTACGTCAAAGTTTTATTTTTTATTTTTAAAATTATTAAGGCTTGCTTGTTCGTGCATAACTAATATAAAAGATGTCTTAGGTTCCAGGCCAGACTAGGTCAAAATTTTTACTTTAAAAAAAATATATTTATTAAGACGTGCATCGTGCAATTCCAACTCTCCCATTAATTACAACAAAAATAAAGAAATAAAAAAATTTCACCTATTTAAAACGTGCAACGCACGTGCAAAACAATTTTATAATATTTTTTAACACTAAACATACACATATGTTGTACGTTCAACTCAATTTCTACTTATAAATACGTGCATTGCACGTACGAATTGTAGCTTTTCCCAATTACGTGCAATGTACATCCAACTCCAGAACTATTTCTTAACACGTATATCAAACATGAAAATCCTCCAACTCTTATCAGAACGTGCATCCCACGTGAAAAATACTAGTATATATAGAGAGAATAATGTGAGCCTCATATTTGTATGAGGAAATTTTCTTCATACAAAGTGATTATATTCACTTAGTGGGGTCGTCACGGAAGATTCAGTCTGTTCGTCATGTTTATCATACCAATGTAAATATGTGTAAAAAAATCAAGTAGTTTGGAGGTCATTCACTCCTGCAATTTTTCGAGAGAGATTTAGCTTTATTTCTAGAGATTGGGTCAAGATCAAGAATCCTCACAAACACACCATATCAAACACTTGAATATTACCAATAACAAAAGGGTAAAGGAGGAAGGACATTTTAATGGCAGCAGTCTTCTCAGCTTTCTACTGTACAAACTGATGAAGAAGCCCCCATCTCTCTCTCTCTCTCTCTTGCTCACTGTAAAATTAATGAAACATTACAAACTACTACACCCCTTTATCTAAAAAATTTCTACATTAATTGATGGATTATTTGTCCACAGTTCTTACAACATCATTAAATAGTTTGTGGCCACCTCTGCTCACAAATTAAGATACATGACTCTTACATTGGTTGTTCTTGAATTAATGCACTCCCCCCCCCCCCCCCCCCCCCCCCCCCCTCTCTCACTCACACACACACACAAAGAGATAAGGAAAAATCCAAAGTCCATCATAATAGAAAGCTCCTGTTTCTTTGATTGTTCTCTACCTTCCATTGGTCACAAGCCTGCTGTCAAAAGCAAAATAATACAATCAATTAATATAAAACATATAGATAAATACAAAACAAATTCAAACTTTAAGCAGTTTTCGAAAATGTGAAATATAGCCATCCTGTTTCACTAAGAGATACGAAGATACCAAGTAAGAAAATAATTAGGGTTGGACAAAAATTTCATGTAGGGTAGGCGAGTGCAAATGAAAATTGTTGTATACACATGAAGTTTGAGATATAAATGTCCAAGGCCTTGTTTGGAGGATAAAAAGGAAATAAATCCAATGAGAGGTAAAATATATAGCTGTATATAGTTCTAATTAAATTTGTTTCAGCATTTGGCATACTCCATGTTCATTCATTACTATGAAGACTTCCATTCTGAAAGAAACTTGCATAAGTACTACTTGTATTTCTTTTCTATAATCATGAAAAAAAAATTCAAACTTAAAAGGGAAAGAAAAAAAAATCCACCTTAGTTTATATACTCACCAAATGTTTGCTAAGGCCATTTATTCCTTTCCTCTACTGGAAAGAGCTCATGTTGTTGAGTTCAAACCCCCTGATTTGGTCACCCACTTGCACTAGAAAATTTTCACTTCCCTGAAAAGTATATATATGTAAATGATGTACTTGTTTAATAAAGAGAGAGGTCTCAAATTTGGGATCATGTCTTAGATTCGAGATTAGCCTACGACGTAATCCTATATTCAAAAATAATAATAATAATAAAATTAAATTAAGAACCTGAGTGGGGCCATGGGGATGGAGGGGGAAAGGAGGAGGAGGATGGTCAATCATTTGTTGTTGTAGGCTGTGGGTTGCAGCAGCTGCCTCAAATGCTGTGAGTGAAGTGTGACTGGTTTGGATTAGAGATGGCATGGCTTGTGATATGCTCCCCATTTCCTATTGAAAAATAATACACCATCACTCAGTATCAAAATGATCAATCAAATTGATAATATGTGCATATCAATCAACATTGTATCTTTAACATGATAATATATATACCTCTGGTACTTGAATCATATAGTCTTCAAGGCCAAAACCATAGAGAATGGGATGAACTGAAGCAAGCTTCATAGAGAGAAACTAGACACAGAGAAAAGCAGCAAAGATCTGCATTAGTCTTGAAAATATTGCATTATTGATTAATTAGAAACAATAATAATTAAGCAAGTAAATATGTACCTCAACTTGGTTTTGCAAGGACTGCACATAGTTGATTATCTCATCCAAAACTAGGGCCTTTCCAATAACCTAATTAACCCATCAAAATTACACATTTTGTCAACAGTATAGAGAAATTTACTGCATTCGCGCGCAGTACCGAATATTAATCAAATATGAGAAATCTCACATTATCACACCCTGGAACAAGCCCTTGCAATTTCTTCATCCTTTCACTTATCCTCTCCCTTCTTACCTGTAAATGATCATGATCATTTTATTAGCACATGTACTGCACATGTTCGTTCTTTTGACATATTTAATTCCGGAAACAGAAAGAATTACGGGAACAAACGTGTACATATAATGCATGTGCTGTCAAAATTTGAGTTTTGTAGGGGCCGGATTGTGTTTACCCTTTCAGCAAGGCTGTGGCTATCTGTTGCTTGGCCTCCCCTGGCTCTCACATGAATGTATCCAGAAGGTGGCTCCTCATTATGATTAATGCTTGCCTTTGTATCCTTCAACTCCTTATTTGCTAATTTGCTCTTCTTCTTTTCAACTTCTCCATTTACAACACTATTTGATATTTTTCTCCTGCCCTTGCTTTCCTTACCACCCTATTCACATTTCACAATTTTTTCAATATAATATCACAAAAATATACAATTAATTGATATATATATATAATGGGAAAAAGGGGTATGAACAATTTGCTCATTTAGTAAATGAGCAAGTGATGAGCTGGTATACATGTGATTGAGAAATCCTAAAAGTAGTTAAATACTTAATGTATCACATGCATGCCACCTCATCAATTGCTCATTTATTAAATGAGCAAGTTACTCATATCCCTTTTACTCATATATAATTTAGGTCTAATTACAAGTACTCACTTTGTGTTTGAACTCATTTAACAAGCCAACAACGGTAATTTTGACCGGTCAAAAGTAATAAATGATACGCCACCGAGAGCATAGTAGGAGGTTATTGCTACCAAATTCTGCATATGCTATATATTCTTCCCTTTTTTTTTACAATAATAACTCTGGTGTTTAGGGCCGGTCCTAGTTTCTGAGGTCCGAGGCAAAAAGCCTAAATAATTATTTTTGGGACCCCTAATAACAATATATTTTTTTTACGTACAAAATAAGTGTCTATATTTACAAGAAAAATACAAATTTGGAACCTCTAAAATTGTAAAAAATTCAGGGGTACGAGGCGGCCGCCTCACCTGCCTCAAGGTAATGTTTTTTTTACTTATGTATATGTGCATTACACATGTATAGTAAGTAAGAAATACTTCATTAGTTTAGAGATTAGATTAGCAGATTACCTTAGATTGGCTAGAGGTAAAGCAAATCCCAACACCCTTCTTCCTCTTCTTCTCCAAAGAGGGTGATTGCGACTGCGGTGTAGGTAGCGGCACCACCACATCAAGATCAGAGCTTGTTGGGGTCTCTTCGACCGCTTCCTCGGAATGCTGGTAGCTAATAGTGAAAGAAGATGAAGCATTAGTGTTATCATTGTCCAACAATTCTCCATTTTGGTGATGGAGGAAGAGAGGGATCTCAATAGGGGAGTTCGGGAGGTAATTGAAGGGGTCTACATAGAAAGATGAAGAAGCTGCAGGAGGTTGTTGTTGTTGTTGTTGATGATGATATAAGTAGTTGGCTTCCATAGGTGAAGAGAAAAAGAGAAAGCGAAGAAGCTGTAACTAAGAGAGAAGGGGAAGTGGATATAGGTGCAATGGTGAAGAAGGCAAGGCCAATGTGGGTCTTATATAAAGTTGGAAAGAGAGAGAGAGAGAGAGAGAGAGAGATGATAAGACCAGTCAACATGTACACAAATATGAATAGCATTATTTAGGCCTGCTTCTCTCTCTCTCTCTTCTCTCTTCTCTACTATGTTTCTATGAAGTCACTCTCTTAGGTCTGTCTAATAGTGAGGGCTAGTGGGGCCCAGAGGGGAGGGTGTGTATTTAATTACAAAAACTACTGCACTAGGAAGAAGGTGACACGAACATGCCGATACAAACGGGAGCGGTGGCATTCGGGTCGATCGGGCCGGGTCGGTTCCAAACCGCTCGGGTTGGACAGGCTTGGGTTAGGTTTCGACTTTAATCGGGCAGGGTCGGACTGGGTTCAAAATTGAAAGATTTGACTTGGTCGACCCGCAAACCTATTCGGGTCGAACTTCTTTTGGGTCGGGCCGGATTGCGGATTTGCCCAATTTATTTATTTAATTTTTTTTAAAACATAACTTACAATTTTTTTTAAAACATACAACAAGTATAACTGTGTAAGAGTGAAACAAAATTGTATATATTATTCATTTCAACTTTTATAATTTTTTTTACTGACTTTTTACATATAAATACAAGTAATGAAAACTCAAAAAGAACATACAATATTTTGTAAATTACATTTACATGTTTGAGGGGATAATCAGAATCTATAGTTCGAGATAGCCTAGAATTATATTGAAGAGAGGTCATTGGACTACTGTCGTACACCTCTACTAAACATAAACCTAGGATCTCCTCGCTCTAAATTTTTAACTCTTGTTGTTGGACTTCAGGCCAGTTGCTTCCACTTGTTGATTTATATGCCACTTTTCCTCGAGTCATGTCTTCAACCTTAATTCATCCAATTTTTGGTGCACACGAGCATCTCCAATGAATTCGGTTTCAAGCGATTCGTGTAATCTGTTAGAACCATGCCACTTGTAGAAAAAAGTATTTTCTGAAACAACTATGTAGACAAGATGAATAGTATATCTCAAGCCATAAGTGAAAAAATACGAAAAATATTTTCATGTTCTTTCCACCATTGTAGCACTTCAATCTTAGGACTAGAACTCTCACTATCTTGTTGATTATACCAATTTAATTCATTATGTGCATTAGTCCTGAATTTTTTTGATTGAATACGAGTAAGTAAATTAGTAGTGACATCTTCTAATGTACTCCTACTCTTACCTTTAGAAGTAGAAGAAGAAGAAGTAACTACACAAGTTGGACTAACATATGCAAAAAATTATCTTAATAATCATACAAGTTATTCAATTTCGATTCAAACCAAGCTAAAAATTCATTCAATTATATTCAGAATTATCTCCAAGCTAAGTAAAGTAAAAAATATTTCAATCAAACTCCTCGTCCCCGCTAATTTGATACGATGATCCATAACAGTAGCAATACAATACAACATAGGAGGATAATAAAAATACTTGAAAAATTTAGTATAAACCGGAACAACAATATCGCTAATGTATTCATCCGAAATCATGTTTTGAAAAGTTTGCATTATAGTAATTATTGAAATGAAAATACTATTAGAAGTAGAATCATAAGATGTAGAAAACTTCACAGATGCAATTTGAAAATGTTCCAAAAATCGTAAAAAAGATTCGGCAAAATACTATGAGTCATTTGAAAATTTTCCATATTTTTTGCAAGATAAAAATCGTTTATAATATCTTTGTATTGAGTAATAATATTTAGTAAATCGAAAATAGAGTTTCATCGGTTTCTAACATCTCTAGAAATTTTTTTAAAATGTATGTTCCTAAGTTTACACCATTCTTTAAATTCTTGAAGCATAGTAACACTCAAAGCAATAAACTGTACACAATTTTTAATTCCAATTATATATTGTTGCCGCTAAATTTGGTGTGGGGGCAAACAGATAGTATTTGTGGATTCTTAGGAAAACTGAATAGTAAACCTGTATACCTGTTCCGTCGGGGTCTGATCGTCGCTCCTGCCGTACACCTGCAAAAAGTACGAGTCACCGGGGTTGTTCCCGGCGACGCACCCTCCGACGCTCAAGTCAGTAATCTAGGAAGACTATGAAAGAGCGCAAAAACTGGAGAAAGATTGATTACCTCTTAATGGAGATGGATGGGGGGTATTTATAGGCGTCTTAGGGAACAGATTAGGAATGTAATCCCCGTGATCTGATAAGGAATATTCTCCTTGTAAACAGATTAGGAATGTAATCCCTAATTCCCAGTGGAGGGATAGGCATGAATTAGGGCCGTTGATTAGGATCTAATCAGGAGCCTTAATTCTATCCCTCTGATCGGGCTTTATTGCTGGTTGAAACCCGCGCCCGATTGAAGCGGATCCGTCTGTGGGTTATTGGGTCTTTAACGGAGAGACCCAGTACCCATCTCAGATACTATTTGTAGGTGAAATTACCGTTTCACCCCTGGGCTTCAAGATTCGTGCCCGATTTGGACGGTTCCAATTAACCCCCATTTTTAGCCATATCACAAGCCCCCCACTCCTAAAGGCTGAGCTTGATCGGCCTTTGAGGAGTAGTTTAACTGTTTTAAAGACCAGCTGAGTTGTATCGGAGCCCAAATGGAAGGTTTTGAATCTTGAAGGAGGTAGTTTGGTGATTTTTCAAGTAGGTTGGACTCTGAGTCGCTCCAGAGCCTCTTGTAGGGATATCCTTTTTAGCGAAGTGTCAATTCGTCGCTTTGGGGTTTCGGAAGATTGTTTTTGGGCTACAATTGTTTGTCTGGGAGCAAGAAAGCGCTCCCCGACTTTATAATTGCTTTCCCGAAGTTCTTCCTTGCCTCTCCGAATTTTGATTATTTTTTGCGATTTTTTGGTGCGATGGTTCGACCGTTTTCCTTCGTTGAGGGGCACATGTGCTCGTATCCTGCTTCCGACCCCTTCCAGAGCTCGCTGACTAGGGGACCGAGGTCCGTATGCGGTTCGGCGCATCTTTCCGAAAAGGGGAGAGAGCTCGGCATGGTCGTGAGTGCTGAGAGGGAGTTCGGGATGATCCGAGGTCCAATCTTTCCCCGTAATAGGGTCGGTGCCAAGAACGCTTGGCACTTGGTGCCGAACACCATTTTTCCCCCTAGAATGGGGTCGGTGCCAAGAACGCTCGGCACTTGGTGCCGAACTGCATTTTCCCCCTATAATGGGGTCGGTGCCAAGAACGCTCGGCTCATGATTCCGAACTCGAATTTTCCCCCTAGAATGGGGTCAGTGCCAAGAACGCTCGGCATCTGGTGCCGAACTTGAATTTTCTCCCGTAACGGGGTCGGTGTCAAGAACGCTCGGCAGCTTGTGCCGAGGTCCATTTTTCCCCCGTAACGGGGTCGGTGTCAAGAACGCTCGGCAGCTTGTGCCGAGGTCCATTTTTCTCCCGTAATGGGGTCGGTGGCAAGAACGCTCGGCAGTTGGTGCCGAACTCGAATTTTTCCCCCGTAACGGGGTCGGTGCCAAGAACGCTCGGCATCTGGTGCCGAACTTGAATTTTCCCCCGTATCGGGGTCGGTGTCAAGAACGCTCGGCAGCTTGTGCCGAGGTCCATTTTTCCCCCGTAACGGGGTCGGTGTCAAGAACACTCGGCAGCTTGTGCCGAGGCCCATTTTTCCCCCGTAGCGGGGTCGGTGGCAAGAACGCTCGGCAGTTGGTGCCGAACTCGAATTTTTCCCCCGTAACGGGATCGGTGTCAAGAACGCTCGGCAGATGGTGCCGAGGTCTATTTTTCCCCCGTAACGTGGTCGGTGTCAAGAACGCTCGGCAGCTTGTGCCGAGGTCCATTTTCCCCCCGTAACGAGGTCGGTGTCAAGAACGCTCGGCAGCTTGTGCCGAGGTCCATTTTTCCCCCGTAACGGGGTCGGTGTCAAGAACGCTGGCAGCTTGTGCCGAGGTCCATTTTTCCCCTGTAACGGGGTCGGTGTCAAGAACGCTCGGCAGTTGGTGCCGAACTCGAATTTTCCCCCCGTAACGGGGTCGGTGTCAAGAACGCTCGGCAGATGGTGCCGAGGTCTGTTTTTTCCCCGTAACGTGATCGGTGTCAAGAACGCTCGACAGCTTGTGCCGAGGTCCATTTTTCCCCCGTAACGGGGTTGGTGTCAAGAACGCTCGGCAGCTTGTGCCGAGGTGCGTAACTTGTCGTTTTTCGTCATAGAAGTTTGTATCAACTGTGCGCCTTCTGAACTTCTGACAACTTCTGACAGCTTCTGACAGATGGGACGTTTATTAAATGCAGTGACCTCTGGGCTTCCATTAGATGGGATGCTCATTAAATGCAGGGCATGATTTGGCGTGGTAAACAAGGCGACGGTTGAGGTCGCTTTGTCGTTTTGTGTAGATGGGCCGGTCGTACAAGCCCACCATCCTCGTTTGGTGTGCACCTCTCTATAAATCCTCACCCCCCCTCTCATTTCTCATTTCCCTTTTCTTTTGCTCAGGCGGTTTCTTGTGCTTAGGCGAGTACTTCCGGTGGTCGACGTTTGTTTCCGGCAAAGTTTTTCGGCAGCTATCTTCTTTTAAGGTAATTTATCAATTATGTCTGTAGCTTCTGTCTCCGAAGAAATCTCTTGGTCCGAGCCCTCCCTTGAAGTTGTCGAGGATTCGACTCCGACTAAGGGCAAGAAGGTGTTCGGCAAGGATTCGATCGTTGAAGATCCGAAGAGGATGAGAGAGTTCGGACAACTGCCAGGGCCGTTAACCGGGCTCCATAGAGTTAGGCAGCTCCCGGAGGATCAAGCCGAGCGAATCGTTCATGGGAGGGGGAGGTCCTTCGAGGAGAACGCCGCGAGGGAGACGACGGAGGCGGACGAGACGGCGTCGATCCTGCACGAGGAGGACTTGGCGGTGATCCGGGATTCCTTTCACATCCCGGAGGAGTACGAGCTCATGCTGCCGGGTCCCGGGGTTAGGGCCAATTCGCCGTTGCCAGTGATGATGTGTTGCTGGCCGGTCGATGCCTTTATCGCCGGGGCTCAGCTGCCTCTCCACGCGTTCGCCGTTACCGTGGTAAGTTGGTTCGGGGTCAGCCCCATCCAACTCATGCCAAACGCGTGGCGAGTGACAAATGGTTTCGTTCTCCACTGCCAAGCTGCAGGGATCCAGCCGCAGTTGAACGTGCTTCGGACGTTATACTGGCTCCACCAAGGGAATAAATCGGAGTACTGGTATTACTTGACTCCGAGGCACGGTGGTAGGCTCGTCATATGCCCCGACTCCATTAAGCACTGGTGAGAGAAGTTTTTGGTTGTGCGGAGTCGGGAGGCATGGCCGATCCCCTCCAACTGGGTAGAAGGGGTGCCGAAGAGGGCGAGGGCGCTTCCGAAGCTCAGTGTAGAAGAAGAAGAAGCGGTCCGGACTCTCCTTGATCGGCCAAAGTATGACTGGAGGGAGCTGACGGAGGACATCCTCTACAAGGGAGGGCTCTGCCGCGTAGATCCCAGTACGCGGCTCTCGTTATGTTTTTGCTTTCTGAACTCTCTTCCTTGTATTTTGCGGTGTGCTAATCAATTTTTACTTTGGATGCAGAAACCATGGACTACGACGCCGTGCTGGCGCTCAGGGCCGGACTCGCGAGCAAGGCCCCCAAGAAGCACAAGAGGGTCGCGACCAAGCTGCCGTCGACCTTGAAGGCTTCGAGGATCACAGCCCCGGTCGAGGAGGTGGAGAACCTCGAAAGTCCTGTTGCCGCCGTGGTGGGGACTTCGGCTTCGGCCGCTACCGGCGAGTTCCCTATCGCTGCAGCCCTGGGAATGGCGATGCCGCCTCTGACGGCAGTTGCCGAGGAGCTCCTGACGGAGGAGCACAAAAGAATTCACATTCCGGACTAGCAAGTCCGGAAGCACGACGGGTTCCTCGACAACTCGCTGGCGAGCATGCAGGCCGTCAAGCACCTCGCCACTCCGAAGGACCGAGCCGCCATGGAGGCCGGGCGAGAGGGCGACGACGTGATCGAGATCGTTCGTTCGGCGGTGTCAGTAAGCCTTGAGCTTCTTTCATTTGTTGTACTCCTTTAACCAAAAAAAAAAAAAATTCTAACTCCTTTGGTTCTTCTTTGCTATAGATCATCGTCCACTTTGGTCACCTCACCGAGAGGTTGACAGCTCTGGAGAAGGAGCTAAAGCAAGAATCCGACCAGGCTCGGAACGAGAAAGCTCGGCTGTCTAACGAGCTCGACAAGCTTCGCGTCGAGCACGAGGGCAGGTCGGCGAGGATGGTGCACCTCGAGTCCGAGGTGACGAGGTTGGAGGGCGAGCTCCTTCGCCAGAAGGAGGGGTCGGCCAAGCAGTTGGCCGAAGCCGAGGAAGCCAAGGCGGCAGCTGTGAAGGCGGCGGAGGACGCGACCCTGGAGAAGGCGCAGGGGTTCCTTGCCCAGAACATGGCGAAGGCCTTCGCCGCAGCCATCGACCGGGTGTCGAAGGAGTTCCCCGAGGTGAACGTCTCGGGGTGGAGGCTATTCCCCGGCCACGTCGAGGGTTTCGACCCTGAGTCCGAGGGGGAGGAGGAGTAAGGTCACTGATGAGGTCCCCGGTACCGTGGTCACTCCGCTGGCGGTGGCGTCCCCTTCGGAGAAGTCGACCCCCACCCGAACTCGTCGCCCGGGGAAAGAGGTCGCACCTTGACTCCGCTCCTCATTTTCTTGTTTTGTTTTTTGTTCTTTTTCCTTTTCTTTTCAATCATTGTAACGCCTAATAGTGGACTGGCCACCGCTGCTTTTTTGAAATGAATGAAAAGAAAATTTTTGAAGTGTTGGTGTTCGGATCTTCGTCTTTCGCCCCCCTTTCGTCAAATATTCTCTTTTTGTTTTGAAAGTTTCTTGTTTCGAAAATTTCTCAAGTGTGATGCTCCGGCAGTGTTTGAACTTTTGCTGTTTATCTCGATCTCTTTTCAGCTCATGGTGGTCGCCCAAGATACCGAGGCAATTCGTTCGGACGAAGGAGCTCGAGCCGAGGCCGGCCTAGGGGCGACGAGGTTGTGTCTGGCACGATGCCGAGACCGGCTCCACGAAGTCGAGCTCGGATTGCGCCGAGCCGAAAGTGAAAGGAGACATCTTCAGCTCGTCCTCGGCCGGTGAGACATCGAGATTCGTCGTTTGGAAAGCAGAATCGCCGAAATGACTCCCACAGGAGAAGGTGAATATTCGCCGACCGCTTTCAGTAATGAGCTTCGGATTCAGTGCATCCGTCATAACCTGTCTAAAATAACAGCGGAGAGGGACGACCTGCTTTCCGAGATTCGGCATCTGCAGGCTGTAGAGACGAAGCTTCGGACGGAGGGCACGAGCTTGACAGGCAAGGTGGCAGAGCTGACGGTTGAACGGGACGGGTTGACAGCCGAAGTCGATGCCTTGAAGAGGGCTACCGTTGACAAAAGTATCGAAGTCACTCTTCTTCGCCGCCTGATAGCGAGTCGCTCGAGTGTGCCGGACTCCGCGATTCTGCCACGCTTCGAGGTCGACGTAAAGGACGACTCTTTGAGGGAGCGGATTTCCGAGCTAGAGGCGGAGGTTGCTCGTCTGAAACCGCGCTCGGGGCCAATCAACGTCAGGAGCACTTCGTGCACTCGCGCGGAGAGCGATCGGGGCATTACATTTTATGAGATGGCGACCCGTCAGCGCATCGGCCATCCTAGTCCGGGGGACGCGCAGAGCTCGGTAGCAATCTCGTCAAGCGGTGCGTCCGTCGGAGCTGCCACTAGAAGCGGCGCCGAGGATTCGTCCCAATTTGCCGGCTTGGGGTCGCGCTCCGGGGACAAGCGTCGTCACCCCCGAGTGTCTTTGAAGCGGAACACCCCGGCCCCAAGGAAGCGCTGAAGACTTCGTTTATAAAAGCTTTTGTATTTTTTAGCTAAGTGTAATAAGTCGGCATTGTAACTTTCACTTTTTAGTAGCTTGTAATCTCTCTGTGCTTCGCACCGTATCTCATTTATCAATAAAATCTTGTTCCCGAACTTGTGTGTCCCTCGTAGTTCTGTGTAGTCTTTCTGTTTGTGACCGTTGTTCACTACGTCGAGGCTTTCTGGTTGGCCAATTGTTTGTTTGCAGGTCAGTGAGATGAGTGTTCGGCCAGTGGCGCCGAGCATTCTTTCTGGCGCCCACTCTCGCAGTTTGGCGAACTCGCGAAACGCGCTCAAGCTCAAGTGTTTGACCTCGGACTTTTGCTGTAGTGGCTCGATGGTCGTGGGAGCGATGGCGAGCTACTTCTAGCTCGCTCAAAAGCGAACTTGCGAGCCAAGTGTTGGACTCCTAACCATCGTTAGTTTAGTTCAACGGTTGTGGGAGCAATTCCGAATACTTTTAGCTCGCTTAGAAGCGAACTTACAAAGTAGAATCGAGCCAAGTGTTGGACTCTGATTCATCGTTAGATTAGTTCAACGGTTGTGGGAGCAATTCCGAATGGCGAACTACTTCTAGCTCGCTTAGAAGCAAACTTACGAAGTAGAATCGAGCCAAGTGTTGGACTCCGAACCATCGTTAGATTAGTTCAACGGCTGTGGGAGCAATTCCGAATGGCGAACTACTCCTAGCTCGCTTAGAAGCGAACTTACGAAGTAGAATCGAGCCAAGTGTTGGACTCCGAACCATCGTTAGATTAGTTCAACGGCTGTGGGAGCAATTCCGAATGGCGAACTACTCCTAGCTCGCTTAGAAGCGAACTTACGAAGTAGAATCGAGCCAAGTGTTGGACTCCGAACCATCGTTAGATTAGTTCAACGGTTGTGGGAGCAATTTCGAATGGCGAACTACTCCTAGCTCGCTTAGAAGCGAACTTACGAAGTAGAATCGAGCCAAGTGTTGGACTCCGAACCATCGTTAGATTAGTTCAACGGTTGTGGGAGCAATTCCGAATGGCGAACTACTTCTAGCCCGCTTAGGAGCGAACTTCGCGAAGTAGAATCGAGCCAAGTGTTGGACTCCGAACCATCGTTTGAAGAGTAAAAAGCAGAGAGATGCAAACAGTAGTAAAAATATGAAAAAACTTTATTTATTAATAACCAATGATCGGCTGCTTCTAAAGTTGCTAGCCGTTATTACAAGGTAAAAATGAAAGAAAATCACTATAAGTAACAGGAAAAGAACGGTTCGACATCTCGAATTACTTAGAGAGGCGTTGTTGTTCTCTCTTGGTATTTTAAGAGATGGTCGGCATTCTAAGTCCTGGGGATCTCCCTGCCTTCGAGATCTTCTAGTCTGTATGTGCCGGGGCGGATTACTTTAGAGATCTTGTAAGGTCCCTCCCAATTTGGGGCCAATTTGCTTTTCTGACCTGGGAACGAGATGGCCAACTTTCGGAGGACCAGGTCCCCTTCTTTGAGGTCCGTTGGGCGGACTCTTTTGTTGTATGCTAGCTCGATCCTTCTTCGGTAGCTTTGTTGCCGTATGGCAGCTCTTTCTCGGATTTCGTCTATCAGGTCTAGACTTGCTCTGAGTTCTCTAGCATTCTGCTCTTCTTCAAAAGCTATCAAACGAGGAGAGGGTATTCCGACTTCCAGGGGGATGATGGCCTCGGACCCATAGGTGAGATTGAATGGGCTCTCACCCGTTGGGGTCCGCTTTGTGGTGCGGTAGTTCCAGAGCACGTTGGGAAGCTGATCGACCCACAAGCCTTTGGAACACTTGTCTAACCTTTTCTTAATGCCGGAGAGGATCTATCGGTTGGCATTTTCGGCCTGGCCATTTAACTGAGGATGAGAGACGGAGGAGAATCGGTGTTGTATGGCGAGATCTTCACATAAAGCTCGGAAGGCAGCCCCAGTGAACTGCGTTCCGTTGTCTGTAATTAGGACCCTGGGGACGCCAAATCGGCAGATCACGTTCTTCCAGAAGAATTGAACGACCTTGTTTTCGGTGATCGTGGCCAAGGGCTCGGCCTCTATCCATTTCGAGAAATAGTCGATTGCCACGACTAGGAACTTGAACTGTCCGGGAGCTGGCCGAAACGGCCCTAGTAAATCCATCCCCCACATTGCGAATGGGATCGGACTTGATACGGAGGCAAGTGGAGCTTGTGGGAGGCATCGGATGTCGGAGTATTTCTGACAGGAGCTGCATTGCCGAACGTGTCATTCAGCGTCCCGTAGGAGAGTGGGCCAGAAATACCCGTAGTTCAACACTTTGCGCGCCAGGGCTCTGGAACCAGAATGGGCCCCGCCGATGCCCTCATGAAGCTCTTGCAGGGCGTAATCGGCTAGCCCGGGGGAGAGGCACCTCAGGTAGGGCCGACCGTCCACCTGGGTAAAGGAGCGTTTATATAGGATGCCTCCGATTAGTGTGTAACGCTCGGCTGGGGTTCTAACCCTTCGCGCTTCCTTGGGGTCCTCAGGGAGGAGTCCGTCCCTTAAAAATTCGACGAGGTGTTTCATCCAATTGTCTTCGAGGAGGACAGGCAATGTTTCTATGGAATCGGGAGTTTCGTCCTCTATGCTCGGCTTCAGGAGGACTTCTATCAGTACGGTCTGCTCGAGACCTTGAAGGGAAGAGGAGGCTAACTTGGATAGGGCGTCGGCGTGAGCATTTTCTTCTCGGGGGATTCTTTGGATGAGGGCCTCTTCAAACAGTGCCATGAGACCCTTGACTTTGGCTAAGTATTTAACCATCCTGTCATCGCGTGCTTCATACTCGCCGAGGACCTGATTGACGACTAGCTGGGAGTCGGTAAAGATCCGGAGGTGTTGCGCCCCTGCATTTCGGGCCATGCCAAGGCCGGCTATGAGCGCCTCGTATTCAGCTTCATTGTTTGAAGCTTTGAAGTTTATACGGAGGGAGTATTGGAGGATGAAGTCATCTGGGCCTGCCAGGATGACCCCTGCCCAGCTTCCCTCATTGCAGGAGGATCCGTCAACATAAACCGACCAGACTGGTGGTCCCTTCACTGCTTGGCTGGACTCGGGGATAGTACTTTCAACTATGAATTCGGCTAGCGGCTGAGCCTTGATTGCGGTCCGAGACTAATAAGTTATATCGTGTTGGCTCAGCTCGATAGACCATTTCATAAGGCGACCCGAAGTCTCGGGCTTGTAGAGGACCTGCTTCAGCGGCTGGTCGGTAAGAACGACCACCGAACGGGACTGATAATACGGGCGGACCTTCCTCGCGGCCATCACCAGGGCATAGGCCATTTTTTCTATCTTCGGGTATCGGAGTTTAGCGTCCCGAAGCACCTTGCTGACATAATAGATGGGCTTCTGAGCTCGGTCTTCTTCCCTCACTAAGACTGCACTGAGGGTCTGCTCGGAGGCTACTAGGTAGAGGTAGAGGGGTTCACCAGGGATCGGTTTGCTGAGGAGAGGGGGATTGACGAGGTAAGCCTTGAGCTGGTCGAAGGACTCCTGTTGCTGCTGCCCCCATTCGAAACCTTTAGCCCCCCTGAGGGCCTTGAAGAAAGGGAGGCATTTCTCCCCGGACTTTGAGAGAAAATGCCCAATGGCGGCTAAGCGGCCTGTTAATCTCTGAACTTCTTTTACACTTTTGGGAGGGGCCATGTCTAATATGGCTTTGATTTTCTCCGGGTTTGCTTCAATTCCTCGTTGGCTAACCATGAAGCCGAGGAACTTCCCTGATGAGACGCTGAACGCACACTTGTTCGGGTTGAGTCTCATATTGTGCTTTCTTAGAGCGTCAAATGCCTCTTGGAGGTCGGTCACATGATCAACGCCTCGGATGCTTTTCACAAGCATGTCGTCAATGTATATCTCCATGTTCCGGCCGATCTGAGCCTGGAAAACCTTGTTGACGAGGCGTTGGTATGTTGCTCCTGCATTCTTTAGGCCGAACGGCATGACTCTGTAGCAATAGAGGCCTTGGTCGGTCACAAACGAGATCTTTGGGATATCCGGAGGGAACATCCGGATCTGATTGTAGCCTGAAAAGGCGTCCATGAAGCTGAGGAGCTCATGTCCCGAGGTTGCATCGATCAGGGTGTCAATACTCGGAAGAGGGAATGGGTCCTTGGGGCAAGCCTTGTTGAGGTCGGTAAAATCAATGCAAATCCTCCAAGTCTCATTGGACTTCTTCACCATTACTACATTTGACAACCACTCAGGATAGTTGACCTCCTGTATGAACCGGGCCTTCAAGAGCTTGTCCACCTCCTCTTTGATAGCGAGCTGACGCTCGGGGGCAAACTTGCGCCTCTTCTGCTGAACCGGTTTGGACCCCGGAACAACGCTCAGGTGGTGGACCAGGAGCTCTTCGGAGATTCCGGGCATATCTGCAGCTGACCAAGCGAAGAGGTCTTCGTTCCTTCGGATGCATTGTACAATGTCTGAGCATAGGGCGGATGGGAGGGTCTTGCTAACAAAGAATTTGCGGGTCGGGTCCTGCTCAGAGAAAAGCACTTCCTCCAATTCGTCCACCGGCTCGGAGGTCGGCCGGGTAGTGTCTTGGGGGATTTCCAGAGTTTCTAAGGAGAGGACGGGTCCGAGGGTAGAGGTCATGTAACACTTACGGGCCGTCTCCTGATTGCCCCTTACTTCCCCTACTCCGGCCCAAGTGGGAAACTTCATTTTAAGATGGTAGGCAGAAGGGACGGCTTCAAGGGTGGCTAGGCCGGGTCGGCCCAGAATGACATTGTAGGCTGCTGGGACATCTACGACCATGAAATCCATCGACTCCGTTCGGGTAGTAGGAGTTTTGCCAGCGGTTACATCGAGGGTAATCACCCCTTCAATAGTCACTGGCACTCCTGTGAACCCATGGAGCGTGTAACCGGTGGGCTTGAGTCTATCTCGGGAGAGCTTTAGGCCCTTGAAAGCGGCGAGGAAGAGGATGTTTACGGAGCTGCCATTATCCACTAGAATCCTCTCCACTTTGAAATTTGCCATGTGGAGGTTGATGACGAGTGCGTCACAATGTGGGGTGCGAACTCCTTCAAGATCTTCGTCGGAGAATGTGACAGGCACTCCGAGGCCTTTGGGAGGAGGGGTGGTTCGGACCGAGTTGACTTCTCTTATAAATGCCTTCCGAGAGGAGTTTGAGGAGCCCCCATTGGGCCCCCATGAATGAGGTGGAGGACTCGCTCCTCCTCGAAGTCAGGCGTCTCTTCTCGTTCCGGACGCTTGTTAGCCCCCCGAGGTGGGAGAGGAAGTTCGGCTCAGTCCTTTCTTACAAACCTGGTCAGCTGCCCCCTCTGGATAAGGGCTTCGATCTCGTTCTTTAAGGCGCGACAATCGTTGGTGTCGTGCCCATGGTCCCTGTGATAACGGCACCATTTCTCATTATCTCTTTTCTTGGCGGGGGTGTTCATCCTCGGAGCAGGAGGTATGATCCCTTCCTTTTCGACTTCCATCAGAATAGTCGAGACGTTAGTGGTGAGGGGAGTGAACTTCTCGAATCTGGGGGGAGGTCGGTGCTGGCCGGCATTATCCTTCTGGAGCTTCTTGGCTCCTTCCTCTTCTGTTCCCTTTCTCTTAAACCCGGAGGAAGACCCCTCCCAGTTGGGTCGATGCTCGGCCTCTTCGGCCCGGATGTACTTTTCACTGCGAAGGAGGAGGTCGAAAAAGTTCTGTGGAGGCTTCTTGGCGAGGGAGGAGCGGAGGTTGGAATTGAGGACATTAGATTGAAATGCTGCCGCAGCGACCGACTGGTCAAGGGATGCTATGGACCTGGCTTCAGCTGTGAATCTCTTCACATAGTCTCTCAATTTCTCCCCCTTCTTCTGGTGGAGGTGCAATAGTGAGATGCTGGTCTTCTCAGCTCTACGGCTGCTTACGAAATGGGTGACGAAAAGGGTCTCGAACTGCTCGAAGGAGAATATTGAGAAGGGGGCAAGGCGAGAGTACCATTCTCGAGCTGGGCCCTTGAGAGTTGCGGGGAAGGTTTTGCAGAGGAGGGCATCAGAAGCTTGATGGAGGAGCATCAAGGTCTTAAAGCTTTCGATGTGATCAACGGGGTCGGTCTCCCCGGTGTAAGTCTCAAATTGGGGAGGTTTGAAACCGAACGGCACAGGTGCATCCACTATGGTTCGGGAGAAAGGGGGGCGGCTAGGATGTAGGGTCCTCCCCCTAAGTTCTTCTTCTCGGTCTATCTGGCCCAGGCGCCTCTCTACCTCATGAAGACGGCGGTACATGGTGTCGTCCCTCCGACGGTAATCAGCCGAGCCTCTAGACTCGTCTTCATACGAGGGAGAGCGAGGGCTACGGCGATGGTAACTTCGGGAGCAACGAGGACTTGGGGTACGTCGGGAGTTGCTAGGAGCAGGACGAGGAGATGGGGACCGTCGGCGAGGGCTTCGGACCAGGGGAGGAGACGGAATCTTGGGTGCGTTAGTGTTGGGACGGAGATTGAGAGCTTGTAGGATGATCGCTTGGAACTGCTGGAACTCGGCACGTGTGATGGGTGCCTTATTGTTCCTGGGCTGTTGCCGTCCTGTAGCGGAGTGTGGCCTTCTTCGGTAGTGCTCGGGGGATTCTTTCCGACCCCTTCGGTTAAGGGACCTTCTATATTCCCGGTGGCGAGGGGACCGCTCGTCCGGACGGTGTTGGCGGGAGGTTCCCTCTCGGGCCCGCTTCTCATCCAGATGGCGGCGAAGGTCATCATCTTTCTGGCGATTGAGGACGGTATTGTGGCGACCAGAGGCTCGGGGATGATGGGAGGCCATAGAGTCCGAAGAGGCATTGTGGATGGAGACGTGGTCTTGGTGAAGAGGCTATTTTTTAGGGTTAGGACCCTTTGGGGGTGGCTGATTTGGAAGAGGTAGGTCCTGTTGGAGCGGGTCCTCCGCTTGAGGAGGAAGTTGTCCCTGCTGTTGGGTAGGCTGGATGGGAACTTCTTGCTGCTGATCGGAGTTGGGTCCTCTGTTAGATCCTCTTGATCTGACTTTCCTAGGAGGCATGGCTGGAGAAGATCTGTTCACTGGGAAGAGGAGAGGTTTCTATTCGTTAGTTTCCCATAGATAGCGCCAATCTGTTGCCGCTAAATTTGGTGTGGGGGCAAATAGATAGTATTTGTGGATTCTTAGGGAAACTGTATAGTAAACCTGTATACCTGTTCCGTCGGGATCTGATCGTCGCTCCTGCCGTACACCTGCAAAAAGTGCGAGTCACCGGGGTTGTTCCCGGCGACGCACCCTCCGACGCTCAAGTCAGTAATCTAGGAAGACTATGAAAGAGCGCAAAAACTGGAGAAAGATTGATTACCTCTTAATGGAGATGGATGGGGGGTATTTATAGGTGTCTTAGGGAATAGATTAGGAATGTAATTCCCGTGATCTGATAAGGAATATTCTCCTTGTAAACAGATTAGGAATGTAATCCCTAATTCCCAGTGGAGGGATAGGCATGAATCAGGGATGTTGATTAGGATCTAATCAGGAGCCTTAATTCTATCCCTCTGATCGGGCTTTATTGCTGGTTGAAACCCACACCCGATTGAAGCGGATCCGTCTGTGGGTTATTGGGTCTTTAACGGAGAGACCCAGTACCCATCTCAGATCCTATTTGTAGGTGAAATTACCGTTTCACCCCTGGGCTTCAAGATTCGTGCCCGATTTGGACGGTTCCGATTAACCCCCATTTTTTAGCCATATCATATATGAATCAGCTACTTTCACTGCATCTTATACACATAAATTTTAAATATGACACGCACATCTAACATGAAAGTTTTCATTACATGGAGGAGCTAATTGTGTTTTTAATGTATTAATCGAAGTATTGTTGTTAGATACATTATCAACACTAATAGTAAAAATTTTATCGCGAATATGAAATAAATCACAAACTTCTAAAAGATATGTTGTGATAACCATACCACTATGGGAATACGGCAAAGAGGCAAGTGATATGTTCTCTTTGTTGGGGTTTGTGGATCCAATACACGATAATGGGGTTGGAAAAGTCAGATGAGAAGAAGAGTCGAAGAAGTAGCAAGCTGCTGCAGGCGAGTTGCGGTCGACTGTAGGTGAACAGTCGACCGCATTCGTACAGGCAAAAGAAAGGTCAACCTTGCAGTCGACCGTCACTCTCTCTGGATGGACCATGTATCTTGAAGAGACGACCGATCGACCGACCTGCTTTCTGTTGAAACTCGTGCAGTCGAAGAAAAGAACCGGTCGACCGACTTGGTATTGCGATCGACCGTCCCGATGCTGTTTTGATAAGCGAATGAGATTGAAGTTGTGGAATCCTATATATATATATATATATATATATGTTGTATTGTGTACGATTTTAGGGTTAAGTAAAAAGAAAATAGAGATCTACTAGCCTTCATTAAGAGAGAGGGGAAACCCTACACTTTGATGGTGAGTTCTTTGGAGATTTTAAAACCTAATCTTCATATTTCTAGTGGAAATCGCAGGAGTACCTCTGCGCGGGGAAGTATCTATTATTTTGGGTGAACCTCGAAAAAATCTTGTGTGTTCTTGTGTGTTGTTTTTTTTTGTTGTTCTTTGTTCTCTTATTTTGATTCTATAGTTCTTGCATCTAGTCGTCATTGCTGAGTTATTCCGCAGTTAGAATTCAACAAAGTGGTATCAGAGCTACAGGTTGGTAGTATTGATTGAGATGGGGGATAACAATAGAGTCAAAGTGATTAATGGAACAGATTTCACAATGTGGAAGATCCAAATGATAGCGTATCTCCGACAGAAGGATCTAGATGATCCGTTGTTTGGTGTGAAGTCAGAGGGGGCGGAGGTCGATCCGATTGCATTGGCGGCCTGGAATAGATTGAATCAGAAAGCACTTGGGCAGATTCAGTTGTCACAGAGTACGAATGCGCTATTTCACATTAAGAAGGTAAGGACCGCAAAGTAGACAATGGAGATATTGACAGACATGTTTGAGAAGCCGAATGCAGTAACCCGATCTTAAACCTAACTGTATGGTTTACAATCAGATGGAATCGTCGGGTTTAAAGTTTGATGAGAGGGCACAATCGTCGGGTTTGACTTCGTCAATGGATTCGCGGACCGGGTTCAGCGGGTTGGATTTGGGTCTTTCTTGACCCGGGTCGACCCAGCTAGGATATCTGGTTCGACTCGAACCCGAGCCATGTCGATGTCACACCCCGCTTCCCAGAATACAAGAACACAGACACGTAACTAAGGCCCAGCGAATGATATAAGTACGCCAACTCATATCATCCATAAGTTGTACCAGTCTTAACTCAACAACATGACAAGAAAATAATCACAAACACGCATAAATACATAATCACATAAATAAATACTTAGACTAAACATGCAATAGTCCAATTTAATAACCAACAACGGGAAATAAATAACAAATACCTTTTTGCAAGCTCCTATTCCAATCGTAGAAGAACTGGTAACTAATGCCTTCTGGTAATTCTCCCTGTGCACCTGTACTTGTTCATCTAAAATGAAAGAATAATTTGTCATTAGAGTAAGTACGGACAGCAAGTAGTGAAAAGCAGAGAGTAAGGGAACAAGGTTCATCAAGGAATATGAATCAAGATCAAATTACAAAAGCAATAACGGTATCAATAAACAATGGTCACGATCAAGTATATACGTGTCAACTTAGATTTAATAGAATATTGTTTTCCTATCTAGTGCACGTACTACTGCATCCCATATCATAGGTTCGGTGCACGCAAAATAGTGTACGTTTTGGACTTCGTGGTGGGATCTACAGAGCATGTACTCGGTGTAACACGATAACAAGATAACAAGATAACAAGTTCACGACTTCACAAGTAATTCTCCACCTTCCATGTCAAGATTCCATGTAAACAAGAGGGCCCTACCGAGTACATTTTCTGAGACTATCCACTACTAAGTCAACCCTTAATAATCCCGGCTTGTTTAGCATTTTATTAAGTCATTCATGTTCATGTATTAGCATTTTGTATTGTTTGTGTTAATTCTTATGTTAACAGGATCGAAACCTCTGTGCAAAATAATGCAGGCAGCAAGAATTCTTAAAAAGTCATCACATATATGTTCATCAAAGTGGATAATCAATATGCTATTGTATCATAGAATGTATTAACACTAATGTACAGCAATTAGAATGGATTTTTACAGTGTGCAAGTCAATTTATCATGTCATAGTTCAAGTCACAAGATCTCAGTCAATCAACATGTATTTGATCACATTGTATTTTTCTCAAATGAAAGTTCTAGTCATTTTATTCATGTCATGTGTGTATTTAGGCTTTGGTTTGAGTCAATGGATAGTAGTACGATGTCAAGAGTATGTCGGGTTAGCTCGTGTAAACTCTCGATACTTTCAACAGAAAGTATACAAGGAAAATTTAAGATAATTGAAGGGAACTACTTGCGGGAGGTCAATAAGCTTGAACTAAGAAAATTAAATGAGTTCAAGTGGACTTGCCTTTTGTGGACGATTAGATTAGAATAACCAAAATAACGGGATCAGAATCCCGGCGGTAAACCACGAACTCGGGAAAGCACAAGCACGTGCGCTCTATGTGCAAGATAGCAAACAAGAACAATAAATCTTCTTCACCAAAACAGCAACACATGCTACACTGGATCTCAATCCCAACGCCAAACACCAACTCCCGATCTCCAACTCCACACAACAGCGAACACAGAAATCAACCACTCAGTTTCCTCCTAATACAAAACAGCAAACACGGATCCCTGGATCTTCTACACCCAAACACCAAACACAGCACCGTGCCTATTCTCTTCTTCGACAGAGAGAGAGAGCGTGGGAGAGAACAGCAACCGGGGGTGGGCGGCTGGTTCGCGGTGGCTAGTGGGCGACAGGGCGGCGTGGCGCTCGAGAGGTGGATGGCAGGCGACCAGGGCTTCAACGAGAGCGGGTGGCTCTATTTTCGTTCCAAAAATAGGGGAGATGACGAGGAGGTGTGCTCGGGCTTAGACGGCAATGGCGAAACAATGGGGGGTTCTCGGCAAAGGGTGGAGAAGATGATCGGGTGGTTGGGAGAGGCGACAGTGCAATGGGTTCGAAGGTGCAGTTGATTGGGTTTGGGCGGTTAATGACGAGGACGGGATGATGGCGACGAGCTTAGGATGATCGAAGGGGCGATGCGATGGTGGTGACAAGGAGCGAACGGTGATGAGGAGAGGGCATTCGGATGGGGCGATGAGATGGTGGTTTTGGTTCGGTGGGTGAAAATGAAATGGAGGAGGACGATGAGAGCGGGAGATGGAAGGAAGGGGGTGTACAGGTGTGCGGGGGGTAGAACAGTAGGTCGAGGGTAGGGTTAGGGTTGTGCAGCAGTGTAATACCCTGACTTTTTATGGAAGATTATTTATTTTATAAGGTATACTTGTGCAATATTATTGACTAGTATTTTTCAACATCGTTTTATAAAGCATTAATTTACCTATTTTTTTTGCAAAATGACTAGTTTGGCCCAAATTGATCTTAAACCCATGGATTGTAAACTCTCTTATTATTTTTCACAACTTGTATTGTAACATTCCTTACTTTTTATTTCCGGGTATTTTGAGGTACATTTGTAGTGTGACTTGTGCTTACACGTGCACTCAATGTACACGTGTAATAGGCACACCTTCTTGGCCGGTTTTTGGGAGAGGAGTGGCTTGAGTTGTGGGTAGTTATCCTGAGTTGTGGGTAGTTTTTACAACCCCCAAATCAATCTCAGCCCTTGTTTCTTCAACTCCCTAATAGATCTCAACCTTTCATCCTATTTATCTTCTAGTATAAATACCCCCTACTATCCCTACCTTTTTACACTAAAAATTCCTAAGATTTCAAGAGAGTATCTGTGAGTTGTGTGAGAGCTTTTCTGTGGAGGCAAGCAGCATTGGTGAGGAGCTCGGCGTGGAACAGAGGAACAAGAAGTGCAGCGCGATATTGAAGGACTTGCGGGATTTCGTTATTTTCTTCACAAAAGGTGGGTGTTTCTCAGGACTTCTAATGTAGGAATAATGCTATATTTGTCATGAAGTGTTGCCATGTGGCAAAAGTGAATTGAATGCTGTAGAAATTGCTTGAACATGCTATTATATTCGAGGCAAGACTGACGGTCCAGTCGACTGCCATATGAGCCAGTCGACTGATACGAGATATTTATTCTCATAATGTGCTGATAAAGTGTGTGTGAATAGCCATGATGGTGTGACCATAAAATTTATGTTTTTCCCTATGACACATATGATGGAGGGAAGGTAAACAAACAAAAAGAACTGAGGAGATAAACATTGGAAGTGTCGGCTTAGTCGACTGACTTGGAGTTAAGTCGACTGATGCTCGTCCTGAAAGTAATTGTTTGATAGTTCCTCGAATAAAGATATTCTATTTTTATGTAGACTCATGATGATGACTTGAAATTTATATTCCCATTGTCGTATGTAAGTATGAGCAATATGAATACAGGTTTAGAGTAGTAATTTCTCTAAAGAGCATGTTAATAACCGGGAAAAATTGTGTTGTGAATGCTACTGAGCAAGGGGTATTATGTTTATGGAACATAAATTGGTATATACTGTTAATTGATATCATGATGCCAGTATATGTAAAGAAATGTAAGTAAATTCCCCAAATTAAAATGGACCTGTCCAGTCGACCGATGCATGTGGCAAGTCGACTGCTCTGGACTTAGAAATTATGCTGTTTGAAAGATCCAGGACAGACGACTGATTACTGATCAGTCGACTGTTACGAGGATAATATTGTGAATAAGAATTGGGCGGGACAGGCGACTGGTAGTGTACTCAGTCGACTAACCCGAACATTATGATAACCCTGTATGACTGTATAAGTCGACTGGTATTCCTCCAAGTCGACTGTACAGAGTGAACTTTGGTATACTGGAATTCATGTTATTTTGCTGTTAGTAATGGTAAATCCTGTGATTTTAAGTCAATGAACTCTGTTATGGATGCATGAATTGTGTAAATGAATCATAGATGAGAATTGAGAATCAAATGAAATTATGAAATGTGAAATCATGATGAGAAAAGTCTGTGAGACCCTAAAATGAATTATGAGCTGATGATGCTCCATTGGATATTGTGAATGTGAAATTGAGCAGAAGAGTAGCTAAGTCTCCCCGGCAGTGAATGAAATAATATTGAGAATTAGACCAGGTTGGTCAAGTGAAATGAAATGATGAGTCCGGATGATGGAGAGGCTAACTCTAGAGGTTGATTTTCATTCATGATTCTAATTAAGTTAATACATAGTGTGGAGGTGATGAAGGTGAGAGAAAAACATGAGTATGAGAGCTAGGGTACGGTGCGGGTATGTGAGCCGCAGAAAGCATGCTTGATGAGTCAAGACATGGCGCGGGCACAACTCAGTAATGATCGGACTCTAGTCACGCTTATGGGATGTTTTGGTGACTACAAGAGGAGTGTGTTCAGGGAGGAGGCTGAATTATCGCAGAATGCATGCTTGACGAGTCAAGACATGGCGCGAAATTCTACTCCAGGGGCCAGGATACATGCTTGTACTCATAGATTCATCTAGGATACTCATTGGAATTACAGTAGTAGAATAAGTCATGGCGGGGGATTGAACCCTACTAAAATGAAGATCGTTTAAGAGGCTTGCACTCGAACCTATGTAGTATGGGATGCATAGAATTCGAACAAGTATGCATTAGTGTCATAATTAACTAAGTAAATTGCATTAAGGATTTAAGTGCACAATCACGACACGACATCATTAAAAGTTCCCTAATTTGCATGCTTATGTTGAACTGGCTTGTGATTTGTAAGAAATGAGATTCATTATACTGTTTCTGGCATAGAGAGGATGGCCATGTATAATTATCGTCGGTTGAATAAACTGACGTACCCACAGTGTTTTATGCAGGATAATCACATGTAAAAGGAATGGATGCACAAAGAGTTCATTATATTGTTGTTCATTTATGTAAATATTGTACATTTTGCTTCCGCTGTGTAAATTCAATGTAACATGCTGTAACTCTGATGTAAAAGTAAAGATTTTTTTAATTCCTTGTAAAATTGTATGTGAAGAAAGCGAAAAGATCCTGAAGAACATCTCGAATTCAGTAAATTGGGATTCGGGGCGTTACAGAGTGGTATCAGAGCCAGGCTTTCTATGCTTTCACACTCGTACAAATTTATAAGGAACGACACCCTAGATGTGGACATTAGAGTGTGTGTTTGGATTTAGAGATTTAAATGTAAGTAACTTACATTTGTGTTGCTCTATGATTTATGCTTCTTCCTCTCTATTCTAAGATGGCTGATCACTTCGACCCTGCTGGAGGCGACAACTGGCACATTATTGAGGAAGAGTACCATCCTGGACAGGCTGATTCTGAGGACGAGTATCACCCTGGACAAGCTGATTCTGATGATGAGGAGTACCCTGAATCCCGAGAGATCACCCCACCGCCGAACTCACCTGATGATTCTTCTTCTTCCGATGAAGAAAAGGGACCAGCTTTGGGTAACGCTGTGGCTTCTCTGCAGAGGCAAGTGGATACCTTGAAGTATAGAGTTGGAGTTTTGGAGGCTCAGCTGGAGAAGCGAAATGCTGACTATTCTGTTCTTAGCCATCGGATTTGGGAACTTGAGAAGAAAAAGAACCTAACTGATGTGCTGAAGGATGAGGTGGATGAACTGCGAGATGAACTTCGAGCAGCGAAGAGGACCCGTAGAGATTAGATTGTCTTGGTTTCTATTTTCTTCTATTCTGATGTTAAAATATTTTTCTAATTCGAATGTATAAACTTTGAAATTCAATGAAATGAAAGTTGGTTTAAATTCTTGTTTTATACTTCGAATTTAATGGATCTTTTGCATCAGAATATGGCGAGAAGGGGAGCCAGGAATGGTGAAGGTTTGGACCTGGATGCCGAGTTTGCAAGGGTTTACCAGACGCTGAATGCAGTGGCTGCAAACCAAGGAAGGGGGCCGGTGAATCCAGTACCCGAGGCAATCAAGCTAGTGGAATCGTTCAAGAGAATGAAACCACCAGTGTTCGAGGGAAAATCCGACCCGGATGCGGCCGATAACTGGATTCGGCAAGTGGAGACAATCTTCGAGGTGTTGGAAACACCAGAGGGCAGCAAGGTCAAGTTGGCGACTTTGCAGTTGGAGAAGGATGCGGCTGTTTGGTGGCAGTCGATGAAGAGGACTATGGGCGGCTTGTTGCTTGGCTGGGAGGAATTTTTGGAGGAATTCCGCAGTCATTATTTCCCCTCCGACGTCCAAGAGAAAAAGGCCATGGAGTTTCTGTCACTTCAACAAGGCAGCATGTCAGTGAGAGCCTATGAGACCAAGTTCACTCAACTCTCCAGGTATGCTCCAGAATTGGTGATGGATGTGGCGAAGAAGGCTCGCAAGTTCGAGCATGGTCTGAGGCCGAGCTTGAGATCTCGTATGATACCCCTTGGTATCAGGAGATTCGATAAGCTGGTGAAGAGGGCGGCAGCAACGGAGGCGGATATGGAGCAGTCCCATGTTGCTCAGCACCAGAGGAGCAACTGGCAGTCTGGGAAGAGGCCCGCGCCATCGGGGAGTTTCAAGAGGCAACCATCTGCACAGAAATTCAAACCGACAGGGGCGAATGCCGTCAGTGTAGCTGGGAGACCTGGAAACGATGCAGGGAGACCTTCTGCAGTCACTTGCTTTAACTGTGGTGAAGTGGGACATTACCAATCTCGATGTCTCAAACCGCGGGCTGGCAATCACAATGTGCCAATACAGCAGACTGGGAAGAGGCCGTACCAGTCAGGGCGAGTATTTGCTTTGACAGAAGCTGATGCTGAGGAGGCGGATCAGGTTATCTCTGGTACGAGGGCTGATGTCTAGTGTGATTTCTTTTTCATTTCTCCTTCCCGATCATAGTGTAAAACTGTTATGTAATGATGTATGTTATGTAACAGGAGAACTCTATATTAATGGAAAGGGAGCTGTGGTGTTGTTTGATACTGGATCCTCTCATACTTTTGTGTCTCCTAGATTTGCTAAAGTGTTGGGAGTTGAACCGAAGATTTTCCCAGGCAAGATCTTAGCAGTGGCTACACCATCAGGGGAAACTTTGACCACTGATCGGTACTATGTTGATTGCGAGATAGTGATTGGGGATCGAATCTTTGGCATTGATCTGATCGAGCTGACTATCTTGGGAGTCGATGTTATCATTGGCATTGATTGGATGTCGGTGTACAGTGCGAGCATCGAGTGTAAGGCCAAGACGGTGACAGTGAAGGCTCCAGGTGGACCTGAAGTCACTTTCCAAGGGAAGTTGAAGTGTTCTAAGCTGGTGGCAACTATCCGCAAGGAAGAGACTCCTGTGGAATTGCAAGGGATTCCTGTGGTTCGGGACTATCCGACTGTGTTCTTGGAAGATTTTCCTGGGTTACCTCCGCATCGTGATGTAGAGTTCAGCATCACTGTTCAACCGGGAAGTGCACCCATTTCTAAGGCACCGTATAGGATGGCTCCAGTGGAACAGGATGAGGTGAAACGGCAGATTGAGGAACTATTGGGAAAAGGCTTTATTCAACCGAGTGCGTCACCGTGGGGAGCACCAGTGCTTTTGGTAAAGAAGAAGGATGGATCGATGAGGATGTGTATCGATTACCGGGAGCTGAATAAAGTCACTGTTCAGAATAAGTATCCGATTCCTCGAATTGATGACTTGTTCGATCGTCTACAAGGAGCAGCTGTATTCTCCAAAATAGATCTTCGATCAGGTTACCACCAAGTTCGAGTGAAAGCTGAAGATGTGCATAAGACTGCATTTAGAACTCGGCATGGGCATTACGAATTCTTAGTTATGCCATTCGGAGTGACGAATGCACCTGCAATCTTCATGGACTTGATGAACAGAGTTCTGAGGCCGTTTATTGATTCTTTCGTCGTGGTGTTTATCGACGATATTCTCGTGTACTCCAAGTCTGAGGAGGAGCACACTGAGCATCTGGCAGCAGTTTTGCAGAAGTTGGAAGAGCAGGGGTTGTATGCCAAGTTATCCAAGTGTGATTTCTGGAAATCTGAAGTGGCATTCCTAGGTCACATCCTTTCTAAGGAGGGAGTGGCAACTGACCCTCAGAAGATAGAGGCAGTGAGAGATTGGGCTAGGCCTACTACAGTGAAGGAAGTCAGAAGTTTCCTTGGGATGACTGGATACTACAGGAGATTCATTCAAGGTTATGCTCAGATAGCTGTGTCGCTTACCGAGTTGACCAAGAAGAATGCGAGCTTCAAGTGGACCGAGCAATGTGAGGCGAGTTTTCAGGAGTTGAAAGATAGACTGACTACTGCACCTATTTTGGCTTTGCCTAGAGCAGGAGTTGAGTATGATGTCTATAGCGATGCTTCACATCGGGGGCTTGGTTGTGTCTTAATGCAAGAAGGTAAAGTGATCGCATATGGGTCTAGGCAACTACGACTGCATGAGAAGAATTATCCCACTCATGATCTAGAGCTGGCTGCGATTATCTTTGCTTTAAAGCAATGGAGGCACTACGTGTATGGTGAGAAGCTGAACATGTACACGGATCATAAGAGCTTGAAGTATATCTACCAGCAGAGGGATCTCAATCTAAGACAGCGGAGATGGTTGGAAGTGCTCGAGGATATGCGACCTGAGATCAAGTATCATCCCGGAAAGGCTAATGTTGTTGCTGATGCACTTAGTCGCAAGAGCAGTTTGGCCTGTTTGATTACGACTCAGAGGCATTTGATTGAGGAGTTGGACCGAGCAGGTATTGAGGTTGTCTTGCAAGGATTGGGAGCATCTTTATCTCAATTGAAGCTTCAGCCTACTCTGAATGCAAGGATCATTGCAAGTCAGGAAGTTGATACTGATATTCTGGAGATGAAGGAGCAGGTTAGTGCTGGCAGGTTGCCCGGTTTTCAGACCAGGGATGGAGTGCTGTGGTTCGGAGATAGGCTGTGCGTTCCAGATCAGGCGGACCTGAAAGAGAGTATTCTTCAGGAGGCGCATGCTACTCTTTTGTCGGTACATCCTGGGAGTACTAAGATGTACAAAGACATCAAGCAGCATTTCTGGTGGTCAGGTTTGAAGCGGGATGTGGCCGAATTTGTCGCGAAATGTGAGGTTTGTCAGCAAGTTAAAGCCGAAAATCAGAGACCCGGAGGTCTATTACAGCCATTACCTATTCCGGAATGGAAATGGGATAACATCAGTATGGATTTCATCACGGGTTTGCCTAAGAGTTCTAAAGGCAATGATGCTATTTGGGTTATAGTCGATCGACTTACCAAGTCCGCTCACTTTTTGGCGATGAAACTCACAGCTTCGATGGACAGGTTGGCTGAGATGTATGTTGGTGAGATTGTCCGACTTCATGGCGTTCCTTCGACCATTGTGTCTGATCGAGATGCGCGGTTTACCTCGCATTTCTGGAGGAGTCCTCAGGCAGCTTTGGGTACCAAGACAGATTTCAGCACTGCTTTTCATCCACAGACCGATGGGCAGACCGAGAGAGTCAACCGTATTCTTGAGGATATGCTTCGGTGTTGTATACTAGACTTCGGAGGCAGTTGGGAAAGGCATTTACCTTTGGTGGAGTTTGCCTACAACAACAGTTTTCAAACTAGCATTGGGATGGCGCCGTATGAAGCTTTGTATGGCAGGAAGTGCAGGACTCCTGTGTGTTGGTATGAGGTTGGGGAGCGTCAGTTGTTTGGTCCTGAGCTTGTACAGCTGACTTCTGAGAAGATTGATCTGATCAGGAAAAAGTTGGTAGAAGCTCAGAGCAGGCAGAAAAGCTATGCAGACAACCGGAGGAGGGACCTTGAGTTTGAGGTTGGTGACTTTGTCTTTCTGAAGGTATCACCCAGCAAAGGTGTGGTTCGTTTTGGCAAAGGCGGGAAGTTAGCCCCGAGATTTATAGGCCCATATAAGATATTGAAAAGGATCGGGAAAACTGCTTACCGGCTTGAATTACCGGAAGAGTTGTCTCAGGTGTACAATGTTTTCCATGTGTCTATGTTGAGAGGTTATATTCCAGACCCGAGTCATCATTTGCCAGAAGTACCGGAAGGTTTGCAGTTAGACCTGAATTACATCGAGACTCCTGTTGAGATCGTTGACCGTAGGGAGAAAGTCTTGAGGAATAAGATGATACCGATGGTCAAGGTAGTCTGGAGAAACCACTTGGTTGAAGAGGCTACTTGGGAATCCGAGGACAAGATGTTGAAGGACTATCCTGAGCTTTTTGTTTGATTGTCTTATTGTTTGTGTCTTGTATGTTGTATCTTTGCATTTCTGTATCTCTTGTGTTGTGTTTCTCTTCTTCTCATTCTTGGTTGTAGTTTCGGGGACGGAACTATTCTAAGGAGGGAGTGATGTAATACCCTGACTTTTTATGGAAGATTATTTATTTTATAAGGTATACTTGTGCAATATTATTGACTAGTATTTTTCAACATCGTTTTATAAAGCATTAATTTACCTATTTTTTTTTGCAAAATGACTAGTTTGGCCCAAATTGATCTTAAACCCATGGATTGTAAACTCTCTTATTATTTTTCACAACTTGTATTGTAACATTCCTTACTTTTTATTTCCGGGTATTTTGAGGTACATTTGTAGTGTGACTTGTGCTTACACGTGCACTCAATGTACACGTGTAATAGGCACACCTTCTTGGCCGGTTTTTGGGAGAGGAGTGGCTTGAGTTGTGGGTAGTTATCCTGAGTTGTGGGTAGTTTTTACAACCCCCAAATCAATCTCAGCCCTTGTTTCTTCAACTCCCTAATAGATCTCAACCTTTCATCCTATTTATCTTCTAGTATAAATACCCCCTACTATCCCTACCTTTTTACACTAAAAATTCCTAAGATTTCAAGAGAGTATCTGTGAGTTGTGTGAGAGCTTTTCTGTGGAGGCAAGCAGCATTGGTGAGGAGCTCGGCGTGGAACAGAGGAACAAGAAGTGCAGCGCGATATTGAAGGACTTGCGGGATTTCGTTATTTTCTTCACAAAAGGTGGGTGTTTCTCAGGACTTCTAATGTAGGAATAATGCTATATTTGTCATGAAGTGTTGCCATGTGGCAAAAGTGAATTGAATGCTGTAGAAATTGCTTGAACATGCTATTATATTCGAGGCAAGACTGACGGTCCAGTCGACTGCCATATGAGCCAGTCGACTGATACGAGATATTTATTCTCATAATGTGCTGATAAAGTGTGTGTGAATAGCCATGATGGTGTGACCATAAAATTTATGTTTTTCCCTATGACACATATGATGGAGGGAAGGTAAACAAACAAAAAGAACTGAGGAGATAAACATTGGAAGTGTCGGCTTAGTCGACTGACTTGGAGTTAAGTCGACTGATGCTCGTCCTGAAAGTAATTGTTTGATAGTTCCTCGAATAAAGATATTCTATTTTTATGTAGACTCATGATGATGACTTGAAATTTATATTCCCATTGTCGTATGTAAGTATGAGCAATATGAATACAGGTTTAGAGTAGTAATTTCTCTAAAGAGCATGTTAATAACCGGGAAAAATTGTGTTGTGAATGCTACTGAGCAAGGGGTATTATGTTTATGGAACATAAATTGGTATATACTGTTAATTGATATCATGATGCCAGTATATGTAAAGAAATGTAAGTAAATTCCCCAAATTAAAATGGACCTGTCCAGTCGACCGATGCATGTGGCAAGTCGACTGCTCTGGACTTAGAAATTATGCTGTTTGAAAGATCCAGGACAGACGACTGATTACTGATCAGTCGACTGTTACGAGGATAATATTGTGAATAAGAATTGGGCGGGACAGGCGACTGGTAGTGTACTCAGTCGACTAACCCGAACATTATGATAACCCTGTATGACTGTATAAGTCGACTGGTATTCCTCCAAGTCGACTGTACAGAGTGAACTTTGGTATACTGGAATTCATGTTATTTTGCTGTTAGTAATGGTAAATCCTGTGATTTTAAGTCAATGAACTCTGTTATGGATGCATGAATTGTGTAAATGAATCATAGATGAGAATTGAGAATCAAATGAAATTATGAAATGTGAAATCATGATGAGAAAAGTCTGTGAGACCCTAAAATGAATTATGAGCTGATGATGCTCCATTGGATATTGTGAATGTGAAATTGAGCAGAAGAGTAGCTAAGTCTCCCCGGCAGTGAATGAAATAATATTGAGAATTAGACCAGGTTGGTCAAGTGAAATGAAATGATGAGTCCGGATGATGGAGAGGCTAACTCTAGAGGTTGATTTTCATTCATGATTCTAATTAAGTTAATACATAGTGTGGAGGTGATGAAGGTGAGAGAAAAACATGAGTATGAGAGCTAGGGTACGGTGCGGGTATGTGAGCCGCAGAAAGCATGCTTGATGAGTCAAGACATGGCGCGGGCACAACTCAGTAATGATCGGACTCTAGTCACGCTTATGGGATGTTTTGGTGACTACAAGAGGAGTGTGTTCAGGGAGGAGGCTGAATTATCGCAGAATGCATGCTTGACGAGTCAAGACATGGCGCGAAATTCTACTCCAGGGGCCAGGATACATGCTTGTACTCATAGATTCATCTAGGATACTCATTGGAATTACAGTAGTAGAATAAGTCATGGCGGGGGATTGAACCCTACTAAAATGAAGATCGTTTAAGAGGCTTGCACTCGAACCTATGTAGTATGGGATGCATAGAATTCGAACAAGTATGCATTAGTGTCATAATTAACTAAGTAAATTGCATTAAGGATTTAAGTGCACAATCACGACACGACATCATTAAAAGTTCCCTAATTTGCATGCTTATGTTGAACTGGCTTGTGATTTGTAAGAAATGAGATTCATTATACTGTTTCTGGCATAGAGAGGATGGCCATGTATAATTATCGTCGGTTGAATAAACTGACGTACCCACAGTGTTTTATGCAGGATAATCACATGTAAAAGGAATGGATGCACAAAGAGTTCATTATATTGTTGTTCATTTATGTAAATATTGTACATTTTGCTTCCGCTGTGTAAATTCAATGTAACATGCTGTAACTCTGATGTAAAAGTAAAGATTTTTTTAATTCCTTGTAAAATTGTATGTGAAGAAAGCGAAAAGATCCTGAAGAACATCTCGAATTCAGTAAATTGGGATTCGGGGCGTTACAAGCAGTGGGGAGTTTAGGAGATAAGGAGTTTGTTTTGGTAGTTCTGATTTTTGGGTTTTGGGGAGAGTGGGAGAAGGGGGAGGTTCTGTGTTTTGTTGGGGAAAACAGAAGAGGGAGAGAGAGAGTAACGGGGCTGGTTAGTAGGGGTTTTTGAGATAGTGGGTTGAGTAGTTACAGGGATGTACAGTTGGGGAGAATGTGAACAAATTTGTATACGGGTGAGTGTATGGGTTTGTGGGTTTGGGTTTAGGGTTAGAGTCCAATGGGAGATGGGTTTGGGGTTTGGGCTTCAATTAAATATAATAAATTTAATGATAATTGTTGGGCTTCTCATGAATTCAAAATAATCAATAGAATGATAGTATGGATTAACTCGAGCTTCAAAGTAAATAATTAAAAAGAAAAGAGACAAGATTCTAGTTTGAAATATAAATTTGGGTTTCAATAGGAGATTCAAAAGGATTTAAATGTATTGGAAAGAATTTATACAAGAATACATGGAGAAGAAAGAAATGAAATGAAAATCCGTATAATCGAAAACAGGGGTTACAGTCGAAGTAGGCTGGATCAGAGCGTGCTAGTTGCGGGTTGACACACCCCAACCCAAATGCCATCTCTATAAAGGGGCGATGGAACACGAGAAATTTTTGAAAAACTATCTTAAATTTCAAGTTCGTGTCTAATTTATATGTTCAACATATGTGATATACGATTTGTTCCGGCTCCCTTCTCAGGAGATTTTTGAAAAGCAATTTGTTCCGGTTCCCTTCTCCGTCATTCCAGCTCCAGATCCGGCCACCCTTCGCATCCTTCCCCATCCTCCCTTCTTTAATTTTGTTCAGCTCTTCCAACACTTCAGACCCAGATTCCCAGTTTTCTTCTCCTCCCCTTCCTTGGAGATCCTGTTTCTCCCCCTCGGTGTTTCGCTCCGAGCTCCCCGATGCCTCCAGGGTTTGCACCGTGTCCTGGTCCCCGCTCAGCGAAGCGTTGGAGCTTCCTTGCTTTCTTTCTTTCCTCAGCAACTCGTGGTTCCCCCAAGTTTGCGTTCGTGGCTCTCCAGTCCTTTTCGCCTCCCTCCGGTGATGCCCTTTCCCTGCCCGCTCGCTGGAGATCCCCTTCATGGTGAGTTTCCTTCCAGAAATGCTCCCCCTCCTGCAGCTATCCAGGCCTTCCATTTAACCGATCACTGTGAGTTCAACGGCTTTAGTTGTTAGCTTTATTTTCTGGTAGAGTTCTTTTAGGGTGTGTCGTTGGGGCTTAACTTGAGCTTTACTGTGTCTCTGAGCGCTGTGTTGGTTCCCCTGACCTGAGGTACTTTCGGGTTGACCGATTGTTTTTTCTAGCATTGTGCTCCCCTTCCCCCGGGGATCGATTCAGTCAGTGGTTTATTCAGCTCCTAGCTGTTTCCTGACCAAGAGCTTGTTCAAGTTCGGTTGTTCTATTTATCCTCTCTGATTCAATTTTATCTCCATTCTTTTTCTCTCTATTTGGAGGGTACTGTTGCCCCTCTTTGAGCTGCGCTGGGTTGTTCTTTGGTGGTGCTGTTTTGGTGGGATTGGATCTGTACTGTAAGTGGTACTTTTGTCCAGTACCTTTCCTCTGTTGGTGTATTGCTTTGAGCCTATCTTGGGCTGGCTCCAACCATGAATCTCATCGAGTCCGAAGCTAGCTCTTACATTTTAGAAATGGTTCAGGATTTGAAGTGGGACTTGTCTTCTCCTCTTTTGGCTAACACCTATCATTCTCGGTGCTCTCCCATCTTCTCTAATTTCCCTTCTCCTCGTAGGTCCGACCATAATCTGGTTTGTTTCAGGTGCCTCCTTCCTAGACATTTTAAACGTAAGTGTGTGAATAAAATAAAATGCATTTTCTGTGATAAGTTTGGTCACTCTCGCAGTCGATGTTTCTCCTTTCAAAAACTCCTTGGTTTTCCCAGAAGCCATCCCTTACCGGCCAAACTCCTCTCCTTTCTTAACTACTCCCTCTTAAAGCGCACGCTTCATGCTTGCTTGGCTAGAAAGTCCAGAATTGAAACTGAAAAGGATTTCGACTCCTCTGTTGTTACTTCTCTACCAGCTATGAACTTCACTACTTCTTTCTCTCCTTATTGTGATTCTCTTGCTACTCTTCAACCTCCTAATATTGCTAACATTTTAAAAGATCGTAAGGTTTATACGAAACTTGTCTCCTACCCTCATTTGGGTTCTTACAAGGCTCGTCCCTGTTCTAACTCAGTGGCACCTTCGTTAAGTTGGAATCTGGATAAAAATTCTGGCTTGTTTAAATCCTATTTTTCTTCTCATTCTTGGTCTCGTTGTGCGAAGGGGCACGCTCTGCACTGCCGCATTTCTGACCCCCAAGTGCATCCTGACAAGGCTATTATTAATTTTAAGGCCCCTTCTTTATTTTATAATCCTCCTTGTGCTTTGAAGATTTCTTCTCCCAAATGTTCTACATTCTCTTTTCATTTTCCAGGATGCTTATTCTCATTGTATCAACATTTAGGGATTCAATCTTGGCTCAATCAGCTCCTGATGGAGGTTAATCATATCCTGCACTCTTTTTCCCTTAAGTCTTCTCCGATTCTTGATGAATCTTCTTTCCCCCGTTGTTTCTATATTACTAATTCCATCCCAATATCCTCATCGGTCGCTCCCAGTTTTCTCATTACCCCTTCTTGCCTCGTCAAAGTCAAAGCTAGATCATTTGACCATGCGGCAATTTTGCCCCCATCGGTGAAGGTTGCCCCTCCCCCCGTGAAGCGGAGATACAATAAGAAAGTCTTTAATAATTTGCAGATTCGAGTGAGTGCTCGTATTCTTGCGAGAAAGGCAGCTTCTGTGTCAGCTCATCAGCTTGTGCAAAGTTGAGTTTTGGCTTCTCTTTGCCATCCTTGGTGTAGGCAGTCAGTTTTGCCTCCGTTGTGCCGCTATAGTTTCCTAGGACTGCTAGTGGAGTTGGATGTCTTTCTGTGGGGAGGTTTGGCCTCCTGTTTCATAGCTCAGTCGCTTGGTCCTGATCCACATTCGGGTGCGGCAAGGTGTTTTGGTTCCATTAGTTGCTTGGTAATCCGGGCTGTTTGCTCCGCCCCCCCTTTTTTCGGTGTGGTGCTTCTATTGTATCACAGACCTATGTTTGGCGTGCTATTCAGCCGATTTTTTATTTCTTTTTTGTATTCTTCTTTCAGTTTTACAACTTGTAAAACCATTGTAATTTTGTCTGTAACTTAACTGTTTTTATTGATTTATATATTTTTTGATGGCTGAAGCTGTTTGGTTCCATCCGATATATCAAAAAAAATATATGTGATATACGACACGGACACGGCTACTGGATAAAGGTGTCTACACAACATAAACTGCTAGATGTTAATAGGTAATATAAGCCATTTAAACCACACTTCAGAGATATGAGAGGCCATAATTGATCATGTACTTAATGTGTGTGTGTGTTTTTTTTTGTGGGAATAAAAATCATGTGCTTATTGTCGAGAAAGGCAAACTTGAGTTTTGTTGTTAAAATGACGGTGCTTTTTTTTATTAAAAAAATTATTTTGCCCTTATCTTTGGAGCACAACGCTTTTTGCATGTCAGATGTCTTATTCAACCATAACTGTTCAACAAGTTTGATCAAAATTGGTCTCATTGCAAAGTCAAGAGAATCCAAATCTACGCTGTTTTTTCCTCACCGCTTAGACTTAGCATGTTATGAATTTTTTTTAGAACGGGAGTTCATGTTACGACCCCGATCCAATCCGGCGATAAATTGTCATAACTTCTAATTGCGTCGGCGATGGCAGCCATGGTTCGCTAACAAGAACAAAAAAGAACAAGGAGGAAGAAGAGGGAGCTAGAAATTTTAATTCATATTCATTCATAATAATGGAAAGAAGATTACAGTGGCTATTAAGAGCATCCATGATATGATACGTAAAATATGCATATATGCATAGTTTAGAATAGCATTTTGCCCAGTGGGAAAAAGTAAAATATGAACGGACAAATCCATGGATTTTTTTTTTGGGAATTTATAGGAATCTTTTAAAGTTTTTTTTTATTTTTTTTTAATATTTTTTATATAGTGGGACCAACATGAAACGAAACAAGATGTTTAATTTGTTTCATTTTTATAAAGTTTTTTTTTATTTTTTAATATTTTATTCTTTCCAAATTCGGGATTTCATCAGACGAAACATTATATTTGTCTGATCCAAAATAAACAAACAAACAAATATATATATATATATATATATATATATATATATATATATATATATATATATTTGTTAGACTATCTAAGGCATATAGAACAATATGAGCGGTTCGGATTTTTCATAGGGTCTCTAGTTCGGGAGTGCTCACCAAAAGTAGTGTGCAACCGAAGGAGACTCATATTTTAAACTACTTATAATTAATTTGAAGGACTTAATATATAGCAATCAGCAAATATATATATCAGTTGAGAAAGATCATAGGAAAAGTCCCTTGAACCTTATCGAAATATTGATGGCACCAAATCCCTTTCTCAAAACACGAACCACTTATATTTCTTCCATTATTGCTGAATACATATTTTGTAGTCTTACATTCAATTGCTAGAAGATTTTTTTGAGTGATTTAAGGGGTTGATTGATGTCAACCGAAATCTGGGGTGGCAATGGAATCAATGGATTTTCATGCCTATATGGATTCGCAACTGAATCTAACAGGTTTCGACCTTAATCCAACTCGTTTCACACTCCTGCCCAAAATCATCATCAAGAATGTTTTATATTTCAAACCTATTGAGTGGACATGAGAGCAAGGACCATGTATAAATGTCTGGACTTAATTAATGAACTCCTAGTACATAGTACTAGAGAGGTTATGGAGCAAGTGGTTTCTTTCAAGACCGACTTATATAGAAAACTAACCCATATTTTTCGCTATGTTGTTTGTTATTCTATAGACGCAAATAATTAATTCGATATGATAGTTTCTGACATGCATAATGTTGGAATTAATTTTTGCTGATTTTCTGGTCCGGATTCCGGTAGGCTCCGGTCATCGGCGGCGCCGGAAAATGATTGGATTGAGATCCTCTGGTCAAGTACTATTCTGTGGTGTACTCATTTGCCAAAAAACGAATTCCGTATGAATGAAAAATGTTGGTCCAAAGTTGGGTACTCAGAATGTACTAACTTGAAAACTTGGAGAAAATGGATAGTCCATATCGAAAATGGGGAAAGGTTTTTTCTAGTATATATACTAAAAAATTGGACTAAAGGGTGTGAGCCGGGTGTTACCATTAACGTGTAGTGGAGAGAGGACTTGGCCAAAATGACAAACACATGCCCGGTCCCGCCCCGGCTCTGGCTTAAATTTTTTTTTGCCACTACTCTGTAACAGCAGAGTAATGGCTGATCAGTTATGAATCTAAACCACCACGCTGCTGTTGCAGAGTAGTGGATCATTATTCTGCTGTTACAGAATAATTGGCCTCACATCAGTTACTTTATTTTCTCCTATAAGACTAGAAAGTCTTGTCTGCTAGATAGACACTTTTGAGTAATCCGAATTCCACTTCTTTTTCTTCCTCTGTGTCAAAAACTGAGAGTACAACACAGTAACAGTTCGCTTAAATCTCTGAAGCAAGGGTGCTGCTCTTCAGGGAAAGGTAATACAGTTGTATCCTGAAAGACAATTCGCCGGCAACCGTCACACTACGGAGCAAATTTTGCTTTAAGAAGAGAGATCTTAATCTCGACTCTATATAAAGCTTTTGGTTTGTTCTTTTCTTCCTGTAAATTCTGTTCTTCACAAATTTTGTTAGCAAATTTCTAATTTATAAAATTCGAGTTCTAAGAGTTTTGTAAAGATCTTTTACAGGTACTGTTATCATCTCGGAAAAACAACTGACAGTTCTGTTTTCAACTATTTCAGAACATAGAAAACACACAGATCGAAGGTGCCAATAGGCTTATCAGTACCGAAACACCAGTGACCCAAAATATGACTGCACAATCGCTGGCGGCACATTCGGTTGTTCTGCCCACGTATATTACTGTGGGAGAAAAACCAGAGAAGTTCAACGGAACTGGATTCAAGAAGTGGCAGGGGAAGATGCAATTCTACTTGACTACCTTGAAGCTGGACAGGTTTCTCACTAAATCTGTCCCTATGCTAACACCAATGGATGCACACTCCGTTGCTGCGGTTGATGCATAGACTCAGGGTGACTATCTTTGCAGGAACTACATCCTGAATGGCCTCGTAGACCCTCTATACAACGTTTACTATGTCTTCAAAACGTCCAAACTCCTGTGGAGGTCTCTGGAGAAGAAGTACAAAACAAAAGATGCTGGGTCCAAGAAGTTTGTAGTCGGAAAATTTCTGGACTACAAGATGGTTGACTCCAAAATAGTTGTGAGTCAAATCCAGGAACTGCAGGTGATAATGCATGAAATCGTTGCAGAGAACATGACGCTGTGCGAACTGTTTCAGGTTGCGGTGTTCATCGAGAAGCTTCCACCTGGATGGAAAGACTTCAAGAACTACCTCAAGCACAAGCGAAAGGAGATATCTTTTGAAAACCTCATTGTCAGGTTGCAGATCGAAGAGGAAAATCACAAGACTGACAAGTCCTATAAAAATCAGTCCATAAAAAAGGCCAACGTGGTGGAGCACGAACAGAAGGGCAAGAAGAGAAAGTTCTTGCCACAGGCCTCAAACAAAAAACCTCCTGCAAAGAGGTTTGCTGGGAAATGCCACAAGTGTGGTAAGCTGGGGCATAAAATTTCTGATTGTCGCAGCAAGAAAAACAACAACCGTGCAGGAACTGGACATGCAAAAGGGAATGAAAAATTCCATGCACACATAGCTGAGAACTTGTCCACTGGTCTCTCTGACTTGGACCTCTGTGCTGTAGTATCAGAGGTAAATCTTGTAGGGAGCAATCCTCGTGAATAGTGGTACGATACTGGAGCCACCAAGCATATCTGCTCGGACAAGGAGATGTTCACTTCATACCAGAAGTGCAACAAGGATGCGCAGCTGTTCATGGGTAATTGTTCCACCTCCAAAATTGCAGGAACAGGGAAGATAGTGCTGAAGATGACTTCAGGCAAGGAACTAACACTCACAAATGTGTTGCATGTTCCAGATATTAGAAAGAACTTGGTTTCAGGCTCTTTGCTAAGCAAGAATGGATTTAAGGTTGTTCTTGTTTCTGATAATTTTGTATTGTCTAAAAATGGGGTGTACTTGGGTAAAGAATATGTAAAGAATGGACTGTTCAAGTTTAATGTAATGACAGCCATTCCTAAAACTATTGTTCCTGTTGTTCCCAAAGTTAATGAAATAACTCCTATTGCCTATGTTGTTGAGTCTTCTTCTGTTTGGCATGAAAGACTAGGCCATGTTAATATCAATTCTATGCGTAGATTAATTAGCATGAATTTGCTACCAAAATTTAAGGTAGACAACTCAGAAAAATGTGAAGTTTGTACGGAGGCCAAACATCACGTTCTGTAGAAAGAAACACAGAAACTCTAGGTCTAATTCACACAGATCTGTGTGATTTAAAATACATATAGACCAGAGGTGGCAAAAAGTACTTTGTGACATTTATAGATGATTGCACAAAATTCTGTTATGTATACTTGTTACATAGCAAAAATGAGGCATTGGATAAGTTCAAGGAATATAAACTTAAGGTTGAGAATCAACTTGGCAAAACGATTAAAATCGTTAGGAGTGATAGAGGAGAAGAATATGATGCACCATTTAATATGTTCTGCTCTGAACATGGAATAGTTCATCAGACAACTGCTCCTTACTCACTCGAATCAAATGGTACTGTCGAGCACAAAAACCGAACTCTAAAAGAGATGATGAATGTCTTGTTGTTAAATTCTGGATTACCCTAAAATATGTGGGGAGAAGTATTGCTGACTGCCAACTATATTCTCAATAAAATACCTCACAAAAAAATGGCAAGACACCATACGAAATGTGGAAAGAAAATGTACCTTCGTATAAATACCTCAAAGTGGGGAGGAAGGGGGTGTCTAGCAAAAGTGGCAGTACCTAATCCAAAACAGGTCATAATTGGACCTAAGACGATTGATTGCATATTCATAGGCTATGCACATAACAGTAGTGCATATCAGTTCTTGGTATATAAATCAGATTTACCGGATATCCATGTGAATATAATAACAGAATCAAGGAATGCTTCCTTCTTTGAACACATGTTTCTGTGCAAGGACACTACGTATCCCAAACGTACACGTGAATAAGAGAATACAAGCACTTTGGTTGATGAACCAGAACATGATAATGATGATCCTAGACGAAGTAAACGGGCTAGAATATCAAAATCATTTGGTCCTGACTTTGTAATGCCTTTCTGTTAGAGAATGAGCCCAGAACTTTCAAGGAAACCATGTCTATGCCTGATGCTCCTATGTGGAAGGAAGCAATCAAAAGTGAAATATACTCCATTATGCAAAATCATACATGGAAGTTAGTCGATTGTCTTCTGGATGTAAAGCTCTAGGATGCAAATAGATTTTTAAACAAAAATTGAAACCAGATGGTTCTATAGAGAAGCATAAGGCGAGACTTGTGGTACAAGGATTTAGGCAAAAGGAAGGTCTAGACTTCTTTGATACATATTCCCCAATTACAAGAATAACTTCAATAAGAATATTGACAACTATTGCAGCTCTACGTAACCCGGAAATACATCAAATAGATGTTAAAACTGCATTTCTAAATTGGGACTTAGAAAAAGAAATATACATGAAACAACCTGAAGGTTACGTAGTTCCTGAACAAGAAAATAAGGTGTGCAGGCTTGTAAAATTCTTGTACGGACTGAAACAAGCTCCAAAACAGTGGCATGCAAAATTTGAAAATGTTATGATGTCAAGTGGTTTCAAAATAAATGAATGTGATAAATGTATCTACAACAAAGATACTCCAAATGGATACATTCTGGTGTGTCTGTATGTAGACAAGATGCTCATTATTGGGAGCAATAATGACATTATCAAACAAACTAAGAGCATGCTTAGTGGCAAGTTTGATATGAAAGATTTGGGAATAGCAGACGTCATACTAGGAATCAAAGTTTCCAGGACATCTGAGGGAATTACTTTGTCTCAAGTTCATTATGCTAAGAAAATACTTGAAAGGTTCACGAATTACTCGAATGGGACCGCCAAAAGCCTTGTAGATCACAGTCTTCACTTGTTCAAAAACACGGGTAACAACATATCAAAACTGGAATATACACGTGTAATCGGTATTCTGATGTACTTAACAAATTGTACAAGAACGGACCTAGCACATTCGGCAAATATACTGAGCCGTTACACGAGTAATGCAGGACGAAGTCACTGGAAAGGAAAAACTAGAGTATTGAACTACTTGCGACATACTCAGAGTTATGCACTGTATTATACCAGATATCCAGCAGTACTAGAAGGCTACAATGATGCCAAATGGATATCGGACTCCAAGAACTCAAAATCCACAAGTGGGTATGTCTTCACACTTGGTGGTGTAGCTGTGTCATGAAAATTCTCTAAAAAAACGTTATTAGCCAGATCTACCATGAAATCTGAGTTTATTGCTTTAGACAAAGCGGTAGAAGAAGCAGAATGGCTTCGAAACTTTTTAGAGGATATCTCTATATGGAAAAAACCAGTGCCTGCTTTATGCGTACATTGTGAAAGCCAATCGGCTGTATCACGGGCACTGAGTTGTACGTATAATGGTAAGTCTCATCATATCAGAAGACGACACAAAACCATTAGACAACTGCTCTCAAATGGAATAATCTCTATAGAGTATATAAAATCAGCCGACAATCTAGCAGATCCATTTACTAAAGTTTTGTCGTGAGAGCAAGTTGTGAGATCATCAAGAGAAATGAGTTTAAAGCCTATGACGAAAGAGGATACTTGATGGAAACCCTACCTAGGAACTGGAGATCCCAAGATCTAGATTCAAGGGGACAACTAAATCTTGTTGAATCAACGGGAGCACTGAGAGATTAAAATCTCATACCCACTCTTAGGATGATAAAACAGTGCTGCTTGCAAAGAGTTAGAATAAGCTTGGCTTTTAATGATTCCCATAGCTTTGAAATAAAAGTGGGGTATGGCAGGATACTCTTTATGGGCAATCACTTTGTGAGTATGAAATGGGGCTGTTTCTAAGATAATGGAGAGATGCTACATTCTCCAAGTTCACTCACGATTAACCAGGGTTGTTCAAGGCCAAAATAAATACAACAAGAGAACTTAGTTCTGTGAGGAGATGAAACTGTGTGATAGTTATTATCTAGGATCACATCAAATCCCAGGTAGTTCACGACATCATATTCACTACCTGGTCAAGTGAATCCGATAGCTACTTACTAAGGGTGGTTCAAAGTTGAAAAATTACTACCATTCCTGATGCAGTGATTTTTCGATTTTACTCTCAGAGTTTTTCTGTCATGTCTTTTATGTCGTGTCTGGATTACATAGTCTGGTAATTTCCATTCATGCGAGGTATTGTTAGAATTAATTTTTGCTGATTTTTTTGGCCGAATTCCGGCAGGCTCCAGCCACCGCCGGTGCCGAAAAATGATTGGATTGCGATCCTCTCATCGAGTACTATTCCGTGGTGTACTCATTTGCGAAAAATGAATTCCGTATGAATGAGAAATGTTGGTCCAAAGTTGGGTACTCAAAATGTACTAACTTGGAAACTTGAAAAAAATGGACAGTCCCATATCGAAAATGGGAAAAGGTTTTTTCTAGTATATATACTAAAAAATTGGACTAAAGGGTATGGCCTGGGGGTTACCACTAACGTGTAGTGGAGAGAAGACTTAGCCAAAATGATAAACACACACCCCTGCGCGCCCGGCCCGGCCCGACTCCGGCCCCGGCCCCGGCTTCGGCTTCGGCTCGGCTCAGCTTGGCTCTGGCTCTGGCTTATTTTTGCCCCAGGTAAAATTTTTTTCCTCCAGTACACTAATGAAGCCTTTCACATTCAGTAATCGGTACCACTACTCTGTAACAGCAGAGTAATGGCTCATCAGTTATGAATTTGAACCACCACTCTGCTATTGCAGAGTAGTGGACCATTACTCTGCTGTTACAAAGTAATGAGCCTCCCATCAGTTACTCTATTTTCTCTTATAAGACTAGCAAGTCTTGTACGCTAGATAGACAGCTTTTGAGTAATCCGAATTCCACTTCTTCTTCCTCTATGTCAAAAACTGAAAGTACAACATAGTAACAGTTCGCTGAAATCTCTGAAGCAAGGGTGCTACTCTTCAGGAAAAGGTAATACAGTTGTATCTGGGAGGCAATTCGTCGGCAACCGTCACACTATGGGACGAATTTTGCTTTAAGGAGAGAGAACTTAATCTCGACTCTGTATAAAGCTTTTGGTTTATTCTTTTCTTCTTGTAAATCACAAATTTTGTTAGCAAATTTCTAATTTATAAAATTCGAGTTCTAACACATAACACAATTTATCGAGCTTAACCTAGAGGTTACAACAACAACAACAAAGTCTTTTCCCTAACTAGTTGAGGTCGGCTACATGAATCCTGGTTTTTCATCCTGTTCGATTTAGTGCAATATCTTCTGTAAGGCCACAAGCTATCAAAATTTTTATAGGACAGAGGCACTACTAGGTCGGCGTGTGACATGTTCAACTACTTGAGGTGATTTTCTCTTAATTTATATTGGATAAGAGCTACCTTTAATATGTCTCGTATATGCTTGTTTCTAATTCTATCATTCATGGTATTACCACACATCCATCTTAGCATCCACATCTCCGCCATATAATCATTTTTTGGACATGTTGCTTCTTTGTTGCCCAACACTGCTCCATACATTATTGCTGGTGTAGTAGCCGTCCTATAAAAAATTATCTTCAACATCAAAGGTATATATTTGTTATGCAAAATACCACTAGTGCTTCTTCACTTAAGCCACACTGCTTGGATCTTATGTATAACATCTTCACAAATCTCCAAATTTCTTTGTAAAATCGAGCCTAAATATCGGAAACGATCTCTCTTAGGTATCTCTTGACCATCAAGGTTCAACACTTTCTCATTTGTATTCTGAATATTACTAAAATTAAACTTCAAATACTTTGTTTAGGACTCCGACCTATTTTTACGATCATCATGATTCTTACCACTTTCTTTTTGACATACCTGGCCTTGAAGTTTGACAGGATTAAGGTTTCATCTCATCTTTCTTGTCATACTAGATTAGATTATATGAGATTAATAGATTAGATTAAATAGAGATATTTTAATATAAATACAATAAAACAGATACACTCTGCTCAATCACAATTTTACCATTACAGAATGCAGATGGCTGGCCTTTATTTGCATGTTTATTGCTCACAATTAATCTTATTTATTTACCAATACTTGAAACTTGGGACCTTGCGAGATTTTTGACACCGTAACTGTTGCCGCTAAATTTGGTGTGGGGGCAAACAGATAGAATTTGTGGATTCTTAGGGAAACTGAATAGTAAACCTGTGTACCTGTTCCGTCGGGGTTTGACGCTGACTCCTGCCGTACACCTGCAAAAGTGCAAGACACCGGGGTTGTTCCCGGCGATGCACCCTCCGACGCTCAAGTCAGTAATCAGAGAAAGATTATGAAAGAGCACAAAAACTGGAGAAAGATTGATTACCTCTCAATGGAGATGGATGGGGGGTATTTATAGGCGCCGCTGGGATCAGATTAGGAATGTAATCCCCCAGTGGTTAGATAAGTAAGGTAATCCCTAATCCCCAGTGAAGGGATAGATATGAATCAGGGCCGTTGATCAGGATTTAATTAGAAACCCTAATTCTATCCCTTCTGAACCGGGTTCGCTGCGGGTTGAAACCCGCACCCAGTTGAGGTGGATCCGTTTGCGGGTAAGTGGGTCTTCGGGGAAGATAGCCAGTACCCGCTTGAGACCCGTTGGTAGGTGAAATTACCGTTTTACCCCTGAGCTTCAAGATTCGTGTCCAATTTGGACGGTTCCGATTTAACCCCATTTTTAGCCATATCACGAGCCCCCACTCCTAAAGACTGAGTTCGATCAGCCTTTGAGGAGTAGTTTAACTGTTTTAATGGCTGGGAGAGTTGTATCGGATCCCAAATGGAAAGTTTTGAATCTTGATGGGGGTAGTGTGGTGATTTCAAGTGGATTGAACTCTGGGTCGCTCCTGAGCTCTTATGGTCATGTGATGTTTTTGCAGGAGTATCCTTTTAACTCTACGAAGTGTCAATTCGTCGGTCGGGGGCCTTAGAAGATTGTTCTTGGCATCAATTGCTTGCTTGGGAACTAGAAGATGCTTCCCAAGCCTACAACCGCTTTTCAGGAGTTCTTCCTCATCCCTTCGAATTTTTAATTGTTTTTTCCGCGATCTCTTGGTGGACGGATTGGCCGTTTTCCTCCGTTGTGTGGGCCATAGGCTTGTTTCACTCTCCCGACCCCCTCTAGAGCTCGCTGACTAGGGGACCGAGGTCTGCAGGCGGTTCGGCGCCTTTTTCCTAAGAGGGGAGGGACCTCGGCTTGATTGTGAGCGCTGAGAGGGAGTTCGGCGAGGTCCGAGGTCCATTTTTTCCCCGTAACGGGGTCGGTGTCAAGAACGCTCGGTAGCTGGTGCCGAGGTCCATTTTTTTCCCGTAACGGGGTCGGTGTCAAGAACGCTCAGCAGCTGGTGCCGAGGTCCATTTTTCCCCCGTAACGGGATCGGTGTCAAGAACGCTCGGCAGCTGGTGCCGAGGTCCAATTTTCCCCCGTAACGGGGTCGGTGTCAAGAACGCTCGGCAGCTGGTGTCGAGGTCCATTTTTTCTCTGTAACGGGGTCGGTGTCAAGAATGCTCGGCAGCTGGTGCCGAGGTCCAATTTTTTCCCGTAACGGGTTCGGTGTCAAGAACGCTCGGCAGCTGGTGCCGAGGTCCAATTTTCTCCCGTAATGGGGTCGGTGTCAAGAACGCTCGGCAGCTGGTACCGAGGTTCAATTTTTCCCCGTAACAGGGTCGGTGTCAAGAACGCTCGGCAGCTGGTGCCGAGGTCCAATTTTCCCCCGTAACGGGGTCGGTGTCAAGAACGCTCGGCAGCTAGGGCCGAAGTCCAAAACTTGTCTTTTTTGTCGTATGAGTTGGTGGCTTCTGCGCGCCTTCTGAACTTCTGACGACTCTGACAGACGGGACGTTCATTAAATGCAGTGATCCCTGAGCTTCTGTCAGATGGGACGCTCATTAAATGCAGCGTACGGCTTGGCGTGGTAAACAAGGTGACGATTGAGGTCGCTTTTATCGTTTTGCATAAATGGGCCGGTAGTACAAGCCCATTATCGTCGTTTAGCGTGCCCTTCTCTATAAAACCCCACCCCCCACTCTCATTTCTCACTTCTCTTCTCTTTTGCTCAGGCGATCTCTTGTGTTTAAGCGAGTACTTCCGGTGGTCGACGTTTGTTTTTCCGGCGAAGTTTTCCAGCAGCTAACCTTTCAAGGTAATTTACACTTAGTTTATTCCATAAACTATGTCTCTTGCTTCTGTCTCCGAGTCGATCTCTTGGTCCGAGCCCTCCCTCGAAGTTGCCGAAGATTCAACTCCAACTAAAGGCAAGAAGGTATTCGGCAAGGATTCGATTGTGGAGGATCCGAAGCGTATGGGGGAGTTCGGGAGACTGCCAGGGCCACTGACCGGGCTTCACAGAGTTCGACAGCTTTCGGAGGATCAAGCCGAGCGAATCGTTCACAAGAGGGGGAGGTCCTTCGAGGAGAATGCAGCGAGGGAGACGACGGAGGTGGACGAGACGGTGTCGATCCTGCGTGAGGAGGACTTGGCAGTGATCCGGGATTCTTTTCAAATCCCGGAGGAGTACGAGCTCATGTTGCCGGGTCCCAGGGTTAGGGCCAATTCGCCGTTGCTAGTGACGATGTGTTGCTGGCCGGTCGATGCCTTCATCGCCGAGGCTCGGCTGCCTCTCCATGCGTTCGCCATTACCGTGGTGAGTTGGTTCAGGGTCAGCCCTATCCAACTCATGCCGAATGCATGGCGAGTGATAAATGGCTTCGTGCTTCATTGCCAAGCTGCAGGGATCGAGCCGCAGCTGAACGTGCTTCGGACACTCTATCGGCTCCATCAAGGGAACAAGTCGAAGTACCGGTATTATTTGACTCCGAGGCACGGCGGCAGGCTCGTCATATGCCCCGACTCCATCAAGCATTGGCGGGAGAAGTTTATGATTGTACGGAGTCCAGAGGCTTGGCCGATCCCCTCCGACTGGGTAGAAGGGGTGCCGAAGAGGGCAAGGGCGCTGCCGAAGCTTAGTGTTGAAGAAGAAGAGGCAGTCCGGACTCTCCTCGATCGGCCGAAGTACGATTGGAAGGAGCTCACCGAGGATGTTCTGTACAAGGGAGGGCTCTGCCGCGTAGATCCCAGTATGCGGCCTTTGTTATGCTTTGCTTTCCGTACCTTACTTCTCGCCACTTGTAATGTATTAACCAATTTTTATTTTAAATGCAGAGACGATGGACTACGATGCAGTGCTGGCTCTCAGGGCTGGGCTCGCCAGCAAGGCGCCGAAGAAGCGCAAGAGGGTCGCGACCAAGTTGCCGACCCCGAAGACTCCGAGGATCACAGCCTCGGTCGAGGAGGTGGAGACCCTCGACAGTCCAGTCGCAACCGTGGCGGGGACTTCGGCATCGGCTGGGGCCGGCGAGTTCTCCATCGCCGCTGCCATCGGAATGACGACGCCGCCACTGACGGTAGCAGCCGAGGAGCTCCTGACGGAGGAGCATAAAAGGATCCACATTCCGGACTGGCAAGTTCGGAAGCACGATGGATTCCTTGGGAACTCTCTGGCGAGCATGCAGGCCGTCAAACACTTCGCCACGCCGAAGGACCGAGCCGCCATGGAGGCCGGACGAGAAGGCGACGATGTCATCGAGATCACTCGTTCGGCGATTTCGGTAAGTGTTGGATTTTCGTTATTGTTGAATTTCTTTAACCACAATTTTTCTAACTCTTTTAGTCCTTCTTTCTTTGTCGCAGATTATCGTCCACTTCGAACACCTCACCGAGAGGTTGACAGCTCTGGAGAAGGAGCTGAAGCAAGAGTCCGACCAGGCTCGAAATGAGAAGGCTCGGATGTCGAATAAGCTCGACAAGCTTTGCGTCGAGCACGAAGGGAGGTCGGTGAGGATCGAGCACCTCGAGGCCGAAGTGGCGAGGTTGGAGGGTGACCTCCTTCGCCAGAAGGAGGGGGCGGCCAAGCAGTTGGCCGAAGTCGAGGAGGTCAAGGCGGCGGCGGTGAAGGTAGCAGAGGACGCGACCTTGGCGAAGGCGCAAGGGTACCTCGCCCAAAACATGGCCAAGGCTTATGCCGAAGCCATCACCCGGGTGTCGAAGGAGTACCCCGAAGTGGACATCTCGGGATGGAGGCTGTTCCCGGGCCAAGTCGAGGGCTTCGACCCCGAATCCGAGGGGGAAGATGAAGAAGGGGAGGACGAGACCGATACCGAGGTTGAAGTCACCAACGAGGTCCCCAGCACCGTGGTTACGCCGTTGGCGGTGGTGTCCCCCTCGGAGAAGTCGACCCCCACTTGCAGTCGTCGCCCGGGGAAAGAGGTCGAGCCTTGACTTCGCTCTTTTCTTTTTTTTTTTTTTTGTTCTTTTTTCTTTTCAAAAAATGTAACGCCTAATAGCGGACTGGCCACGGCTGTTTTTTGAAATGAATGAAATTTTTTTTTGAAGTGTTGGAGTTCGGCTCTGTGTCTTTGCCTTTTCTTCTCTATTGTCGAGATTTTGTTTGAAAACTTCTGAAGTGTTAGACTACGACAGTGTTTGAATTCTTGCTGTTTTTCTCGACTTCTTTTCAGCTCATGGTGGTCGCTCAAGACGTCGAGCCCGCTCGCTCGGATGACAAAGCTCGATCCGATGCTGGCTTAGGGGCGACGAGGCTGTGCCTGGCGAGGTGCCGAGAGCGGCTCTATGAAGTTGAGCTCGGATTGCGCCGAGCCGAAAGTGAGCGGAACCATCTTCAGCTTGTCCTCGGTCGACGAGACATCGAGATCCGGCGTCTGGAGAGCAGGATCGCCGAGATGACTCCCACAGGAGAGGATGAATGTTCGCCGACTGCTTTCAGCAACGGGCTTCGGATTCAGTGCATTCGGCACAATTTTTCCAAAATAACGGCGGAGAGGGACGACCTGCTTTCTGAGATTCGCCATCTGCAGACCGTAGAGACAGAGCTTCGGACGGAGGGAGAGGGCTTGACGGCCAAGGTGGCCGAGCTGACGGCTGTACGGGACGAGTTGACAGCTGAAGTCGACGCGCTGAAGAGGGCTACGGTTGACAAAAGCATTGAAGTCACTCACCTTCCTCGTCTGATAGCGAGTCGCTCGAGTGTGCCGGACTTCGCGACACCCCCTCGCTTCGAGGTCGACGTAAAGGACGACTCTTTGAGGGAGCGGATCTCCGAGTTAGAGGCGGAGGTCGCTCACCTAAAACCGTGCTCGGGGCCAATCAACGTCAGGAGCACTTCGTGCACTCGCGCGGAAAGAGATCGGGGCATTACGTTTTACGAGATGGCAACCCGTCAGCGCATTGGCCATCCTAGTCCGGGGGATGCGCAAAGCTCTATGGCAATTTCGTCTAGCGGAGCATCCGTCGGAGCTGCTACTAGGAGCGGTGCTGAGGATTCGTCCCAATTTGCCGGGTTGGGATCGAGCTCCGGAGACAAGCATCGTCACCCTCGAGTATCTTTGAAGCGGAACGCCCCGGCTCCAAGAAAGCGCTGAAGACCTCGTTTCTAAAAGCTTTTGTATTTTTTAGCCAAGTGTAATAAGTCGGCATTGTAACTTTCACTTTTTAACACCTTGTAATCTTGCTGTGTGAAAGAGTCGCTTTGTACCGTATCCCATTCATCAATAAAATTTTGTTCCCGAACTTGTGTGTCCCCTGTGGTTTTGTGTAGTCTTTATGTTTGTGACTGTGTTCATCGCGCAGAGGTTTCTAGGTCAGCCTCTTGCTTGTTCGCGGATCGGCGAGGTGAGCGTTCGGCTAATGGTGCCGAGCTGTGCTTCGGTCGCCCAATCTTGCGGTCTAGCGAGATGATCTGAACAGTGAGCTCGTGGAACGCGTTAAAGCTTAAGTGTTTGACCTCGGATCTTTGCTAGAGTGGCTCGACGGTTGTGGGAGTGATTCAAATGGCGAACTACTTCTAGCTCGCTTAGGAGCGAACTTGCGAAGTAGAATTGAGCCAAGTGTTGGACTCCGAGCCATCGTTAGATTAGTTCAACGGTTGTGGGAGCAATTCCGAATGGCGAACTACTTCTAGCTCGCTTAGGAGCAAACTTGCGAAGTAAAATTGAGCCAAGTGTTGGACTCCGAACCATCGTTAGATTAGTTCAACGGTTGTGGGAGCAATTCCGAATGGCGAACTACTTCAAGCTCACTTAGGAGCGAACTTACGAAGTAGAATCGAGCCAAGTGTTGGACTCCGAACCATCGTTAGCTTAGTTCAACGGTTGTGGGAGCAATTCCGAATGGCGAACTACTTCTAGCTCGCTTAGGAGCGAACTTGCGAAGTAGAATCGAGCCAAGTGTTGGACTCCGAACCATCGTTAGATTAGTTTAACGGTTGTGGGAGCAATTCCGAATGGCGAACTACTTCTAGCTCGCTTAGGAGCGAGCTTGCGAAGTAGAATCGAGCCAAGTGTTGGACTCCGAACCATCGTTAGATTTTAGAGTTAAAAGCAGAGAGATGTTAACAAGAGTAAAATATGAAAAGACTTTATTCATTAATGACTAATAATTAGCTGCTTCTAAAGTTGCTAGCCGTAATTACAAGGAAAAAATGAAAGAAAATCATTACAAGTAACAGGAAAGGAACGGTTCGACATCTCGAAGTACTTAGAGAGGCATTGGTGCTCTCTCTTGGTATTTTAAGAGATGGTCGGCATTCCAAGTCCTGGGGATCTCCCTGCCTTCGAGATCTTCTAGTCTGTATGTGCCGGGGCGGATTACTTTGGAGATCTTGTATGGTCCCTCCCAATTCGGAGCGAGTTTGCTCTTTTGTCCGGGGAAAGAGATGGCTAATTTCCTGAGGACCAGGTCCCCTTCTTTGAGGTCGGTAGGACGGACTTTCTTGTTGTACGCCATCTCGATCCTTCTTCGGTAGCTTTGTTGTCGGATGGCAGCTCTTTCTTGGATCTCATCTATCAGGTCTAGACTTGCTCTGAGCTCTCTGGCATTTTGCTCTTCTTCATAAGCTATCAGACGAGGAGAGGGTATTCCGACTTCTAGGGGGATGATGGCCTCGGACCCATAGGTGAGATTGAATGGGCTCTCTCCCGTTGGGGTCCGTTTTGTGGTGCGGTAGTTCCACAGCACGTTGGGAAGCTGATCGACCCATAAGCCTTTGGAACACTTGTCTGACCTCTTCTTAATGCCGGAGAGGATCTGCCGATTCGCATTTTCGGCTTGGCCATTCGACTGGGGATGAGAGACAGAGGAGAACCGGTGTTGGATGGCAAGGTCTTCGCATAAAGCTCGGAAGGCAGATCCAATGAACTGGGTTCCGTTGTCTGTTATTAGGACCCTGGGGACGCCAAATCGGCAGATCACGCTCTTCCAGAAGAATTGAACGACCTTGTTCTCGGTAATCGTGGCCAGGGGCTCGGCCTCTATCCATTTCGAGAAATAGTCGATTGCCACGACTAAGAACTTGAACTGTCCGGGAGCTGGTGGAAATGGCCCTAGTAAATCCATCCCCCACATCGCGAAGGGGATCGGACTTGATAGGGAAGTGAGTGGAGCTTGTAGGAGGCGTCAGATGTCGGAGTACTTCTGACAGGAGCTGCATTGCCGAACATGTTGTTCGGCGTCTCGTAGGAGAGTGAGCCAGAAATATCCGTAGTTCAACACTTTGCGTGCTAGGGCTCTGGATCCCGAATGTGCTCCGCCGATGCCCTCGTGAAGTTCTTGTAGGGCGTAGTCGGCTTGCCCGGGGGAGAGGCATCTTAGGTACGGCCTGCCGTCGACCTGTGTGAAGGAGCGTTTATATAGGATGCCTCCGATTAGTGTGTAACGCTCAGCTCGGGTTCTTACTCTTCGAGCTTCCTTGGGATCCTCGGGGAGGAGTCCGTCCCTTAAAAATTCGATGAGGGGTTTCATCCAATTGTCTTCGAGCAGGACAGGCAGCGTTTCTATGGAGTCGAGAGTTTCGTCCTCTATGCTTGGTTTCAGAAGGACTTCTATCAAAACGGTCTGCTCGAGACCTTGGAGGGAGGAGGAGGCTAGTTTGGAGAGGGCGTCGGCCTGAGCATTTTCTTCCCGGGGGATTCTTTGGATGAGGGCTTCTTCGAACAGTGCCATTAAGCTCTTGACTTTGGCTAAGTATTTAACCATCCTGTCATCACGCACTTCATACTCGCCGAGGACCTGATTGACGACTAGCTGGGAGTCGCTAAAGATCCGGAGGCGTTGTGCCCCTGCATTTCGGGCCATTCCAAGGCCGGCTATGAGTGCCTCATATTCAGCTTCGTTGTTTGAGGCTTTGAAGTTTATACGGAGGGAGTATTGGAGGATGAAGTCATCTGGACCCGCCAGAATGACCCCTGCCCTGCTTCCCTCATTGCAGGAGTATCCATCCACATAAACTGACCAGACGGGTGGTCCCTTCACTGTTTGGCTGGATTCGGGGATGGTGCTCTCAACTATGAACTCTGCTAAGGCCTGAGCCTTGATTGCGGTCCGAGGCTGATAAGTTATATCGTGCTGGCTCAGCTCAATTGACCACTTCATAAGGCGACCCGAGGTTTCCGGCTTGTGGACGACCTGCTTCAGCGGCTGGTCGGTAAGAATGACCACCGAATGGGACTGAAAATACGGGCAAAGCTTTCTCGCGGCCATCACCAGGGCATAAGCCATCTTTTCTATCTTCGGGTATCGGAGCTCGGCGTCCCGAAGCACCTTGCTCACATAGTAGATGGGCTTCTGAGCCCGGTCTTCTTCCCTCACTAAAACTGCACTGAGGGTCTGCTCGGAGGCTGCCAGGTAGAGGTAGAGGGGTTCACCAGGGATCGGTTTGCTGAGGAGAGGGGGATTGATGAGGTAAGCCTTGAGCTGGTCGAAGGACTCCTGTTGCTGCTGCCTCCATTCGAAACCTTTAGCCCCTCTGAGGGCCTTGAAGAAAGGGAGGCATTTTTCCCCAGACTTCGAGAGAAAGCGCCCAATGGCGGCTAAGCAGCCTGTTAACCTCTGGACTTCGTTAACATTTTTGAGAGGGGCCATGTCTAGTATGGCCTTAATTTTCTCAGGGTTTGCTTCAATTCCTCGTTGGCTAAAAATGAAGCCGAGGAACTTCCCTGACGAGACACCGAATGCACACTTGTTCGGATTGAGTCTCATGCTGTGCTTTCTCAGAACGTCGAACGCTTCTTGGAGGTCGGTTACATGATCAACACCTTGGATGCTTTTCACAAGTATGTCGTCAACATACACCTCCATGTTTCGGCCGATTTGAGCTTGGAAAACCTTGTTGACGAGGCGTTGGTATGTTGCTCCTGCGTTCTTCAGGCCGAAAGGCATGACCCAGTAGCAATAGAGGCCTTGGTCGGTAACGAATGATGTCTTCGGGATATCCGGGGGGAACATCCGGATCTGGTTGTAGCCTGAAAAGGCATCAAGGAGTTCATGTCCCGAGGTGGCATCAATCAGAGTGTCAATACTCGGAAGAGGGAAAGGGTCCTTGGGGCAAGCCTTGTTGAGATCGGTAAAATCAATACAGATCCAAGTCCCATTGGACTTCTTCACCATTACTACATTCGACAACCACTCGGGATAGTTCACCTCTTGTATGAACCGGGCCTTCAAGAGCTTGTCCACCTCCTCTTTAATAGCCAGCTGACGCTCGGGGGCGAACTTGCGCCTCTTCTGCTAAACCGGTTTGGACCCCGGAACAACGCTCAGGTGGTGGACTAAGAGCTCTTCGGAAATTCTGGGCATATTTGCTGCTGACCAAGCGAAAAGGTCTTGGTTCCTTCGGATGCACTGTACAATGTCCAAGCATAGGGCGGACGGGAGGGTCTTGCTAACAAAGAACTTGCGAGTTGGGTCCTGCTCAGAGAAGAGCACTTCCTTCAATTCGTCCACCGGCTCGGACGTCGGTCGAGCAGCATCTTGGGAGATTTCCAGAGTTTCTAAGGAGAGTACTGGTCCGAGGGTAGAGGTCATGTAACACTTACGGGCCGTTTCCTGATTGCCCCTTACTTCCCCTACTCCGGCCCGAGTGGGAAACTTCATTTTGAGGTGGTAGGCAGAAGGGACGGCTTCGAGGGCGGCTAGGCCGGGCCAACCCAGAATGACATTGTAGGCTGCGGGGACATCTACGACCATGAAGTCTATCGACTCCGTTCGGGTAGTAGGAGTTTTGCCAGCGGTTACGTCGAGGGTAATCACCCCTTCAATAGTCACTGGCACTCCCGTGAACCCATGGAGCGTGTAGCCGGCGGGCTTGAGTCTATCTCGGGAGAGCTTTAGGCCTTTAAAAGCGGCGAGGAAGAGGATGTTAACGGAGCTGCCATTATCCACTAGGATCCTCTCCATTTTGAAGTTTGCCATGTGGAGGCTGATGACTAGTGCGTCACAATGAGGGGTGCAGACTCCTTCAAGATCTTCGTCTGAGAATGTGACAGGCACTCCGAGACCTTTAGGAGGAGGTGTGGCTCGGACCGAGTTGACTTCTCTTATAAATGCCTTCTGAGAAGAGTTTGAGGAGCCCCCCATTGGGCCCCCATGAATGAGGTGGAGGACACGCTCTTCCTCGAAGTCAGGTGTTTCGTCGCGCTCCGGACGCTTATTAGCCCCCCGAGGTGGGGGAGGAAGTTCGGCTCGGTCCTTTCTTATGAACCTGGTCAGCTGCCCCTTCTGGATGAGGGCTTCTATCTCGTTCTTCAAGGTGCGACAATCATTGGTGTCGTACCCGTGGTCCCGGTGATAACGGCACCATTTCTCTTTATCTCTTTTCTTGTCAGGGGTGTTCATCCTCGGAGCAGGAGGTATGATCCCTTCCTCTTCAACTTCCATCAGTATGGTAGAGACATTAGTGGTGAGGGGAGTGAACTTCTCGAATCTGGGGGGAGGTCAGCGCTGGCCAGCATTATCCTTCTGGAGCTTCTTGGCTCCTTCCTCTTCTGTTCCATTTCTCTTAAATCCGGAGGAAGACCCCTCCCAGTTGGGTCGGTGCTCAGCTTCCTCGGCCCGAATGTACTTTTCACTGTGGAGGAGGAGGTCAGAGAAGTTCTATGGAGGCTTCTTGGCGAGGGAGGAGCGGAGGTTGGAATTGAGGACATTAGATTGAAATGCTGCCGCAGCGACCGATTGGTCGAGGGATGCTATAGACTTGGCTTCAGCTGTGAACCTTTTCACATAGTCTCTCAACTTCTCACCCTTCTTCTGGTGGAGGTGCAGTAGCGAGATGCTGGTCTTCTCAGCTCTACGGCTACTTACGAAATGGGTGACGAAGAGGGTCTCGAACTTCTCGAAGGAGAATATTGAGGAGGGGGCAAGGCGAGAGTACCATTCTCGAGCTGGGCCCTTGAGAGTTGCGGGGAAGGTTTTGCAGAGGAGGGCATCGGAAGCTTGATGGAGGAGCATTAGAGTCTTGAAGCTTTCGATGTGATCAACAGGGTCAGTCTCCCCGGAGTAGGTCTCAAATTGAGGAGGCTTGAAACCGTTAGGCACAGGTGCATCCATTATGGTTTGGGAGAAAGGAGGTCTGTTAGGACGAAGGGTTCTCCCTCTAAGTTCTTCTTCTCGGTCTAACTGACCCAAGCGCCTCTCCATCTCATGGAGACGGCGGTATACAGCACCGTCCCTTCGACGGTAATCAGCCGAGCCTCTAGACTCGTCTTCGTATGAGGGAGAGCGAGGGGTACGACGACGGTAACTCCTGGAGCGACAAGGACTTGGGGTACACCTTGAGTTGCTAGGAGCGGAAGGAGGAGATGGGGACCATCGGCGAGGGCTTCGGACCGGAGGAGGAGAGGGGATCCTGGGTGCATTGGTGTTGGGACGGAGATTGAGAGCTTGTAGGACGGTCGCTTGGAACTGCTGAAACTCGGCACGGGTGATGAGTGCCTCATCGTTCCTAGGCTGTTGCCGACCTGCAAGGGAGTGCGGCCTTCTTCGGTAATGCTCGGGGGACTCTTTCTGCCCCCTTCGGATAGGGGACCTTCTGTATTCTCGGCGGCGAGGAGACCGCTCATCCTGACGGTGTTGGCGGGAGGTTCCCTCTCGGGCCCGCTTTTCATCCAGATGGCGGCGTAGATCATCATCTTTCTGCCGATTGAGGACGGTGTTGTGGAGACCGAAAGCTCGGGGATGATGGGAGGCCATAGCGTCTGAAGAGGCGTTGTGGATGGAGACGTGGTCCTGGTGAAGAGGTTGTTTCTGAGGGTTAGGACCCTTAGGAGGTGGCTGATTAGGAGGAGGAAGGTCCTGTTGGAGCGGGTCTTCCGCTAGAGGGGGAAGTTGCCCTTGCTGCGGAGCGGGATTAGGGGGAACTTCTTGCTACTGATCGGGATTGGGTCCTCGGTTGGACCCTCTAGATCTGACTTTTCTAGGAGGCATGGCTGGAGAGATCTGTTCAACGGGAAGAGGGGAGGTTTCTATTCGTTAGCTTCCCACAGACGGTGCCAATCTGTTACCGATAAATTTGGTGTGGAGACAAACAGATAGAATTTGTGGATTCTTAGGGAAACTGAATAGTAAACCTGTGTACCTATTCCGTCGGGGTTTGACGCCGACTCCTGCCGTACACCTGCAAAAGTACGAGACACCGGGGTTGTTCCCGGCGATGCACCCTCCGACGCTCAAGTCAGTAATCAGAGAAAGATTATGAAAGAGCGCAAAAACTGGAGAAAGATTGATTACCTCTCAATGGAGATGGATGGGGGGTATTTATAGGCGCCGCTGGGATCAGATTAGGAATGTAATCCCCCAGTGGTTAGATAAGTAAGGTAATCCCTAATCCCCAGTGAAGGGATAGATATGAATCAGGGCTGTTGATCAGGATTGAATCAGAAACCCTAATTCTATCCCTTCTGGACCGGGTTCGCTGCGGGTTGAAACCCGCACCCAGTTGAGGTGGATCCGTTTGCGGGTAAGTGGGTCTTCGGGGAAGATAACCAGTACCCGCTTGAGACCCGTTGGTAGGTGAAATTACCGTTTTACTCCTGAGCTTCAAGATTTGTGCCCAATCTGGACGGTTCCGATTTAACCCTATTTTTAGCCATATCAGTAACCAAGTTTACAAAGTATAATGTGCACAATATCTCTTTAGGCCTGTAAATATAATCTCTTTTCTATGCACTACAGTCAAGAATGCTTATTAAATGCTCTGTTTATTGTTAAGTCAATTTAGTATTTATCATTTTTGATGTCAGTGAATACATGCTTTACTACATACTATATGTACACAAAATAATTTATCTTTTGTTGTAGAATACAATATAGTACTCGACCCGTATACGTGGAATGTTGTCTCCTGGATGCTTAAAAATACGAAGCAGACTATGAACAGAGAAGGGAATAACTTTGTTTTTGTACTTTCTGACTTATTCTCTGATTACTTGTATCAGGTTTATATACAGGAGCTAACTATATTTCTAGCCACACAAACATTTGAGATCCACAATCCTAGCTACTAGCTACTGACCTATTCTTATGCCACTTACTAATCGTGGCCATGGAAATAGCCCAACGTGCAATAGGCTTAGTCTAACAAATCACCCCCCTAAGCCTGTTGCATGGAATTCACTTCTATGACGCCGAGTTTCTGCCTCATCTCAATGAACTTGACTCGCCCGAGCGCCTTGGTAAGGATGTCGGCCAGCTGCCCATTAGTGCCGACATGATCGACGTCCACTTTTCCCTCTTCAACATACTGACGAATAAAGTGAAAGCGAGTGTCAATATGCTTACTCCGTTCGTGATGCACTGGGTTCTTACATAGTGCAATCACCGATTTGTTGTCCACCAGAAGCTTCACTTTCATTGGCTCATGACCCATCAGTTCGCCTAGCAGTCGGCTCAGCCAAATGCCTTGGCATGCTGCCGTCGCCGCCGCTATGTACTCTGCCTCACAAGACGAAAGCACGACAATTTTTTGCTTTTGAGATGCCCATGTTATCAAGCTTGGGCCAAGGAAGAAAGCAATCCCTGTAGTGCTTTTTCGGTCGTCGACGTCACCGGCAAGATCACTGTCGCTGAACCCTACCAACTCAGGCTCCAGCTCACCGGTCCTTTTGTAACAACATCCATACCTGACCGTGCCACTGATATACCTCAGAATGTGTTTGACGGCAGCCCAGTGCGACGCGGTAGGGGCCTCCATGAACCTACTCACGATGCACACTGCATAGGCAATATCGGGCCTCGTGTTCACCAAATAGCGCAGGCTCCCGACGATGCTCCGATACTTGGTTGCATCCACTGCATCTCCTGCATCCGTCTTGCTCAGCCTCATACGGTTCTCCATGGGTATTTGGCATGGGTTGCAACCGGTCATGCCCGAGATTTCGAGCACCTTGCTCGCGTAGCCACCTTGACACAAAGTTATCTCGCCAACACCTTGCTTGACTTCGATCCCTAAGTAGTAGCTTAAGAGGCCGAGATCACTCATGCTGAAGAGTTCCTTCATTTGAGTTTTGAACTTAGCGATATCGTCAATGCAAGATCCAGTAATGATCAAGTCGTCGACGTACACGCCAACCAGCAGATACGATTCTCCGCTAGCTCTCCGGTATACGGCATGCTCCAATGGGCTTCGCTCGAAACCGAGCGAGGTAAGCGACTTTTCCAGCTTTGCGTTCCATGCTCGCGGTGCTTGTCGCAGTCCGTACAACGCCTTGCGAAGCCTGAACACCTTGTGCTTGTTTTCGACGTCTATGAAGCCCGGTGGTTGGTGCACGTAGACTTCCTCAGCAAGATCTCCGTTCAAGAATGCCGATTTGACGTCCATGTGGTGCACTTCCCAATTGCCGTGTGCGGCGAGTGCAATCAGCAGTCGCACAGTCTCCATTCTTGCCAACGGCGCGAAGACCTCTTTGAAGTCCACCCCCTGTCACTGAGCATACCCTTTTGCAACTAAACGAGCTTTGTGTTTGACGACGTTACCTGCGGCATCTTTCTTAACTTTGAACACCCACTTGAGTCCTATGGTTCTGTGTCCATCGGGGAGATCGGTGAGTACCCATGTGTGGTTGTCGTGGACCGACTGCATCTCGTCGTCCATGGCGCGCTTCCAACATGCCTCCTTCAGTGCTAGCTCGACGCTCGCAGGCTCCTCAGCTGCAATCAAGCATAGTCCGCTATACTCGCTGTCTAGCATTGCCGTGGTGTCGTAGATGTTTGACAATTTGCGATAGCGGTGCGGACTGCTGTTGGAGTCGAGCATCTCATCGGAGGTAGGTGGTGTTGCCCACTCGACGCCTCTCGATGCCGCAGTGGGAGTGTGTGGCTCCGCTGCCTGCGGCGCCACTGGAATCACCCTGGATGCGCTGGCCTCTACTGTCGCCTTGCTGCTGGTACAGCTATCCGTGGAGTAGCTGTCTGTGGTGTACTCTACGGTGAAGGAGGCTGGAATAGAATCATTACTGTCGTGCTTTGTCTCCCAGTTCCAACCCCTGTGCTCATCGAACACCACATCCCGCATCACATGGAGCTTGTTCGCCTTCGGATCGTAGACGCGGTATGCCTTGGCACCTTCCTCGTACCTAAGGAACACCATTTTCGCTGATCTGTCTGCCAATTTGTTGATGCCGGGCCCGATCTTCTTGACGTGCGCCACACAGCCGAAGGTTCGGAAGTGGTATACTTTCGGCTTCTTTTTGTGCCATGCTTCGTATGGTGTTTTACCGTCGAGGCTCCGCGTCGGCGCTCGGTTGAGGATGTACACAGCGGTCTTCACTGTTTTGCCCCAGAACATGGCCGGCACTCCCATGCTTTTCAGCAAGCACCGCGCCATCTCCACGACCGTTTGATTGCGACGCTCGACTACGCCGTTTTGTTGTGGTGTGTAAGGCGCGGTGGTGCAGTGTTTGATGCCCATCTCGTCGCAGTACTCCTGGAACTCGAGGGAGTTGAACTCGCCGCCACGATCCGAACGGAACACCTTGAGCTTAGTGTTGTGCTCATTTTCAGCTAGCGCCTTGATCTTCCTGAAGCACTTGAATGCTTCATCTTTGGACCTGAGTACTTCAAGCCACATATATCTGCTATGGTCATCAACTACCAACAAAAAATATTTGTTACCTCCTGGAGTAGCTAGTGTGATTGGGCCGCAAAGATCGCTATGCACCAACTCTAGCCCGTGCTTGGCACGGTACTTCGTGGCTTGCAGGAACGGGATGCGATGCTGCTTGCCGAGAGCACAACCATCGCAAAACTGCTCGACGTGCTCGATGAGAGGGATGCCATCCACCATCTCCATGCGTGCCATATTACGCAACGCACGGAAGTTGATATGCCCGTAACGTGCATGCCACAGCCATGCCACGTCGTCCGTCTTCGCGAGTAGACATACGGGAACGGTCAGGTCCAGAGCAATAGTATATAGCCTATTCCTGCACCGCGCCACCCGAGCCAGTAGTTTGCATTCTTGGTCGTAGATGCTCAGTTGTCCATCCTCGATCATGATCTTGCACCCCTTCTCGTCCAATTGCCCGAGGGAGATGATGTTGCTGCGAAGACGAGGTATAAAATATACCTCCGAGAGTACCCGGTGCTCCTTGTTTTGGCACTGAAATGTCACATTGCCTTTGCCACAAATGTCCACTAGCGAGCCATCCCCGAACTTGATCATACCCTTTGCTGATTCGTCGAGAGACGTGAACATCCCTCTAGAACCGGTCATGTGGCTACTGGCTCCCGTGTCGAGGTACCACACGCCGTTTTCGGCGTCGACAGGGAACACCTTCTCCTCATTTAGATGAACCTTCTGTGGTGCGTCGCTTGCGGTCGGCACAAGATCGCAACGTTGAGCCATCAACAATGCCGGCTCGTCGTCCTGAGCACGCGTAGGGTTTGCTTTCTCACGGCGCTCACGTTGCAGCTTACGGCACTCCTTGGCCCAGTGGCCGTAGATGCCGCAATTGTGACACTTGCCCTTCTTCTTGTCATGCGTGCCACTGGATGTGTTGCCGCTGCCGTCGTGTGTGTCGCCGCGCCCACAGCTCTTTTGCTTGCCGCGTCCGCGACCACAACTGTCGGAAGAGACCTCACCCTGTTCCTTCCGCTTCATGCGCGCGAGCCATTCCTCTTCGGAGAGGAGTAGGCGACCACCCGTGCTGCCAGAGTCGCCATCGAGATCATACCGCTCCTCGACGGCTAGAAGTCGACCAGTAAGCTCTTCAATGGACAACTTCTTGAGATCCACAAGGGTCTCAATAGAGATGGCGACTTGCGTGTACCTGGATGGAACAACACGAAGAAACTTTTTAACTACCTTCTCTTCGGGCAGCTCGTCGCCGAGCAGTTGCAGATCGTTGACGAGTCCTGTGAGCCGCATCGCGAAGTCCTCAACTGACTCGCCGTCCTTGAACTTAATCATCTCAAAGTCGGCGCGAAGTTTCTGCGCCTTGGCCTCGCGCACATGTTCGACCCCCATCCGCATGGTCTTTATAGTGTCCCATGCTTCTTTGGCAGTGTCTTTCACCGCCAGGGTCCGCAGCATCTCCGGCGGCACGGCTCGGAGTATGACGGACAGGGTCATCCTATCGTCGCGGTAGTCGGTGTGAAGACCAGGTTCAATCGCCTCCCACAGGCCTTGCGCCTGCATGTTGACTCTCATCAGGAGAGCCCAATATGGATAGTTGGTTCGTGTCAGCATGGGGTACTTAACCTTACCCCCTATCTCCTTCACTACCCGCTCCATGACGCGGCCGTCGCCGCTTCCTCCACTGCCATCGTCGATCCTGGCAGTCGGTGTGGTCTTGGGAGAAGGACTTGAGTCTGCCATCGTCACAGGAACTTGCTCTGATACCACTTGTTGTCTCCTGGATGCTTAAAAATACGAAGCAGACTATGAACAGAGAAGGGAATAACTTTGTTTTTGTACTTTCTGACTTATTCTCTGATTACTTGTATCAGGTTTATATACAGGAACTAACTATATTTCTAGCCACACAAACATTTGAGATCCACAATCCTAGCTACTAGCTACTGACCTATTCTTATGCCACTTACTAATCGTGGCCATGGATATAGCCCAACGTGCAATAGGCTTAGTCTAACATGGAAAACTATACACAATAGATAAATTGATGTAACTATAAAAATTATCCCATTAAGATTACTATAAAATTGTGAAAACATGATTATTTTTATTACTTCAGATTCTATGTCTGGAGAGCCTTTGAAGTATTGTGATTATGTATGTAACCCTTAGGTCACATTTTGATAAAGGATCAAATACATCAGTCAGGATATTACGTTGATGTTGATGCAACTGATAGAAGTTTGCCGAACAAGGTACTATACTTAAATCATTCTCTGTACATAAGGACAAAATCCATGAATTATCTATACATAGATACATAAATACAAAATTCATGAATGCTCTTTGTTACAAAATCTTAGTAGGTACTTGCAATGAGCTCTAAATCAGCAAATGGATACAATTAGGTGTAACGAGATGGCAAGAGCTAGAGATGATTAGGTGGATCTCAATCCCAAGTTTATTTTATTCTTTTATTTAATGATGTATTTGTATTCCTATTGATACTACTGTAAACTTGGTTGGGTATATTAAGTATATTGATCTTTTGTATATTGCATCTTCTAATATTGATGCGTATTTGATGTGTTATAATCTTCTTTGAATATTTTTATATTTATTTGTGTGTACATAAAGTGCTCCCAAAGAGTATACCGGCGTTTTTACAAACTTCTGGTTAGCTATTATTTTTATAAAAAAGGGTAAACAAAAATGGGCTTACACCGGCGTTTTCCAAATTCTACGGTGGATGAGGAGCTATACCGGCATTTTAAAAAAATTCCGGTATAGACCCCATAGCTACCGCGACGCGCGGTACCCCGGCACTTATACCGATGTTTTCAAAATCGTCGGGGTAGAGAAAAAAAGCGCAGTTGTAGGCAGTTTGTGTTATAGTGTGAACAGTTGAATATGAAGAGTACAATTAGCTTAATTAAGCAATTTTTTAATATAGGTGTTTATTGTATATTCATTTTTCTCTATGTATTTTCTAATTAAAGCCTCCAATATATGCATCATATGAAAAGAAATTGGGACTATATTTCTTTCATCATTGAAACCTCTTATATCTTAAACTATTTTGAGACTTCTATGACAATGAAATTCGACTTTTTGAATGAAAATACTGTATCCAAAATAATTAGTTTACATGACAATAAAAAATAACTCTTTATTACCAAAACATCTATACCCTATTTTAAAGAGAAACTACACATAGTGAAACAAAAAAAAAAAGTTTAACAGAACTTTCCCTCGAAATAAGAAAAACCTTGTTTCTAATTGTTAGAATCACAAAAAATTTCGATTTTCAGCAGAAGAAAAAAAACCAAAATAAAAAATAAAAAGTCAGTCTCTTAATTTTTATGTCGAAGATCAGGCCTTCCGGAAATTAAGCACAAAAATACAACAATCATCACCCCAATTTCACATGACACTGGAAGAGGTGAGTTACAAACATAAATTAGTTTGTTGTTCAATCAGTGTTCATCAGTACTGTATGTCCTACACATAATGAAAACATAATAATTAATTTTGTTTTTTTAGTGGACTTTGATTTAACTAATTTGACTTAATTTGTATAATTAACTTTATACATATGGCAGCTGCATAGTCATTGTCCTTCTATTTGTGGAGCACTGGAGCATACTTATCGTTATCCCTTCTATACAAATTTCTGTCCAAAAAACTTATCCATACAATTGCAACATTATTATAACAATGTACACAAGGAGTAAGGATGTGTTTGGTTGGAGGGAAATGGAGGGGAGGGAAGGGGAGGGGAGGGGTTTTTTAAATATTTCTTGTTTGGTTCAGTTTTTTAGGAGGGGAGGGGAGGGGAATGAAGGGGTGCAGAATCCCTCCTAAGCCACTTTTGGCTCCCCTCCAATATTGGGGGGATTTGGAGGGAAGAGAAACTGGTCTAAGTGATTGGACTAAATTGTCCTTATCATATCCCTATAAATCTGAACCAAATATGCTAATATTTACCTGTCAGAATAGTAAATATAACGATCTTATTTTCGTTAGCTCCGTTAGTGGCAGATTTCAGCTGCTGAATTTGTTCTTCTTATTGTATTCATACATATGAATATTGTCTTTTAAATCAGGATCTGAAGGTCTATGGTGTCATGGTGCGATATTGTCCTCATAAAATGATTCAAAATAACAAAACAAAAATCTGATGAAGTGTATATCACAGAACTTGTGCAGTTCAGATGGGCAAACAAAAGATTGCAATTGATGATCACTGAATGAGAAATTCAGATAAGTGTAAAGAAAGTACAAGCGCATTCAAGAATATCATCTACTCTAAAAGTAATGAATCAACAAATAACTTATGCTTTGATTGAGGATTAGATATATTCTACTCTGAAGTCGAATGCATAACTAATAGCAAACCCAATTGGTAGATCAGCTGCATAAACAATGAAAATATTTGGATGTTCAAAAAAATAAGACAATATTGTTCTTGAACTAAGGTCCTTTCTAAGCAGAAGAACATTACAAGAACAAAAATATGTCCATTTAGTGCACAGTCAAAGGGATATTTGCATTCAAAGAGGGACAGTGACGTACAGAAGCAATAACAAACCTGAGCGTGCTTGCAAATGAAAATCCAAATCCAAATGACTTATGTTTCGATATATAAGACTAAACATATTCTACTCTGAAGTAGAACTCACAAATCACAATTAATGGCAAACCAATTAATATATCAGCTGCATAAATAATGAAGAAAATGAATGTTCAGAAAAATAAGACACAATGTATTCTCGAAGCTATGTTCTTTCTAAGCTGAAGAACATTACAGGAAGAAAATTATGTCAATTTAATGCACAGTTAAGGAATACTATATTACTAGCAATCAAGGATGGTCATAACAAAGACGTACAGAATCAATAACAAACCTTGCAAGTGTGATTACAGACGAAAATCAAAATGAATTGCATCAAATCACAATTCCTGGGCTCTGAGAATTTTCTCTGGATTTTTTATTTCCTTTTCTCGATTAAGTTTAATGTTTCAATCTTCATTGTTTAGCCTCACTCCACCTTGCCGTTGTCTATTATTTTAATGTTTCTCGATTAAGTTTAATGTACAACAATGCTTATAAATCTATTATTATAAAATGCTTTGACATGCCCCATTCCACATTCATGCTGATAAAAGGATATAAAAGTAATTTTATTAAAAAAATTCTTCCCTCCCCTTGTGAACCAAAGAAGAGATAATTATTTTCCCTCCCCTCCCCTCCTTTGAACCAAACAGAGTCTTGATTAAAATTCCTCCCCTCCCTTTCCCTCCCCTCCCCTCCCCTCCATTAAAATCCCTCCCCTCCCCTCCCCTCCTTTGAACCAAACAGACCCTAAGGCAGACCAAGCTGGGAAGACACAAGGTGCACACAAGGCCCAGATCAAAAGTGTTGGGGACTCGAGAGCAAGGAAGTTTTCTCGGTGAGATCTCTGTATAATCGGATCCACTTTCGAGGATGCAGACCAAGCTGGGCACAGGTGTTGTGGAAGACGAAAACTCTCCTAAAAGTCAAAGTTTTTTTATGGCTTGTGCTAAATAATGCTATCCTTACAAGGCAAAACCTTGCCAAGAGACAACCACAGGTGGCGACCAACTGTGGTTTTTGCAACGTGCATGTGGAAGATCTAAACCACCTCTTCATTCATTGCACAAGGAGTAAGGCAACTATGATTGAGGTACTCCGAGCCTTAGGAACAGATATCCACCCAAGTGTATATGAGGACCTGTGGATTGGCCCTAAATTTGCTACGATCCGTCATGATATGAAGGATGCGTGGTACATTGCTATAGCCGCAACAACATGGGTGTTATGGCTTGACAGAAATAATTTTTATTTTCGTGCTTCTTGTAATAGTATTTCTGGTAACCTAACTCACATCATGCATCTTATCTCTTTTTGGGCTACAGCTGCGGCCACAGGGGCTAGAGAAAGGATAGCCAGAGTTTTCCAGGTTGAGGTGTTTGACGATGAGGAGATAGAGATCGGGCCGACGATGGACTGAGGGACAGGCTACACCAGTACTGACGGAGCCTAGGCCAGCTGTTTCATCCTATTGTTCTCTCTGGTTGCTGGTGGTTTGAGTAGTTAGACCCACCCCCCAGGGTTTGTTGGGGGTGTATGTTTGCTTGCTTTCATTTTCTTCCTGCATTGTACTTTTGTTTTTTGTGATGTCGTACTTTTGTTTTGTCCCGGTACGCCGGGGTTGTTTTATTAACTTCTTATTAATGAAACAGGGTGGCCTTATTCCACCTTTTACCTCAAAAAAAAAAATATTATAACAAGCTCTTGATGATGGTAAAAATCGCAGCAGATCAGAGCTGTACGATCCCTGCACGGATCTTAAAACATCTACAGGCAGATCAGCCATCGCAGGCCTGGGCCCACTCCGAGACATGGGCTTCTCTCAAACCCATAAAAAGTGACAGGCTAGGCCCACTAAGAGAGACACCTAGCCCATGATGGCTAGGAGTCAAATCTCTTATCCCCACACAAGGATATCTTATCTCTTCAGGGGAGGAGACATGAAAGATCCGACGGTCACGATTCGGCTTCTAGAATATATCTCAGGCCTATAAATACCACTTCCCCTCTTCAGTCACCAGGTAATCAACAATTGACCAGTTTTCACTCTCTTACTTTCTCTCTCTTTCTGGTTCTGACTTGAGCGGCGGAGGGTCTGTCGCCGGGCCACATCCTGGTGTTTCAGACGTTTTTGCAGGTCCGTCGGCCGCATCATCCAACATCGAATTCAGATCACAGGAGGTCAATCAACGATCCAGATCTACTCTCAGGAGCCCTGACAGTTTATAACGGCCAGGTCACAGGTTCGACTTTTAGTAGTGTCCTTCATTTATTAACTTACTATCTGTTTGCTCCCACACCAAAATAAGCAGCAACAGATTGGCGTCGTCTGTGGGAAACCACTGCACAGGTCGAATTTTTCTCCATGCCACCAAGACTAAGAGGGCCAAGTTCCACCCGTCGCACAAATTCTCTTCGTCAGCCAGCTCTGGTTCCTCCTATAGAAGATCAAATTCCTCATCAACAATAGCCCCTGGAGCCTAATCGCGCTCCTGTCAATAGAGAGGCGCAGGGGGGCTCCCGACAGAACCGTCCCGAACAGCATCCTCACAACGACTGCGTCTCGGTCCACAACGCCTCGACTGATTCGATGGCTACACGAGGCCCACGGGGATCTAAAAATCTCAACCAGATTGAAGGCGACCAGCGGATAAAGCTGAATGAGAGGCGCGCCATATCTGAGGCCTCCCGTTCAGGACATCAAGCAAGCCATAGAGCCCAGCCTTCTAGACAAATATCACGGCAATCCTCATCTCACAGGGGGCAACCAGCTAGGGGAAACCTGATGAATGATGATCAAAGGCAACCTGGGCAGAACAGAGATCGAAATGCACCAGTCACCAGGACCGAGCTTGATCAATTCAAACGTGACCCTCTCCATGCTCTCCAAGGAAGCCATACTCAGAGCCTTCCCCTAAAAGAAGGATCCGCCGACTCAACTAGATCCCAAACGAAGGATGATCAAGTCCTCCGCAGAATCCAAGAGGTAGAGAAACGTCTCGAACAAATGAAGAATGAGGGAAACCACCCCAGCAAAGCCTACCGCCCTAGTCGACCTCCGTTCAGCCGAACTATTCTCGATGAACCTATTCCAAGGGGCTTCAATGCTCCTCAATTTGAATCTTATGCCGGGGAATCAGACCCGACAGACCATATCGAGAGCTTTAAAATACTCATGATGGTTTATAATGCCACCGATGCACTCATGTGTCGAAAATTTCCCGCTACACTGAAAGGATCAGCTAGGGAATGGTATTCACGTCTGAAACCCGAGTCCATATTTTCCTTCGACCAGTATGAAGAACTCTTCATCGCACACTTCGTTACTAGCCGGAGAACTGAAAAGACCAGCGTCTCCCTGCTAGAACTGAAGCAAAAAGATGAAGAATTGCTAGAGGACTTTGTCAAACGATTCACAGCAGAAGCAAGATTAATTTCCTCTCTAGACTCCTCAGTGACGGCTGTCGCCTTCCGCCACAACATCAGGCATAAAGAGCTAAAAGTATCCCTCGCCAAGAGGCCGCCTCGCGATTTCATAGAGCTCCTAGAACGGAGTAAGAAGTACATCAGAGTTGAGAAAGCTCTCAACCCTCCTTACAAGAAAGAATCACTCTCCGGGAACAAACGGAAGAGCCCAACAGAGGAGATGCCCAAAAAGTTTCAGAAAAACGGCACAGGACTGCGCCGCCTTCCTCCTACGCCTCGCTTCGAAAAATTCACTCCTTTAAATGCAAGTACATCTGCCATTTTTATGTCGGTAAAGAAGGATGGGATAGTCCGTCCTCCTTCCAGGATGATGACACCCGGCAAGAGAAGAGACAAAAGCCTATGGTGCACCTTTTACAAAGGCCACGGACATACAACTGATAATTACAAAGCCCTCAAACAAGAAATAGAAGACCTAATTCAGCGGGGCTACCTATCTCAGTTTGTCCAACGAAATAACGACACTAAAAACCCTCCACCACGAGGGTCTAACAAACGTCCTGAAAGACCTTCTGAATCTAGAGACTCTGAACATATGGTCATTTTGCACACCATCCATGGCGGGCCCATGGGGGGAGATTCTAACTCCTCTCGTCAAGGTTTTGTAAGAGAGGTTAATTCAGTTCATAACACTCCACCCCCAAAGGGTTCGGGCCTCTCAATCTCCTTCTCTGACAAAGATCTCGAGGGCGTCAAAATGCCTCATTACGATGCACTAGTTATCAATCTAGGCATGGCAAACCACAAGGTGCGACGTATCCTCGTTGACAATGGCAGTTCTGTGATCATCCTGTTCGTGGCCGCATTTGATGCGCTGAATCTCTTTCGAGATCGTCTCAAGCCAGTCAGCTATACCCTTCATGGCTTCTCGGGTGCACCTGTCCAAGTTGAGGGAATTGTCGCACTCGACGTAACAGCAGGGAAAGCACCAGCCACTCGGACAGAGTCCTTAGATTTTCTGGTAGTCGATGTTAAATCCGCATACAATGCCATATTTGGCCGTCCATGACTAGCCGCCTTCCATGCCGTCGCTTCCGCGTTCCATATGAAAATGAAATTTCCAACAATAGCAGGCGTGGGCCAAGTAGTAGGAAGCCAATAAGTGGCACGCGCATGCTACACTGCTACAATGGGGGGCTCGGTTTTCCCTCTCCACGCTGAAGAACTACTACAGGAAAATAATCTTGGTGTCACAAAGCCAGAGAGCAAGCTCGGTGCCGCTACACTAGGCAGCTGTTACCGCTAAATCTGGTGTGGGAGTAAACAGATAGTATTTGTGAGTTCTTGGAAAACCTGAATAGTAAACACCTAACCTGTTCCGCCGAAGTTTGACCGCTGACTCCCGCCGTTCACCTGCAAAGAAGTGCGAGACACCGGAGTTGATCCCGGCGACGCACCCTCTGACGCTCAAGTTAGTAACCAGAAATGATTATGAAAGAGCGTTTAACTAGCAAAAGATTGATTACCTCTTAATGGAGATGGGTGGGGGGTATTTATAGTCGCCATGGGGAGTTGATTAGGGATCTGATTTCCTGTGATTCTGTTAGGAGTAAAATCCTCATAATCAGTTTAGGAAACTGACCCCTAATTCCCGGTGAGAGGATAACTGTGGATCAGACCCGTTGATTTAGTCAAATCAGAAACCCTGATTTCCGCTTGCTTGTTTGGGTTCGTCTCGAGTCGGGACCCGTACCCAGTTGAGGTGGATCCGTTCGCGGGTTATTGGATTTGTGAGAAGGAGACCCAGTACCCGTTTCGGACCCATTTGTATGTGAAATTACCATTTTACCCCTGAGCTTTAAGATTCGTGTCTGATGTGAACGGTCCCGATTTAATCCTATTTTTAGCCATATCACGAGCCCCCCACTCCCGAAGACTGAGTTTGATCAGCCTTTGAGGAGTAGTTTTACTGTTCTAATGGCGTACGGGATTTTATCGGTGTTCTTAAGGGAGTTTGTATCTTGCTCGGGGTATAACGGTGTTATTCTAGGCTTGTAAAATGCCCAAAAATATTCTCAGAATTTTCTGGATTTTTGGTGATTTTTCAGATTTTTCTGGATTTTTTCTCATTTTTTTGAATTTTTTATTCATTTTCCGAATTAAATAAAAAAAGCTAAGGCTAGTAGATTGACCTTTGAAGTGACGTTCACGGTCAGAATGTGCTCGCCGGAAATCGCCTAGCCCACGCGACAGCTAGCGCAAACGCCTTGAAGCGAAAATCACCACTAGCGGAGAGCAGAGAGTAAAAGTGAAATCTCAAGAGTGAAAAGTGAAGAATGAGCTTGGGGGTGGGGGAATGATCTTTTATAACCCCAAAAGCGAGTTTGGGCCGCCTTGGGAATATAAAAAGCCCATTAAGAAGCCAAAACGCCAAAGCGGAATGTTACGACGTTTCAGTTTCAACAACAGTGAATCCTCAAATCACCAAGTCCGCGACTCGGCCACCGTTACGCCTAACCGAACTACCGAACAACTCGACTGGGCGACCGAGCCACCGAGTCCCTTCAAAACAGCTCCAAGCTACTAAGTCTCCACACCTCGGCCGATGTCACCAAGCTTCCGAGCCGAAAGGACGAGGAACCGACCCTCATATATGGAGAAAAATCCTTCCGAGGCGAAATTACCGTCGGATCTCTCCAAAATTCGTGTCAGAATTAGATGGACGGTTCAGATTGCGCTACACCCACAAAACGACAAGATAACGTTTTCTCGTGATCTGAACCCCATCCTCGTGATTCGCACCATGATGGACGGACCAGATCCGACCACGTGCACCTTCTGAACTCCTGCCACCGGCCTGCTTAACCGAGCTACCGAACAGCTTGACCGAGCAGCCGAGCTACTGGGCTTGGAAAAGTGGAACCAATAGAAGACGCGTCCTTCAAAATCTCCAACTCAGTGCCTCGGCCAACGGCACTGAGCCTCCGAGCCGAGAGGACAAGGAACCGACCCTCGTATATGGCGAAAAAACTCACCAACCTACCTCAACCGTTGGATCTTGTCAAAAAGCGCGCTCGTCATGATGGACAGTCCAGATCTCGCCACGTCCACTAAATGACAAGATAGCATTTTTTGGGGATCCGTAATGGGATGGACGCTCAGGATCATGCCACGTACTCGGCTGATTCCGAGCTACTTGTGCCGAGCCTAGTGGACGAAGAACAGACCCTCGTATCTGACAAGATACCCATCCGAGCCGAGGCGACGAGGAACCGACCCTCGTATATGGCGAAAAAACACACCGACCATCCTCAGCCGTCGGATCTTGTCGAAAAGAATGCTCGCCATGATGAACGGCCCAGATTTCGCCATGTACCTCGTCAAATTCCGAACCGATGGGACGAGGAACCGACCCTCGTATACGGCGAAGCATCCTGCCGAACCGAGGGGACGAGGAACCGACCCTCGTATCTGGCAAAATATAAGGCCGAGCCGAGGGGACGAGGAACCGACCCTCGTATATGGCAAAAAAAAACACGCCGACCCATATCAGCCGTCGGATCTTGTCAAAAAGCGCGCTCGTCATGATGGACGGCCCAGATCTTGCCACGTCCACTAAATGACAAGATAGCATTTTTTAGGGATCCATGCTGTGATGAACGGCCTAGATGATGCCACGTACCTCGGAGGGTTCCGAGCCGAGGAGCCAATCTTCCGAGCCGAGGAGCCGACCCTCGTATATGGCGAAAAAGCCTGCCGAGGAACATGGATCGTCTGATCACTCAGAAATCCGCGCTCCGCACTGATCAAGGATCCAGATTGTGCCACGTCATAAATCGGTATTTAAAAACCAATTTTTATTTATTTAAATTGTTTTATTTATTTAAAAATTGCGAAAAATTGCTAAAAATTCGGAAAAATTAACTAAAATTCTAGAAAATAATTAGAAATTCGGGGGGATATTTTTGAGCCCCTGAACGAACAATTATTGTCTAGAATGTACTGTTAAGGCCCCCGAACGATTAGTTAACACATCGCAAAATTAAATAAATAGCCCGAAAAAATAGATAAAAGCCGTCAAATACTCGATACAGCTACAGAACAGCATATGGCTTCAAAAAATTACCTTACTACCCACTTCGAGATTCAAAATCCTCCATTCAGACTCCAATACAACTCCACTAGCCACTGAAACAGTTAAACTACTCCTCAAAGGCTGATCACACTCAGCCTGTAGGAGTGGGGGGCTCGTGATATGGCTAAAAATGGGGTTAAATCGGAACCGTCCAGATTGGGCACGAATCTTGAAGCTCAGGGGTAAAACGGTAATTGCACATACAGATGGGTCCGAAATGGGTACTGGGTCTCCTTCTCACAGACCCAACACCCCACAAACGGATCCACTCCAACTGGGTACGGGTCCCGACCCAAGACAAACCCAGATCAGAAAGAGGAAAATCAGGGTCACTGATTTGACTAAATCAACGGGCCTGATTTGCTCTCACCGGGAATCAAGGGTCAGTTTCCTAAACAGATTGGGAGGATTTTCCTCCTGACAGTTACACAGGAAATCAGGTCCTTAATCACTCCCATGGCGACTATAAATACCTCCCCCTAGCACTGTGACCAAGTGATCACTCTTTTTCCACCTTAAAGCTCTTTCTTAATCACTACTGGTTACTGACAAGAGCGTCGAAGGGTGCATCGCCGGAATCAACCCCGGTGTATCGCACTTCCTTGCAGGTAGTGGTAGGAATCAGAAGGCTTGGATTAGCTATTCAGGTTCCTTACGAACTCACAAATCTCATCTGTTTACCCCCACACCAAATTCAGCGGTAACAGCAGCCAAACCGGGAATTTTCGAAGTCGTCAAATGACTTCCTCCCAGTTCCAACCACGTCCTCGCCAGAACCCAATAGTTCTCTCAACTCCCTCATCTGAAGCCGCTCCAGTCAGTCATGATAAACAATCAATCTTTCCTAAGCGCCCCAGTCCATCAGAACATTCTGCTGTCTTTAAGCAGGACAACGCGGGCATCCCCCAGAAACATGCAAGTCCAGACAAGGTCTACCGAGTTGTTCGCCTAACAGCTCACCAACTTGAAGACCCGGGGCGCAGGGATGTGTCAGTAGGGACTTCAAGTGAGCAACACCCTATGGAGTGCAACGAGTGTTTGAAACACGCTAACCTAATTTCTGCAGAATTTTTAATATTTTGTAATAAAGGTCATCCACTAGAGCAGCCATTACTGAAGCGACCAAGCATGTAATAAGGGCCAGCTATTAGAGTAGCCCCTCTAGTTTATTCTTTAATAAAGATTATCTAGTTTATTTCCTTACATCTTGGTCAATTGAGCAAAGCAAACAATGAACTAAAAATGCCCAACTCATACTCAAAATTGGCGTTAAACACTCGTTACAAGCTTTAAACAACGCAAGTTTGGAATCCAGAACTCGGGAGTTGCCGCGTGCAAACATGCACATTTAGTACACAACTAGCCGATCGATCTGTTCCTGCAACTAGTTGAACTCCTTGGAGGCTCGGAAATAGCAAGTTGAGTGTCACACTTATGCACTTAAGCAGCACCAAACACTTGTTGCAATCTTCCCGTAAGACGGATTCGGAGTCCATACCCATGGCTCGACAGAGACTATAACAATTTGTAATAACGCAAATTTACAGTGCACTTCGCCATTCGATCTGCTCTTGCAATCCGTTAACGCCTCGGCGACCGGTTCGAAGTCCATGTTCATGGTTCAAAAGAGACTCTGTCAATTTGCAAAGAAGCAAGTTCAGAGTGTGCTTTACCATTCGAGCTACTCCTGCAACCTGTTAATACTTAAACTAACAAGTTTGGAATCCATGTTCATGGTTCAGAGTTACTCTCGCAACGTGTAGTCACACACGTTCAGAGTTCAACTTGCCATTCGATCTATTCCAGCAACTAGTTAAATTCTCTCAACAACAGATTAAGGGGTCCAAAATTATGGATCGAAGTTACTCTAGCATCACTTGTAAAAAGCCACGCTAGGAGTTCAACTCTCCATTCGATGTGATTCTAACAATCTATTAGAGGACCCATACAGAAAGTTTGGAAAACAATTCTCCCTCAAAATTGTCCCTACAACTAGCTGGATACAGGACTAAAAAATTTTCGGTTCCGTCTTACACCATCGACAACTCTTTAAGCTATACGCAACAGACTTAAGGCCCTATTATTTAGCGACAAAGAACCCGTCGCCTCAACCACGATAACAAAGACTAAGCACGTAAAAAGAGTTGTAGAATTATCACAAGCCCACAATTTCATATTCAGCGGTACTACAAATATTTACAAGCAAGAAGTCATCAACCATACAACTTGATTTACAAGCCGTCCCTGCGACTTACTGGGTGAGGAACGTTGTTCCTGAGAGACACGAGCCTCCTTGTAGAACGCCTGACAACCACCCCCTTTCCTTGGCTGCAAGCACCTTCCACAGCAAACGTCGATCCTAGCGACTGTGACTGCTGACTAGCACACGAGGTGCGTGACTCTCCACCGACCAAAGTCAGACTCAACAAAGCTGATGCTCCTCTCGGGGAGCCTACGGGATGTTGAAGGGGCACCAACGCTGTTTGCACAGCTCCCCCGACACCCGACCCAGCTGCTCCTACCGTCACACTATCCTTCGCAATAGTCATGGTGCTTTTCTTCCCTCCAACCAGCTGATCCTCCCTAGAACCAACAACATGCGGGGTGCTTGCCGTCCGCAACCCACCAAACCTTGCCTGGAGGCGATATAGCTCCAAGTCCTTCTCAACAATTATCTCCCTGAGTAGGGCGCATTCCCCAATGCTGTCCTTTGTCACTTTCGAAGGTAGTGGCAAGCTTTTCAGATGACTGGAATACAGGAGTGCCAACTCACAATCCCGCTTAACTAGCACCGACTTAAGGCAAATGGGTTCCAACCATTCCTCATCCGACTGAACATGCAAACGGTCGACCGCCAATTCCGTTATGCGCAGTTGCTTGCGGAGGCGCCCCACCTCGTCACTGCAGGGATCTTTATCAGATCCCACGGTCACCTATCAGCAAGCCCAGAAATATAATCAGACATAGGATCAAAGTAAAAAGTGTCACAAGCGAACACTGCTCCAAGGCACATCAACACAACATAACAAACAATAACCAGTCTAGAAGATAGTTCTTTAATCACTGAAAGGAAGATACAAAGATGCGGTGGACAGTCCGTAATTAGGCATCACTAAAGCAAACTATAAGTCTCAGACAAAACAACCCGACAATAGACTGGAAAGACAAAAAGAACATCAAGGTGAATCAAACATCTACCTGCTTCGGTGTCATCTCAGACAAGGAACTTTTGGCTGCGCCTTTCCCCTTGTCCTTCTTCCCAGAACCGCTCCGCGCACCTCCCATAGGATTATCAACCTCAACGTCATCCTTCCTATTGGGATCTAGAGGCTCACCAGATTGAAGCGTCACATGGTAGCCCTTCCCGTCAAAATCGGGAACGCGCTCCACCACATGTGAGATCGCCAAGGCATAAGACCTCAACATCACCCCCCCAAAGCTTCAATTTACACTCTACGTGGACCTTGGCCACTTCCACCTTCACATCCAAGGCCATGTCAGCGCGGGCCTTCTCCAGCTCCAACAGAAGATCAGTGTTCTTCTTTTCTAACGCCAACTCTCTCTCCTTTGATGCCTCTAGCTTGAGACGCATCCCCTCCACCTTCGCGCCCGACGCCGCCAACTCAAGACGCGCCTCCTGCTCCTTCTTCTTCATCCCTTCCAACTCTGTCTTGGACTCCTTGACGGCCTTCTTCTTGTCTTTTTCGGCACGAGCGATGCGAGCCCTCATGTTCTTCTCTTCGGCCGCATAGAAGTCTACCAAGTGCCTGAAGTGGCTCATTGCCTGGAACAAGGAGAAATGAGTTGGAAACATAACGATGCAAGAAAAGGGAGCACAACATAAATAACTAAAGAAACTGGGTCATACCATCACATGCGCCCTCACAATCTCCAAGACCAATCTCTCGGGGGCCTCCATCTTCAACCTCTCCCTGTCAGAAACAGTAGGAAGGTGACGACAGGCCTCAAGAAAAGCAGCAGAGTTCCCCAAGAAGTTCTCCTGGGCCTTCACATTCCAGTCGGAAGTGTAGACCACGTCTCTCTGACTAACAAGCACTGCGGCAGCTGTAGCAGTCAGTGGGACTGACGCGGCGCTAGCCATGACCGTAGCTAAAGAAGAACCTACCCCAACGGCAGGTGGCTACCCTACAGGGGACTCAGTCTATGCAACGGGAACTATGGGCGGTAAGCTCGGGGAAGAAGAAGGACGCAACACCATCCTCTTCCGCTTCCTTGGCTCCTCCTCCCTCTTGTTCTGTATCACATCCAACTCCGCAAAGATATTCTCAAAATCCATGTCTGTCTTGCCTGCAAGATGAAACACGGGATGGTCAAAAACCGTAAAATCAAAGGAAAGCAGTAGAGGCATAAACCAAAAAGCTAGAAATCGAAAAAAGCATGGATAACAAGGTAAGAAAATAGTAACAACAAAATCATACTAGGAACGGCCGGTCCAAGGCCGCCTTCAAAGAGCACTTTATTGGTAATATCTTGCCACGACAATACCTTCAACCCCAGAAGCGCGTCGCTAAGGCTCTTCTCCTCTACGTTCATTATCGGCTCCACTTGCACCACCGAGGGAACCGTCTCCCTCCAAGTAGTGGGAATCCCCTACGGCTCGGCACTGCGAACAATGAAGAACTTCTCCTTCCATCATCTTACTGATCGAGGGGTATCAACTAGCCCCCTATTCCAGTGAGGGTTGAGATACCAGCGTTCCTCCATTTGGCTGAGTCGGATAAGCTTGAAATGTCTTCTAAATACCGCGAGACTCGGCACAGCTCCGAGCTGGCAGAATTGCAAGATGAAGCCAGTGACGTGCCTCCATGTGTTCGGTATCAGCTGCACCGAGCACAGTCGATACCAATTAAGTACCTCCTTAACAAAGGGATGGAGGGGTAGACGAATTCCCACGAAGAAAGCATCGCAAGGAAAGAAACAATACTCCTCCACCATGGCATAACACACCCTGACACCAGGCCCTGGCAGGAGCAAGCTATACTCACCAGGAATGCCAAAACCTGCTCTTATCACGACCAATTCATCACGTGTAAGAATGGTGGCGGTATGATTAGCCTCAGTAATATGAACAAGCTCCAGCTCACCGTATTCCAAGCCGCTCCTCAGGAACTGGTGATCTACTATCGAGTATTCCCTAATCAACTCGGGAACAAGGAATAACGGGGTTTGGAGCCTACATCTCCTATCTCTCTCAGGTTCGACGATCGTTTCCACAGCGGTGGAACGATCAGCCTCACCACGAACACCCTTCACTCCAGGAAGGTAATCAGGCATAACACCCTCTTCTCCATCTAGACCAGCGGATCTAGTAGAGGCACTGATCGACGGAATACTAGACATGGCAAACAATTATCGCAAGAAAGTTACCAAGTCCAAGCGGAAGAAACTCCGAACCAACAACTGGAGCTAGCACCAACAAATGCAACGCCGCAATTTCTAGAGAGAGAGCTCTCCAAAAAAAATAGGAGTGAGAGAGGAAATGTGGTAAATGAGGAAGGGGAGATAGGATCAACCCCTATTTATAAGACCATATAGGGTAAAATTGCCACATGGCAACATCTAAGCTCGTCTCAACAAATCGACGATCGAATCACACCGATCCGAGTCAAACCACAGCAGTAACATAACAACCAGACAGTTAGTTGACAACACGAATGGTCGCCATAATGTTCGGTCAAATACTAGAGACAACACCTAGGAGCAATCTCACAAACACCTTGCGAATGTCTTGGAAGGGGCAATCTCACAAACACTTGGTGACTATGGTGGGGTGAGCAAAATCACAAACACTTGGTGGACACTATATACACCACCAACAAAAACCCATTACTCATCAAGCTCCACTTGAGACAAAGTCTACTATCCCATGACAATTCCAAGGTCGATCAAAACTCTCTTGATTAAAACCAACTCCAACGATCAGAGCACAATATTACTCCAACCTCAACGAGAATACACCACAACGAAGACGATCCAACTCCAAGCAAAAGCAAGATTTTTTGAAAGGTTAGAAGATGGGTATACACATATGAAGGTGTATGTATATGTATTTGTTTCTTATACACGAAACATATGCATATAAATATTTTTGTATGCAAAACCCACTCTCTAAAACTTCAAAAAATCCCCAAAAGCAACTCTCGGTGGAGCCTAAGGAAAAAGGGTGCAAACGGGTCGGATTCGCAACCCAAACCCGCAAAGAAAATCAAAGAAAACAACCAAAGAAGTATTAACGGGTCGGATCCGAGACCCAAAAACCGCTCGGAAATAAGATGAGAACAAAGGGGTATTAACGAGTCGGGTTTAAGCCCACGAACCCGAAACCGCTCCGCTCTCCTCTTTTTCAAGAAAGGTGAGTATCTTTTTAGTTAGGCCGGTCGTAGTGGGAATGCAAGAAAGGTGATTATCAAATCAGTATGGGTGTTTATCTGATCTGTGTGTTTTAGAGCAACAAAAGGATTGTCTTTTATTTTTTAAATTTTTTTATAGAAATATATATATGATAGTAGATATGGGGTGATGGATGGGTACTCAACATCGCACCTCTTCGTTCATATCCTTGTCAGTGGCGGAGCCAGAGATATCAAAATGGGGGTCCCAAATTTTTTACAAAATAAGGGGGTTTTACAAAAATTTGGGGGTCCCTGAATTCCTCCCTCCGCCCCTGAATTCCTTGTGTGGTTTTATTTTATTTCTCTTAATAAATAGAATAGGGAATATGTGTATCTATGTATGTCGGACAATAATGTAGTGTCACACTTGTCATATGCTTTTAAGATATGGTTGTTGGTTTGCATCCTTGATTGCTTTCTGATCACTTTGTTGCTCATGTGAGACAATTCAAATGTTATTATCATTTCTGACTTTTCTAAATGAGGAATCTTGAACGTATTGGCATGCTTGCTGGTTGGTAGCGAGTAGATGTAGCTGGTGGTTGGTGTATAGCGTATTGCAGTTGTACACAAAGTAAAACTGAGGCTTTGAATATAATATAGACTTTGGGGTAATATAGACTTTTTAAGTGATAGAAGACTTATAAGAATTTGAAAGAGGCTACTAGAAGTCTTTTAGGCTTATAAGAGATTTTGGAGAAAATCACTTATAAGAGGTAAAAAAAAGAACGCTAAAAAAACTCTTTTAAGAGGTGGACCACCTCTTACAAGAGGTAAATCTCTTATAAGAGGAGAAAAAGAACACTACCTTAGTCTTTGAGAGTGGGGGGCTTGTGATATGGGTAAAAATAAAACTAAATCGGGAGCGTTCATATCGGGCACGAATATTAAAGCTCTCAAGAGTAGAACAGTAATTTTACTAAAAACGTGTCCGTAGGCAGAAATTGTTTCTCTTTCAAACCCTACAACCCAAACAGGTCTGTTTAACTAGGTTGCCCTACTAACCAAATAAGAATGGGTCCAGGTTGTTTAAATATGATTTAATCCCACAATTATTTATAAAAGGTGGTTCAAAAACCATATCTCTTATCCTGAAGGAAGTTGAAACTCTCCTCAACCACTCCTATCTTTGTATGAAGAAGATATAACTGGTTTAATCCAAAAACACCGGGAAGTAAAGATAAATCATTATCTTGAAACTGACGAAAGCGACTATAAATACCTCCTACCTCCACCAGAAACAGGTAATCAATATTTTCTTACAAAAATAAAAAAATAAAATAAATAAAAATAAAATAAAATAAAAATTCATAGTCTTCTTGATTTCTGACTTGAGCGTCTGAGAGTCTTGTTGTCGGGATCAACCTCAGTGTTTCAAACTTTTTGCAGGTCAGCGGAGACGATCTTCATTACACGAATCGAATCATACAACACGAAAAGTCAAATTGAGAAGTCAATCGCAGTCAAAGGTAGTTACCACTATTGAATGTCAAAATATCAGTTCTTGATTGTTTCTCAAAAGAATCTACATCATATGATTGCTCCCACATCAAAAAAACAGCAACATATACTTATAAGCAGGGCTGCAAACGAGCCGAGTCGAGCCGAGTTTCGTGAGGCTCGAGCTCGACTCGTTAAGCAATCGAGCTCGGTTTCGAGCTCGAGCTCGTTTCGAGCCGAGCTTTGACCGAGTTCGAGCCGAGTACTCGCGAGCTTAGCCTAATAATCACAAAACGCTCAAGCTCGAGTTCGGCTCGTTAAGCTGTCGAACTCGATTTCGAGCTCGAGCTCATCTCGAATCGAGCTTTGACCGAGCTCGAGCTGAGTAGCTCGCGAGTAGCTCGGATCGTTTGCAGCTCTACTTGTAAGAGCAAATATGTATGTTTCCTTTGCATCCTTTTCCTTTGCATACTCTATTTAAATTGACATTTCTTGGATATCCAAATCTAATGTTGAACGGAAGTCCTTCTAAATCAGTAACAAGCTGAGTTAGACTAATAACTCAAAAGGAAGGTGACAAAACCAAAGCGACAAGTTTTGCTTCGATCACTTTCATGTCAAACTAGTTTCCAAACAACTGGAGTATATGACAAGATTTAATTTATCTCGCAATAAAATATCGTCATTTGATCATCTCTGACTGATTAACGTACGTGTATATATTTGAAGTATCTGCATCGGTTTGATAGCTCGACTGCGTCCAATTTTATTTTTTTGGAGCTTTGCCTTAGGCTTCCAAGCATGTATGTACTATCAACAATTATGAAGTAGATGGTTATTGTCCTTGACATACTACTACATATCCAACAACCCTAGCTAGGGTTAGGGTTGTGATGAGTAGTTCCACGTACTATATGCATTACAGCATGCATGCATGGCGGTAATAATAGTAAGGAACTTATGTGCGTATATCCTGTCAAAGTCTAGTCTGAGTGATTTCGTGCATAGGGCTGGAACCTTAATAAAGCCACCCTACAAGCTCGAGTGTGAACAAACTCTGATTTGACCTTCTCTTCTGACCGTAGGATCCTTTTCTTGATGGCACGAAAATTCATGCCTGTGACAGTCAGGATGTGTGGCAGTGTGGGACCCCACTACAGACACATTGTTTCTGCTCACTACCTAGTTTAGACTTTTCTTGACAAAAAAGTTCATTTTAGTTTCATGGAAAAGTTGATTAATTATAGAAAATGTGTGTAAATGTAAATATCACAGTCACGCATAATTGGTGATGAGTTAAGCTTATTAGAGCATCCATTATCGTCGGCTATCTACTTAAAAAATAGAAATTTTGGAAAATTTTACACCACTATCGTCTGTTTATAGCAGAGTAGTGAACAGGAGTCGGCCATATATAGCAGAGTAGAATAGCATTTGGAAAATATAGAAGACGGTAAATGATCCTCCGTCTATTAAAAATTTTGAATTCTTTAGAATAAAAAATTCGAATAGACGGAAGAAGATCTTCCGTCTATACAATTTGACCGGTCAAAATTGTATAGACGGAAGAATATTTTCCGTCTATCGAATTTATTAATTTTTTATTAAAAAAAATTAGCAAACGGAAGACGTTCCTCCGTCTTCATAATTAAAAAAAAAAACAAAATTGAAAGAGACTGACGTCCCTTTTAATTTTTTTTTTTTCCTTTTTTTTTCGTCCTTTTCCTAAAAGACAAAAGTGAAAACCCAAAAAAAAAAAAAAAAAAAAAAACAGAAAATTCCCAAACGGAACTTCTTGTTCCGGCTGAGAATTTTTAAGATTTTTTTTTTTAAAAAAAAAACCCAGACGGAAGATCTTCCGGCTGGATTTTTTTTAAAACAAAAAAAATAATAAAGATCTCAGACGGAGGATCTTCTTCCGTCTATATATTTTACAATTTTTTTTTTTGCAAATTATAGGTCTCACGATAGTGGCGGAAGCGATTCAATGCTAAAAGCAAATATGCATATAGTTAAAATATAGCACGAACGACAGTGGATGCTCTTAGTTGATGATATAGATAAAAATAAAACCAAATCAGAATCGTTCTAATTAGGCACGGATCTTAAAGCTTTTAAGGATAAAACAGTAAAATCCATTACAAATGGGTTCGTAAATGGGAGTTTGGCTTCTTTCAATACCAATAGCCTACTGAAAAATTTGCCGTACTGCCCTCTTTTTTGAAAATAATTTGACTTGTCCTACTTTCCAAAACAATTAGCGATATGGCCTTGTTTATGACACGTCAGCAACAAACGTTATTGGGAAAAATGGCATCAGTTATTTCGATGCCGTTCTTCCCAATAACGGCATCTCTTTTTGAAAAAATTGTCATGCCATTGTTGGGAATAACGGCATATTTTATTTTTGTATAAAAATCTCTAAAGTATCAATCGTGACTTTAGAGAGAAATGCAACAATTGAAATAACTGATGTCGTTCTCTGAGAGAACGGCATAGATTATACTGATGCCGTTTTTCACAATAACGGTATCAGTTATAATCTTTTTGCACAGGTTCCTATAATCGAAAAACCCTTCTTCTTCTCTTTCCTCCCCTTCTGATTCGTAAGCATCTCTCTCTCACATCGTTGTTACCCACAAATCCTAGATCTCAAAATCAAAAATTCCAACCATTTGAGTCCTGTAAAATTCCATACATCCTACCTCCTCACTCCCACTCTCATTTGCAGTCTTCATCCACAACGAAATTTTTGCTAGTGGTTTTTTTAGTTTAATTTGAAGGTAATATCATCTTAACCTTATGTTTGATTTTTATTTCAATGTTTTGTTTATTGTGAGTAGTGAATGACTTGAATATGTTTTAACATTTATGCATAGGTATGAAATTTGATATCCCTATTTGGTTATATTATGGGGGTGAAGTAATTAAGGATCCGAAAATTGGATATTCTTATAGTGATGTTGAACCGGTAATTATTTGGGCTACCCCCAACTTTGGTTACGCAGAATTAATAGATAAGATATATGAAGTTACCAATTGGGATAGAAGTGAAATGAGTCTGAAACTGAGAGCCCGTTATTCTGCTCGTAAAGGGGATGAGCAGTATTTCATGTTGGTACCCATAGACAGTGACAGTTCTCTGAGATCTGTCTTGCTTAGGACACTTCATCCAAGTTGTGGTTGGAATATAGTTGAGTTATATATCGATCAAACGAGGCTTCCAAATACTACAAGAGTTGTTATCGAAAGTCCAAAGCCCACAAAGACTTTGAAACCATCTGCAGAGTCACACGCAGGGATTTCAAATACAATTGGAGATACTAGCACAAATCCAACGGAACCTGTTTCCTCCGAATACGAGCAGGTACATCTGACCCCATTGCCACAAAATATTTTGATAGCTGGCATTGCTATGGAAGACTTTAACAATGTCGTTGTAAATAACGACTTGGTAGAAGAGGAAGAAGATGAGGTACGCGGTCTCGAGAATGATAATGAGGAGATTGCCGTTAAAGCTCCAGTTGTTGATGCCAATATTGATGTGCCGGTTAATAATGCCCGCATATTGTCAAATCAGAACACAAGTGCAGCTATGCGTGGATCGCAATCAAGTGAATGGATGTCCCGTGCCACCGTACATGAACATGGTCAGTCTTCCATTGGTTCTTCCAACTTGGATGAACTCTTCATAGGTCAAAGATTTCCAACCAAATATGCTCTACAACATCAAGTGAAGATGTACACCGTGAAGAACCACAGAGAATTCGTGACAGTAAAATCAGATCGTTGTCTATATCATGTGAAATGTAAATACGCGCCCATCCACCATTCAGCCGAGCAGATTGCAGAAAATCCATCACTTCAAAATGAAGTTGGTTGTCCATGGCACTTGCGTGCAATTGTTCCCAAAGGTCGTAATTATTTTGTGGTAAAAAAGCTTGAAGGTGTACACACATGTGTGAATCCTACATTGACTCAGGATCACAGTAAAATTGACTCGATGGTCGTATCGATGGTCATAATGGATACTCTGATCGAAGGAGCAACTCTCAATAACACCAAGAGCCATAATTGGGATGGTGAAGGGTAGGCTCCAATACACAATATCATATTGGAAAGCTTGGAAGGCAAAACATAAAGTAATTGAGAAACTATATAGTTCTTTTGAAAAAGCGTACACTAAATTATCATATCTACTCAATGCAATTCAAACCTCAAATCTAGGTACGGCTGTATATTGGGCGAAGATTACGACCGGACCGGGTATAGAAACATTTAAGGGTGTTTTTTGGACATTCGGTCCTTCCATCGAAGGATTTAAATCATGCAGACCAGTTATAAGTGTAGACGGCACTCACTTGTACGGAAAATATAAAGGTTGTTTGTTGATTGCGGTTTCACCAGACGCAAACGGGAGGTTATTTCCGTTTGCATTTGCACTGGTTGAAGGTGAAAGCATAGAAACGTGGACATAGTTCATGAACTGTATTCGGTGCTTTGTTACAGATCGTGAAGGTTTTTGTGTCATTTCTGACCGACATGCTGATATTTTATCAGCAATGGGAAATGAGTTTGGCACGTGGAGGGAACCATTTGCATATCATCGGTACTGTATGCGGCATTTTGCAAGCAATTTTCATAAAAAATTTGGTTCGAAATTTTTGATGAATAAATTGAAGGTAATTGCGTGTCAAAATCAGTGAAAAAAGTACGAAGAAAAGATGGCACAACTTGAAGCTAGCAATGCTGATGCGGCTAATTGGGTAAAAAAAAGCAATTGAGAAGTTCACAAGTGGAGCTAAGGTCAATCACAACTGATTATTGGCAGTGCAAATGAGTGGCAAACGTTGCAGCCTATCATCTGTGTACGGGGTCCAATTGACGAACTCTTTCCTTAACTGGTCGAGTTCGTCCCTGTAATAGGTGAGGACACCACGTGGGTTATCCCTCCATGTACGCTTTCCCGCTCAGTAGGCACCGAGAGGAGCTCTCAGCACAGGATTATCCTGTAGTACTCTCCAACTCTCTGATAGTACCGTGACACGAGGTCGGCCGAGGTGTATTCTTTCCCAACACCATATTTGCAAGATGGACATCGGCCCGGTCATTTGAATCGATCCCATCGAACAGTTACAGAGTGCACGGTAGAGGGAGGCTAGAGCCGCACTTCTCCAACTATATCGGCCGGCTGTCTGCAGGTCAGCAATGAGTGGAAGGTACATAAGGTGGACTACATCACCTGAAGAGTTAGGAAATAGAATCCCTCCAATCATCGACAGTAAGTAAGCACGGGTATAATTCTGGAGTTGGATGTCCGTCGGTACGGGTGGCATCCGATTAGTGAACTCCCCATCAAGAACAGCACGTCTAATTGATTCCCCAACCCATATTCCGTGATCCACTTCAGGCACCACCAGCCCAAGATAATCTCGTACCAAAGCTACCTTATTGAACATTAAGTTGCCGGTGACGGCCACCCCATCAATTGGAAGACCCGCAATCACGGCTATATCTTTTAGGGTGATCGTCATCTCTCCAACCGGCAAGTGAAACGTGTGTGTCTCCGGCCTCCATCGCTCCACAAGAGCGGTAAGTAGAGCGTGGTCACACTTGATTTTCGCCAGCTTCGACATCCCGTAGAATCCGCTGCTTACCAAGTAATTTTCAATACCAGGGATCGCCGGCATGATGTTGTGCATTCGGAAACTCATCTTCTCTACATCTCCGGTCCAAACGGCCTGTGATCTGTGGTCTTCTTGCAGATATAGAACGGTAGGATCTAATGGACCCAGATATTCCCGTGGTCTAAATGAAGAAGTAGAAGAAGCACCAACACCATGCGAAGAAGATGGTTGTGTAGGATCCATTGGCCTGTCAACAATAACAAATACTAATCAACAACAATTTTAGTAAAAGAATTTTCAAAATAAACTAAGTATAATTCATCACAAACGCGTTATTCCACAAATCCGAATCGTTCATAACATTGTAAAAAATGGACTTTTATAACCTAAGTATGAATTTTGAACTACTTGCAATCATCATAATGACAACGTAACCCCCCCCCCCCCCCCCAAACAAAATATCTCTCCAAATTTTTTGTTTTCCTAACAAAATGAACAATTCCACCTTTCTCAACAATTCAATATTTTGTAAACCCTACATCACTAACAATACATAATATTATTTTCAAAATTACTACTTCAATAACACAAATCTACATTACTTGTTCTAAACTACCAATGCACACATCTATCATACTATCAAAATCAACTTTACAAAATACAAATTAGGGTTTTTGGATACTTACAATAATTTCGGATTTAGAATGATTTGGCACTCTCAATGAACGATTGAAGAGTACACTCCCAAATACAAATCAATTACACACCCGAAGATTTTAGGATTTTTTTTTAAGGGTTTAGGGTTTTCGGAGTCAAAATGGGGAAGGAAAGAATCGCAAGGGAAAAGGAGGAAGAAGAAAGGTTTTTCAATTATAGGAACCTGTGCAAAATATTTTTAACTCATGCCGTTATTGTGAAAAACAGCATCAGTATAATATATGCCGTTCTCTTAGAGAACGACATCAGTTGCTTTCAATTTGCAATTCTCTCTCGAGTCACAATTGATACTGTAGAGATCTTTAGACAAAGATAAGTTATGCCGTTATTCTCAATAACGGCACGACACTTTTTTTTAAAGAAGATGTCGTTATTGGGAAGAACGGCATAGAAATAACTGATGTCGTTTTTCTCAATAACGTTTGTTGCTGACGTGTCACAAACAAGGGCATCTCGCTAATTGTTTTGGAAAGTAGGGCAAGTCCCTAATTATTTTCAAAAACAAGGGCAGTACGGCAAATTTTTCTAGCCTACTGGGTTGTCATAATAGCTCAATATAGATTAATCCATATTAATGATTTAAACTCATAATTATCCAAAAAAGATGGTTCAAAAACCATCTTACCATGAGAAAGTTAAAACTCAAACTCCCCAAACAATCTTTTATCTTCATGTAGAAGAGATAATCAATTCAATTCAAAAATACCGGAAAGTAGCAAAACGACTATAAATACCCCTACCTCCATCAGAAACAGGTCATCAGTATTTTGCCACAAAAAAACACTTTCTATTCTCGAGTTATGACTTGAGCGTCGGAGGGTTTCTCACCGGGATCAAACCCGGTGTTTCAGACTTTAGAAAGTCAATCAGAGCGATCATCACCATCAAGATCAGATCCAACGGTGCAAACCAGTCAGATCAAGAAGTCAACATCAGTTGAAAGCTGTCAACATCGGTGAAAGTTTAAAAAATCAGTTTTTTATTGTTTTTAAAAGAACTCATATCATCTGTTTACTCCCACACAAAATTTAGCAACAACCGTTGGCATAATACTTTCCACATAGATTTTGTCATGAATGGCAAATATCATTATGTTTCATACAAAGAAAACTAGAACAAGAACAATATAGTCCGAAATGTCACTAAAGATGACTCCTCTCTACAATTAATCGTTCAGATGAGATGCCAAACAAGAGAAGCAACGAAGAAAGAAGCGAGAAACCCACTAAAGCTCAAAGCCTCACAACAGATAAGATGCAACAAAAGAAGAGGCAAACACATAAAAGACAAACACCATCAGTGCAATATCTCACTTGTAACATTTAAGATGTGCTCCATAACACACAATGTGAATTCATCACAAGGTATCTTCATATTCATGACTAAGTATGTTCAAATTAAAGAAAGTTGTCAGTACTTTTTTAGGAGAATTATCTGTCCTCACATTGATTTGTCCTCACAGTCTAAGCAACTATATCATTGCCACTATCTCATTCTTTAGAAAGCACGCAATCAAACTGTTGAAATTAAGCCAATAATTGAAAGATTCAGGAATGCATGTATGAACAACTTATTTTTCATGTGTATATAGTAATAATGGTGTGTTTTCATGTGGTGTGTTTTCATATTTATAAGATGAATACAAATTTGAGAGCTTCTAAAATAAATTAAAAAATCCAGAACCTAATGTGGCCGCCTCACCTGCCTACCTTGTAGGGCCGGTTCTGCATGTATGCAACAAATGTATTAATTGAGAAGCAACTGGAAACTAGAAAGTACAAACATGAAAAATGCATGCACGCGCGCATGCATTATGGAGTTGAATGTGTATGAGATGAAAACGTTTGTTGAATTAGGAGGTTGTTTGAGATATATATGATATGATGTTTGCCCATCATGTACTGTTTGTAGACTTGTAGTACAGACACTGCAGTACGTGCATGTGATGTGGGGTTTTTTAGAGCATCTGCAGTCGGGAGCTAAATACCCAAAATTTGGAAAAAAAATTTAAAAAACGAGCTACAGTCGTCTTCCAAATACTCAAAATTTGGGTGTACGATAAATAGTTCGCTGCCAAATATAGCAGACGATTTGGCAAAAGCCAAAATATAGCTAACGAGCCATTATAGTTCGTCCGTCAGAATTGACGAAAGATAATAGTTCGTCTCGTAGGTGAGACGTACGAAAAGGTGAAGAGACGAAGGATTAAACACCGTTTGAAAAAAGAAAAATAAATAAATAAATAAAAGTTGACAGACGGTGTATTATACACCGTCTGAAGAGATTGACGGTAGATTAACTACCGTCCGTTCTAAAAATCACTTCTGAACTCTTCCTAATTAATGTTCCTAATTAATGTTGTTAGTGGTCTTTATTGCACATGCCAGACCATGTTAATCACTTCTGAACTTCTTGTTTTATTTCGTCATTTTCCTAATTACTTCAATCACGTCCCACCAATTAAAAAACAAAAAAAATGTTAAAAAAATCCACCGACGGGGAATTATGACCCGTGCCAATCAATTGACGGTGTATCATTTCGAGTCTGTGGTTTTTTTTTTTTTAAAAAAAAAACCAAAAACATAGTCAACGAACGGGACATTATATCCCGTGCGATGCAATTGACGGTATATTATATACCGTCTGTGGTTTTTTTTTATTTAAAAAAAAGCAAAAACATAGTCAACGAACGGGACATTATATCCCGTGCGAGGAGATTGACGGTGTAATATTTCCCGTCTCTGGATTTTTTTTAAATAAATAAATAAATAAATAAAACATAGTCGACGAACGGCCTATTATATACCGTCGTAGGAGATTGACGGGAGTTAATATCCCGTCTTTGGATTTTTTTTTTTTAGAAAAAAAATTTTAAAACAAAGTCAACAAACGGCCTATTATACACCGTCCGAAGAAATTAACGGGAAATTATATCCCGTCGTTACTTATTATTTTTTTTTTAAAAAAAATTTAGAAGCAGACGATAGATAATCTTCCGTCCTTTAAAAGAAAAACAAACGACGAATCGAATATAGCTTTGAACGACTGCAGCAACATTTTTTTTTTCCTATTTCTTAATTGTTATTTACCTAAAATTTGGCAAGAACGACTACAGATGCTCTTAACTAACAAATACGTGCATGACTTTGCCAATCATGACGAGACCTAGATAGGTGGGAGATACTTTCATTTTGATGACCAATATTGAGCAATAAAAGCCTTGGACACTTTGTGTTCAAGTGTTTTCGTAGTACAGTAATGACTAATAAAGCATCTTAGTAGTGGACAGAGATATATGGAGTTCAAATTCCGCGAGGTTGAAGGCAAATAAATGAATAATCATGAAATGTATCATCCTAGAATCATCTAAGCAAGGGCCGGCCCCACTTTGAGGCAGCTGAGGCAGCAGCCTCAGTTCCTAAATTTTTTTCAATTTCAAGGTTTCCAATTTTGTATTTTTCTTATAAATATAAATACATATTTTGCGAGTAAAAAATTATATTATAATTAGGAACCCCAAAATAACTATTTGGGCATTCCGTCTCAGGTCCCCGGAAACTCAGAGTCGGCCCTGATCTAAGCAGTGAACAAGATATTGATTCACTTAAGAGCATCCACTATCGTCATTGCTAAAATTTATACTTTTAGCAATCGCAAAATAGCAATAAGAGGAGTCGTCTTCTATCCTTGGTGCTAAATCTACAAAAAATAAAAATAAGAAAAATTAAAAACGGATGATCTTCCTCCGTCCATTTCTTTTTTTTTTAAATTTAAAATGACATTTTCGTAATTAAGTAATGAAAATTTTGTAATAATTAAAAGAAAATTTTCTGAGAAGTGCTCGGACGGAAGAAGATCTTGTTGACTCTTAGTTTGTTGTGCACAAAACGTGTCTATAAATACTAATAAGTTTAAATTGAGTTGTTCAGATTTTCAGGATCAAATAATATCAATTAGAGATCCAAGAGAGATTCAAGAATATTCAAAGAAGGAAAGTAATAAAGAAGGATTAAAATCAAGCAAAAGAAGAAGATATTCAAAAAAACACATGATTGATTAGTGTCCAAGAAAGCTATCAAGACCAGTTGCTATCATTCTATATTTGTGAGATTTTTTCTGTATTTAATTGATTGGTGATTGATTAGTTTTTGGTAAGAATATAAAGTGGATTCGTTATGAACAGCGCTATAACGGTCGATCGCACCTCATGACGGTCGACCACATCGTAGTCAACTGCACTACACAGTTATGTAAGAAGCAGTCGATTCTTCATCTCTCGACTTTACGTCAGAGAGATGAACAGTCGACTGCACCGTAATTGCGATCGACCGAACTTTGCGATGTTCACATTTTTGGAATGTATCGTTTCTATTTTTGATCGATACACTTTTCAGTCTATATATTTGGACGAACCCACTGTGTATTATTCACCTATTTCTTCTGAGAAAAATCTTCTGAACTAATCTTTCAACAATCAATCCGAGTGCATGTGATAACAATTTGTATTCTTCAGTCAGGATCAATAAAGATCTTGAGCTTTTTCTTTTTCTTCCACTTCGGTGAGATTGACGGGACTTATGTTAGAAGTCCTGTAGGTGTAATAGGTCTCTCGATCTAAATTCGAGAATCACTGTACAAGAATTTGAGTATAGTGGAATGCTTGTGGCGGAGAATTGCTACAAGTAGGTGGTGTGGACGTAGACCAGAGGGTCAAATCACGTTATATCGCTGCGTCACTTGTGCTATCTGTGTTTGCTTTTCTTATCTCTTTTTATTTACTCTACACTTTACTTTAATTTTTTTTAATTCCTCACAATCACCCTATCCCCCCCTCCCCCCCCACCCCCGGGTTGATTTACAGATCTTCCATCGAAGTTTTTTTTTATAATGGAAATTTCGTAATTAATTAATGGCATAATGGCATTTTCGTAATATTTAAATGGCATTTTCTTTCTTTTTTTTAGAAGAAATTTGTGAATACTTTAATATTTTTTAAAAAAAAGGAAAAGTTGAGAGGCGGAGCTTCTTCATCCGTCTCTCATCTTTTCTGTTTTCAATTTTTTAATTTTAAAAAATCAACAGACGGAGCATTTTCTTCCGTCTGTCCTCTTTTTAGTTTTTTTTGCTTCAAACGGGTCATCTTCTTTCGTCTTCTATAATTAGCATTTCTCATTCGCAGCTGCTATCTTTAGCGATCGATAGTTCACTCCTACTCTAAATTTTAGATTTTTAGCAAATGATAGTGGGTATTTTTCAAACTCAAATGCTAACTTTTGAGTTTTTAGAAAACGATATTGGATGCTCTAATAGTCGTGTTTTTTTCTCTTCTCGAACAAGCTCCATTTGCTGCTCTCGTACCAAAAAATGAAATTGCACAACGCATAACCATGGAGCTAGGACTTGACTCTGATTCAACTCAATCTAACTTAACAAAAAGTATAGTCCCTTCACTTGATTAATTGTGATCGTTCATCTTAGATCATCTTAGATGTATGATCACAATATTTTTTTATTTGGAATAAGGCTGTAGCCACATACACCCACACTTTACTTTAAACTAGTATAATGCACGTGTGATGCACGCGTACAAAAAACATGTATACTAAGTAGCCTATGACAGTGGGTGACTACTCGTAATAACTCACAATGTTAAAATCTCCACAAATGCAAGGTATCAAAAATTAATATCAGAAGGTAATGGTAAATGGGAAAAAAAAATATATGCTAGAGCCTTGCCATCAATAATTAAAGCATACGCTGCATGGGGATCCTTCTCGAATTTGACCATTTGAGAAGCATTTATGATTTGGTTCAATATGTCCTCCCTTATAGCCTAACCAGTCATCACGATTAGCAACAAAAAGAAAATAACAGTCATATACAAAAGAACAATAGAGGATGATATGTTATTGAAATGTACCTCCTTTGAATCTTCAACTGTTAGCCATGTGCTTACTGCATGCAGATAAACATATCTGGTGCATGCCTTGTCTCAGTAAACTGCAAGCAAACCTGCAAACGGATGCAATCACTCTAATTGAGTATTATTATTAAAACAATTGCCAACATCGAAACTGAGAAATTATATCATCCCATGTAAACTCACTTAAATTTTAACACCAAAGCAAAGAAAGTCAAGATAAGAATAGGACATGAAAGGTATAATATTCAAAATTCTGGCATTCTAACATTTGCATAACAGTACACAATAAATTTAACGCTAATGCAAGATATGCCACAGCTTTAACATCTGAATTGAGCCCTAGATTAATTTGTATCAGTCGTACTATGATTCAAAAAAATATGAGCGAGATATTTCAAGCATTCAGCATTTAGAGGTTAGAATTAAGTAGAGCAAGTAGAAAAACTCCAACAAAGAATTAAAAAAAGGATTGACCCTAATTCTAACAATATTACACTCAATCAGAACCTACACTACCAAAGATCTAAAATATTTCTCAAATATTATATTTATTAATAAGATCTGTTGTGTCGGATATGTATCTGATACATCTACGATATGACCCAACTTCCATAAAAGGAACAGCCATGCTCAATTAATGAGTTGAGAGATATAGTTCATTGAAATATTGAAACCAAAGGAAGTGAGCTCAGACCACTTACTATATCACAGCAAGATTTGAATTTGATCAGCATTTCTGGTATCCTCCAGATATAATAACCTATCAAAAACAAAGACAAAACTTAGCAGATATGTCATTTTTCCTTTTCTAAGTGATAGATGGAAGATACATGGACTTTGAAGAACTATTTTTTGTGAATCCATCACTATCTAAATGATAATTAACTTGTTTCCATGACAACAACAATCAGCAACATCAGATTCTGTGCAAATATGAAAATGTGATAATCTCATTCCTAAATATTAATTTATTGAAGCTGAAGACTTTCCATTTGTACTAAGTAAATTAAATTATGCATCGTCTGGGTCTATATGTAACTGGAAAACAAAATTAAGTTTGTACTACTAACAATAGATGCTTCTAGGAAAGTTGATAGTATCTACAATTCAGATGTCATACTAAAATTAAAAGAAATTGTTGTTTAAAAATTAAACCACAATACACACTCCCCTCATCTATAAAGTAAACTTACTTGCTATCCTGCAGCCATAAGAAACTCAACTTACTAAATTCTTTTCACCAAGAGCATATAACTATCAGACTCCATATGCCTCTAATTGCTTAGTAACAGGTTTTAATCCATAGGCATCTAATTGTTTACTAACAATTGAATAGTCAAATAAAAAAAAGTTAAGCTAATTGTGTCAAGAGGATGCAAAAACCAATCAGATAACACGAACTCCTAATCGTAACAATATTTTTTCAAATATAATTCTGTGTTAGATATTAGATAAAACCTACATTCCTCGTCATTGACATTATCACCCCCACCCTCATCTTCTCCCTCCCCATGCTGCACACCCACCCACGGCACCACCACACTCTGCTCCGCCACCGCATCCTCCCATACCCTCCTCCCCGCATCCACTCTCGACACCTCATACAACCCACCAAAACTATAATACGACACACTAACAGGCCCTGAATACCCATACTTATACGAACTCGTATGCATCACTCCCCAATACTAAATCCCGTACACAAATCACACACACACATAAACTATAAAAATCAAGAAAACTTAACCAAATCAAGAGATTTAAAGATCTAGGGTTAGAGCATCAGAATGGCTCAAAAAGGGATTCGAATCTGACCTCGGAAAGCGGGTGATCTCAGAGCGGAGACGGTGATCCGTACAATGCGGGGGTCGCGCGACGCGATGGAGGAGGCCTGGAGGGTGGAGCAGGTGTTGGCGAAGTCGGGAGGGGGAGGGGGTCGCGGCGATCAAACTACGCAAGGGAGGAGGGTTCGAGGGCAGAGCGGGGGCAAGAGGAATCGACGTGGGGATGAGGAGAGAGAGAGGTGTTAGGGATTTTGAGAGAGAGGGAGAGGAATCAACGGGATGGGGGGATTTTTTTTGAGAGAGAGAGCTTGATTTGAGGGAAAATTACGGTTGTGACCTTTTTTGTGCAGGGATCAGAGGTGAAATTTGACAGAATTAACCCTACATTATTTTTTAGGTTTTTATGTTTATGAGGGCATGATAGTAAAAAGCCGCCAAAATAGGGCTTTGCTTAATAATAGTATAGATGTATACAAGTATTTTTCATGTGCGATGCACGTTTTGATAAATAGTTGGAGTTAAACATGCGATACATGTGAGTCAACAGTAAATAACACGTGTGATGAATGCCTTAATTTTTTTAAAAAATTGAGCTGAACAGGCAATATACGAATTTTTAAAAAATTAAGAAGGAAAAACTTTGATGTATACGTGCGATGCACGTGTTGAGAAATAGATTTGGAGTTGCACGTGCAATGTACATGTTTGTTTCGTGACAAAAATGTTGTTTCTTTTGTAACAAAAAAAATATTAAAAATTATTTATTTGTGACAAACTCTTCTATTAAATAGTAAGTAAATATATTATATTATAGATAGATGGATAATAATTTACACATGTGATGCATGTTTAATATTAAAAAAAGTTTAAAATAAAAAATCTGACATAGTGAGAACTCAAACCTGAGACCTCCTTTATATTAATTATGCACGATGCACGTGTTGGTAGATTGACAAATGACACTAAGCCTTCTCCCATTATAATATTAAAGATTAATTGAATATTTTTTTGGGGGTGCGAACGAAGACTCGAACTTCCTATCTTTTGCTCACCAACCAAGAAGAGGGAACTCCACAGACACTCAATTTCAAGATCACAATTATTTAGTCCACATTAACATCCCCTAAATCGAGTTAACTAAATTACTTTCCATTTGATTTGACATCCATCTATGTCGATCTATAACCAGCCTAAAAGTATGACATCCATTAGGCCCAACCGACAGCCCAAGCCCAAAATCAACCAAGGAACAAATACGTAAATACCTATTTCCAATTGAACCAATATGCACAAAACCCCATTCGAGTTCGGATCCAATCCCCACCCGACCCACATCCAAATCCAACAACCCCATCCTTTCCTCTCCATTCCCAAATCTCCTCTCCTGCTCTCTCTCCTCAAAATTCGCACTTCAAACTCATCAATGGCGATCGCCACAGGGCCGGCCCAAAGATAAAGCAACCAAAGCTAGGGCTTTAGTCTCCAAAAAAAAAATCTAAAGAATAAAGGCATCCTCACATACCAAAAAGTTCGAAATTGACCTCCTTACATATCAAAACGTCCGAAATTGATTACAATAATATAATAATAAAGGCCTCATCACATACCAAAAATTCCGAAATAGGCCTCCTCACATACCAAAAAATCTGAAATTGATTACAACAATATAATAAATTGTAACCCCTGTTTTTTATTTTTGTGTTTTTTTTTACTGTAATTTTTCGTTTTGGTGTATTTTTTCTCTCTTGTATTTTTCTGAACCGTATATTGAATTTGATTTCAATATATATTCGTTTTATTTCATTTTGAGCTCCTTGTGTTTGTTTAATTGTCTCTTTTGTCTCGTTTTTCATCATAATGGTCTTTTCCTCATTTTTGGTCTCGATATCTTTAATTTTGTTTTTCCTTGGTGTTGTGGTGGAGTGTTGGTTGTATTTTCCCAATCCCATTATTTTGATCCCTAATAAGATTTTCAAAAGCCACAGAATTCACACCTAATTGTATTCCTATTTGTATTTGACCCACTACCCAAAACCCATTTGTATACCTATTACTTGCTACTAATACCCACAACCCATTAACTCACATTTCAACCCTATATATATATATATATATATACCCTCCTTAACACAAACCCTAACCCTAACACCCCAAGCCCTAGCCTCCTATCTCTCTCCCTCTCTCTCCCGGCCAGCACTTGCCCTAACCCGAGCACCCCCCACAGCCCGGCCTGCCTTTCCTCATCCAGGCCGACCACCTAGCCGGCCACCCCATCTCCACTCCGGCCATCTCCTACAAACCCAATCATCTCTTTCCCTCTCCTTGCTTTGCCGATCACCACCACCATCAACAACATCATCCTCTTGTATCAATCCCTTCTCTCCTTGTGGTGTTCGCAAAGTGGGTGCTTGCTACTTTGATCGTTGCTCCAAGGAGGATCGTTCGTGTGGAGTTTTGTTCGTGATCGCTTGGATTCATGCTTGTAGTGGATTTTGTTCGTGGGTTTTTCTTCTCTTCGCGGTTGCATTGTTCTTCATCCCCAAATTAAGGCAAGTAACTTGTACTTCAATTCATTTGTTTGATACAAGTCCCAAAGTACACCTATAATGTAGTTTGGTCTAGAGACAACTCTTGATTGTGTTTTCCTTGATGGGTTTTGTCTCTATTGTGATAATTTGGCCGTAGATGACTCACGATACCATATGGACATGAAATAACCTAGGATTCGCCCGTTCTTGAATTTGGTTCGAGTATGTGAGGCTTGTGTGCAAATTCGTATTTTGGTTGAGACCCATGTGAAATTCTTGGCGTGGACATGTTAATAACCTTAATTCATGATGTTTAGACACTTGGTAGACTTTATTTCAAGTTTGGATGTGTTTGGATCAATTTTCTTGAATCTATGCTGATTTTGTTTTCAGGGGAAAATCTGTATTTTTGGCACCGTTCTGTTTTGTTTGCTGTTTTGGACTGGTTTAAATTCAGTATCTTGATTTCGGTATAAAACATAAATTTTATATAATTTTGTCTATTTTCAAACCCCACCGACCTTGCTTGATTTTGATTTCGTATGACTGAGTTATGGCTGTTTTAGTACAGAGGTGTCAATCTATTCCAGATTTTGTTTTTAGTTGATTTTGTTAACAAACTATTTTCAAGAACTATGTTATACATATTATTTTGATCCAATATTTTGGTCAGTGTTTCTTTATTAAGTTAGGGATTACCGAGAATTTTGGTGAATTTTATTGATAAGTTTTATGTGATGTTTCATGCTCGTTTCTAAAATCCATACATGCTATATTTTGCTCACTGTTCTGTAAAGAACCCTATTTTCACTATGATTCCTTTTACTGTATGAAAATTGTTTGTGAAATGTGAAAGTTATTAAATTCTATCTATTTTCGTATTTCTTTGGCGGAATTAGATTTCGTTTCACTGGTTGCGAGATATCTTAGTTTTCGTACAGTAGTGTTGGGATTTCCAGATTCGCTAAACTATGTTTTCTTGATGCTTTCTTATTTTTGATAACTAATCTAATTTTACTAGAAAATTTTGAAACATTATATTTTTATTCTGAACATATAGGAGAATACCCCAGATTTTTTGTGGATTTATTTAATGTGTTTTCATGCACTTGAATTCGTTTTCTTGATTTCCGGCTAAACGGGTTTTCTGTATTCAAATCGGTTTTGAGCTGTGTTGTTGTGAACTAGTATATGACTTAATTATACTCGCTGGATTCGTGTGGATGTCTAATTTCCAGATCCTTCGACGGATCCAGATTTTCTTGTTTGTAACTCTTGGAATCACTGTTTTACTACAGCATGGTCTTGCTGTCCTGAACTTGAGATTTGTTTATTTTATTCGTTTATGAGATATTTTACACTTGTACATGTTTAGTTTGCTACTTGAACTTTTCACATGATCATGCCATTCTATTCTTGATATGTTTTGCATATACACCTGTTTTGTTTGACATAAATAATAAAATTGACCAAGCCGGGGTTAAGGGTAAGATCTAGTAGTGGATAGTGCAGAAACGTGTACTCGGAACAACCTAGTGGTTATTGGAGCTTGTTTACATGTGGAGCTTGACACGATATACATGACACTGGAGCTTGTTTCGGTTTTGGAGCTTGTTTACATGATACTTGGAGCTTGTCCCTGAGTACAATGCCCTGTACGGTCCCCTATAAAATCTAAAGCGAAACTGTTTGTTGTAGAAACCATGTAGTAAAAACCGGAATGTATAAAGTGCTACCTAGATAGTAAATCATCACAATACTTGATACATGCTACTTGAACATGATACTTGAACATGCTACATGCTTGCTTGATACTTGACTATATGATACATGAGACTTGTTGACATAAGACTTGTTTACATGAATATATGAAACTTGATACTCGATACATGATTACATGACAGTTGACACTTGATGCATGTTTATAAGATACTTGATTACTTGACACTTGATCCTTGCCATTTCCACTTGTTCACTTTTACCATACTAGTTTTTTATATTGGACATCATGATTATACCATGCTAGGTTTATTGCTTAGATTCACCCCATTCCATGCACTTGTATCCTACACTATTTGTGACCCGTGACTTGCAATTGACGGGTACTTATTTTCTTCTTTTCTCCTTCTGCAAATTTACTAATTGCAGATCAGGATGGACGGCTGCCAGATGGTATTGGCGAGATGATGTACTAGTGCTAGATTGCATGCTTTATTTATATATTATTATTATTTGTTGCTTGAACTCGAATAAGATGTACTTGATTACTTGGATATTTATCTTGTATTTTTGGGCGATGTGACCCAAAATATTTGACTTGTTCAGAACTTGATTATTTGAGATTATGGTATTTGGTTTTCAAGTAATTTCTGTTGGTATCTTGTTTCAATTATGCATGAATGGTTGTGCCTTTTTGCTTCCGACTCTGATTATCTTGTGAAATTTTGTAAAGATTCTTGAACAGCTTATGGATGATGAAAATGATTCGCTAGGCTTTTGTTACATATCCATATTCCGTATTCTTTTTGGGAAGCGGGACGTGACATAAATAATTTTGCATCTCAAAAAGCCCGAAAGATAACACTTAAATAAAAATATATTAATTTTAACAAAATATTATTATAAGCTTTTAAAACGCCTCATTTCGGAGTTCACTTTAGGCCTCAATAAGTGTTGGGCCGGCCCTGGATCGCCACCTCCAAACCGCCTGGTGGATCATGAGAGTTTTAAAACTCTCGATGTGGTCGGCGGGGTCCGACTCCCCATTGTATGACTCAAAGTTAGGGGGCTTAAAGTTTTGTGGGACCGGGGCTTCCATGATGGCTCAGGAGAACGGGGGCCTGCTCGGACAGAAATTCCTTGCCCGTTGTTCCTCTTCTCTGTCAAGTCGGCCAAGGCACTTCTCCATCTCGTGGAGACGGTGGTAGACCGAGTCTTCCCTTCGGTCATATCCTGCTGATTCGCTAGACTCTTTCCCATGCGAAAGGGGACTAGGAGTGCGGTGGTGACGGCTTGGGGCAAGTTTAGGACTAGGTGCCAGTTGCTCGTGGTTAAGAGCGGCATTGAGGGCCCGCAGGACGGCCTCTTGAAAATCTTGGAACTCCGCCCTTGTGACTGGTGCCTCTCCAGCTTGGCGATCTCTGTGTGTGGCTCAGCGTACTGGCGAATGACTTCTCTGCCGATGACGTTAAGGGGACTCTCTTTGCCTCCTCGGGGGAGGGGATCTTCTGGTCCTTGGTCTGCGGGAGGTCCGGACTCTTGAGACCCCAAGGTGCTCAAGTTGATGGACTCCCCCAAGGGCGCATTATCCATTCAGGCGAGTTCGGAGGTCGACCCCCTTTTGGCGGTTGGCAATCACTTGACGGAGATCCCGCTCGGGAGGGCTTTGAGAAGCCATAGAGTCAACTAGAGGATTGTGGACCGCAACATGGTCCTGAGAAGAATGTTGCTTTGGATGACTCCTACGAGAGCCCCCTTGGGCAGCCCTCCGAGACCCTGGAGGGGCCTGTTGAGGAGGAGCACCTTGAGCTGGAGGAGGGGGAGGAGGAAGAGAAGTGGTTCTTCGGCTGGAGACCCCTTTTCTTTTGGATGCATGTCTTGAAACTAACCTCGCTGATAAAGTTAGGTCGGGTTGCTTTTTTGGTTCCCACAGACGGCGCCAATCTGTTGCTGCTGAATCTTGTATGGGGGCAATAGACAGAATTTGTGGATTCTTGAGAAAATAAACAAGGCAAACCTGTTGACCTGTTGACCTTCACCAACGTGTTGACTTGGTCACTTGTTGCTGCTGCGATCCTGCAAAAAGTGCGAAATACCGGGATGGATCCCGGCGACGCACCCTCCGACGCTCTTGTCAGTAATCAGAAAGATTATGAAAGAGCTTTTACTGGAAAAAGATTGATTACCTTCTTATGGTGGGGGGAGAAGGGTTTTTATAGCCGCCTTAGGGATTCGTTTCAAGATAAGAACAAATATCTACTTCCCGGTGTGAATGGATAGAATTGGTTAAAACCTCCTCTTATGGATAATTATGAATCTAAATTCTTCTTTATCCTTCTGGACTGGTTTGTAACGGGTTGGGACCCGTACCCAGTAAGACAGTTCCGTTTATGAGTTGTTGGGTTTTGAAGAAAGGCCCAGTCCCCATTTCAGACCCATTTGTAGGTAAAATTACCGTTTTACCCCTGAGCTTTAAGATTCGTGCCGATTTGAACGATCCCGATTTAATCTTATTTTTAGCCATATCAGATGGCTACCACCAAAAATTTTCTTTGACCCATTGCCTGTGAGAAGGGGCCGACTAGGTCCATCCCCCACATAGCGAAAGGGGTCAGGCTGGATAGGGATCGGAGGTTGGCCTGGGGAAGCCTCGTCACCGACGAAAATCTTTGGCAAGGGCCACATCGCTTGACGAGGTCTTGGGAGTCTTGCAGCATTGTAGGCTCGTAGTACCCGTGATTTAAGGCCTTTCGGGCGAGTGACCTGCTCCCCATGTGGCATCCGCCGATCCCCTCGTGCAGTTCCTTCATAGCGTACTTCGCCTCGTCTGGAGTAAAGCAATGGAGGTAGGGCCTAATGTCGGCTGATGTGTATGAGTTCTTGAAGAGCATTCCTTCAATCAGGGTGAATCTTTCGGAGCGGGCCCTGATTCTTCTTGCTTTGGCTCGATCTTGAGGGAGCTCGCCGTCCAAAAGAAATTTTCGAATGGGCATCGTCCAGTTGTCTGGTTGGAGATCAGTGGTGAGGCAGGAGGCTTCGGGAAGGTCTATGCTGGGCTTGAGGAGAACTTCGATCGAAACGGTGCGGTCGAGCCCTTCAAATGATGACGAGGCGAGCTTCGATAACGAATCCGCCTGGGTGTTCTGTTCCCTGGGGATCTGTTCTACAGAGTGGTATTCGGAAGACTCTAATAGGTGATGGACTACGGCCAGGTACTGCACCATTCAGGGTTCGTGAGCTTCGTACTCCCCGGTGATCTGGTTGACCACAAACAGGGAGTCGCTGATGGCCTTGATGTGTCTGGATCCGGCCTTGTGTGCAAGGGTGAGCCCCGCGATCATAGCTTCATACTCTGCTTAGTGTTTGAAGCTGGAAAATTCAGACGCAGGGAATACTGAAGGACAAAATCATCGGGCCCTTTCAGAATGACGCCCGCTCCGCTTCCGCCCTCGCAAGACGAGCCGTCGACATAAACCTCGGCGTTGTAGGTCTCGAATTGGGGAGGCCTGAAATTCTGAGGAATCTCGGCTTCTAGGATTTGGGGGAAAGGGGGTCCGGTCGGACGATGACTGTGACCCGGCATTGGTCCGCCCTCACCAAGATGGGCGAGGCGGTTCTCCATTTCCTCCAAACGACGAAGGACGATGTCTTCCTGTTCCTGAGGACGAGCCGATCCACGGGACTTGCTGGCTACTTTTCCTGACCGAGGGTCGGAACTGTGGCGGACCTCGGTAGTCTGGCCGCCTCGGATAGCTTGGAGAATCTCATCCCAGAAGTTCTGGAATTCGACCCTTGTGACGGGGGCTTGCCCTACCGGGTCCGGTTGGGGATTGCACACCTGGGAAGGCTGTCGACGATGGTTCGAGACCGAGTTGAAAGTGGCCTCTCCCCTCATCCGGCTGGCCTGCCTGTCCGAGATGACGCGATGCAAATCCGACGCATTTGAAGGTCGGGCAGCGCTGTTGACCCGAGGTTGGTTGGAACCCTGGACATTAGTGCGGCCATGATGTAGGGGGTCCGGATGTCGTTCCGAAGTGACGGCCCTTCTGGTTTTGGGAGCCATGGATGGACTCGAACCTGAGGTGACGACTCTGGCTGGGCTCGGAAGGACGACAGTACCTAAAAGGAGGTTCCCATAGATAGTGCCAACCTGATGTTGTTTGTTTTTGGGGTGTGGGGGCAACAGGTGTAAGTTCTTTTAATTTGTATAGTAGAAGTCCTGATGCTGTACTGGCACTGGTCCGACCCCGGGTAGCGGTAGTTGGCTCGGAAGTGGGAGCGGTGAGGTAGGGACCGGGTGCTCGACTCGGATCCAGCAGTTCGGCTCGGATCCGGGGGCTCGGCTCGGATCTGGGGGCTCGGCTCGGATCCTGGGTACCTGCACACTACCTAGAAACATCAGGAGAAGTTCCGGCGACAGGCCCTCCGATGATCTAGTCAGTCACTTGGAAAAGTAACAGTAGCTAGGGTTCAGGGGTAGAAAGTTTGATTACCTGGCCAGTGGGGGAGGGGGTATGGAATTTATAGGCAGAGGAAACAGGTCTGAAATCCTGCCGGGCTGGGTCGGACCCGTTTTCTCATGGGCCTGAAGTGGAAGAGGCCCATCCGGCTCTGGGTTGATATGATGATCAGGGGAGAGCGGGTTTTGAGGAGATCTAATGGCCCCGGAGGGGCCACGTCATCTTACCCACATCAAATATATATATATATATATATATATGAGCTTTCTTCCGTTGCAAACGGGTCGGAAGCGGGTCTGTTCACACAGACTCGTGCGAACTTTTATTTGGACCGTTGGATCCAACGGTCCAGATTTTTTTTTGTAAAAATTTGCCTTAACCCGTCGTTGGGAATGACGGGTTAAGGCTAAATTTTATTTTTAAAAAATAGCCTTAACCTGTCCTTCCCAAGAACTGGTTAAGACAATCTATATTCATTTGTATTTGCATTCAGATCGTCTTCTTCGGCGATTTCTCTCTCGTTCTTTCTTCTTTCTTCGACGAACCCATTTCGAAAAAAAACCCTAATCCTTCGTCTATACCCAAATTTGCCCTCCTCCGTCCGCTCTCCCTCCTCTCTACTCCAAAGTTTGAAACCCTACTCTCTCATCCCCTCTTCGAAACAAAATCGAAACCCTAGTTCTCCTCCAAATCGATTCTTTGGCTTCATTTGGACCTAATTTGTAAGGTATAGACTATTTCTTTACCTCAGTAATCTATATTTGTATTTATTTTTAAATTTGTGTATACTAAAATATTTAGATAGTGGAGAAAAAATATTTTGCCTTAATAGATTTTAGATGTAAAATTGGGTTGACTTTAACTATATTCAATTGCCGAATTTTTTTGCTTGCGTTAGTAATTTGTAGAACTAGAATCGTATATACGAAAATAGTTAGAAAATTTTCAGTGCGGTTATGGTTGAAAACCCTGCAAACAACCGTAAAACATACGAAACTTTGCGAGTAGGTTCGTCTCATGTAGTACAAGCCACCCCAAGTTGTAGAAGTGAGTTTCGACTCACGGTTCGAGAGATACGGCCGCGTATCGCTTTCAGTTGAAAAAAACCAAGTATAGCGGTGTACGGCCGTATCTCGCAAACCGTGACTCGAAACTCACTTCTACAAGTTCGGGTGGCTTGCCCTACGTGAATTAGACCAAGTCGGAAAGTTTTATAATTTTGGGATGCCGTTTGTGCGGTTTTCTCAACTTCTTCGCATGAGAATTTTTTGACTTAGAATTTTATAAGTGCGGTTAGATTAGATTAGAAAACCCTTCAAACGAGATCCAAAAAATTTGAAACTTTGCTACTTGGTTGGTGTCCCCTATGAGAAGCCAACCCAAGTTTAGAAGTGAGTTTTGACTCACGGTTCGAGAGATACGACCACGTATCGCTTTCGGTTGAAAAAAACCAAGTAAAGCGGTACACGGCCGTATCTCGCAACCCGTGACTCGAAACTCGGTTCTACAAGTTCGGGTGGCTTGCGCTACGTGAATTTGACTAAGTTGGAAAGTTTTATAATTTTTGGATATCGTTTGTGCGGTTTTCTCAAGTTCCTCACATGAGAAGTTTTTCACTTAGAATTTTGTAAGGGCGGTTTGAGTTGAAAACCCTTCAAACGATATCCAAAAAACTTGAAACTTTGCGAGTTGGTTGGTGTCCCCTAGAACAAGCAACCAAAACTTGTATAAGTCAATTTCGACTCACGGTCAGAGAGATACGGCCGTGTATCGCTTTCGGCTGATAAGAAGCCAAATAAAGTGATACACGGCCGTATCTCTCTAACCGTGAGTCAAAACTCACTTGTACAAGTTGGGATGGCTTGCGCTACGTGAATTCAAGCATGGTGCACTGATGTAATAATTTTGGATGCCGTCTGTGCGGTTTTGTGACGTTCCTAACATTAGAAGATAGTGACTTAGAAATTTTTAATTGCGGTTAGATTAGAAAACCCTTCAAACGACCTCCAAAAAATACGAAACTTTGCGAGTAGGATGATGTCATGTAGCACAGCAACCCGCACTTGTAGTAGTCAATTTGGACTCACGGTTAGATAGATACGGCCGTATAACGCTTTCGGTTGAAAAAAACACAAATAAAGTAATACATGGCCGTATTTCTCGAACCGTTCGTCGAAACAGACTTGTACAAGTTGTGGTGGCTTGCGCTACGTGAATACAATCGTGTGTCGATTTTGGTTATAAAAACACCAAATACAACGGTTTAGTACCCCTAACTATTCTCCTTTCACGGTTTCCTAGGTATGGACAGTTTTGAAGGAAGTTCTGTTGTCGGAAAGAAATTTGTTCGTGCACAACAAATTGGCGAGTTTGTTCCTCATGTTGACGAGCACCTAAAACCGAAGATTGGTATGACATTTCCCACTCTAGAGGAAGCGGAAAAATTTTATTCATCTTGTTGCAAATGTGTAGGATTCTCTATGCGTAAGGGTGGAAATAAATACAAGAGAAACGATGTAGTGGATAAATCATATGTTTGTAATAAAATCGGGGAGTCACCGAATAATCATAATGAAGCTAGACGAGGAACAACTTCTATAACGGGTTGCAAAGCTTTCGTTCGTGTCAAACTAAACCCACTAAGTAATTCACAAAGTAATTTGTAGATTCTTTATTCGTTAAATGAAGCACACAATCACGAATTTACTTCACCCGGTAGACGTCACTTGCTACCTCGAAACCGTGAATTGACTAAGACCGATAAAAAAGTAATTGGTCAACTTACCGAAGCTAATGTCCCTATATACAAATAAATGCTATTCTTTGAAGGTGCAAGTGGAGGTAACGAGAAAACTGGTTTCACTAAAACCGATGTCAGAAATCTCAGGAGAGACGAGATGGAGGATTTAAAAGGACACGACGGGCAAATGCTACTTGAGTTCTTTGAATCCAAAAAGGAGACCGATCCTTTATTCTATTTTGATTACCAATGTGATCCCGAAGGGCGATTGTCCCATTGTGTCTGGGTAGATGGTATCGGTAGAAAGAATTATGAAGTATTTGGGGATGTTCTCTGCTTTGATACTACCTATAATACAAACCGATACGGGATGTTGTTCGTACCATTTGTTGGATTCAACCATCACTGGCAATCAATATTCCTAGGTTGTGGGTTCATCCCCAATGAGAAGGCATCCTCATTTGAGTGGTTCTTTGAAAAGTGGCGAGAAGCAATGGCATTCGATCCGATGAACATCGTGACAGATGAGGATCATGGAATAACTTCTGCATTTTCTAAAGTTTTTCCAGCCACGTCACATAGATATTGCATTTGGCATATTTTGGATAAGTTACCGCATGAAGTGCGTATGCAGAATAACGTTGACGAGTTCAGGGATGCTTTGAAGACTATCATTTATACGGCGGAATTTAAAACAGAATTTGAACAGAAGTGAAAAAATTTGATCTCCCAGTACAAACTTGAGAATAACAAGTGGTTGAAGGAAAAATTTGAGATCTGCGAAAAATGGGCTCCCGTGTACGCAAGAGACTCATTTTGGGGTGGCATGTTGAGTACCCAACATAGCGAATCGCTACATTCATACTTGAAGCACCATACTCATAAGAAGTACTCATTACATGAATTTGTCGTCATCTTTGACCGACTCTTAGAAAAACAAAGACACGATGAACTTAAAGAAACACATCGTAATCGTGAGGAGAGGCCAAAATTGAAGACCGAATGGGCGTTGGAGTCACAAATGGCGGGAACATACACACTGAAGATTTTCAACAAATTCCAACAAGAAGTTGTAAAAAGCTTATTACTTAATGTGAGTTTAATTGCGAGTATGGATACAACGGATAGTGCAGCTTATTCTGTAATAGTTTGTGGAAATGCAGAACCGAGGAAGGTGATTTCTTATTGTAAAATCACTAAAATTTCTAAATGCCCTTGTGCCATGTACAGCTTCGTAGGCATTCCTTGCAAACATCTACTGGCAGTTATTCGGTTCACAGATCACACCGCACTACCCGAGCAATATATTTGCAAGCGACGGACCAGGGATCAACTGAGAAGAAGCAGTATACCGGTTCCCAATAGTATAGGCGACAATTTTGCCTCTCGTTATTGTGAACTGACTATGCACTCAAGACATTTGGTCGATCTTGGTTGTTCTTCAGAGCGAGGGTACAATTACATGCTCGACCACATGCTCAAGGGAATCGAAGGCTTTGCTAATACTGAATCAGTGAACAGCACACCACACGAAGGTAGTGCACAACCTGAGAGTAGTGGACATGCACATGCACATGCACATGTAGGTGACCCTGTGCAGTGCACCACAAAGGGGAGGCCTAAAGGAAAACGGTTGAAGTCTATAAGAGAAGGCCAAAAAACGAAGAGGCCAAGACTTTGTAGGACATGCCTTCGTGTCGTAGGTCACGATTCACGGAATTGCCCAAAAAATATAGCAAAGTATTATATCAGAGATTTTGTATTTGTTAATTGGACTCAATGAATATAAACTTGTTGTAGTCGGTACTAACTTATTATTCTTCCTTATTTAGTGGATCGGTGGGGAATGAAGAAGCTCCAAACACTGTAGAGAGTGATGATGATAAAGGCGAAGGTTCGTGCTAGGGGTTTTTTTAGTAATATGTATGTCATATCAAACTTTCAAGATAATCACCGAATAATTGCTTAATTTTTTATTTTGTTATGCAGATAATTATTAATTTCGACTCGAATATTAACTTTTATTTTTTTTTATTTTTTGGTGTAGGTCCGGAATGAAACCAAAAAACGCGCCCAATGGAAAGAAGCAATGCGTTGAAAAATTCGTTACTTTTGATTGTATATATGTGGTTAATTGAATGTAGCTGTTTGGTACAACTAAATTAATGATGTATTTAATCAGATTGTAATCTCTGTATGTCGGTTTATTTTGTGTATTTGTGAACTGCATATGTTGCTATGGATTTTGATCTTGTATTTGGGTAGCGAATGTTTATTTATGTCGAAATTTGTGAATTTTGAAGATGTGTACAATTTGGGCAGCTCGATCTGTTTGTGAATTTTTTGGTAATGAAAATTGTCTAGATTCCGATGTGAACAGATTTATTTCTTGTGTGGGAGATTGTGTATTTTCTGGATGATATATCTATATTGTGGAAAATTGTAAAAATGTACGCAGTATTGAAGAAAAGATGCTGCCAGATACTCTCTACTAAACCCGTTATTGGGGATAACGGGTTACGATAACGTAACCCGTCATCTTGAATAACGGGTTAAGGAGATAGATATTGGCAGTCCTTAACCAATACTTCACATGTAGGGGATGAAGTTCGGCCAATATCTCTCCACTTAACCCGTTATTGGCGTTGACGGTTGTATATCACCTAACCCGTTATTACCAATGACGGGTTAAGGAGATAGATATTGGCAGTCCTTAACCAATACTTCACATGTAGGGGATGAAGTTCGGCCAATATCTCTCCACTTAACCCGTTATTGGCATTGACGGTTGTATATCACCTAACCCGTTATTACCAATGACGGGTTAGGGAGATAGATATTGGCAGTCCTTAACCAATACTTCACATGTAGGGGATGAAGTTCGGCCAATATCTCTCCACTTAACCCGTTATTGGCGTTGACGGTTGTATACCACCTAACCCGTTATTACCAATGACGGGTTAAGGAGATAGATATTGGCAGTCCTTAACCAATACTTCACATGTAGGGGATGAAGTTCGGCCAATATCTCTCCACTTAACCCGTTATTGGCGTTGACGGTTGTATATCACCTAACCCGTTATTACCAATGACGAGTTAGGGAGATAGATATTGGCAGTTCTTAACCAATACTTCACATGTAGGGGATGAAGTTCGGCCAATATCTCTCCACTTAACCCGTTATTGGCGTTGACGGTTGTATATCACTTAACCTGTTATTACCAATGACGGGTTAGGTTGAGATTTATTTACAGAACTTTCCACTTTGTGGACTATATCTTCTTTTGTTCATTCACAACAAATATGTTAATGAACTTTCGTCTGTGTTGGATATATCTTCTTTTGTTGATACATATACAAATTTGTTCATTCACAATAAGCCATTTGCAACAACAAATTTATTCATATATCAAACATTACAAACTGGCAAGAACAAGTTGTTTGAAGATACATAGAATGCGTACATAACTCAAGCAAATTGACATTACAAAGTCATCCTTTGACACTCTACTCCAAAATTGAAATTAATTTAGTATACAAGTACATGCTCGGTTTCTTCGCAAAGTGATCGGAAGGACTGCTGATTCTGCCTTTTTTTGAATGCATAAGTAGCAGTTATCCCCCCTGCATACAATTTAGTTCACTACTATTACACAGAGGTAAAAATTCTCCGCTTCGTGGGATAGAGTAGTAGTGGGTGTAACCGTATATTCAAAGTATTTGACAACTTCTTGACACGCACTCCTCATATTCGTACTATTTATTGCACGATTGTGAGGTGTGCATACCAAGAAGCTGAAAAGTAGCATGAATACACTGTGGCACCCACCACTACTTCGACCTACGAAGCAGAGAATTTTTACACTCTGTGTAACAATAGAGAACGAATGTGTATGAAAGGAGGACAATTGCTACTTATGCAAACACATCTAAAAGCTAGAAAAAAGAAGACTAAGGGAAATGAAGGGAAAAAAAAGGCAGAGTCGGCAGCCCTCCCTACCCCTTGAGAGAAACCGAGCATGCACTTGTACACTGAAATGTTCATGCACAAGTCTCTCTACTCCTGCATCTTCATACACAAGAACAACAATTATAGGCGACCATCTTTGAACTCAAATTTCTTTTATAACTCAAACTTCTTCCCCCCTTCAAGAAGAAAAGATTATCTTGAAGAGAAGAAGAAAAGATTGGCTCCTCATACTTTTTATGGAGAATGACTTATTTGAAGTGTCTCCTCCATATATTTTTTTCCTTTCTTCTCTACATTGAGTTCATTCTCATTTGAGTTATGAACTCAATATGCTCAGTTATAGGGAAGATTAGAAGGAGGGGTGCATGACATGACAGCTATCATGTATAGACCAATGCCCATCAAACAAGATGGGATCAAAACAAGAAGAAGAAGAAGACAAGAAGGGATGAAAACAACAACAAGAAGAAGACAAGAAGGTTAAATCCTTGATACACTTCAATTCACACTGATACAAAAGGCAAAAAGTATGATACAAGTCTCCAAAAAACAGCAGCAAGGACAGCAATTATCTCCACCAAATTGATACACATCTCAAAATGTACAGACCATGTCTGCAAATTACATCTGCATAACCCGTTGTTGGTGACAACGGGTTAAGTACACTTAACCCGTCGGTACCAAGAACGGGCTAAGTATACTTGGTCTATGCCAATACTTGGTCTCTACATAATAAACCACTGCCAATATTTATCAACGTAACCCGTTGTTACGGATAACGGGTTAAGTTAACAAAAATCGTTTTCATCAACGACGGGTTAAGTACACTTATATTTGCAGAAGTTTATGGCTACATGCATAAGTAGATGGCGAAGTTCTGCCAATATAAGTTAACTTATACCGTTATTGACGATAACGGGTTAAGTACATGTAACCCGTTATCGTAAATAACGGGTTAAGTGTACCTATATCGGCAGTACTGAAGATTATTAAATCGCTTGAAAAAAAATGTGTAAACACGTTTGTAAATATAACATATAAAGTAGTTCACTTAATGAAAACAATTTATGATAAATTATTCAAACACCACTTTGACCATACTAAAATCTGCTCATAAAATTTTATATAATCAGCTTTTCATAGATGTTCGTTACGCGATTTCAAATTTTGTTTGTAAATAAACAAATTTTTAAAACATTTACGTTCATTCAGCGAATTTGGTTTAAACAATTATGTTAGATATAATTTTTGGTTGGGTTAGAGTACTTTGTAGGGTTAAAGTAGGGTTACAGTAGGTTAAGGTCAGGGTTAGGGTTAGCGGGGGTTAGGGGTTTGGTTAGATCTTGTTTTTTATTTATTTCCATTCCTCGCCACGTAACTAACCAATATAAAATCGATATCATCAAATGAATATAAAAATTAACGCATATTAATTTAGTATTTTGTTTCTTAAAAAACAATTAAAAAAAATTGTAGGTTAGTAGGTTAGGGTTAGCGATTAGGGTTAGGGTTAATGTAGGGTTAGGGTCTCCACTCTTTTTCACTTCGTAGTAGAACAAGTTCAAAATGGAAAAAACCTAAAGTACATAGCCAAATGTAGATCCCCCACGTGTCTACAAAAAACCAACTGTAGATCCCCACATGTAAGGAGAAAACCACATGTAGCATTTGTTGGTTTTTTGCAAGCCATTGATAACACAAAGAAGATAGAGACGGGAAGATGAGGAAAAAACCACATGTAGATCCCCAAATGGGAGACTACATGGAAAAAACACATGTAGATCCCCACATGTAGCGTATACATGGAAAAAACACATGTAGATTCCCACATGCTGATATCCCAATTGGAAAAGCCTAACCAGATGTGTCACGCCATCAGATCCAATTAATTGGCCATCAAGAACTGGATCTGTACATAGAGTTTTTTCCATATATAAGCTACATGTGGGGATGTACATGTGGTTATGTAGTTTAGATTTTTCCCATATTGAAGTGTCTGCAATAATAGTAGGCGGGTGTTGAGTTCTGCTTGTTTAGCTTGGTGCTTTTTCCCACTTAGGTGTATGTTCAAAGTTTTCTGGCTTGTGGTGGTCACTTGGCTTAGAGGACAACACCACTTCTTTGGTGGATACAACGGCCTACACTCTAGATTGTGAAAATATAGCCTATATGATTGTGGAAATGTAGCCTATATGGGGGAAAAACCACATGTAGATCCCCACATGTAGCCTATATGGAGAAAAAACCATATGTACATCCCTACATTTAGCCTATATGAGGGAAAAACTACATGTAGATCCCCACATGTGGCCTATATGGGGAAAAAACCACATGTAGATCCCACATGTAGCCTATATGGGGGAAAAACTACATGTAGATCCCCATATGTAGTCTATATATGGGAAAAACCATATGTAGATCCCCACATGCATGTACAAAAAGACCAATACAGATGTGGAATCTCGCTGTGATGATGATGGTATCCCTAATGGAAAAGCACGAACGCGTTATTAGAGCGCCACGCCACCAGATTTTTTCTCTTCGTAGTAGAATAAGTTCAATATGGGAAAAACCTAAAGTACATAGCCAAATGTAGATCCCACATGTAGTCTACATATGGGAAAAAACCAAGTGTAGACAAGAAAAACCACATGTAGCAATAAATGGTTTTTTGGAAGCCATTGATGACATGAAGAAGATAGAGACGGGAAGATGAGGATAGGGATGAAGCAGAATTAATGGGCGAGCTGAGTCTGAGTATAGGCTGGCTTGGGGGAAGATATATTTGATTAGACCTGATTTGAACCTTCATTCCCGTACTTCCATCTCGATTTTGGAAACTCCATTGACGATTGAAGAGAGATTATAGGGTTTTGGATGATTTTGTTCACAACTACGAGATTTGGGGGATTTGAACGAAATTCAGAAATCACGTGTGGTTATGATAAAGAGAGAGCAAGGCGGGAGCGTCAAATTGATTGACTGATGGATGGATGGATTCATTAATCTGGGAATTTAGAACGGCCCGTTAATGTACTACAAGTTAACGACTTGTACTACAAGTTAAGATTATTGCCATGTTGTACATGTGGTTTCTCATGTTGCAAAGTAAAATCTAAATGTGGGGATCTATAAATATTAACCTAATTAATCAAAACAAAAAACAAACACTCACTACTAACCCTAACCCAACACTAACCCTATCTTGACCTAACCCTAACCCTAACCCTTGGTTTGAAATCTCATAATTTATTTTTTGAACTTTTACACCACCTATAACAAATTCAAATTTATAGTGGTTAGTTACGTGGCAGTAAATGGAAATTAATAAAAAATATAAACAATTATGGGCATATTAATGTCACTTTGCACAGTTCAGAAGACAATTCTCGCAAAGAGTGAAGAGAAATTTGTAGAAAACCCAAAATTTCAAACTCCCTAACCCGTTATTCATAAGAACGGGTTAAAGAGAGCGATATTGGCAGTACTTTTTGAAAACTTGGATAAGGTCCTCCCAATAACTCTCTACCTAACTCGTTTTTGTGAACGACAGGGTAAGTGAACTTAACCCGTTATTCACAAGGACGGATTAAAGAGAGCGATATTGGCAGTACTTTGGTCTGTAGGAGTTAAAGGACTGCTAATATCGCTCTACCTAACACGTTGTCGTGAAGAACAGGTTAAGGCCACATTACACGTTTTCACAATGACGGGTTAAGAAGAGCCATATTAGCAGAACTTTATTAAGACGTGGTTTATAGGCTTCCAAAGGACTGTCAATATCTCTCTACCTAACATGTTGTCGTGAAGAACGGGTTAAGGCCACATTACACGTTGTTCACAATGATGGGTTAAGAAGAGCCATATTAGCAGAACTTTATTAAGACATGGTCTGTAGGCTTCCAAAAGACTGTCAATATCTCTCTACCTAACCCGTCCTTAGTGATAACGGGTTAAGCTCAAATAACCCGCTTCGTCAATAACGGGTTAAGTATAGATATTTGTGCAGCACTTTTGTTTGTGTTTGGCTGTATACAATTTTTCTGATACAGAAACGACTTCATCAAATGTTGTTCACAAATTCACCTACAACATCACATCAAAGTAAATAATACAACAGATATCTTCACAAGAAATTTGAAGGCGTACAAATGTACAATGTCAACCAAACCACATAATTAATTGAAATGAATTTAATTTTTAAAAATTTACACCAAAATTATACATATCAAGTTGCACATGTCCAAAATACAAAAATTACAAACGAAGGCGTTCTCCACTTTGGCTTGCACACCATGCCCGGTATTCACCTACAACAATTTATCAACATAGAAACAAACAATACGTTAGTTACTGCAATAACAAAATTACCAACCAAAAGATACGCTATTACAGAGTATTAGAGAATACCGTCTACGACCACGCGGCTTGCCACCGCTTGGTGTGAATTGATCGGGAGGGTTCCGCTTCCTTTGAGGATTTCGCCGTCTGCCTTGTGTCTGGGGGGAATCAGGATCATCCGACGACTGTTCCTCATCAACATCTTCGGGATTTGGCTGTTCTTGTAGTTGTTGTGGCTCGGCGATGCGAATTCTCGACCTAGTCACAGTTTCTTTTCGCCTAGTTACCATTGTTGGCAAGTTGGCTCTCAAATACGCCTCAAGTTGTGGACTTTCACCCGCGTCCTCAAGAGTACGACGGCACGGCGCTAGCATCTCCCGCATTACCTCCTTGAAGCTCTCGGGTACCCTAGTCTTCAAGACGCGAGCAACTGTTCGAACATTCTCCCATGTGTTTTCAATCTACATTTGATGAAAAATTCCAATTTAAACATCATTCATACTTAACGGCATCATTTAATTACAGTACATGCATACGAACTATATGAAATTTGACTAACCATTTTTCGATATGTCTCAGCTCTTGGTTGGTACATCGGTTGGGAGGAGGAATATGCTGGAGCTGGTTCTGCCTGGGTAGGGGGAATCAGAAGTTGCACACCAGCTGGTACAGCGGCCTTTGGAGAAACATACAACCGTGTTATTCACTTGTACCACATCATGTATGCCTACTGGAGGGAGCCATCATACGGTATCGCGACGAACATCATATTCGGTGTCATTTGCCGCTGCATGGTGTTCCAGTTGGCTACATGGTAACGATGGTAATCAGCCCAATCGAAGTTGGGCACTCGTCCCGTTCCTCTCACCTCGTGCAACTTTTTATCATAAGACCTGACCTCGGAAATCTTTTGTTAATATCCAAATTGCTGCAAGACTCTACCAGGATACTGGAACTCGACAACTCTAAAATTCACAAGAGGTGCAACCGTCAACCAAAGGGCATTGTCTACGCAGACTGGAGAAACCTATTGCAACCTGGCGGTCGAGTACGGTTCCCAATTGACGAACTCGTCCCGCTGGTTGTCTAACTCAACTCTGTAGTAGGTTAACGATTGGCGTGTGTTATCGACCCACGTATGCCGGCCCACCCAATATGCTCCTAGAGGAGGTAACAACTCCACTGCCCCCGGGTCGGCCAACCAATCCGATGTAACCTGAACAATACGGGGACGTCCGATGTGGATGCGTTCCTAACTCCAGATCTGCAGTAGCACCATTGGGCCACCCATTTGTACGCTACCTAAAGAACATGTGCACAAATTCCTATATAGTAGCGCCAGTGCCGCACTCCCCCAACTAAAATGACCCGCATACTGGAAATTCTCCAACAACCGTAGGTACATTAGTGGCACAGTTGATCCGGATGAGTTCGAGAAGATCACTCCTCCTATCAAACTAAAAATGTATGCACATGCATAGTACGTTAGGGTTTGCTCGTCCGAATCGGGGGCCAAATATTCCTCCTCGAACTGAAATTTTAACCAGCTGATGTACAGTGATTTACCATCGAAAGTTTCATCCATCACTTCAGCCTCCGCTTTATCTTTCGCAGCTTCTATTTGTTCATACAATAAATCTTCATCAAAATTTGCAGGCACATTATCGAGGATTTCTTTTTCAACAGCCTCTTTTCTTTGGAGAACTATCAACTGCAGGTCGATACCGAGTAAGTCACGAACAACTTCAACTCGATCGAAGTCCATGTTCCCCGTCACGGCAACTCCATCTATTGGTACTCCAGTTATCATTGCCACATCTTGTAGGGTCACAGTCATCTCACCCACTGGTAGGTGGAATGTGTGGGTCTCCGGCCTCCATCGCTCGACTAGAGCTGTAAGTAGTGGCCGATCTAGCTTCACTGAACCCATGAATCTTGCTCCGTAGAAACCGGCCTCCACCAAGTACGGCGTGATACGGGAGTCGAAAGGAAGAACTACGTGGTTCCGGAAATTACATTTTTTATCGAACCCATTCCACACGGCTTCGGATCGGTGTTTGGGTTGCAAGGTGAGTATGCTTGTGTCCACGGGGTCCGGGTGATGTAACGGGAACCGAGGACGATGGAGCTGCCTCAGCAGATGTGGATTGACAGCCACCAACCTACACTAATAAAGATAACAAATATTATTATTGTGATAATGTTACATATTCGTATTTAAAACCAATAATAATAATCAATCTTACCTCAGTAGTTGGTGCGCCACTAGTATTACCGGACGGGCTTCTCGGTTGCCTTGTTCTATCATTTATCTATCTGACAAAAAATTTAAAATGTGGTTGGTACAAATGACAACAAAACAAACATACCGAGATTGTGGGAAAAAATGCACAAATGAAAACAAAAAAAGGACTGAAGGTGAAATTGGTTGAATTCACGTAGCATAAGTCACCCCAACTTGTGGAAGTGAGTTTCAAATCTCGGTTAAAGAGATACGGGCGTGTACGATGGTTTAGGTTGTAAAAAAACCCAAATAAACCGATACACGCCGTATATCTCGAACCGTGACACGAAACCCACTTCTACATGTTGAGGTGGGTTGTGTTCAGTGACATCAGCTTACTCGCAAAGTTTCGTATTTTTTGGAGAACGTTTGCAAGGTTTTCAACTCTAACCGCACAAAAATATTGAAAGTCATTAACTTATAATGCGAGGAACGTGAGAAAACTGCACAAATGGCATCCGAAAATTTATAAACCTTTCCCAATTGGTCGAATTCACGTAGGGCAAGCCAGCAGAACTTGTAGAAGCGAGTTTCGAGTCGCAGTTTGCGAGACATGGCCGTGTACCGCTATACTTGGTTTTTTCCAACCGAAAGCGATACGCGTCCGTATCTCTCGAATAGTCAGTCGAAACTCACTTCTACAAGTTGGTTTGGCTTCTCATAGGGGACACCAACCAACTCGCTACGTTTCGTATTTTTTGGAGGTGGTTTGAAGTATTTTCAACTCTAACCGCACTTACAAAATTCTAAGTCAAAAACTTCTCATGCGAGGAAGTTGAGAAAACCGCACAAACGGCATCCCAAAATTATAAAACTTTCCGACTTGGTCTGATATACGTAGGGCAAGCCACCCGAACTTGTAGAAGCGAGTTTCGAGTCACGGTTTGCGAGATATGGCCATGTACCGGGTTTAGTTGTTTTTTTCCAACCGAAAGCGATACGCGGCCATTTCGAACCGTGAGTCGAAACTCACTTCTACAACTTGGGTGACTTCTCATACATGAGACGAACCAACTCGCAAAGTTTCGTATTTTTTGGAAGTCGTTTGAAGTGTTTTCTAATCTAACCGCACTTAGAAAATTCTAAGTCAAAAACTTCTCATTTGAGGAATTGAAGAAAACCCCACAAACGGTATCCGAAAATTATAAAACTTTCCGACTAGGTCGAATTCACGTAGGGCAAGCCACCCAAAATTGTAGAAGCGAGTTTCGAGTCACGGTTCGGGAGATACGGCCGTCTACCGCTTTACTTGGTTTTTTTCAACCGAAAGCGATACGCGGCCATATCTGTCGAACCGTGAGTCGAAACTCGCTTCCACAACTTGGGTTGGCTTATCATAGTGGACACCAACCAACTCGCAAAGTTTCAAATTTTTTGGAGGTCGTTTGAAGGGTTTTCAACTCTAACCGCACTTACAAAATTCTAAGTGAAAACCTTCTCATGCGAGGAATTGAAGAAAACCGCACAAACGGCATCCGAAAATTATAAAACTTTCCGACTTGGTCGAATTCACGTAGGGCAAGCCACCCGAACTTATAGAAGCGAGATTCGAGTCACGGTTCGGGAGATACGGCCGTGTACTGCTTTACTTGGTTTTTTTCAACCGAAAGCGATACACGGCCGTATCTCTCAAACCATGAGTCCAAACTCGCTTCTACAAATTAGGGTGGCTTGTACTACGTGGGACGAACTTACTCGCAAAGTTTCGTATTTTTTTACAGTCGTTTGCAGGGTTTTCAACCATAACCGCACTGAAAAGTTTCTAACTAATTTCGTATATACAATTGTAATTCTACAAATTACTAACGCAAGCAACATAATTTGGCAATTGAATATACTTGAAGTCAACCGGATTCTATATTTAAAATCTACTAAGGCATATAATTTTTTTCCCAATTTGTAAATAATTTACTACACACAAATTGAAAAAAAAAACACAAATATAGATTATTGAGGTAAAAAAATAGTCTATACCTTACAAAATAGGTCCAAATCAAGCCAAACGATCGATTCGGAGAAGAACTAGGATTTGTATTCCATTTTGAAGAGGGGATGAGAGAGTAGGGTTTCGATCTTTGGAGTTGGGAGAGAGGAGGAGGAGCGGACGGAGATGTCGATCAAGTCTTCTTCGGAGCTAGGGTTTTTTTTGCCGTTGGGTTTGTCGAAGAAGCAAGAAGGAGCGAGAGAGAAATTGCCGAAGAAGACGATCTGAATGTAAATACAAATGAATATAGATTGCCTTAACCCGTTCTTGGGAAGGACGGGTTAAGGCTATTTTTAAAAAATAAAATTTAGCCTTAACCCGTCATTCCCAACAACGGGTTAAGGCAAATTTTACAAAAAAAATCTGGACCGTTGGATCTTTGATCCAACGGTCCAGATCAAAGTTCGCACTGGTCTGTGCGAACAGACCCGCTTCCGACCCATTTGCAATGGAAGAAAGCTCTCTCTCTCTCTCTCTCTCTCTCTCTCTCTCTCTCTCTCTCTCTTTCTCTCTCTCTCTATATATATATATATATATATATATATATATATATATATATATATATATATATTCTTATAAAGATGTGCATTGCACGTGTAAATTACTAGTATATAAAAAGAGAGAGTACAACATAGCAAGAATAAAACCACCTGACAGCAGACCCACATACCAAGCACAGTATAACAACACACACCAAACAAAGACAGAGAACAAGACAGAGAAGCAAACAAGAACATAAGTAGTGAATAACAGAGAGAGAACATCTAAAGAAAAAAGAAGCAGCTGCCAACATAGAATCGCAAACGTACCATTAGCCAACCGCAGCAAAACCAGAAACAGTCAAAGCATAGCCAACAAAGCGAGCGTGGCAGTAAAAGTGCACACAAAACAACCATACCATAGACCGAACCCATAAACATAAGCAGAAAGAAGCTGCGAGCCACCTTCAACAACAGAAGCACCAGCCCAAAAAAACCACCAAAACGAAACTCACCAGTCGGGAGCACACCAAAACGACGACAGAGAAAAACGTTGCATGTGTTCCTTTTATCGATTATAAACATGTAGATAGTGAAGCACCTAGGGAATTGTCATCATTGTCATGTTATGTTTGCAAAAACGTGTTATGAACCTTGATGGATTGTCCGCTTTGGAGAGAGTTAAGCATCTAAAGAGTTGTCGATAGCTATGAAGCACAAACACTTCTATCTGATAGTCATATTGTGTCAAACATATGTCGAACATTGGTGTTGGAGATACAATTCAAGGACGATATGTAGTTTAGTTGAGTCTTTGGGAGAAAAATAAAAATTAAAAAATCTTCATGCCATTGTGTCATGTCGCATTGTGTCTGTGCTTCAAAGGTCGTTCTTAGTCAAATTGGATTGTCATCGTCGGTTAATGGCTCAAACCCATGAACAAAGTAGAGCACTATCTTGATGGACAAATAGCTAAAACTGCAACGATGATTTTCCCTTTTCATCTTCTTTCCCTTCTTTCGTGTTCTTTAGTTTTATATGTTTATTTGAGATTGAGTAATCCAAGGTAGTGAAAGGAATACAGTATATGTTCTTATAGGATAATGGCAAGTATGGAAAGTGAATGTGAATGTGTTTACACTAAGTTAGGGCATGACAAATATGAGAATATTTCATACCATTTTTTGGGTCTTCTTTTATTCCGAATCCTTGTATATTTTGAGTTTTCTAGTATTTTCACCACTTGTGTATTTTGAGTTGACTTGTACTTTCAGCACTTATATTTGTTGCTGTATTTTGGATGTAATTGTGGATGATTTTTATATATGAGTCGGATGGCACTTCTCATGCCACCTCTTGTTTCAAAAAAAATGAGAATATGCTGAAATTATGCTCGATTGCGACTGAAGTATATCGATGTTAAATGAATTACACATGTATCAAACAACGCGCATTCTACGGGGAATCAGAATTGCAGGTCGTTTGGGGGCTTTATATTGGATCTTGCCAACTCTGTACTTCAACTTGATAAGGTCCCTGCACATTCATCTTTCTATTTATTTTTAACTTTTTCGGGTTATTAGAATATCCTCAATCTTATCGTATCTCCCAGGGACGACTCTTAATGGAAATGAATTATATGTTTGTATATGGATCTGCATCTTTGAAGTTACTCTGGAGGTTTGGGCTTTTGAATTTTCTTTCACCTCGTCAGGTATGGTGTGTTTTTTTCCCTGTTTTACGTGTCACTTTTGTTTAAGGTTTTTCTTGTATCCAACTGTATTCTTTTTCTTAGATTGCTTTATTTGACATCTCCACACAGGCTGCCTACTTCGTTTCTCAGGGTTTTGGCCGGCGTAATAAGAGAACTAATATGTTACTGGTTTGTGTAAGTAGTTTGTGTTCGACGTAATATCTTTATAGTTGTACAGTTGATATGGCTTCTCACTCTTAAGTGAGAGGCCACATGTTCGATTCCGGAATTAGACGAAATTATTTAGGGTGGTTGGAAAATTCTATCTTCCTAATGTGGACGGCTACGGCCAAATGTCAAATAATAATAATAATAATTATTATTATGTTATAGTGTGATGTAGATACATGGGCTCGAGCTATTCATGAAGTGAAACAGAGGCCTAGGCGCCAAGTTAGACAGCCAAGGCACTTCGAGGACTATGCGAGGGTGTGAGGAGCACGTGCTTTTTGAAAGAATTGTACAGAAGGAAGGGAAATGCACTGTAGCGACTGAATAAAGAGGATTTGGCGGGAAGAGGGTATAAATAGTAGTTGATTGTAATAACAGACTTAAGCAGATATTTTCTTGAATTCCTTAATCTCGAATCTTCTTCTCTTCCTTAATATCGACTGTGTTCTTCCCCAAATACCTAAAATCCCCAATTTCTTGTATCTTTGATGTGCAAATGAATAAGTAAATTTGAAGGAAGACCCAAGTACTCCCCACTCTCATGAAGAGCACCTCTGCCACTCCATCACGTAGAGTGCACAAAACACCCCCCATCGCCTCATGAAGGATGTGCTCCATCAATCGCATAAGCACGAATACCGGAGAAACAACCTCTCGTGTCGGATTCTGTGTTACAAGACTCTCCAACTCGCAGAATCTCCATCAACACCGGATATTGTTCAAAACCTCTCAATGCACACTCTACATTAGAAGTCTCCGTGGACGAAACCTCCACAAAATTTGCAGACTGTTCAACCCCTACAATCCCAATTCAGTTACCCTCATCGACATCACTCCGTATATCGATACCAGTGCTCTCTATCACACAAGAGCGACTTGAAGCTTCATCTGCCAATTTGCAAAGTACCCTCACCGCAGCAACGTCTTGCCCTCTAGGATCACTTCCATAGCCAGTAGATCCCACTAAATTAATAACCTCCCCTCCACAACTGAAAGAACTCGGTTGCACCTCACACAACCTACTACTCGATTCCTGCTGAGAGTCAACTACAAGAGAAACACCCCTCACGTCTCTAAGAAAATACAGCGTTCCCTCGCGCTTCCCTTTTGCAATCATCCTTGAACCTGCAGCTATGCACCACTCCCCAGTACCAACTGTAGTTCTTTGTCTAGCCTTCCAATCGAGATAAGATTTTTCTTCAAGTTTGTAACATGACTTGTCTTCCGCAAGAAAACACTTTGATCATGGCTTTCACGCGAATAGTACCAACCCCACGTACAGGACACCGGTGACCGTTCCCTACGATCACATCTCCAAAAGAACCCTCCTCGTAGTCATCAAACACCTCTCTCCTCGGAGTGCAATGAAAAGAAGCTCCCAAATCAACACACCAATCTTGAGTGCCCAACTCCTCCTGAGCTGATAAGCAAGATCATCAACAAGCCCCACTTTAGCTTCCTTTGAGGTCTCTCTCTTCGGTTTCTCCTGCTTCTTATTCATATAAGCCTTGCAACCGCGTATTATGTGATCCTTCTTGTGACAATACCAGCACTCAGGCCCATGTCCCCCATCGCTGTCATCAGACCCACTCTCAGATGAACTACTCTGATCCTTTCTTTTTCGACTACTTTTAGATCTTCCACGTCTCTTCTCAACGCACATTGCGGAATGTCTAGAAGATGATGATGGATATCTCCCGTTTCTCACCCTTCTCACCTCTGCGTTCAGAATGTTACTCACCATATCCTGTAGAGTCGTCGAATATGTTATAGTGCCTGTAATAGTCTGTTCCACCGTACCATAACTATCAGGTAAAGTAGATAGAAGTAACAATGACTGACCCCTCTCTAAAAACTTCAAACCTGAAGCTTCCATATGGTTGTAAACCATACAATAGTTGTTCATATGCTCTACTACTGAACCCCCTTCCCTTAACTACATATTAACCAATTTCTTCAGATGAAGAATTTGATTAGATGCCGACAGTTTCTTATACATATCCGTGAGAATATCTATAGCCTCCTTTGTGTTCTTTGCCTTTGAGATATGAAATAATGTCTTCCTACTCAGCCCCAATTGAATCTACCCCATTGCCTTCTAATCCAAATGATTCCACTCCGCCAAGACTTTCACATCCTTGTCTGTACCTACCGGTTGTTCATCAAAAAATGGACCATCAACATCTTTCTGACGAAGATACGCTATCATCTGAATCTTCCACATCGCGAAGTCACTCCCATCGAATCTCTCGATCATCAACTTGTTATTGGACATCTCGAACCTAGTTGCTCTGATACCACTTGTTGAAGAATCTACCACAACTCGTAGTGCTAATAGCGGAAACACACCACAAGAAAAAGAAACTCTCAAGACTTAGATGAACTAAGAACAAGCCACCACAATATATGCAAGATCTTACAAGAACACAATCAATATGCAGATATAACCAATACTTCTTATTCCCCAAGAAATACAAAGATTACAAAAGAGATTACAACTCTCAATCTCTCTCTCTCACCTTTGAAACACTCGGCACAATCCCCTTTTGAAGTTAAACAATGATAACGGCTCACCAAATCTCTCTATTCAGATCATACAATAGACCTGGCTGTTCGACTTCACGGTCGACCGTTTCCTCCTCTGTTGGACCTGTACAATCGAAGAACTCTCAGCAGATTTGGTTGGTCGATCGCAACTCTCCAGACTACACTTATTCTACTTACTATTTGTTACCACTGAATCTGGTGTGGGGGTAAACAGATAGAATTTGTGGGTTCGTGGAAAAATCTGAATAGCAAATCCAAGCCTGTTCGTTAGAATTGGGCTGCAGACTCCCGCCGTTCACCTGCAAGGAAGTGCAATACACCGGGGTTGATCCCGGCGACGCACCCTCCGACGCTCTTGTCAGTAACCAGTGATATGATTAAGAAAGAGCTTTAATTGGAAAAAGAGTGATTACCTTGTAACAGTGGTAGGTCCGAGGTATTTATAGTCGCCATGGGGATTTAATTAGGGATCTGATTTAGGGATTTGATTTCCTGTGATCCCGTTAGGAGTAAAATCCTCATGATCAGTTTAGGAAACTGATCCCTAATTCCCGGTGAGAGGATAACTGTGGATCAGGCCCATTGATTTAGTCAAATCAGAGACCCTGATTTCCTCTTGCTGGTCTGGGTTTGTCTCGGGTCGGAACCCGTACCCAGTTAGAGTGGATCCGTTCGCGGGTTATTGGATCTGTGAAGGGGAGATCCAGTACCCGCTTCAGACCCGTTGGTGGGTGAAATTACCGCTTTACCCCTGAGCTTTAAGATTCGTCTCCGATGTGAAAGGTCCCGATTTAATCCTATTTTTAGCCATATCACGAGCCTCCCACTCCTAGAGACTGAGTTTTTCAGTCTTTGAGGGGTAGTTTTACTGTTCTAATGGCGTACGGGATTTTATCGGTGTTCTTAAGGGAGTTTTGGATCTTGCTTGGGGTGTAACAGTGTTATTCTGGGCTTGTAAATTGCCCAAAAATATTCTCAGAATTTTCTGGATTTTTGGTGATTTTTCCAGATTTTTCTGGATTTTTTCTCATTTTTTTGAATTTTTTATTCATTTTCCGAATTAAATAATTAATTATCGAAAATATTAATTAATTATTCTAATTTAATAATTATTTTTCCAGAATTTTAAAATAATTTTTCTGAATTAATAATTATTTTTAGAATTTTTAATTAATTTTTTTCGATTTTTTAAATATTTTTTCGGAATTTTTAAATAATTAATACAATTAAATAAATAAATAAATTAATGAAATATTACCTGACACGTGGTGCGATCTGTGCCGTCGGATTCCGGCACGAATCTCGAGGAGGCGCGTTTCCCAAAAAATCGTTATCTTGTCGTTTAGCGCAGTGGCGCGATCTGGACCGTCCATCACCAGAAGCGCGAATTTCTGGAAGATCCAACGGTCGTAGTCGCTCGGCGGCTTTTTTCTCCGTTTTTGGAGCTCGGATGGGGACTTGCTCGGCAGTCCGACCGGGAGGCAATTTTTTTTTTTCCTCTTCGCTTCCGCTGCTTCTTCTCCTCTGTTTCTTTTTTCTCCTTTCTCGAGTCGTCGACTTCTTCGTTCGACCTCACTCCTCCGGCGTCGCCTTCGTAGGAGGCGAAGCTCGACGGAGGCGGCAGAGGCGGAGCTTGGCGAGGGGAGGAGTTTGGTCGAGGAACTCTGGCAACGAAGGAGTTCGTCATTGGAGCTCGACGGAGATTCGATTGCGATCGGCGAGGAGCTCACGAGTTTGGCGAGCGAGGCGAGGAGCTCTTCGAACTGGAGATGGGGTCGAGCTCTTCGGAGGACTACTCGAGCTCGGTAATGGCGTGAGCTGGCCTTGGCGGGAGACGAACATGGAGTTTGGCAGCGAAGGGGAAGTCGGAGCTCGGAGTTCGACTGAAGTGGGTTTTGAGCTCGATGATGGAGAGCTTGATGCTTGTGGAATGGGAAACTCGTCAGCGCCATGGTGATGGGTTCAGCTCGGCGACTCAGGGAGCTCGGCGAGAGTGAGAGCTCGAAGGTGGTCGTCGGAGGTGGAGCTCGGCAGCGGAGCTCGGAGCTTCAAGCTTCGGAATATTCAAGAGCTCGATGCTTCGGAGCTTTGAGAGCTCGGCATTGGAGCTCCGAGGTGGAGGTGGTCGGCAATGGCTGAGCTTCGTTCGTTGACTTCGGCGGAGGGGAGCTCGACGCTCCGAGGTTGAAGATGAGTGTTGGGATTTGGGAGCTCGACGACGGAGGGAGCTCGGCGAGAGGAGTGGAGCTAGAAGGTGGTCGTCGGTGGAGCTCGTCAGCAGAAGAATTGGGTTCGGAGCTTCGGAGCTTTGCGAGCTCGGTGACGGAGAGGATGGAGTTCGTCGGAGCTGTGGAGATGGGCTTGAGCTCGGGATAGGGAGCTCGGCGACGAATGAGGTGATGGAGGTCAGCGAGGCCATGGCGGAGCTTGGAGAGCTCAGAGCTTGAAGAAGAAGTTTTTCTTCGGTTTTGGCGGGAGCGTGGAGAAGAAGAGGAAGGGAAGGGGTTCGGGTTTGGATCCCCTTAACGGGTCCGAACCCGGCCCTTGTGCCCCCCCCCCTTTTTTTGGCTCCTTGTTCGGCGAATCCGAGCACGGATTTTGAGGCAAATTTTTGGCCATTTTGCAGCTCGGTGGGGCAGTAGCTTGAATGGTAGATCCGAGCTACGTGGCTCGATCTGGACGGTTGAATGGTGGCACGAATTTCGAGTCGGGCTCAGTTCCCAAGAAAACAATATCTTGTCGTTTAGCGACGCTGGCAAGATCTGGGCTGTCCGATCGAGATCTTACATGAATGTTTAGGGGAAAGTGATTTTTCTCCGTTTTGGGGCTCGGATGGGCACTTGCTCGGTTAGCCGACCGGAGGGAAGAGCTGGGATTCGATTTTGACAGTTGCTCGGGTTCGATTCGGATTTTTCCCTCGCGCGAGTGGCTCGGCTCGGATTTCCGAGCTATTCGGCGCAGCTGTATTGAGATCCACTTTTCTGGTGCTACGGAGGTCCGATCGGGGTGTGCGACCACTCGTTTCGAAGCTAATTCGAAGATCTACATCTTCTCTTTAGGAGTGGGATGAAGATTCACCCTCCTTCATGGTCAAAATAGCCCCGCAACATTCTTGTCTTCATGAAGTTGATAGGTGCTTTGGTCTTGGGGATTTTGGAAGAGGAGCTCCACTCCTGGGGGCGGAGAAGATGTGCTAGGAAGACCCTTGTAAGATGTGCTAGGAAGACCCTTGTGCTAGGAAGACCCTTGTAAGATGTGCTAGGAAGACCCTAGGGGCGAAGAAGGGGCGCGAGCGGCTCGGATCGCTAGTCGCTCGGCTCGGAATACCGAGCGACGTGGAGCGATCTGAGCCGTCAGATCTCAGCGCGGATCTCGAGGCGGGCACAGTTTCCAAGAAAACACTATCTTGTCGTGTAGTGGTGCTGGCATGATCTGAGCCGTCTGATCAAAATCTTACGCGAATGTTGAGGGAAAAGTGATTTTTCTCCGTTTTGGGACTCGGATGGGCACTTGCTCGGTTAGCCGACCGGGCTCTGTGATGTTGGGGTCGGATCGGCACTTGCTCGGCATCCGAGCGGAGAGAAGAGCTCGGATCTGGAAGAGAGCTATTTGTGAGACAAGTGTGAGGAGGAACTCTAGGAGAGAGTTGTGCTCCAAACTTGTCGAGGAGAGGTCCGTCTTGGAGGCGAGCGGAGTGAAGAGCTCGGATCTGGAAGAGAGCTATTTGTGAGACAAGTGTAAGGAGGAACTCTAGGAGAGAGTTGTGCTCCAAACTTGTCGAGGAGAGGTCCGTCTTGGAGGCGAGCGGAGTGAAGAGCTCGGATCTGGAAGAGAGCCATTTGTGAGATGAGTTTGAGGTGCAACTCTAGGAGAGAGTTGTGAGCTCCGAACTCGTTGAGAAGAGGTCCGCTTCGGAGGCGAGCAGAGTGAAGAGCTCGGCTCTGGAAGAGAGCCATTTGGGAGACGAGTTTGAGGAGCAACTTTAGGAGAGAATTGTGAGCTCCAAACTCGTTGAGAGGAGGTCCGCTTGGGAGATGAGCGGAGCGAAGAGCTCGGCTCTGGAAGAGAGTCATTTGTGAGATGAGTTTGAGGAGCAACTCTAGGAGAGAGTTGTGAGCTCCGAACACGTTGAGAAGAGGTCCGCTTCGGAGGCGAGCGGAGTGAAGATCTCGGCTCTGGAAGAGAGCCATTTGTGAGATGAGTTTGAGGAGCAACTCTAGGAGAGAGTTGTGAGCTCCGAACTCGTTGAGAAGAGGTCCGCTTCAGGGGCGAGCGGAGTGAAGAGCTCGGATCTGGAAAAGAGCTATTTGTGAGACAAGTGTGAGGAGGAACTCTAGGAGAGAGTTGTGCTCCAAACTTGTCGAGGAGAGGTCCGTCTTGGAGGCGAGCGGAGTGAAGAGTTCGGCTCTGGAAGAGAGCCATTTGTGAGATGAGTTTGAGGAGCAACTCTAGGAGAGAGTTGTGAGCTCCGAACTTGTTAAGAAGAGGTCCGCTTCGGAGGCGAGCGGAGTGAAGAGCTCGGCTCTGGAGGAGAGCCATTTGTGAGATGAGTTTGAGGAGCAACTCTAGGAGAGAGTTGTGAGCTCCGAACTCGTTGAGAAGAGGTCCGCTTCGGGGGCGAGCGGAGTGAAGAGCTCGGCTCTGGAAGAGAGCTATTTGTGAGACGAGTGTGAGGAGCAACTCTAGGGGAGAGCTTTAGCTCTGAACTCGCTGCTTATGTGAGAGAATCAACGGTTGTGGGAGCAATTCCGAATGGCGAACCACTTCTAACTCGCTGAAGAGCAAGTTATTTGAAGAGGAATCGAGCCAAGTGTTGGACTCCGAACCATCGGTGGAGGTATTCAACGGTTGTGGGAGCAATTCTGAATGGCGAACCACTTCTAACCCGCTGAAGAGCAGGTTATTTGAAGAGGAATCGAGCCAAGTGTTGGACTCCGAACCATCGGTAAAGGTATTCAACGGTTGTGGGAGCAATTCCGAATGGCGAACCACTTCTAACCCGCTGAAGAGCAGGTTATTTGAAGAGGAATCGAGCCAAGTGTTGGACTCCGAACCATCGGTAGAGGTGTTCAACGGTTGTGGGAGCAATTCCGAATGGCGAACCACTTCTAACCCGCTGAAGAGCAGGTTATTTGAAGAGGAATCGAGCCAAGTGTTGGACTCCGAACTCGTTGTTTAAGGTTAGTAAGTTGCGGGAGCAGCCATGTAAAAGAAGCTGGACTCCGAACCCACCATTTAAGAGAGAAGCAAGAGCAATAATTTTCAATGAAAAGATGTAAAGTTTGAAATAAACTAAGTGGCCGCTTCAATTACATGCTATCGGCCGGGTTACAAGCATCGGCCTTATTGAAAATCAGGATCCTACTTCTACAATAAGGTGAAGACCTCTTGGGAGGAGCTGGGAGATTCTAAGTCTCAAAGCTCGGCGGGCCCTTCGGTTCGTTTGTTGGCTCCTCAGGGGGGAAGCTTGGCCCCCTCTTTTTGGACGAACTTGGTCAGGTGCCCCCGCTGTATGAGTTCTTCGATCTCCTCCTTCAGAGCCCGACAATCTTCCGTGTCGTGGCCGTGGTCCCTGTGAAAGCGGTACCACTTATCCTTGTTCCTCTTCTTGCCAGGTGTATTCATTCTCGGGGGAGCGCGGAGGAGCCCTTCCTTGTCCACCTCCATAAGAACTTCTGATATATTGGCAATGAAGGGGGTGAACTTCTCAAACTGAGGAGTCGGGCGACGCTGTCCATTGCCGTCCTTCTGGGATTTTTGGGAGCCCTCTTCGCTTGTGTTCTTCCGTTTGTTCCCGGAAGATGTCTCCTCAAAGCCCGGGAGATTCTCGGCTTCTTCGGCCCGAATGTACTTCTCGCTCCTAAGAAGGAGGTCGGCGAAATTATGTGGGGGCTTCTTGGCAAGGGAGGAGCGAAGGCTAGAGTTGAGGACGTTCGATTGGAAGGCGGCCGCTGCAACAGGCTGGTCAAGGGAAGCAATGGATCTCACTTCTGCAGTGAACCTCCTCACATAGTCTCTCAACTTCTCTCCCTTCTCCTGGCGGAGCTGGATTAACGAGATGTTAGTCTTCTCCGTGCGTCTGCTACTCACAAAATGAGTGATGAAGAGGCTCTCGAATTGCTCGAAGGAGAATATGGAAGACGGGGCGAGGCGGGAGTACCACTCCCGAGCCGAACCCTTAAGAGTGGCGGGGAAGGTTTTGCACAGCAAAGCATCAGAAGCTTGGTGGATTAGCATGAGGGTCTTAAAGCTTTTGATGTGGTCCACGGGGTCCGACTCCCCCGAGTAAGTTTCGAACTTCAGGGGTTCGAAACCTCTTGGGATAGGAGCTTCCATGATGGTCCGGGAGAAGGGAGGTCTGCTCGGGCGGATGGTCCTTCCTCTTAACTCCTCATTCTTGTCTATTCGGCCGATGCGCCTCTCCATCTCGTGGAGACGGCGGTAGAGAGCATCGTCCCTTCGACGATAGTCAAACGAGCCTCTGGACTCGTCTTCATAGGAAGGGGAGCGACGACGGTAGCTCTGGGAGCGGCGAGGGCTACGCATGCACTGTTGGTTGCTAGGAGCCGGAGGAGGAGTTATGGACCGATGGTGAGGACTTTGGACCCGTGGAGGGGTAGGAGCCCTCTGAGCATTGTTATTGTTGGGTCGGAGGTTGAGGGCTTGCAACACCGTTGCTTGGAATTGTAGGAACTCAGCACGAGTGATAGGCGCCTCATCATTCCTCGGGTGACGTCGACCAGCGGGGGAACGCGGTCCCCTCCTATGACGCTCGGGGGATTCCCTCTGACCCCTTCGGTCCGGGACCTCCTGGTGTCTCGGTGGTGAGGAGATCGCTCACCTGGATGTTGTTGGAGGGAGGCTCCCTCTCGGGCCCGCTTATCATCCAGGCGGTGGCGAAGATCCTCATCCTTTTGCCGATTTAGAACGGTATTACGGAGGTCGGAAGCTCGAGGATGGTGGGAAGCCATAGAATCTGAGGAGGCATTATGGATGGACACGTGGTCCAGGTGGAGGGGTTGTTTCGGCGGGTCGGGCCGAGAGACCCCTGCGGCGGCATTTGAGGGGCCCGTGGGACCATTAGGAGGTTGCTGATTTGGGAGAGGAGGTAGATCCTCGGTTTGAAGCGGAAGTTGTCCCTGTTGATGAGCGGGTTGGAAGGGGACTTCTTGTTGCTGATCTGGATTGGGCCCACGATTGGATCCCCTTGATCTTACTTTTCTCGGCGGCATGGCAGGAGTAGGTCTTACCAACGGGAAGAGGAGGAGCTGCTATTCGTCTGATCTTTCCACAGATGGTGTCAATCTGTTACCGCTGAATCTGGTGTGGGGGTAAACAGATAGAATTTGTGGGTTCGTGGAAAAATCTGAATAGCGAATCCAAGCCTGTTCGTTAGAATTGGGCTGCAGACTCCCGCCGTTCACCTGCAAGGAAGTGCGATACACCGGGGTTGATCCCGGCGACGCATCCTCCGACGCTCTTGTCAGTAACCAGTGATATGATTAAGAAAGAGCTTTAATTGGAAAAAGAGTGATTACCTTGTAACAGTGGTAGGTCCGAGGTATTTATAGTCGCCATGGGGATTTGATTAGGGATCTGATTTCCTGTGATCCCGTTAGGAGTAAAATCCTCATGATCAGTTTAGGAAACTGATCCCTAATTCCCGGTGAGAGGATAACTGTGGATCAGGCCCGTTGATTTAGTCAAATCAGAGACCCTGATTTCCTCTTGCTGGTCTGGGTTTGTCTCTGGTCGGAACCCGTACCCAGTTGGAGTGGATCCGTTCGCGGGTTATTGGATCTGTGAAGGGGAGATCCAGTACCCGCTTCAGACCCGTTGGTGGGTGAAATTACTGCTTTATTCCTGAGCTTTAAGATTCGTCTCCGCTGTGAAAGGTCCCGATTTAATCCTATTTTTAGCCATATCACTATTGTCTTCTCGTGCTGTCTTTGTCTCCTCCTCTTCTTCTCCAACTTCAAGTACTCAGTGCCTACGTATATTTGAGGCTAAAACCCTAACAGTTTTCAATCAGTACAAGGCATATCAAGGCCTGAATTTTTGATATTTGGAAAAATTAGAGAGGAAATTATGAAAGATCCTCATTGCAGTGCTATTCTTAATGATCCTTCTCAATTGCTGCCAGGGCATGTCGTGAGAGATGGTCTCTTTTGGTACAAAAGTATAATTGTGGTACCAAAGTCCTTGTATGCTGATATATTAAAGGAGATGCATTCCAGCCTAATGGGAGGGCACTCAGGGTTCACTAAGACCCTTGCAAGATTGAAAGCTTCTTTTTATTGGAAAATCATGCACAAACATGTACAGCAATTTGTGCAGATTTTTGGTGACTGCCTGAGATCAAAATATGACACACATAAACCTGGGGGCTTATTACAGCCCTTGCATGTACCTAATCAAATATGGGAAGAAATTTCCATGGATTTTACCACTGGGCTTCCAAATTCTCATGGATAAACTGTAGTGATGGTGGTTGTCGACAGACTTAGTAAATATGCACATTTTATAGCTTTACCTCCCAAATGCATTGTTGATAAAGTTGCAGAGATATTTGCAAGTCACATAGTGAAATTACATGGGTTACCTAAATCAATAGTATCAGATAGACACCCTAATTTTTGGCAAGAGCTGTTCAGGCTGCAAGGGACTACTTTGAAGATGAGTACATCATCCCAAAATCGATGGCCATACGGAGGTGGTTAATAGGAGTTTGGAGCAGTATTTGAGGATATTTTATAGTGAGGAACCTCATCAGTGGTCAGTATTCTTATCATGAGCAGAATTATGGTATAATTCAAATTGGCATTCATCTACAGGGTAACTAATTTTTAAGTGGTGTATGGTAGACCACCTCCATGTTTACCTGATTATATTAGAGGCAATGAAATTAATTTTTCAATTGATGTTATGCTTCAAGAGAGAAAAGAAGTACTGGTGAAGCTGAAAGAGAGTCTACTGCACACCCAGGTTCGAATGAAGAACCAGCCAGATGCAAAGAGAATTGATAGAGCATTTGAAGTGGGTGATTGGGTATTTGTTATATTGCAGCCTTACAGACAGAAATTGGTGGGGAGGAGGGTGTTTCAAAAGCTTACTAGCAAGTATTTTGGGCCTTTTGAAGTTTTCAAAGAGATAGGGAAGGCTTCTTACAAACTTAGTTTACCTGCACATTCTCGTATACACCTAGTTTTTCATGTGTCCTTGCTTTAAAATGTATGGGAAATCTTGTTGAAACCACTCCGATACCATACGGGACTGATAGGCAGCAGCTGATTTTTCAACCAGCGGAAGTAATAGGTAATCGATGGATAAAGAGTAGTAAAGGGATGATTGAGGAAGTGTTAGTAAAGTGGGAGAATTTTCCAATTGAAGAGGCGACATGGGAGAATGCAGCATCTCTGGCATAAGTGTTTCCTGATCTGAACCTGGTGGTACAGGTTCAATTCGAAGAGGGGGGGTATTGATACAGATACAAGGGCTCGAGTTGTTCATGAAGTGTATCTTTTATGTGCAAATGAATAAATACATCTGAAGGAGTTGAGCTAAGCTCTCTGAGTTGCGTTGATTTGATTATCCTCCTATCATAGTGAAAGTAAATGGAAGCATAAAATGTAGTTATACGAAAAGGCGCAGTTTCGTATTCGCTTTATACAACAATGGCATAAACAATAAGCAAATTTGGTGCTTGGTTAAACATTCTTTTTATGTTATAAAACTAGCATCGCATTGATAAAGTATGGGTGCTAGTTTTATGTACATTTCCTATTGAATTGTGAGCCTCATGGCAAATACATGCATTTAAAGTAGATAGTAGATATAGTATTCACAAATGCTTACGGTAGTAGCATATTACATCATTTGAATAAGGAATACAAATTACGTAAACCCATTACAACTAGTTACAAAGTATGGGTGCTAGTTTTATGTACATTTCCTATTGAATTGTGAGCCTCATGGCAAATACATGCATTTAAAGTAGATAGTAGATATAGTATTCACAAATGCTTACGGTAGTAGCATATTACATCATTTGAATAAGGAATACAAATTACGTAAACCCATTACAACTAGTTACAAATAATCAGACTCCTTCTGAAGAGCAATCAACTATCGTCCACAATAATAATCGATTGATCACTGCTGAACTCCGCTGAGTGGTCATTCTACTTCCTTTGTCCATTGACTTGAGTCTTCCGCTGCGCGACTCTAATTATTTCTGTATTTGCTCGAACGGTAGGCATATACACTGCCACTCCGCTCGGATGCCCTGCTGTTCTTGGGTTCTCCTGCACTCACGATCCGGTATCCAGTACCTAAATGAGTGAGCACGTCAGTAATTCTACTGACGCAATGCTGATAAGAAAACAGCGATCTCCGAACTAGACAAATCAAGATTGAATGTAAATAGAAAAGTGACTGAAGGAAAGGAAGGTGGAGTCGGGTCAAGGGTGTCCGTGTACGATAAGCCCTAGTAATCTAATGCACAGGTCAGGATGTACTTAAACTAAATGCAAGAGAGACTTTGGAAATGTATGCATCCCAAACTACATATTTTCCAAATCAAGCCGTTATCTCCAAGTTCAGGGTTTTGAACCCTCACCATGCATCCTACTCTTGTATTCGTCCTGTTCCTGATGAATAGATCGCGGTTGATGAGGTTGCAGATTAATCGGTCACATCCGTTTCTACATTCACTTAGCGATGTCTCGGTTTGCTATTAGTGCCCGACTCTCGGACCCCACTCAAAAGCCATGACAAACTTAAAGATACACAGCAGCATACCTATGGTGCCGAAGATTCACAGGACCGCAGTCCATATGACCCGTTCGTGTCCACAAGCATAGAAATTGACAGCCTCGAAGGTCTAATTCCCTCTGTCCGCCAAGAAATCCCATCTCATTCTTACCACAATACTTCAGGAATCAACAGTGTAAGATACGCACCGCAGCACGTGTCCCTAAAGACAGGAGAGTACAAGACCCGACTACTAGTCGCTAGAAACTAATGCAGCTTATAGGTGACGGCAAAATCTAACCGACATTAAGTCTACCTAGATATGTTACAGGGGCATGGTCACCAACTGATTCCTAGTCTAAGTTATACCTAGTCTCAAGCGGTTTCCCTACTAGAAACCCTTGTTCCTGTATATCAATCTGCGGCTCTGGCGATGCGATCACTTGCTTGCCACTTTCCCTATTTAGTCTCGTCCTCAAACTCGGCCCGTGATCATCTCCCATGATTTCGTCGGCACTCGAGTTAGTCACTTTCAATCGTTAAGGCGGAAGTGTAACACCCCGCAAAATTGGAAATTACAATTTTGCCCCTGGGTGTTACGCACGTATATTTTGTAATGTGTTTCACTACATATGTTGGATTCGTACTATTTATACATTTTCCGTATTGATTTCAGCCAACTAAAATATAATATTTCAATCTCCATAATTTACGTGCTTTGTACGTATTTTGATGCACGTGCTTCCACCACTACGTACAATGTTTTTATAGGTTTAAATTATTTATTTTTATGTATTTAAATCTATTTTATAAAACAAAAATTTATTTTCCCCTTATTTTGATTAAAATGCATTTTCGATTTTCTGCACGTATAATGCACGTGCTTTCTACGTGTTGTGATTTCATCATGAAATACATAAAATTAGTAAATATATTTTTCTTATATTATTTTCGACTATATTTAATAATTTTTCATCAATAAAGTCGATTTTCGCATTGTGATATTTTACGTGCAACGCACGTGTTTTTCCACATACGTGACGATTACGTCATAGACTATGTAAAAATTAATAATAATAATAATAAATAATTTTCTTATATCGTATTTTATTATTTTAACAATTTTCTGTTGATAAAATTGATTTTTCGTATTTCGGTATTTTACGTGCAACGCACGTGTTTTCGGTAAACGCATTTGTTTTTCAAAATAAATTTCGGAGCGTGTATAACACACGTAATTTTCAAATAATATAAATAGTAGTATATGTATATATATTAGTAGTGTATACATATGTATATATGTTATATAGTATAAGATGCTGATTTGGTAATGAAAGGTAGTATGGCATTTGGTGATTTAATGTGATATGGTGAGTGTGTAGGAGATGGGGTCCACGGGTTAATGAACAGCAAGTGGCTGTATGCTTCTAAATTGTGCATGGGAATGGATTATATTAAATTGTCAAGGAAGCCCACATATGTGTAGTTTGAGTGAATGTTGACTTGGTCATTCAAATGGTGACATGGCATTAGGGGGAGTGGAGCCCGGGATGAGTTGAAGACATATGAGTGGTCTTTGTAAGATGTGTGGCCGGTTGTACCAGTAAGGGAGAGGAAGAGGTAGGAAGATTAAATTAGGAGAAGTTATAATTTGGGGGTTAAGTTAGTGGAGAGTGGGGAGATGAGAGGTTGAGAGTTTTAGGAGTTAAAAATATGAAGAGGTGAGAATTAAAAAGGGAATTAAAATGAGAAGTTATTAGGTGGGAGATTTTGCAATATAGTCCCTAGCATTGTCCTATAAATAGCACATCTCTTCTTCTCATTTCACACACCAAAAAGAATAGAAAATCAAGAGAGAAAAGAAAAGAGAAGCAAAAAGGAAAGAAAGAGAGTAAAATAAAATAAAAGAGAGTAAGAGAAGTAAAGTTTGTACTTGGTGGCCATTGCTAGGAGGAGAAGATCTAGGAGGACATTGGATCTAGAAGTGGTGCTCTTTCCTTCATTAGTCAAGCTTCAATCAAGGTGGGTGTTCTCCTACTTTCTAAATTTTTAGAATGTACATGCTAATAAAAGTGAATGAGTAGTTTTGATAAAATAGAATAACTATACTATGATTGTGGTGAGATTAATAGTGAATCATGCTATGTTGACAAATAGATTAACATTGTGTTAGTGGGTGATTTCTTACTTTCTAATGTAGAGAATGCATGCTTAAAATTATAAATGTGTAGTATAGATTGAATATGATAATAATGAGATAACAGAATCTTAATGTTTTATTTCGGTCTCTCTGCTCACTTATTTTTTTGTTTGTTCTTACATTTCTCTTTTTTTTTTTTTTTTGCAGTACTTGCTGTTTGTGTTGCTTTCTCTCTGTTCATCTTCTTATTTTTTTGGTTATCATCTAATACTATATCTCTTGATTTTACTTTTCTTGTTTATCTTTCTCTCTCATTTTGCTGAATTAAGTCTTAAATATTTATCATGCCATTGTTTCTAATAATACATTATAATAGATTACTTCTTTTACTTTTATATTTCTATTTCTATCCGACTCTTTTCAATAATCTCTACTTATTCCTTCGTTTCTTCGACTTGCTTCTGCTTCTACTGTGCTTGCGCGACTTTTTTTATTTTTAATATTCATCTTCACTCTATTTTCGTTTTTTTTCTTTCTTACATTAAATACTAAAGTTTTTTTTTATTTTCTTTCATGTGTTCTCTGCTTTGTTCTTTTTCTGCTTCTCACGTTTTATTATTATTTTCGCTCTTATTTTATCTTCTTGTGCCTTTGTTTCATTTCTTTAACTTACTGATCTTTGTTCTAATTTTATTTCTTGCTTTTTTTTTTCTATTTATGCTTACTTTGCTTTCTAGATCTTTTCTAATCTAATCATTATTTACAATATTTTTCTTGCAATTTAACCTTCTTGCTATTTATGCTTGTAACGTCTATAACTACAATGCTTCTTCTTTTCTCTTGCTCCTTTTTTTTTTTTTTTGTTATTAAGTTTTTATTGCTTATTCAAACTTCTTTGATCAGTGCAGTTTCTCTGCTGCTTCATTTGTCTATTCTGATTATATTTCTCTGTACTATCACTACACTTCACTACTTATTATTTTTTTTTTCACTTGTAGTCGCGAACTTTTATGTGATTAATTTTTTCCAAAAAAGAGATTTGGATTCATGCCATAGACTCATGAAAAGAATTGATGTTTTAGAAAGATAGTGAATGAATTGGATGATGTTAACAAGACATACACCCAGTTGTGAATAGTTTGAAGATAAAGAATACTTTGAGTTAAGACATGATTATTAAAGGGTATGTGTACCCATGTTTCTTGTACATGAAAGATTTATGATTTAAAATTAGTAAGACCTCTGTTACCGGTAACTTTGAAAGAAAGATTTTGAGACTTGATTTTGAGATAATGCCGTCGGGCGATCTCGTATTTTTGTGAATAAATCCGGTATGAGGTAAAACTGATTCTAGGGTGATAACATATTCATGTCTTGAACTAAAAATAATTAGGCCCTTAAGTGAAGATGTGATAAACTTGTGCAAACGTAAATGGGTGCTTCTATATAGTCGACGGTGGATCTCCGTGGCTATAGACCCAGTTGGTGGACTGTGGTTGCCCCATAGGAGATGGAGTATTTTATCCGGGACTTAGGGTAGTCGACGGATGTTTACCATACTCCAAAGAATATGTATATACTGGGGCTAGAAGGGCATTTACGGGATTATCATCACGATATAATAGCCAGGGAGGCTGGGATCTGTTAATATAAGCCAGGGAGGCTAGCCAGGGAGGCTGAGATCCGTATCTGTGAAATAACTCTAAAACTTGTTTTATTACTGGGTAGTCTCATGGCGAGGGATCGAACCCTTCAATGTGGAGTACGTAGGCGCTTGCCCTCGGACCTATGTAGTATGGGATGCATAGAATCCGAACAAGTGTGCATTAGTGTCATCCTAGTGTAGAATTGTGTGCATTAGGCATTAAGGCATGACATACACTTATATTTAGAATAATCACCCTTGACACTTTACTTGTTCATTCAATCTATTTTTGTGATTTGTTAAAGTATGAGATCGTTATACTATTCCCGGCATAGAGAGGATAGCCGTGTATAACATTTCGTCAGTTGTAAGTAACTGACGTGCCCACAGACTGACATGCAGGTAAAGGACCATTCATGAAGCTATAAAGTGGATATGCTGATGCTGCTTTATTTTAAAGATGTTGTAAATGTTTTATTGTAAAATTCATTCTTCCGCTGTGTAAAACCAAGTTGTAATTGAACTCTGATGTATTGTGAATGAAAAGTTTTAAATTTCCTTGTAAAATTGTACGAAGTGAAGTAAAGATCCTATGAAATCCCGAGTTTATCCTTATTTGAAATTCGGGGTGTTACAGATGGTATCAGAGCCGACTTTCGACACCGAGTGTGGGTAAGAGTGGATGAGATGTATGCCTGAGAGGGAGCGGGGTTGTGGCCAGTACGCCCGGTAAATCCACGGGGGTGGGCTAGGGGTCTGGACAACACGCAGAATCAGGGTACGCCCGGTAAATCCACGGGGGTGGGCTAGGGTACTCCACTCCACATCGGCTAGAAAGTTGATCCTGCACTAGATTGTGCATGCCCTGTGCTCAGTGAGGACGCTGATTTCTGAAGGGGAGGTGTGTGTAACACCCCGGTAATTTCAAAGTATAATATATATGGGATGGTTATATATGAATTGGTTATAAAAATGGTGCTGTTGATGATGCATGCATGGATTAAATATAAATGGACTTAAATGGACTTGAATGGAATAAGGTATATGGAATTGGCCACTGTTAATACTCTCTTTGAATTCATCAAAGATGCCATGCATGACGTGGCCATATGCTTGGGGCCCACCCGGGTATAGGTAGGAGGTAAGCTTCGGCTGTAAGAGAAATGATTCAATAGTACCATATCGGTAATAACTTGAAAAATAATAATATATAAATAGTATTAGCCAAGGATCAAGAGTCACCTAATCGGTTAACCAACTTTTGAGAGGCAGCCTGTGGTGGGCAGTTGTACTATATAGTATCTAATTTGTCTTATAAATTGTATAAATTGTCTGAGCTCGGGGCAGGGGCGTTACAGGAAGTCCCCACATTGACCTAATGGTTGATAAGTGTAGGCAACTAACTTAGATAAGATTGATGACTCAAATGTCGTTCAAGTCACTAACCGTGTCTTAACAACCTAAGACACCAAAATAACAAGTATTGGGGTATAGAAATACCCTCCCAACTCTTAATTCAACACTTGAGAGTTGAGGACAGGTCATACACATGCAAAGGGACCAATTCTAAAGGTAGCTGGATCTGTCCAGCACTTCAAAAAATCATACACGGTGTTGATCAACAATGTCGAGTTTAACTGGTCTGTCAAAATAACAATAATCATGGAAATCACACTCACCGATTCCCAATACCTTCACAGGTCATCGACCATAACCCCGATCCATGACTCTCAGCGAGTAGTCCAACGGTGCCCAAAAGATACATAAAAATTGTGAATGAAGGTAACATACACAAACACCAATCCTCTGACCATTGACAGACTCCGGCATCAAGACACCAGATCACAAGATCGACCATATAACTATACTCTCAACCCACTCATGTCCACCATGAGGAATAAGCACAGGAAACTTATCTAAGTTCCATGAATTGCTTAAAACATTTGAAATTCAATAGCTCAAGGTCACCCTACTGCGTCATGCAGAGAAATTCCCTATCAATCTTTCAATCGTAAGCCGTTATGGCGACTTAAGCTGTACTCATTGAAATCCAACAAAATTCGGTTTTCTAGAAGAGTAAGAGACTCTACTGCAATCCCTTAGTAGACAATATCCTCAAATTCCCCATGGAACTCAAGTCCCCCAAATTAACAATGCTTGAAGTCGATCAACGTAACAAGTTGCCGAACTTGCAACACCCATATCTTCCAAGATATAATTCGGAATTACTTGATATCACCCATTCTGGAAAGCTAAGACCATATACTACCAATTTCTAGTCAACTATTTCCTCAAATTTAATCATCTTGATACTATAAAAATCTCATATATTCTCAGTTGTACATCTCTTCATGCACTTGTTGTACTTCTCTAACAGCATAGAAATTTGCCCACTTATCGGAATTACTCGATTCCGGATTATATGGAAAGGTGGGAGTTTCTACTACAACTTCCTAGTTGAACACATCCCTAGAATGGAAAGGTGGGAGTTTCTACTACAACTTCCTAATTGAACACATCCCTAGATTCCATCACTAAATTCTTCAAAAACACAAAATTCCATCAGGTGCACAAACAGGAAAGAATTAGCTCTTTTAGCAAACACTGTCTTGACTAAGACTGGATCTGCCCCATTCTTTGGAAAATCATAACTTTCGACCTATAAACTGAAATTTCATAATTCCAGATGTTTTGGAAAGATACGACTCTCCACTACAATTGTAACCCCTGTTTTCGTAAATACGTATTTTCTATGTATTTTCGTGTATTTAAAATCTATAAATTTAGTATTTGTTAAATTTGGCTTGAACTTTACATTTAGAATATTTTCTTGAACAATTATATTTATTTTCGAATAGTGGAATATTTGGACCTCATTTGCCTTTTTCAAATGATCGACTATTTATATTTTTAGTCCAATTCTATTATGCTATTTCGATTTGGATTTTAATGAATCTACTGAACTCAATTCTTATTATTGTATTCATATTATTTTTATCGTTACTATTATTATTATTGTCGTTGCTATTATTATTATTATTATTTTTGTGTTGTTACTAATATGATTCTTAGTTTTATTTTATCATTGTTATCATTGGTTGTTTATTGAAAATTCAATTTTATTATTATTATTGTTACTAGTATTATTATTTCTGTTGATATTGTTATTATTATTTTTATTACTATTAGTTTTGATTGTCCATGATTTAATATATATATGTATATATAAGTATGTTTTACTAAGTCTATTCCATTTAGTTATTTCTCTATTGGATTTTCTACTCTAATACCCATTTGCCCCTATTGGGTTTTAACTATATAAAATGGTTTAAAACCCATACCCACTCTCTTTTGGGTCATCTGTCCATCTAAATCCATTATATTATAACCCAATAACCCATTTTATAATACCCTTCTCTGTTAACCCTACCCCCTACTACTTTACCCTAGCCGCAACACACTTTTTCATCTTCCCCTACTTCTCGATTCCCTCATCCTGAACCCATCGCGCAACCTCCCCGCCGCCCGCCAGCGCGCCCCTCGCGACTCCCCCAATCGTGCCACCTATGACTGCACCCATCGCCTGCTCGCGAGCCTCCACGACAGCCGGAGTTCCCCAATCTCGACGCCCTGTGCTACACCTGTCGTCGCGCCGTTTTCGCCACGAAGCAGCGCGACGCGTTCGCCCGTACCCCTCTCCCTGTGTCGCGCGGTCTGCAGGTAGACCGTCAGCCTCCCGCTATCCTCCTCCGTCGCGCGGCCAGCAGCAGCAACCGCCGCGGCAGCCCTGCCGTCAACCTCGCCGCCTCGCTGCTAGCCGCCGTTGGTCTCCCGCTCTCATGCTCTGTTTTGAAGGAGGGAAGAGGAAGAACAGTGTAGGGTTGAGATTTAATCTTAACCGTCGGATCTCCCTAAAATTGTGATCTGATCCGATCTCAGCTGTTGGATTTGATCAAGATCTGATCTTGTCAGCCAGATCAGATCTCAGCCATCCGACCACATCTCAGCCGTCCGATCGTCATCGCAGTCACGATCACCGTCTTCTTGAACCGTTGATCTCGGCCTTTGATCGTCTCGTTCGTCCTTTGCTTGGTGAGTAAACATTTGATCTACTTTTGTTCTTATTCATCAATTGTCAATCATGATATATTTTGGTTCCCTTCTAATTCTCATATGTTTTATTTCCGATCTCGACCGTTGGATTCGCTGGATCGTCATCTTGATCTTGATCATCATCGAGATCCGTGCCCGATCGTGATAATCGTGGTAGTTTGCTCGTCGCCGTGTCGCCCGGATTTCGATTTCGTTATTCTCAATATATCGAATCTAACGTCGTCCTAAAGGCAAGTCACTCTTATCGAATGTATTTTTTTGTATCATATTCGATAAATATTGTTGAAATTCCGCAAGTGGATCTTATTCAAAACCATAAAATATTATTGTATCAATCGTCGAGATGCCACGGATTTACACGAGCGAATCCAAGTGGTAGTCTCGACATCGTGCCATCTTTTGCCTCTAAAGTATAAAAATGTTCATACACCATATAGTATAGTTATTGATTAAAAAAAAAAAGGGAATTATAGACACATTTCATATCATGACACTAAATGACAAATGGCTATAGTAGATTGTATGAATTGGTTGATTGGTAATATGATTTCTATTGATAAATTGTTGAATTGTAATTATTAGAATGTTAGACGTCAACCTACTGCTGTCCAAAATTGGGACCCTATGCTTTATAATGTGCAATTGTGTTTATAATGTTATATTTAGTGTATTTAATTGTATATAGTATATTGAATAATCTTAGGGTTGTTTTGCCACCTCCTCTAGCGTCCCTTATTAATTGCATTTTTATATGATAATTGAATAAAGAAAGTAAAGCAAGCCGGGGTTAAGGGTTGATTAGGGTAGTTGACAATATAGTAAGTGTACTCGGATGATGGCTAGTGTTTTATCGTTATCGGCATCGTGTAAGAAATTGCACATGTCCCGTGTTTTATCGTTATCGGCATCGTGTAAGAAATTACACATGTCCCGTGTTTTATCGTTATCGGCATCGTGTAAGAAATTACACATGTCCCGTGTTTATCGCTATCGTCATCATTCCTAGTACATGAACTATAGAGTCTACCACCTTAGTCTAAGCGAAATTGATTGTATGCATCGAACCTGTGGTACGGCACACATGGGACACAGTAGTACGTGCATTAGCTAGGATTTAAAAATGATAATAGACCTAAGGCTCCCGTCACACTACCAATGCATATTGTTATCTTAATGAACAGTGTTCTCAATGCTATTGTCCTTATTGGTATTGTTTATCGTTATCATGGTAAATCGTATTTAATGCATATTATACTGTTATCTCTTTTACACTGTTCAATTCTATCGACTTCATTGTTTATTTGAATTCATTGCTATGCCACAACTGCCATTGTTTCACTGTTTCTCCACTTGCATGTCCACGACTTGCTCTAAGGACAAATTATTCTTTCTTTTTAGATGAACAAGTAACAGGTGTACAAGAAGAATTTTCAGAAGGCATTGGTGAGCAGTTCTCTACGATTGGAGTTGGAGCCTATCGAGCTATTTGGTAAGTTCTTGTATTCTAGATTTGGTTATTGAATTTCATTATCGTTTATGTGATTATGTTTTTCTGCGTGGTTGTGATTCATTTTTCTTATATTGTTGAGTTAAGACTGGTACAGCTTATGGATGATATGAGTTGGCATACTTATATCATTCGCTGGGCCTCAGTTACGTGTCTGTGTTCCCGTATTTCGGGAAGCGGGGCGTGACAACAATTCTCTAGTTGATCAATCCTCCAAATTCTTGACACAAAATTCCAGAACTACACATCTTCACAGACTAGTCAATCTGAGTTAGGCTGAACCTGGTCTACTTTTAAATTCCATAACAAATCAACAATAAGTCCAAAGCTCATGAAATTTTAGATTCTTAATCCAAACATATACCATTTCTCTGTGTCCAAATTTTACACTTATATTCATCCTACACAAAGAGTTGTGACTCCTCAAACATAGCATAAAATTTCAACTGCTCTTCAACAAGGTCTTTTTCACTTCACACTATTTATTTTTGAAACCTCATCAAATGTCATCTAAAAATTCTAAAATTTAGGAATCATCAAATAGACTCATACCAAAATCTACTGAAAAAATTTCATAGCAATATAATACACACACAAGTAGTTATGACTATTGGAACTTTAGTCTTCTAACAGACATAATTCAGCTTCTGTCTTTAGACCAGTTGAAATCTAAAAATTCTTTGAGGCATCAAATGACCTCAGAAAATTATGAAACTTAATACTATGGTTTTAGACACATACAAGAGTACCCAAAAAACATTTCAGATAAAAATATCCAACCAATATTGAGTTGTGATTTCAGAAAGTCATAACAAATCTCACACAGTCAGCATTTTTTTTAACTGCTCTCTGTCCGAAATAGCTTCCAAATATTATGAAAAAATTCATGGGAGCTCTAGATACATGGAATAACATGTTTCCAAAATTTGAGTCCCAAATTCCACACCGTTTGAGAGCTGGAAATTCTCAAACTCACATATTCATACATGTTTCTTTAACAAAATTTCATGAAAAGATATATTCTACCATACAAATTATTTTTCTTAGCATGTAAAAAATCACACATAGTAACCAAGATTTTCTTAACTCATACTACATGCTAAAATCACATACACAAAAAGAAACAAAAATTTTTTAGTTTAAGAGAATCACCCACTTCTTTAAATTGCAAGAACACTCCTTGTAGCTTTGCTTGCTTCCCTTTCCTTGCTCCTTGCTCTTGAAGAACTTGGCTTCATCAAATCTCCTGCTACTCTTCCCTGCTACAACCTCTTTCCAAAAGACTTCACCTTTCTTCTCCTTTTTTTTTTTTGAAGCTAAAATAAAACAAGAAGAAGAAGGATGAGAAGAGAATGGAGTGAGGTATTTTATAGGAGATGAAGAGCTAGAGTTTGGGGTAATGGCCGGATTTGGTGAAGTGTAGGGCGAGGATGGGGTAAGGTGGAGAGTGGGGGTGGATGGAAGAGATGAAGACAACACAACAAGTTCTAGAAACTTCAAGACTTATCTTGGAGTCTTCATGAAGACTTCTCATGGCACAAAGTCCACCTTTGGATCTCATCAAGATTTGTGCTATGGTTTCTATCATGATGAGGGTTAGCTTAACCCTAGGTTACCATACCCTAGGTTAAGAAGAAACAATCCTAACCCTAGAGCACAAATAAGCATAGTTAGTTACAATTTAATTTCATTTTTGAATTTATAAAAAATATAAGTCTTATAAAAATTATTATTTTCTCCCAAAAATTGTCTTGTTAAAATAATCGGGACAAATCCACAGTTTAATCGAGAAGATATCCTGAATCTATCTTATGGGTTCAGAACAGCTCGTATATCTGAAATTTATCAATTAAAACTGATGATTATTAGAAAAATATGTAATCGTTTACAATTCTTAATTGTGCATTGATTACTATGCAAAAATAGCTATATGCTATTTTGCGGGTATTACACTAACTGACTTCAATCCCGAGACACGCGATCCTCCTCCAAATGAGCGCATGTCAATGTGTGAGTCTGATAATCTGTTTGATAATTGAGCTTCCTTTTATCTCTGTTGGGCCTTGAAGAGCTCATGTCATTTCCTTTGCCTATGAGCCTGCTTGTACCCTGCCTTGTACTCTCATCTTCATTTATAATTGTATCATTGCTGCCCCCATGAAGCTTAACCTTGTCCTCAAGGTTGAAATTTGGAAACGCTCTTCGCAGTGCTCCTTTCTCTTCCCATGTTGCCTCTGACTCAGTGAGACCATCACAATGCACCAGTACCTCCTCTATGAACAAATTACCCTTCTTAATTCTTTTGGACTGCAGAACTAACAGTGGTGTAACTGTAACATTTGGCGTAGTCATCGTCGCAGGGAATGGAGCAGCGTTAACTAGCTGTGGCTCTCTGTTGCAGTATTTCAACAAGGAGACGTGGAAAACAGGGTGTATGCGTGATGTTTCTGAGGGTTGTAGTTTGTATGCAACTTTGGCTACTCTCCTGATAATTTGGAACTTTGGCCAGGGTGTATGCGTGATAGTTTGTATGCAACTTTGGCCAATCTCCCACTTTAAACTCTTTATTGCTTCTATGAGCATCTGCAATGGACTTCATTCTTGATTGAGCTCTGATTAGATTCTCCTTCAGTTTCTGCAAAAGCTGAATTCTATGCATTAATTGACTCTCTATTTCCATGTTAGATGATGTTCCAGATAAATAGGTCTGGATTGTAGGTGGTTTTCTCCCACATACAACTTCAAAAGGGGTCATATTTATTGACAAGTGGTGAGTTGTATTATACCAGTATTCCGCCCAATCCAAATATTTGATCCACTGTCGGGGTTCATCGGATACAAAACTTCTCAAATATTGCTCGAAGATGCACATTCTACTGATCATACTTCTTTTTCTGTATATTGTGTAGTTGTACTAGGTTTGCCCATGGACACGTGTCTACGGCATGTCTTCGTAAACAATGCAACATATGAAAAGTCATATAAACACAAAAAGAAATGCAGGCAAAACAAAGCACATAAAGAAAAATACAGGCAAATCACATAAAGAAGTTAAACAAAATCCAACATGCTAGTGTTACTACTAACCATCCAACTGTTGAAGAATGTCTGATTTTGTAGCTCCTCCTTTCTCAAAAGTGAAGAAATATGAGAGAGAGGGAGGGAGATCTGAAAAAGTGAAGAGAGGAGAGAGATAAATAGTAATAAAGTGAGGATAATTTATGTTTTTGGGGGAAAATATCTTTTGAGATAATGAATGTGAACCATTGATTTTGTTTTAATTGAAGAAGAGTCACTTGATTTCAAATTGCCTTGTGATTTATTATATAGATATTGAAACAAGAATTAGGAAGTGATTTTGTTTTTGCACATGTCCCAAATGATTTGTATTTATCATCGTTGCTTCTGTTACGTTTTTTTCTGTCTTAAACTTGTGAGATGAGTACATGTATGTATGCTCTGAAGGAGTTTGTATTTATTGTTGTCTTGTAATATGAATTATAAAGCCACTTGTACATATTTGCAAAAAATTTCAATTATCTAGCATTTTCATGGTGATGGAATGGAATACTAAATTTGTCAAACTTAACAATTGGAATGGAATTCTCCTTATCATTGCCAATGTTTTATTTCGGGAGCACAATGAACAAAATACAGAATCTGAACAAGATTCTGATATTGCCGTCGGACTTGCTGCATTAAGAATGCTTCATTAGCGATGAGACACAATAAGTTATTCTTACATTTCAAATGATGAGAAAAGCCTAATATATAGAAAGATTTATTGTTGCTTTATGATAAGCAAACAACAGCAATTACTAGAACTGTTAGATATTGTATTATATATAGTCTCATATTGGATATTTATCAGTTTAGTATTTGGTTTCGTCCTATATAGGAGTCATTGTACACAGTTATATTTGATTCCAATAATCCAGTCATAGTTTTCAATCTCTGTGAATCTTATCATGGTATCATAGTACAGTTATACAAATTTTTCTTTCTTCTCAGAACCCTAGAATTCCAAACAGAAAAGAAAAAGAAAAAAAAAATTCGAAGAAGAAAGAAGAAACAGTCGCCTGACTGCTGCACCTCGTCCCCGCCACGTCGCCGTTGCCAACCTCGCCGCTCCTCTCCCCACAACCCGTCGCCGCTGCCAACCTCAACAACAAATATAACCCCAATTTCGAAGAACCCATCGATCGTCTTCTACCTATTGATCTCGAGTTAATCCTCCTTGTTGCCACCTCCCCGTCGCCAGCCTTCGCCGCCTCCACCTTGACACCCACTACTCCCGCTCCCAACTTGCCCCCCCATCTCGTCGTCGACCTCCAATTTCCAACTCCTCCCTGCTGCTCTCCTCATTTCCAACGAAACCCTAGCCGCCCTCTCTCTATCTACTCAAACCCTAACTTCAAAACTCAAACTCCAAACCCGAAACCCAATTCTGAAACCCTAACCTAACCCGAAACACAAACTCCACAAACCCGCGCCAAACCATCTTTCCTATTTCAGATCCAACCCGATCCCGTTTCTCCAAACCAAACCCAAACCCATTTTTTCTTTACTGTTTTTCTATATTAAAAAAATAAATAAATAAAAATTTACAGGTGCTCTTTCTTCTCCAATAGAACATCAATCTCACCGATTCAGACACATGCAGTACCGCCATCGTCCTGACTCCGGTCTCCTACCTCCTCCTTCCAGCATCATCGCTTAACATGCACCACCACTACTTCTGCACCTGATAGCACCATCCACCTCCCGATCCCAACATTAGCAACAATTCTGCTCTCATTTTGATCCCTGCCACAGCGACATCAGTCTCATTCCTCCTAGCAGCACTTCTTTCCTTACATCCTTGGCCATAACCGTTACTCCAGCCTTGCCGACTCCTGCAGATTGGGCTAATCTCCAACATCACCTCGCTCAACTGGAACTCCGGCTCTTGGGTCAGTCTATCACTACTCGCCCCTTTGCCCCTGCATTCTCGGTCACTTCCGGTATGACTTCTTCCTGGATTTTAGATTCTGGTGCTTCACATCATCTTAATAGTAATTATACACTGCTCACCACCAACACTACACTTACCTCTCACTCTCCATTCCTACACAAAGCCGATGGCTCACACCTTCTCACTACACACTCAGGGTCTATTAGCTCTCCCACTCTCACATTGTCCTATGTTCTTTATGCTCCTCATTTATCCATGAATCTTATTTCCATTAGTGCACTCTGCGAGAGTGGTCTTGTCGTTACATTTGATTCTGTCGATTGTTCTATTACTGAGTCTCATACGAGTCAGGAGTTTGGGCGTGCTAGTCGACATGGTCGTCTATATCATCTAGATTTTCTTCATGCACATAGATCTCAACAGCATTTTGCTGGAGTTGTACACTCTGATGCTGATCTGTGTCAAAGACGTTTAGGACATAATAGTGCGTCTCGACTCAAGACTTTAGCCCGTAGTGGTGTTCTTGGTTATTTTTCTTTTACTCATTTGTCTGATTGTTAGGGTTGTCATTTGGATAAATAGATAGCCCTCCCATTTAATCACAAAAAGACCTCCCACACCACCCATCCTTTTCAACTTATTCACTCTGACATATGGGGACCATCTTCAACACATTCTTACAAAGGTTATCTCTACTATGTTTGTTTTATCGATAACTTTACTCGATACACATGAGTGTTTCTTATGCGCCAAAGCCTGATACCTGACATTTACCAGTTCCTTACAAACATGGTTCACACTTAGTTTGGTGTGCGTATCAAAATCTTTTGCGCTGAAGGTGCTCGTGAGTACACTTCTACTGCTATGAGATCGATCCTTCAATCTCATGGTACACTCTTTCAGCATTCATGCCCTCACACACATGAACAGAATAGTGTAGCTGAACGTAAGCATCGTCATATCCTTGAGACGGCTCGCACTCTTCTACTCTCCTTTTCTGTTCCTCGTTCTTTCTGGACTGAAGCTGTCATGACGTCTGTCAGTCTCATTAACATCACTCCCTCTTCTACTCTATCAAGCACATCACCTTATGAGGCTCTTCGTCACTCCCCGCCGGACTACAGTATGCTCCGTACCTTTGGGCGCACCTATTTTGTCCTTCTCCCTCCCACTAAGCTCACGAAGCTCACAACTCAAGCTACTAAGTGTGTTCATCTAGGTCTCAGTCCGGAACATAAAGGTTATCGTTATTTTGATCTTGTCGCGGGTCGTGTTCATATTTTTCGACATGTCTCCTTTGTGGAAGACTCTTCCTACTACTTAATCTCTCCTAAGGATGCTAGTTTTCTTGACTCCCCTGTTGTTAGACCTCCTTCCCCGGCCAGACCTTCATGCATTCCATTTGATCTCACTCCTTTAGCTCCCTTCACATCTCATACTGACGTTCCACATATTCTTCCTCCTACGGACACACAACCTGCATCCCCACAACATCATGCCCCCTCACCACCTACTTCCTCACTCCTGCGTACACACACACAACCTAGCTCACCTCCTCACCCTGTTCATCCTCCACTAGTCCGTCTGTCTGTACGTGCTACCTCGGGCATTCCACCGGCTCGTTACACACCTGATGCCACTGGTCCTTCTGATCAGTTTGGTTTTTCCACCCCTAATCTCCTACTCACCATAGTTTCGTGTGTATCTCACTACCATACACTCTACACGTGAGCTCAGAACCTACCAGGAAGCCATTCAATATCCTAAGTGGCGGGAAGCTATTGTTGAGGAGTTCAGTGCTTTTGATCAGACTGGCACTTAGGATGTTGTTCCACTGTCTGTGGGCGTCCAGCCTGTTAGCTGCAAATGGATTTTTAAGGTCAAATTTTTGAGCGGCACAAAGCTCATCTTGTTGCCAAAGGATTTACTCAGGAGCATGGTATTGACTATGATGAGACTTTTCCCCCGGTTGCACAGATGACTACTTTTCGCACTCTCCTTGCTCTTGTCGTCATTCGTCAGTGGCCGTTATATCAGATGGACGTGAAGAATGCCTTTCTTCATGGTACCTTATCTGAGGTTGTTTACATGCATCCTCCTCCTGGTCTTCCCAACTCCTCGTCATGTTTGTCATTTGCGACGGGCTATATATGGTCTGAAACAGGACCCTCAAGCCTGGTTTGAGTGTTTTCGCAGTGTTATCACCCAAGCTAGTTTCAGTCAGAGTTCACAAGACCATTCTATGTTAATGCGTTCATAATCGCAGGGGTGGGTCATTCTATTATTATATGTTGATGATATGATTATCACTGGAGACGATTCTGCAGACATTGCCTCCACACAGAAGTACCTTCACCAGCAGTTCCATATGAAGATCTTGGCAGATTACGCTACTTTCTAGGCCTAGAATTGCCCGCGGATCTCGGGGGATACTTATTTCTCAACAGACATCAAATATTATCTCCACTGCTTGTCTATCTGACAGTTAATCAGCCGACACTCCCTTAGAGCTGCATGTGAAACTTTGTCCCACAGATGGTGAGCTCCTTCCCGACCCCACTTGATACAGACAGATTGTTGGACAGCTTATCTACTTATGCATGACCAGACCCGATATTGCTCATGCAGTTAGTATTGTTAGTCAGTTTGCCTTCGCTCTTACATCAGTTCACTACGGTGCTCTTCTTCAGATCCTCAGATATCTTCTGGGCACTATCACTCGCTCATTATTCATACCTTCCACATCCACCCTAGAGCTCCGCGCATATTCTGATTCAGATTGGGCAGGTGATCCTTCTACCAGACGGTCTACCACAGGTTTCTATCTATTTCTTGGTGATTCATTGATCTTGTGGCGAAGCAAGAAACAAGCAGTTGTAGCATGTTCTTCAACCGAAGCTGAGTACAAATAGCAGGCACTACTAAAGAAATTGTTCATGTTCGTTGGCTCTTATCAGATATGGGTGTAACTCTCACAGGCACTACTCCTCTTCATTGTGATAATCGGAGTGCATTGCACATTGCAAGCAACCCGATCTTTCATGAGCGGACAAAGCATATAGAGATAGATTGCCACTGTGTTCGTGAGCGCTTTGAAGTAGGGACCATTTCACTTCACTCTGTTACTTCTTCACAGCAGATAGCAGACTTCTTCACCAAGTCTCGTACTGTCCAAAGATCTCATTATTTGGTGGGCAAACTCGCACGGTTCGACCCATCGTGAATTTGAGAAGGGGTGTTAGATATTGTATTATATATAGTCTTATATCGAATATATATCAGTTTAGCATTTGGTTTCCTCCTATATATAGGAGTCATTGTACACAGTTATATTTGATTCCAATAATCCAATCATATTTTCCAATCTCTCTGTTAACCTTATCAAGAACAATTGACAAGAACAAGAAGTAGCAGCATTTTTGCAAAAATAAGCTTTAAACATGACAATTTCGAATATACAAAAAAAGATTCCAGATGTCTGAAAATTGGTCAGATTATTCTACATCGAGAACATATTGTTAATGCATTTTTCCGTGAGGGAGCAAACAGATAGTGTGATTTTTTATGGAAAACAATAAAATATAGGGGAAATGACCAAATGACACCACTAATTCCCAAATAACATCCAAAGTTTTTAAAGTACCCAAATAGCACCTGAAGTTTTTAAATATGGATGAAAAATCACATGCCTTTAAGTTTTCCGTTAAGTTAATAGAATATTCTCCGAATATACCTCTTAACGGGTTTAAACCAGTTATGAAGAGTATGAAATGTCGAAATTGTCCTCACCTCTTAACGAATTCAAAATCCAAACTCATCTCCACTGCCGACCACCACCGACCACTATCTCCAACCGCCACCATCTCCACTATCTCCATCAACCACAACCACCATCTCCAACCAAATCCATTTCCGTCAAACGCCACCATCACCAACACCTCTCCAACCACCATCACCAATACCGACCACCATCATCTCCACCACTATTTCCAACCACCACCGAAACCCATCACCACCATCTTCATATCCATAAAAAGGAAAAAAAAACAAAAACAAAAAAAAATGGAAAAAAATATATTCAAAAAAACCGAACTTGAAAGAGAAGAAGAAAAGTGGGGGTACTTCTGTTATTTCAAGTTATTTCTGCCCAAAAATTAAGAGAAGGGGTTTTCTGTTCTTTTTTTAAAACTTCGAGTGCTATTTGGGAATTTAGGTAAATTGTAGGTGTTATTTCGTTCGTCCCCTTAAAATATATGACCTCTACTTTTCACTGACACTGATCACCGTAAACTAATCCTAATTCTGAAATCTAACTACTGTGGACTGTTGGATCTGACCTGAATGATTGTTATCGCTCTGATTGGCCTGCAAAACAGTCTGAAATACCGGGGTTGGTCCTGGCGATAAACCCTCCAACGTATAAGTCGGAAAACCCAGAAGATATGAAGAGTTTTGTGAGCGAAAAGTTTTCATTACATTATTTCTGCAAATGTCATGGGGTAATTATTATCGCTAGGGAACCAATTTCAAGATATTTGAATTTATCTCTACTTCCCAGTATTTTGATAAAGTTTGTTATCCTCTTCTTCATGAAGAGATAGAGTCGGTTACTCTTCTCTTGATAAAAGAATAGATTTAGTTAACTTTGTTCTTCATGAAGAGATATAAGTTTATTATTTTCTTGGAATTGAAATGAAGTTATGACCCTTATCTTGATAAACTTTTTTTTAAAACCTCTTATGGAATGATAGATGGAAGTAGTTATTCTCTAGAGACAGCGAGTTTAAGATGACAACTTTGAATAAACCTGAACTCCTTCATGGTAGACTACTATGACAACCCACTATGACAAGCCTATTTTGAGTTGATGGGCCTGAAAGAGGCCTAACTTTTTTTTATAGGCATGTATCTACTAAAATTTACCATTTTAACCCCAAAGAGCTTTAGAATACGTATCCGGTTTGGTTCTATTTTTACCCAATCATATATCTTGTTACAATAAAATTTTCATCAATACAAATCTAACCCAAGTTACCCAACCAAAAAAAAAACCATAGAAAACCTTCAATTTGCAATTCATAACTGAAGTACTAACATAAATCTCGCAGACTCACCGCAACTGTACAAATGAGAAAGATCGAGGAAGAATATAAATAACATCCTGCACTTTTAATTATGAACAGGAGTTTCTGGAAGAAAATTTGATGTTGTTTCGAAGAAATGAGCAGACTTTCATTATCACTCCAGTTTCTTTCGATCCTCCTCAGCATGGGCTTTGGGTGGCTCAACAGGGAAGTACTTAATGCCGATATCATCACCAACTTTGCTGAATATCTGTATATTTAATCATTTGTGAAAATTTGGAGGAAATTCTAAAATTAGTTCTCTCTACTGATGATGGAACAGAAATGGGATTTGTCACTTTTTACCTCCAAGGCTTTCATAAGGTCAGCTCTGGTATGGGAAGCAGAGATGCAGATTCGAGCTCGGGCTAGCAGGAGAGGTGTAGCAGGGAACGCAACAGTCACAACGGCAACCTACAGGGTTTTTGGTAGAGATCGAATGTTATTCTGTGATTATAGATTATTAAATTAACCCATTTAAAAATTATTTTCCAAGAGAATTATCAAGATGGATAAAGCTGCTTCACATAAATGAGTTTGAAGAGCACACCAACAGGTTTTGGTAGAAACTAATTATTTTATGTTGCTTTGTATGTTCTTCAAGGATACACTTTCAGTATACAGAATCACACAAGATAAGCCAAAGGAACACAACTATGTGATGATAAAGCAATTCTTCCTGACTTTCATTTTATTTTTGAAATATTTTAGACAAACTGTGTGCATTACTTCTCAGTGTAATTAACATTTTTATCATTTTCACCATGTATCATGTATTTCAGTTTCATTTAGTGATACTAGAAGAGACTTTAAAATTGAGGTAATAAACCCACCTCAGTCTGAAATTTACAAAAATAAAAGAGAAGAAAAGAAAAGGGTCTGCTACTTACATTTTGCCGCAGACACTCTCGAGAGAAGGCTGGGATTTTTGCCGGATTATAAAGCATTATAGGCATAACTGGAGAATCATCATCCCCAAGTACTTCAAATCCCATCTTCTGAAGTTCCGATCGGAAGAAATTACTGTTATCGCGAATTTGCGCAAGCTTCCGAGCCCCTGTTAAAATTAAATTTACATTTAAAGGACCTTCCAAAGAAGACACAAGCACAATGAGAAATAACATACGTTCATACAAAATTTTCTTGGGTTTTACCTCTATTGGAACCATCTTCACCAAGAATAACTTTAATTGCAGATATGACTTGTTGTACGGCAGGTGGTGACATGGAAGTTGCATAAAGATGCGCAGGACATGAGTATTTCAAGTATTGGATTATCTCCTGATGAATGCAAGAAATGAGAGCTTGGCAATGGTAGGAAAAATGGTATATTCTTCATTATTAGATGATTAATTTATTGAATCGGTAGAGACCTTTGATGCGGCAATATAGCCTCCACAAGATCCAAATGATTTAGTAAATGTTCCCATCATTATATCAACATCTGCAGGATTTACACCAAGAAGCTCACAAACACCTCGTCCAGATTTCCCAATTGCGCCGATGCTGTGGGCCTCGTCTAAGTACGTGTATGCCTATCAAATACAGTAATTTTTCATTAATTGCATTTTACAGTCGGTAAAATATTCTAAAGTGCATCTGGAAAGACAGTTCCCTCACTTAAGCTATGTCTGGTATTGCTTTTGAAGAGTGTCCAAAAGCACATTACTGTTTGTTAAAAAAAACTTATGTGGTAGCGAAAAGAAGGAGAAAATAATATTTATAAACTTGCTAAACAAAGGATAGGAAAACAAAAGATCTAGATACAATTAGAAGTATTATGAGCGAGGATTCAAGAGTCTTAGTAAACAATGAGGAAATTAAGGGAAAATGGCAAAATTCCTTTGAGAAGTTATTAAATGAAAAGGTTGTGGGCAACTTAAATATAGAAGACTCGAGGGAGAATCGAGAGCATATATTTTTCCGTAGAATTAGGGCCTCGGATATTCAAAATGCTCTAGGAAAGATGAAAATAGGAAAAGCTTAGAACTGGAAGGTATACCTATTGAAGTTTGGAGGTATCTTGGGAATGTAGGAATGGGTTGGCTAACAAGTAACAAGATTATTTAATGAGACTTTCAGGACTAAGACGATGCGCGATGAATGGAGAAAGTATTTTAGTACTTATATATAAAAATAAAGGAGATACAAAGTTGTTCCAACTACCGAGTGATTAAATTAATGAGCCAACGATGAAAATTTGGGAGAGTGATCGAACATAGACTGAGACTAGCAACTACAGTGTTTAAGAATCAGTTTGGATTTATGCCTGAGAGTTCAACAATGAAAGCAATTTATGTACTGAGTAGACTTATGAAAAAATATAGGAAGAATAAGAAAGATCTACATAAGGTGTTTATAGATCTAAAAAAAAGCATATGATAAAGTTCCTAAAAACATAGTATGGTGGGCGTTAAATAATAAAGAGTAACTATTCGGTATATTGAGGTAATTAAGAATATGTATGAAGGGGCAAAGACCACAATTAGAGCAACCACAGGAGAGACCAGTAATTTTCTTATTACATTAGGTTTACACTAAGGTTTGGCTTTAAGCCCCTACCTCTTTGTTTTGGTTATAGATGAATTGACGCAAAAAATACAAGATGAGGGACCTTGGTGTATACTTTTTGCCGATGACGTCGTCTTAGTGGATGAGACTAGAGCAGAAGCCAATGCTAAATTAGAATTGTGGAGAGAAACATTAGAAGCTAGAGGCTTTAAAGTAAGCAAAACTAAAACAAAGTATATGAAGTGTAATTTTAGTGATATTCGGAACATAACTGAGAAAGTAGTGAACTTGATGGTCAAGAGATACCTAAGAGAGACCGTTTCCGATATTTAGGTTCGATTATACAAAGAGATGAAATTTGTGAAGATGTTATATATAGGATCCAAGCAGGGTGGCTTAAGTGGAGAAGTACGAGTGGTATTTTGTGTGACAAACGTATACCTTCGAAGTTGAAGAAAAATTTTTAGAGGACGGCTATTAGACCATCAATGATGTCTGGAGCAGAGTGATGGACAACAAAGAAACAACATAACCCTAAAATGTATAGTGGAGATGAGGATGCTAAGATGGATGTGTAGTAAAACCAGGAAGAGTAGAATTAGAAATGAGCATATACGAGACATGCTAAAGGTAGCCCCTATCCATGATAAGTCAAGAGAGAATCGTCTCAGGTGGTTTGGACATGTCACACACACGTAAACCTAATAGTGTCCCCGTAAGAAAGAGTTATTTGATAAGTATTCAGGATATAGTTAGGGATAGGAGAAAACTTAACCTTACTTGGGTGGAAACGGTGAGAAAAAATATGATAGCTTGTGACCTTACAAAAGATATTGCGCTAAATCGAGCAGAATGGAAAACCATGATTCATGTAGCTGACCTCAACTAGTTGGGAAAAATGCTTTGTTCTTGTTGTTCTTGTTGTTCTTGTTGTTGTTGGTAGTGAAAAGAAAAACATATACAGATACACTACAAAGAAGTAGAAAAAATGGAAAGCAACAGTACATAATAAAAGTAAAATGCAATCTGTGTCACATATACAAAAAAAACAGAGCAAATACTCAAATTAAGTGTTCGATAATTTGAGTAGAAGTGTTTTGCAGAAGTAGGGTTTTTCTCCTTTTCCCGACAACTCAAGGTTCACCCCTTAGCATTTGCAGAAGTGCTTTTGTTGCCTCAAGAAAATCATACCTCAACACATTTTGTTTTTTTTTTTTTTTTTACTTTCAGCCACAACACTTTTTGTTCACAACAAAAAACAAACAGAACCATATAGGAGAAAGAACTGCTGCTTCTCAAACATGTTGCAGATCAACCAGACAACAATTTAAATTTTTCGACTCCGGATAAATACAATTTGCATCTTAAAAATATGTAAGTGTAAGATGTATTGGAGACTAATTGGACTTATTTCTTCTTTATTTGATAAAGATGGCATCTCTTGTAAGGTATAACAATGCTAAAGAAACGCTTCTCACATTTCCAAATTTTCAGAATGAGCGGTGAATTTGTTAATGTAAACTTGCTTCTATGACATGAAGGAACCTGTAATGTGACTCATCAAATAGAATTGGGATAGGAGAAACTAATGATCTGCAGTAACTCTGTTTTCGTTTTTTGCTAGAAATCTGATAGTAACTCGTATAGTCGCATATATTGAGGTAATAAGAATATTAAAAAACAGGGAGATAAGCAACTAGCATTTTGAAGTTGACAAACCTTGTATTTTTTGCAAACTGCTATAATCTCGGGCAGTTTGCAAAGCTCGCCCTCCATACTGTAAATTCCCTCAACAATGACAATTATTTTCTTCCAGGGTCTATGTGTTCGAGGTTGTCCCTCAGCAATCTGCTCCCTTAGCACTTCCTCCAAATGAGATGGAGCTGGAAAAATAAAATCAATTACGAAAAATGTATAAGTAACAAACAAATAATATAACAGGGTTACTACAATCGCAAAAAGTATAACGCTTAACTGTTGTGTTGAAAAACCCTCACTGTTGCACCTGATCCTCGAGCACCATTGACAATTGAGTTATGGTTCAAAGAATCACTAATGATCAACCCTCCCTGTGTATATGATCATCAATGAAATATTGATCAGAAACAAGAAAGAAGATAGCTATTTAGATAGAGGAAACTCTAATAATTCTGGAAGTCTCACAGTTTTGCACAAACCTTTCCCATGAGAACAGGAATGATGGCAGAGTTTGTGACATATCCCATGCCGAACAAAATAGCAGCTGGCTTTCCTACAAACCGTGCAATCAACTCCTCCAGTTGTGTGTGCAATTTGGTGGTGCCTGATGCCAAAACAAGGAAAATAAAATCAGTCACTCAAAGTCATCAGAACTATTATGGCTCTGTTTAGTATTAGAAAAAAATAAAGAAAGAAAAAAGCGTTCAGATTTGATAATTTCTTCAATAGGTATTAAAACCACCAGTTAAGGTGTAATAGAAACAGAAGAAATCACATTTTTCAAAAAAAATGAATAGACATTTACTTAGTTTTAGCAAACACCACCTTACACCTAAAAGTACTTATGGTTCTCCTGAAGCATTACCAAAAATGGCCTAAATAATATAAGCAGGAGAATATTTTTACCTCCATCTACGCGAACACTGCATGTGCTGGGTGAGTATTGCTTCAGAGATTCGATCACGCGTGGTGTGCAATATTCATCGGCAGCAGCAAAACCAAGGTAGTTGTATGATCCTAGGTTCAGGCATTTAGTAGAGTTTTTGGTCCGGCTGCAATAATTAATCAATTCGATTAATTACATTTTTATTCTCCTCATTTGAGGTAAAGAACTGCAACAATTTTATTTTATTTTTTTCAAAATTCAAGCATTAAGATGTCTGTTTTTGTGATTGCAGGATGATATATTTCTAAGTGCATCTTTTGCTAAGTATGATTAGATTATGAAACTTTGAATGTGATTCATGGTGTAGCTTTACTCACTGTAATGTCTTGTTATTGTCATTACTATATCGCTCGACCACATCAATCCATGAATCTGGTGCACTTGAAATTGGCCTCCCAAAACAATCCTGTCAAAACAAAAACATACATCCGATTAACGACTACATATTCAGTTCAGCATCACAAAAATATTGTTTTGACTGCCTTATCAGCTTTTATACTTTACATATACAATTCCACCATAATAGCTTTTCTTCTCTCCCAAGGTCATATTAAGCTACTAACTTATTTCACCGTTTAAGGAATATTAGATAACACAGATCAGTATCTATTGATGATGATAAAAATCGCAGCCAATCAGGGTCGTACGATTCCATCACAGATCTCAAAGCTTCTACAGGCAAATTAGTCATAACGGACCTCTTTAACAAGTCCAGGCTTTCTCTAGGCTCCTCTACAAGATATGGGCCTCTCTCAAGCCCATAAAAAGTGAAAGACTAGACCCACTAGGAGAGACACCCAGCCCATGAAGGCTAGGAGTCAAATCTCGTATTCCTTAACAAGGAAGTTTATCTCTTGAGGGAGAGAAACATAAAGGAGATAAGGAATTCATATCAATCTAACGGATACATCTCAATCTCCTAAACTGTTTCTCAGACCTATAAATACCCCTCCCCCTCCCTCCCTCCTAAGTTAGAAGGTAATCAACAGTTTCTTTCTCAAACTCTCTTTCTCTCTCTGGTTCCGACTTGAGCGTCGGAGGGTTCGTTGTCGTGGTCAACCCCCGGTTTTCAGGCTTTTTGTAAGTCTATCGGTCGCATTAGCAACCGTCGGATCTAGATCACGGTGTTCAATCAACGATCCAGATTCAATCTCAAGAGCTCTAACCGCATTTCACGGCAAACATCAAAGGTCAGATTTTTAGTAGTTTCCATCAAATATTAACTCACTATCTATTTGTTCCCATACCAAAATAAGCAACAGCAGATTGGTATCATCTGTGAAAAACTACACAAATCAGACTTACCGTCATGCCACCAAGACTATGAGGTAAAGCGGCGGCCTCAAGCCGTCGCACCAACTCTCTTTGTCAACCAGCTCCTCCTGTGGAATATCTGATTCCTCCTTAACAGTCACCCTGACAGCCTAGTCAAGCTCATTTCAACGGAAAAGTACCGCAGGACTCCCGACAAAGCCGTCATAAACAACATCCTCTGCACGACCGCATCTCAGTTCATAATGCGTCAACTAATTCAATGGCCTCGCGAGGCCCCCGGGGATCTAGAGATCTCTGCCAAATCATCAGCGCCAGACAACAAGGAACTAATCTACGAATCCACTTGGACGAAAGGCGCACCCGAACTGAGGCCTCTCGCTCAGAACGTTAGGAAAACTGGAGAAGCAACTCTCCTAGACAGAGATCAAGGCAATCCTCCTCTCACAAGGGGCGCATCGCAATAAGAAGTCCGACTCGTGAGAGTCGGAAGCTTCTTGAGCGGAACAAAGGGAAAGATGTCCCAGTCACTGGCCGAATTGGATAAGTTCTAGCTCGACATCCTCCGAGCTATCCAAGGTAGTCAAGATCTGGGCCAAGAGGGATTCGCCAACTCAACTGGATCCAAGGGAAAGGACGACCAAGTCCTTCGTCGTATTCGAGAAGTAGAAGATCGCCTAGAGTATATGAAGAATGAAGGAAACTGCTCCAGCAGGGCCTACCGCCCTAGTCGTCCTTCTTTCAACAAAGTCATCCTCGATGCACCCATCCCAAAGAACTTCAAAGCTCCTCAATTCGAATCATGCGATGGGGAATCAGACCCGACCGACCATATTGAGAGTTTCAAGACCCTCATGATGGTCACAACACCACCGATGCACTCATGTGCCAAACATTCCCCGCAATACTAAAATGATCAGCAAGGGAATGGTACTCGCGCCTAACCCCAGAGTCAAAATTCTCCTTCGACCGGCTCGAAGAGCTCTTCATTGCGCACTTCATTACTAGCCGCAAAGCTGAAAAAATAAATGCTTCCCTAATGGAATTGAAGCAAACAGACGGAGAACTGCTGAAAGACTTTGTCAAGCATTTCATGGCCAAAGCAAGATCCATCTCCTTAAATTCGTCAGTGGCAGCCGCCGCCTTCCGCCACAACATCACTAACAAAAATCGGAAAGCCTCCCTCGCCGAAAAGCCACCAAAAAATTTTGTTGAGTCCCTGAAAATGAGTGACAAGTATATCAGGGTCGAGGAAACTCTCTATCCTCAATGTAAGAACGATTCATCTTCTGGAAACAAACGGAAGAATACAAATAAGGAAGAACCCAGGAAGTTTCAGAAAGACGGCACAGATCAACGTTGTCCATCTCCAGCAACACGCTTCGACAAGTTCACTCCTCTCAACACAAGCGTATCGGCCATCCTCATGGAAGTTGAGAAGGACGGAATAATCCGCCCTCCGCCCAAGATGTCCACAGATAGCAAGAGAAGAGACAGAAATAAGTGGTGTGCATTTCACAGAGATCATAGACACACTACTGACAACTATTGGGCCCTCAAAGACAAACTTGAAGGCCTGATTCGCCGGGGCTATCTATCTCAATTTGTCCAACAAAACCACAATGCCGAAAACCCTCTACCTCGGGGGGCTAATAAGCGTCAAGAGAGGCCCTCCGAATCACGACTCAGAACATATGGCAACTCTCCACTCCATTCACCGAGGCCCGATGGGGGGGGGGGGGATTCCAACTCCTCCCGCAAAGTCTTTGTCAGGGAAGTAAACTCAATACATAACATCTGGCCTGCCAAGACCACTAGGTCCCGATATCTTTCTCTGACAAAGACTTAGAAGGTGTTTGAACACCTCATTGCGACACATTGATCATAAACCTTTGCATGGTGAATCATGAGGTACGCTGTATCCTGGTGGATAATAGTAGCTCAGTATACATCCTTTTCATGAATACTTTCAGCGGCCTACAGCTATCCTGAGACCGACTTGAGCCAGACAGTTATACACTTCACGGCTTCCCAAGCGCACCCGTCCAAGTCGAGAGAATCATCTCACTCGACGTGATGGCAGGAAAAGCCCCAGCAACTCGGACAGAAGTATTGGACTTCCTGATCTTGACATCAAAGCCGCGTACAATGCCATATTTGGTCGTACAGACCTGGCAGCTTTCATGCGGTTGCTCCGCGTTTCACATGAAAATGAAATTCCCAACAATAGCAGGCGTAAACCAGGTTGTGGGAAGCCAACAGACAGCGCGAGCATGCTACACCGCTATAATAGGGAGCTTGGTTCTCCCCCTCGACGCCATAGAGCTACCACCAGAAAGCAATTACAATAATTTCAAGACTGTAAACAAGTTTGAAGCCATTGCCATAAACAATCCTGCCAAGAACTTTCAAACCTACCAAATCATCTCTCACCTGGTCCAAACTAGTTCTCATCATAACACAGTAATAAACCTGAATTCCTCGTCCGAAGCCACTCCGCTCATTCAACGGAAATAAATAGACCTGTCAAAATACATTAGCGAATCTGAAGAGCTCCCCTTCTCTCTACAAAATAAGGGGAGGCTCGCTCCAAAACAGGCAAGTCCAGGCAAGATCTACCAAGTTGTTTGCTTAACGGCTCATCAACTTGAAGACCCAGAAGGCAAGGAGATATCAACAGGACTTGGAAAGTAGAAAACCTTATGAAATTGAACGAGAGCATCTAAAACGTACTCTCTTAGTGGTGGTAGCAAACTTTCTCAATTTGTAATAACAGCCAACCACTAGAGCAGCCACTTAGTTTTATTTTCAATAATTTTATGTACTGTTTTTTGCAAAATTACTGTACAACTCAGCAGATGCATACATGAGTTAAAAACAAGCCTACTCCAACAACGACATCAAAAACTCATTAAAAGCTCCCTATAAGACGGATTCAGAGTCCATACTCATAGCTCGAAGTTACTATAGCAATTTGCAACAAAGCAAGTTCAGAGTTCGCTTCGTCATTCGATCTGCTCCTGCAATCCGTTAGCACCTCGACGACAGATTCAGAATCCATACCCATGGCTCGATGTTACTTTAGCAACTTGCGACAAAGCAAGTCCGAAGTTCAACTCGCCATTTGATTTGCTCCTGCAACCGGTTAATTAACAAGTTCGGAATCTATACTCATGGCTTAGAGTTACTTTAGCAACCTGCGATCAAAGCACGTTCGGAGTTCAACTCGTCATTCGACCTATTCCTGAAACTAGTTAAAATTTCTTAAAGACAAATTAAAGGTCCAAAATCGCATATTGCAGTTACTCCAGTAAAACTTGTAAAAGCATCACTTAGAGTTCAACTTGCCACTCGATGTGACTCTCACAATTTGTTGGAGGACCCATATAGCAAGTTCGGAAAACAACTCTCCCTCAGAGTTGCTCTTGCAACTAGCTGAGTACAAGGTGGATAAGTTCTAAACTCCATCGCACATCGTCGACAATTCTTTAGCTATACACAACAAACTTGAGGCCATGTTATTTAGCTACAAAGAACCCAGTCAACGACTCATCAATCTCAACGACATGCTACACAACAAGTATCAAGCATATGAAAAGAATCCTTCAAATCACAGAACAATCACAAATCAATGCAGTCAGATCCAATGTTACTACAGGTCTCATTACAACCGCATAATTACAATGAGTCTACGTTTCGTGCTTAAGAATTGCTACAAAAGTCTTGCAAACACTGTACAACAAACTGTCCTACAAGTCATCTTTCCAGCTACACAATAAAGGGATGCTCCGCCTAAGAGACACAAACCTCTTCACGGGCCTCCTGCCAATTAACAGCTCTCCAAGGCTGCCTCAACTCTTAAGAATAAAATCCAAGACAAATCTTCCGTAAGCGGACAAGCTCCAAGTTTACCCAACCATCTTCACCTGAGCAAGCTTCAATTTTGTCCCACATAAAGTGTCGTGCAAACGGACGAGTCCCAACTCCGTCAAGCGCTGCGTATCACGAAGGAAAGCAAGCTCAATGTTTCAAGGACCTCATTCGATGTGCATAACTATTTGTCAGCAAAGAGAAGAATGGACTCACCTCAACGTTGAACAAACACAAGTGACTTCACATCAATACACCCACAACTCATTTGCTCCACAAAATGATTTCGGCGCTCCGCACGCCACTTGAGTTCCTCCGGTCAATAACTCGTTGGCTCCAAACAACGAGTTCAACGTTCCGTTTTCCGCTTGAGCTCCATCAAGCAACTCGTCGGCTCCAAACAACGCGTTCAATCTCTACTCACCGCTCGAGCTCCATCAACAATTCGTTGGCACCAAACAACGAGTTAAACGCTCTGCTAGTCGCTCGAGCTCCATCAATAACTTGTTGACTTCAAACAACGAATTCGACGCCTTGCTCACCGCTTGTGCTCCCTTAACAACTCGTTGACTCTAACCAACGAGTTCAACGCTCCACTCTCTGCTCGGGCTCCATCAATAACTTGTTGGATCCAAACAACGAATTCAACGTTCCGCTCTCCGTTAGAGCTCCATCAAGCAACTCGTTGGGTCCAAATAACGAGTTCTATGCTCTACTCACCACTCGAGCTCCATCAACAACTTGTTGACTCCAAACAACGAATTCGATGCCTTGCTTACCGCTTGCGCTCCCTCAACAACTCGTTCACTCCAAACAATGAGTTCAACGCTCCGCTCTCCGCTCGGACTACATCAACAACTCGTTGGCTCCAAACAAGTTCAACGCTCTGCTCTACGCTCGGGCTACATCAACAACTCGTTAGCTCCAAACAATGAGTTTAACGCTCTGCTCCTCGCTCGAGCTCCATCAACAACTTGTTGGCTCCAAACAACGAGTTCGATGCCTTGCTCGCCACTTGCACTCTCTCAACAACTCGTTGACTCCAAACAACGAGTTCACCATTATGCTCTCCGTTGGGACTCCTTCAACAAGTCGTTGGCTCGAAACAATGAGTTCAACGCACTGATCACCGCTCGAGCTCCGTCAGCAACTCATTAGCACCAAACGAGTACGACGCTCTGTTTTCCGCTCGAGTCCCATCAGCAACTCGTTGGCTCCAAACAACAACTGTGACGCTCTGCTTTTCACTCGAGCTCCATCAACAACTCGTTGGCACCAAACAACGAGTTCAACACTGCTTTCCGCTCGAGCCCCATCAACAACTCATTAGCACCAAACAACGATTCAATGTTCTGCTCACCACTTGAGCTCCATCAACAACTTGTCGGCTCCAACGAGTTCGACACCTTGCTCGCCGCTTGTGCTCCCTCAACAACTCGTTGACTCCAAAGTCCAAACAACGAGTTCAACATTCTGCTCTCCGCTCGGGCTCCTTCAACAAGTCGTTGGCTCCAAACGAGTTCAACGCACTGATCACCGCTCGAGCTCCATCAGCAACTCGTTGGCTCCAAACAATGAGTACAACATTCTGCTTTCCACTTGAGCTCCATCAACAACTTGTTGACACCAAACAACAAGTTCAACGCTCAGCTTTTCGCTCGAGCCTCATCAACAACTCGTTGACTCCAAACAACGAGTTCAACACCTTACTTTTTGCTCAGGCTCCATCAACAACTCGTTGACTTCAAACAATAAGTTTAATGCATTGCTCTTTGCTCAAGATCCGTCAACAGCTCGTTGACTCCAAACGAGTTCAACATTTTGCTATTCATCCGAGCTCTATCAACAACTCGTTGACTCCAAACAAAAAGTTTAACACCTTGCGCTTCGCTCAGGCTCCATCAACAACTGGTTGACTCCAAATAATGAGTTCAAAACCTTGCACTTCGCTCAGGCTCCACCAACAACTCGTCAACTTTAAACAACGAGATTAATGCATTGCTCTCTGCTCGAGCTCCATTAACTCGTAGACTCCAAACAACGAGTACATCATCCCGCTCTTTGCTCGAGTCCTTCCAACGACCCATCATCTTCATGCAATAGGCTTGGCTTCCAACACCGACCTAGAATTGTCCCTATAAATATAATGGGCACGAACAGCAATTCCAAATGTCAACAAAACTTGTTGGGCGCAGACAGCGAGTTCAACATCAACTCCATCTCGGAGTTATCCCTCCAAACTTGTTGGGATCAAACAGCAAGTTCAACCTTCAACTTTGTCTCACAGTTATCTCTATAAACTGCTGGGCACAAACAGCATGTATAAACATCCGACTCCATCACAGAATCCTCTACAAGCTCATTAGGTGCGAACGGCAAACTCTACATCAACTCAATCAAAGAGTAGTCTCTCTAAACTTACTGGGCGCAAACAGCAAGTTCAACGTTCAACAGTCGTCTCTACCAAGCTTGCTGGGATCAAACGGCAAGTCCAACATCAACTCCATCTCAGAGTTCCTCCACAAACTTGTTAAGAACAAATAACGAATTTCAACGTTCAACTCCGTCTCAGTGTTGTCTCCAAACTCGCCGAGATCAAATGGCAGGTTCAACACCAACTCCGTCTTAAGGTTGTCTCCACAAACTCGCTGGGATCAAACAGCAAGTTCTATGTCTAACTCCACCACAGATTTCTCAACAACCTTGTTGGGATCAAACAGCAATTCTTCTACAACTATTCTTGGTCAGCTACAAAACGCTCATCTAACGACCAAAGCACTCAGCTCCCAGATCGACAGAACACTCATCCAACAGCGAAACGCTCGATCAATAAAACAAGCGAACAACACAACGTTTGGTCGACGAAACAGCGGTTCAGCAAAACGGACGGTGAGACGTTTGATCGACAATACATGCAAACAATACAATATTTGGTCGACGGTAGAGTAACTCGACGAAGAAAACCATTCAACAAATGCTTGGTGTGCAAAAAATCTCCAGATTAAACTCGACACAATGAGTTGGCAAGCACTAGAAATCATAATCACTAAGAAGATCCTATTTGTGGATTTAAAGCCAAGGATCGTAAAGTGATCTTTGGATATGTGTACATATATATGGAGAATTATATGCAAGCACAAGAACTCCAAGTGGTAATCAAGCTACAAAACAAGCTCTGAAGTGCAATAGCAATGATAGCTTCTAAGTAAGCCCCCAAAGCCAACTCACGAATTAAACTCGTGCTCCAAAAGCTTGGGTATTTGTTTGATCTGTCCAAGCCCATTTCTAGTCCAACCCAAACCCGAAATCATCTCATCTTCTTCCTAAACCTGAACTCTGATCTCTGAGCTCACGACTCAATATTCAACGAGTTCAATAGCCCAGAGCTTCGACGAGCTTGACCACGAAAGTAGCTCGACGAACGGCGATAAACGAGCTCGATTGTCTGTAGAGTTTAACAAAAAAGTGGCTCAACCAAACTCCAACTTGACGAGAGCGGAGCTCGACCAGTTTGACATGAATGGAGCTCACCAAATTCGAGCTCGACAAAACCCCTAGCTCGATCAACTTCGAGGTCGACAAGATGGTGTCAACTCGCCCAATGCTTGAGGCCGACAAGGGGGACAGCTCGATGGAGAAGACAGCTCGCCCAAATAGCAGCTCGACCCATGCTTAAGGTCGATGAGGGTGGCAGCTCGACGAAGAAGACAGCTCAACCATGGCGCCAGCTCGACAAAACGAGCCCAACTGCAACCTCAGCGAGCTCGACCAAGAAGAATAGCTCGACAAACGAGGTCGAAGGCGGGGCAGCCCGACCATGGTGCCAGCACGACAAAACGAGCCCAACGGCAACCACTGCGAGCTCGACCAAGAAGCATAGCCCGACGAACGTGGTCGACGGTGGGGCAGTTCAACCATGGAAGGAGCTCGATGAAACGAGCTTGATAGCATGGAGCTTGACCGTAGAAGTACGACATGCTATAAGCTCGACCCAAACGAACTATCCAAAAGAGGGGAACTTGACAAATTCGTCGGTTGAGCTGGGGGGGCTCGTAGGCGTTCGCGTCTGTTGGATATCCCCGTAGCCGCTCGCTCTCGTGATCAACGGCTTAGATTAAGCGACGTCGCCTCTCTCTCTTGATTTTGCATCCAAGCTGCACGCTTCACTCAGTGGGTGAGCCATCCTCTGATCGACGTTGTCGATCACGCCAAGAAGCGTGCCAAGATCTGATTATTCATAAAAACCCTTTAAATTCATTTTGAATTTGAAAATTTAATTTAAAAATCTAAAAATAATTATTGAAATTCAGAAAATTAATTAAAATTTTCAAAATATAATTTAAAATTGGGCTTATTAATTATAAAATTCGAAAAAATGATTTTTAAATGGAGAAAATTATTAAAAATCCAGAAATTTTCGAAAAAAATCCGAAAAAATATGGAAAATTTTAGGAAAGCATTTGCCGCCTTCAGAAGCCACTGATCAGTTCCAGATATTCCCAAGCACCTTGAAAGCTAAGATTGTATTTCAGAATCCAAAAATAAGGCGTACTACTCCCCAAAAGTCAAGAAAATTATCTTCGGGGAGTGGGGGGCTAATGATGATAGTAAAAATTGCAGTCAATCAGGTCCGTACGATTCCAGCACATATTTCAAAGCTTCTACAGGCAAATTAGTCATAACATACTTCTTTAACAGGTCTGGGCCTTCTCCATGCTTCTCTTAAAGACATGGGCCTCTCTCAAGTCCATAAAAAGTGACAGACTAGGCCCATTAGGAGAGACACCTAGCTCATGAAGGCTAGGAGTCAAATCTTTTATCCCCTAATAAGGAAGCGTATCTCTTGAAGGAGAGAAACAAAAAAAAATAAGGAATTCATATCGATCTAACGGATACATCTCAATCTTCTAAACTATTTCTCAGGCCTATAAATACCCTTTTCCTCCTCAGTCAGAAGGTAATCAATAGTTTCTCTCTCAAACTCTATTTTTCTCTCTGATTCTGAATTGAGCGTCGGATGGTCTATCGCCAGAGTTCACCCCGGTGTTTCAGGCTTTTTGCAGATCCACCAATTGCACCAGCAACCATCGGATCCAGATCACGGTGTTCAATCAACGATCCAAATTCAATCTCAGAAGCTCTAACTGCATTTCACGGCAAAGATCAAAGGTCATATTTTCAGTAGTTTCCATCAAATATTAATTCACTATTTGTTTGCTCTCACACCAAAATAAGCAGCAACATCTATTATCATGACTACCTACATCTATGTATCCATTGAATCACCAATTGGCTACTTTTAAAAACAGAAGATGCTTCGATGAACAAGGAGCCGTATTATACTGCCTACTATGAATTTTGTTTTTTTTATCAGAAAACGGTGAGGATGACCCCTTGTGTTAAACGGAGTTAACAAAACTACAATCCAAAATGAGATTGACACTCTTTCCTTCCATATATTGGGAGCTCAATACTCACCCCCAAGCCCAAACAAACAAACCTATCATCATTAAAATCTAAAAGGGTTCGAAAGATTGATATTTCCACATAATCTAACAAGATTCCAGATTCCAAAAGGTGAACCCAAGTATCTCAACAGCCCTCGTTCGATAAATATAGTAACATCTCTCCCTCTATTATGATCAAATTTAGTCCCAAAACTGTTATATGGGAAATCAATATTGGGTCGTTATAAACTTGGGTTCCTCCCTTTAAAACAGCTAGCTTTTTAAGGGTAACTTCTCCTGGGTTCGTAACACCCACTCTATATTTCCAATAAAAATAAGTAAAATTATTTTAAAAACCAGACCTGAATTCGAAGATACAGCCTCCTAGTGTAGAAATCCTCGAGCCCCAAACAGATCGGCGCATACCCCTGTTTCACCAAAATCAAATCCACACCATCATTCCATAAAATGCAAGAAACCCATTTCCGATACCACATCCAAAGGAAATGGGTGCGTCTCATTTCGATCTTCAAAAAAGAGAAGAAATATGCAATACGAAAGATGAACATTCCCCTGTTCCACCAAAATCAAAACCAGCCCATAATTCGACGAAATTCGAGGAACCCATCTGAGATTCGGGGTCGAAATGAAATGGGTTGGTCTTATTTTGATGAGAACGTGGTGAATCCGTGGTACCTGAAGGTTCTCAGATTTGTTGAAATCGAGGATTTTTCTGAAGAAATCGCGGATCTGGCCGAAGGCGAAGAGGAGGCCATAGCTGAAGAGGGTTGTGAGAGCTGTAAGGTAGGGTAGTCTCACCATGGTTGTGGTTTGAGAGAGAGAGAGAGAGGGAGGAAAAGGGTCTGGAGAGAGGGGGATGGCAATGGCGCCGTATAATTGGAATGAGGGATGAGAGAGAAAGAGAGGATGGAGAGAGAGGTGTTTTTCAAGGTTGACCAATGCTGCTTCTTCACACTAATTGATCCTTGAGAATGACTGCCAAAAAATAGCAAAATCTATATTTATATATAGTATATGTAGAGTTTGCTGCATTCATCGAATGCTATATTATAACAATTTAAACAAGCGGAGGCACATATCAAAGTGGGGTACGCGTTTGGCTGTTGGTGTTCAGTCCTGTCCGACCAGCTTTCAGTCGTGGGTCTTGGCGGTAGGGGAGTTTTACCCCTCGGCGCACTTTTACTGCTCGGGGCTTGGCCACCTCTTTTGAGTCAGCTCCTCTTCTCCGTTACCGCAACTATTGGCAGCCCGCGCAGTGGAACTGCTTCCCCCAGGCGTCATTTTCCCTCTCTCGCGGTTCGGCTTCCAGAGATCCCAAGTGTCCTAGTGCTTGGTCGTAAGCCTCCATTGGCGATTGTTGTTGTTTTTTCGTATGAGTTTGAGTGCTGTATTGTTCTGTTTTCTGGGGTCAGTGTCGCCTCTTCATTTGTGTATGTATCTATTGTCCTTGTTTTGTCGTTTTGTTTTACAGCTTGTAAAACCCCACTACTGTAATAATATTGTTTATTAATGCATGGCTGGAGTCCTAGGACTATCCGTTTCATCAAAAAAAAAAGTGGGGTACAAATGGGATCCCAAAAAAGTTATAGAACACCCCTTTTATAAGTTAAAATTTTTATTTGGTCCCCCCAAAAAAATTTATTTGACCCCCCTAGCCCAGCTTCAATATCCTGCCCTATGTACTCACTACTCTATACTTCAAAAAAAAAAAAAAAACACCTCATACCCAGTGACACCCACACCCACATCCAGGGACGAATCCAGAATTGAAAAGTGAGGAGGGCTGGAAAAAAAAATCGCACAAGGAAACATGCAAAATATATACAAATTTGTTATAGATAGTAGAGGAGTAAAGTTGTTATAGATACTAAATAGAATAGAGTTGGGCTTGGACCCAAAAAAATAAATAAAAGGCTCAAATATATATGGAGTGGGTTTTAAAAAATATTTGGGGAGCTGAAGCATACATTCCACGGCTGAAGCATACATTCCACGCTAATATTCCCAATCTTTTTTTTTACAGTGAAATGCTAATATGTTGGGGGGGGGGGGGGGGGGGGGGGGGGGGGGGGGGCTGTAGCATACCCCAGACCCCCCTATATCCGCCCATGCCCACACCCATCATACATCCCAACTCATTTCTCATTTCCATTCCCTTCTCTTCTGTCATCTCATTCTCACAACCTATTGACCTAACCCATCCCATTCTCTTATTCTCACTCTCTCTCATCTCATTCTCTCAACGCAACCGCAAAAACGCAGTCACGTCAGTGGCGCTGCACTCGTTGCCTCGTCAGGAACGATCGTCGATCGGCCGTCGGCGGGCGGATTTCTCATCTTTTGCCGAAAGCGGGGCCTGATCACCGGCGTAATCGTCAGGTGAGCTTTCGATTTAGAAAAAAATTAAAACCACTTACATTTGAAATCTTGAAGAAGATGCTGTTAAATTAGATTGGGGGCTTTTAATTTTTTTTTAAAAACTTTGTTGCTTTCTATCTTGTTTATTTTAACAACCAACTTGTAATTTAGTCTTTTGATTCAATGATTAGAGTTTCTTTGATTCACTGAATTGCACAAAAGTTTACTTAAGTAACTTAACAGATTGTTTGATAGGGTACTAGTGTTCAACCTGAAATACATATATATAACGCCTTATCTTTGACAGTACCTTTGAGTGAATATAAATTATATAATGCAGGATGTGTTGTTAGTGGGAGATAGGAATTAGTGATGCGCAAAGCTATGGAAATCATATGGTTTTACACTAATCAAGCAGTGGTTTTACACAATTTATATTATTAATCAATATTATTATCTACAATTTATATAATGTATGGATTAATAATATTGTATTGTTATACATTGTAGATAATATGAGCAAACAAAAAAGAACTCTTGATTTCTTTTTTGGGAAAAGAGATAAAGCCGTTAGTATTAGTGAATCATCTCTTACTCCAATTGTCGAAGAAGTACCACTAATTGTTGAAGAAGATGTGCCCCCTATAAGTGAAGAAATATTGTTGGATGTTGAACAATTACCTTTTCCAAATGAGGATCAACAAACTAGTGCCGGTAAAAAGAGAGATGAAATTAATCTCTCAAGCTCCAAGCGTCCAAGATTAATTGATCCTGAAAAGATGGATGCCTCTTCTTTGGTACATGATCCAGGATTACGTCCAAGCATATGGAAAATTCCACCTAACAAGAGGGATGAAATTCGATGGGCTTACATAAATGTTGGACCGTATCAACCTAAGCTTTCACATTATAAGTCTTCAGGTCCAGATTATCGTCGGCAATTTCGAGCTTCTTGGTATGAAAACCATCAAAGTTGGTTGTAGTATTCAGTGGAAAAGAATGCTGTATTCTGTCTTCCATGTTATCTTTTTGCAAAGAAGCCAACCGGATGGGTTTAAGTCATTTGATGTTAACAAGCTATGCATGTTGGTGGATAAGTTTTATCCCGAAGATTTCAGTGAACAAGAGAGAGTGCAGTTAAGATTGCAATTGGAGTATTATGGTCTTGATGTCATAAAGCATCCAGAATTCTTGAATTTGTCTTCAACCTCTAATTTATGTCATAAATTATATATGACAAAAAAACCAGTTAACTATCATCTAATTGATAGGTTGATCCGTTCGCTGCTAACTTTACCAGTTTCTACAACAACTACTGAACGAGCCCTTTCAGCTATGAAACTTGTGAAGACGAAACTTCGCAATAGAATGGAAGATGATTATTTAGCTGATAGCCTCATTGTTTACATTGAAAGAATATTTGTCGTAGTTTTACTAGTGAGATGAACATGTCAGAGTTTTATTATGTGAAACCTCAACGGTAGGGATAAATTTGTTGATTGTAATTTTTGAAAACTTGGGTTATATTATTGACGTATTTTGTCGTTTGGTTATAAATTTATAGGTTTTATGAATATATTTGATCCAATTATTTTGATTTTTTTTTTTTTTTTGCCAACAATCATGATGATGTCGAAAAAAATGGGACCCCCATTTTGACTAGTCTGGCTCCGCCACTGAATTTAAAATAAAAAATATAAGATGGACTTTGGAGATCCGTCAGAGGGCAAAACTCACATGAAATCGATTATTTAATATATAAAATTCGTCAAACGGATCTAGAAGATCCGTCGAAAGAAAAAAAAAAATCAAAAACAAAAAGCGTTAGACGGAATTTTAAATATTTTTTGTGATTTTTTTAATAATTAAAAAACATTTTTTAGTGGAAAAAATTAGGTGGGAACCTCCATGGACGGATCTTCATGATCCGTCCAAGTGGGTAACCCACTATTTGTGAAATTTTTTTATTCGGAAAATTTTTTTAAAAGGTGGGACGGACTTTCAAGATCCATCTGACGAATTAAAAAATTATTTTTTTCTCGTGGGACACCCTATATAATATGCATAATTCCTATATCCGCTCTCATATATAGCAGTCTACTATCGCAAAATCGTCAAAATATGCATAAATAGCAAACGACTGCAGCGCTTTTTTATCTAAAACATGCATATTATGCATAAATAGCAAACGACTGTGGATGCTCTGATGGATGTTTTGCAGCGTTTAGAGCATCAACACCAATGCACCTCTCATTTGGGCTGCTATTTTGAATTTTGGCAATCTAAATGACAACTTTTCTAAAAAATTGAGAAGTTGTTTTACACCTATGAGTTGCCCTTTTTTTATTTTGGCAATCTAAATGACAACTTTTCTAAAAAATTGAGAGGTTGTTTTACACCTATGAGTTGCCCTTTTTTATTTTGGCAACCTAATTTGGCAAGTCAAATTTGGAGGGAAAAGAGAAAAAAAGAAAAAAAGCGTAGTGATGGGACATTTGACATTGCTATATGGTGTGCCAAATTTAACAAAAGAAATAACTATTTCTAAATTTGGCAACTCAAATGAGAGGTTGGTGTCGGGGGATTTTGCCATTTGAGTTGTCAAATTTGGAAATGGCATGTCAAAATAGCTATTGGTGTGGATACTCTTAGGTGTGATTGCATGTATATTGCATGTGTGTTTCGTCGTGTTCTTTTTTCGGTTTTAGTTGTTCGTTAGTTTGTTTGGAGGGAGGGTTGCTGAGGAAGTTGAATTCCATGCAACAACCGGTGAAAGTGAGTGGAGTTGTAAGAGTTTGACTTTCAGTTGGAAGAATGAAGACGAGCCGGTAACGAGAATTACAGGAGAAATATGGTTTTGTGGAAGTTGAATTGCATGTGAGAACGATAGGAAGTGATTGAAGTTTTAAGTGTTTGATTTTAGTTGCCAAAATAGCTATTTTGTCATTTTAGTTGCCAAAATAGCTATTGGTGTGGATACTCTTTGGTGTGATTGCATGTGTATTGCATGTGTGTTTCGTCGTGTTCTTTTTCGGTTTTGGTTGTTTGTTCGTTTGTTTGGAGGGAGGTTGTTGAGGAAGTTGAATTCCATGCAACAACCGGTGAAACTGAGTGAAGTGGTAAGAATCTGACTTTCAGGTGGGAGAATGAAGACGAGCCGATAACGAGAATTACAGGAGAAATATGATTTTGTGGAAGTTGAATTGCATGTGAGAATGATAGGAAGTGATTGAAGTTTTAAGTGTTTGATTTTAAGTAGACTTGCAGTTGCAAGTAGAAGAATGATAATGAGTTGGGAGATGGTTTTTGGGCGGCTTGTAAGTTGGACGTGGCGATTGTAAGGTAGTGTTTGGCCCAGCTTAAAATTAGCTTAGCTTCTCCTTTAGAAGGAGAAACTGGGCCAAACATATATTTTGAAAAGCTCTACAAAAAGAGAAGTAGCTTTTTTTTATGAAGAAAAAGGAGCTCTAAAAGAAACTCTCAAGATCTACTTCTAGCTTCTAGATCAAAACCAACAAAGAAAAAAACAAATCAAAACCCAACTCTCCCCTTCTTCTTCGATTTGAACAATCCGTACTCTAATCAAGATTAGCTTGATGCTCTGATTGAGTCGACTTTTTCGATTTTTCTTCTTCGTACTCTTCTTCGATTTTTCTGATTGAACAATCCGTACTCTTCTTCGATTTTTCTTCTAGCTTCTATTTCGGCCACTGATTGAACAATCCGTGCTCTAATCAATCCGTGCTCTAATCTAATCACTGCAATCCGTGCTCTGATTGAACAATCCGAGCACTTAGCTTGATGCTCTGATTGAGTCGACTTTCTACTTTCATTTCTTTAGCTTAATTTATTTTTTATTTTTTATTTTTGGGTGGGGGACATATCAGCCATGGTGACCGTACTCTAATCAAGATTAGGGATTAGGGATTAGGGATTTGGTGAAGATGATGTATAAAAGTAGCTTTTAATTGATATATGACAAACAACTTCTAGCTTAAAAGTAGCTTTAAAGTTAAAAAAAAGCTGACTATCCAAACAGCTTCAGCTTTTAATTTCAAAGCTGTATTTTCTAGCTTCTCCTTCTGAAGTAGCTTTAAGTAGCGTAACAGAGATTATAGCTAATCAGAATTATGTTTCATGTTTGTAGTTTGACTTGTGCTTCTCAGTTTATGCTAGTGTAGCATTAAAGAAGCTAGCGTTTGACCTTCTTCTCCTCACATGTCTTTTATGTTTCTTCAGTTCTTAATCTACTTGAAACTATATTTGCAATTACCGTTATTCTATGTAATAGCACAAATGCGATTACAAGTAACTAGAAGGCTCGACCTAAAAACTTGGCATAATTGATGTATGATATGCTCGCAGCAAGTATGTGACCTTTTTGTTATATATCGAGTTTGATTCCTCCTCTCTAACTAATCAAGCTTTTCTTTATCAATCGGATACCATATATCTCGAGTACAAATGAAGATAGACTATGGTAGAAAATGGGTATTTTATACATCATTTACGAACCAGTTTTTGAGTAATTTTTTGAGTAAGATCCTCAATAAATTATTGAGAGATCTTAATTGATTTCTGTTCTCCTTCGTGAATAGATCAAAATCATATATTAATTTGCTAAAAAAAACGATTAAGGGGTGAATGAGAAATTGTCTCTCAAAGTGAGACATTTTCATTCTTGAAAATGGGTTGAGAGAACATAGTCCCATATCGGAAAAATTAAAGAAATTTGAAGAGGATATATAGTAACTTCCTTCTAAATATTGTAAGATAGCCAGAAAAGAGGCTCTCTCTCGTGTGGCAGGGGGTGCAAATCTCGAACCGGATTATATGCTACTTGTGTGCGCCCGCACGTCCTGCAGACACGAATGCCGGACCGACATAACCCCACCCCATGCAGTTTTGAATTTTTTCTTTGTAAACGGCTGTTATAAATGCAGAAACGGTTATGTCTACTGTTTCAGTGAAGTATTAAACATTTTATATGCCGCGCCCGCACGTCATGCGGACACGAATGTCGGACCGACATAACCCCACCCTGTGCAGTTTTTGCTGCAGTTTGGATTTTTTTCCTTTGTAAACGGCTGTTATAAATGCAGAAACGGTTGTGTCTACCGTTTCAGTGTAGTATTAAACATTTTATATGCCGCGCCCGCATGTCTTGTGGACACGAATGCCCGACCGACATAACCCCACCCCGTGCAGTTTTTGCTGTAGTTTGAATTTTTTCTTATGTAAACGGCTGTTATAAATGCAGAAACGGTTGTGTCAACCGTTTTAGTGCAGTATTAAACATTTTATATGTCGCATCCGCACGTCCTGTGGACATGAATGTCGGACCGACATAACCCCACTCCATGCAATTTTTGTTGCAGTTTTGATTTTTTCCTTTGTAAATGGCTGTTACAAATGCAGAAACGGTTGTGTCTACCGTTTCAGTGCAGTATTAAACATTTTATATGTCGTTACATTGTACGCATTCAATTCACTGTCTGCAGTTACCTTGTAGCATTCATGGCATTGACTGTTGTCTTCATGTATTTAGTTTCATTATGTTTCGTTCCTCTGTCCTGATGTTTGGTAAGTCGGTGATAGAGTTCTAATGCTATCGATCGGTTCGAGAGTGTTACGTGGTGCCTACATGAACGCTCTAGTCGTTGCATCTGGGAGACGAACGCCTTCGCACAATCCAGCAACCGAAAGAGGCGAAATCTGTTTTAAGAAAATTATGAGATAAATAAGCCTCGACTACTCTACATTGTGACATATCTATTGGTTTGTAAGTTATTATTTATTTAACTTTATTTTTTTGTTGGTTTTTCTTCCTCTCATATTTTCTTCTCTGTTTTTCAGTGCCTCTCGATCAATTGAATTTATTGTAAAAAAAAGTTTATAAACAATTTTGTAACAGACTATTCCCCTTTAGGGTTAATTAATTTAGGAGACCAATACCTAAAAAAACCTCCTCCTTTTTCTTCTTCTTCCTTTTTTTTGTGTGTTTTTTTTGTTTTGAAAGATTATGATCTTCCATTACATAAGCATATAAGAATACACACCTCATAATTAAATTTTAAACCTTGCTTTCTTCAGCAATGACATGTGATTAGGTAAATATGTACATAGTTTGAACTCTTCCTTCTTAATTTCCACTAAAATACTACTAAACAAGTCCACACAATTTGATACCCTAAAAAAATGAAAAGTCTGACGTTGTCTCCATCTGGGCCAGCATTGCATTAAGGTTGTCCATGACATGGTCTTCGTTGTTAGTGCATGATCAAGACAATTTACAAACAACTAGACTCAGTCACACTCTCAAATATTGCTTTTTTCCACAATAAAGCACAACGCACATTAAAATGAAAGGGGGGCAAAATATATCCACACTATTGGACTGCTCTGTCGTGGACCCCACACTAAAAATATTATATTTGTATGTATTTTGTAATAGCTAGTTCTAAGTTTTAAAATTATTCTATTTGTACGTATTGTTTTAAAATTATTCTATTTGTATGTATTTCATCGGCAGAGGGCATGGGAGTTTCGTTCCTCTCTGTCGTCCAGTGCTTTCTCGTTTTGGAAGGGTGTGTGGAAAGTTATAGAACCCTTTCATTGTAGTATTTATCATGTTTGTGCTGATGGTTCCAAGACCAAGTTCTGGGTTGACTTATGAATAGGCAATCTGAAACTGGCTTTGGCTTACCCGACGCTCTTTCGACTCGCCCTTAACCTGCCTGCCAAAGTGTCAGACTATCTTACGGTCCACAACAATATTAGAGAGTGGATCATTCCTTTCTCTTGTGATCTCCTACCCTCTTTTGAGCCAGATTTCTTACACCTCCTTTTGCTCCTTAATAGCTACGTTTGGCAACCCAAAGAAGATTTCTTTTGGCGTTGGACCAATTCCGGTTCCTTTACTGTCAAATCTTTTTATAACTTTCTCACCCACGGAGATGTTAACTCTCCTCGGGCTAAATGTATTTGGAGTTGTTGTGCTCCACTTAAGGCTCAAATCCTGTCTTGGCTCACTATTAATAGACTCCTTACTGTTGAAGTCCTCAATAAGAGGAACATTGCTACGGGTCAGTTATGTTCTTTATATTCTCTTAGTCACGAAGATATAGATTATCTGTTTTTACAATGCGATTTTATAAAACCTTTATGGCAGATCTGTCTTCTAGCTTGGCAAATTCCCTCTCTTCCCCCCTAATTTCTAGCTGTCTGGGACATTCAGTTAACGAATAGCAATTTTCAAAAGTCGTGGATCCTTTGTTCGATGGCCATTATTTGGATTATTTGAATAGAAAGAAATAACTGAATCTTTAATAATTCGGTTAAGCCTATTAATTCTATTATTGATGAGTTTGTTTTTTTCACTAAGCACTGGTCTTCTAATCTGCCCCCTCACAAGGCTCAAAGGTTGAGCCTTCATAGACTTGACGAGGCTACTTCTTATTTACGTTCTGTTTTCTCGACTACTACTCATTTCAATATTCATATTCCCTAATCTCTTTCGCTTCGGTTTCTTTTGCAGGGCTGAGACTTCCTCCCTTTAGTCTCGCTGTTCAGGTTGGTGTTTTGGCCATACTGGCTATTTTTGGGTTGTGGTCAGGTTTTTTTGTTGACGTCTGGACTTAGGGCGGCCTGACTTGGTGGCTATTTGTTCTTGTGTGGGCATTTTTGATGTTCTAGAACTGTCTGTATTCAGCCCCTCCTTATCTTATGTCTCTATTTTGTGTCTATAAATGTTGGCAGTCTATCTGGTTTGTTCTTGTTTTGTGGCCACTACAATGATATGTTCATCTTGGTGTTGTGTCTGATGCTAGTATCTCTATTTAGTTTAATTTGGTACTGAATTTCTCATTGCATTCTTTATTGCGGTTAGTGTGGCGATTGCCTTGCCATATCATGGCGGTTGAGCTTCTCTGCTGGCTCTTTTTGTTGTGTGAGTTTGGGGCTTGGTCGAGCGCTCCATTGGCTACTTTGAGGCTTGTTGTTTGCATTCCCTGTGTTTGTCGCAGGTGGCTCCGAGTTTTGTTGTTTCCTTATCCTTGCTCGCTGGCTATGTGTTGCTTTTGCATTGTTTATTCTTTGTTCCTTGGTGGGATGGAGTGTATTCTTGGTCTCCCTCTGGCTGTTTTTGCCTGTGGTTGCGATTTTGTCGCTGAGTTTGGCCCCTCCTGGTAGCGTGCGCTTATGGGTGGTGGAGGCATTTTGTAGGTGGCTGGATGGCTTTGCTCGGGTGGACTCTCGTGGATCAGTCTGGTGCAGCGCCAATTGACTCCACTCTGTTCTTCGTTTGCCTGTGTTTATTTTGATTGAATGTTTCTGCTTTGCCTTCCTTTTGGCTTTCGTTATGAACCTCGTTGTATTGTTGTGATTTTTGTTGTTCTTTCGTTTTACTTCTTATAAAATGGCTTGATGTATGCTACTATTTTATTAGTAATTAATTGTTGGCTGGAGTCATAAGGCTCTATCAGTATTATCAAAACAAAGTTTTAATTTTTAATGTTACAACTAGAAAGAACTTAAATATTATTCCCGCTGAATTCGGGTGTGGGGGCAATAGATGATGTAACTCCCTGTTCCAGTTGTACGTATTTTATTACGTGAATTTTTGTACTTCAATTTTCAGAAGTTTTATTTTTCTTTTTGGACTATTTATCTAAAGCCAGAATATTTTTTTGATCAATTCCATAATTTTGTGATTTTTCGACCGGAGTTTAAATACAAATTTTAAACCTTGATTAATCCTAATCCTAATCCTGCCTAATTCTACGCCTAACTCCACGACTTCTCTTCCTTGTTTTCATTTTTCCACACCTATGTTCTCATTTTTCCACACCTATACTCTCATTTTTCCTAACCTATGCTCCCATTTTTCTACACCCCTAATTATACACATGCATGCACAATTGCTTCATGACTCCATATACAACCAGCCATCTCTCTCTCTCTCTCTCTCTTTGTTTAAATCTATATATATGCATACACACACACACACATGCATAACACATCAACCCCCCGTCTCTACGTCACATTCTTCATTTTTCCTCCATTCTTTCTCTACCTTCTTCACACCCGAGAGCTCAAGCAACACCCGAGCTTCACTTTACCTTCCACGTTCGAGCCGACGACTCCATTTCTACGATCCCGTGAACCCCGAAAAATAACCCGACGCCGCGCCATCACCTCATTGTTGTTGTCACTCACTGTTACTACCGTAGTTTGCTCGCTGCCGTCTTGCCACCATACTTACCGTCGTTGTTCCACCGTCCGTTGTCGACATCGCTTCTTCTTTCCATGGTTAACACCACTACCGAGATCGTCATGTTATAAGGCAAGTACCTTGTACACTCTTTTTGTTCTCGTACAAGTATTTTCCTTGGACTCGTGGCAAGTAGTCTAGTTATCATCGTGTTTTATTATCAAATTCCATTCTAGTCACTTGTTTCATGCTATATCAACTCAAGAGTGAACCGTTAACACATTTCGAATCGTGTTATCGAATATCGAATATTCAACCTTACTATCTCTAAATTTCTTGACCTTACACTAAGAATTTGACCATGCTCCCGATACTGGATTGAAGATTTTCTACATGGAAATCGTAGCCCATCGAGTCCCGAATCCAGAACATCTTACGGTTCCTCAATCGGATGTATAGATTGTGAGATATCGCGATTTTAGTACTGGCATATCGTGAATTTCTAAACCTGTACGGGATTACTAACCGGTATCTTGTACTGAGAATTCGACCATGTTCCCGATACTGGATCGAAAAACTTTTTACATGAAAATCGTAGCCTTTCGAGTCTAGATATCCAAAACATATTACGGTTTCTCAATCGGATGTATAAATTGTGAGATATCATGATTTTAGTATTGGCATATCGTGAATTTCTGAACCTGCACGGGATTACTAACCGGTATCTTGTACTGAGAATTCGACCATGTTCCCGATACTGGATCGAAAAACTTTGTACATGAAAATCGTAGCCCTTTGAGTCTAGATATCCGAAATATCCTACAGTTTCTCAATCCGATGTATACATTGTGAGATATCACAATTTTAGTATTGTGACTCTGAATTTCTAAAATGAGTGCGAACATCGAAACCAACGAAGAATGAATTTATACGGATAACTACTGTCTCTAGAATGTATCGTGTGAATATGCGTTAAAACCGGAAGAGAGTCTACTTTCTAGAATCTCTGACGGAATTGGATTTGTTTTTCTGTAACAACGGAAAAGTAAATTTGAATGCAGATATGTCAAGTTGTCTAAAAATTCATCTCTACGTTTTTGCATATAAACCCATTACTTTTCATATTTAATGAACTGAGTGTATTATTGTTCTTGTAATAATAACTTGCATAGATATAATAGGTTGATAGAATGCATTTTATACCACTTGATAATTCTATAATAACCACTCTCGATACATATACTCATTTTACGTCTCATGTCCATGATTACTGTCCTTGATATTTTCCTTGACTAAACTATTTGATTACACCGTTCCACTAGTCGTATCAACTGCATGTTCATAATTAATTATAAAAGAATAACAAGCCGGGGTTATAAGGGTATGACTTAATAGTGGACAATATAAGGGAGTATACTCGGAAGGGGGCCCGTGTTTCCCGAAATAGTGATTCTTTATTCTTGATTCTTGATTACACAATTCTTGATTACATAATTCTCGATTACATGATTCATGATTACATGTCTTGATACTATCACTGAAAGACCCGAGTATATAATCCTATAGAATTCACTACTTAAGTCTAAACGTCACATGATTGATATGCACCGAACTTGTGGTATGGGACACAGGATTGTGTGCATTAGATAAGTTAATAAAACAGATAAACTTGAGATCTTCACTAAGCATGATTCTTGATTACATGACTCTTAATTATATGACTCTTGATTCTTGATTATATAATTCTTGATTACATGACTCTTGATTACATGACTCTCGATCATTGATTACATGATCGATTAACAGAGCCTAGGTTATCAATTGCTTATATCTTGAAGTCTAGATTACACTAGTTACAGTTATTACTTACATGATCATATTGTCCCAGTTCCTTGCTTACTTCCATATTGTATTTGTACTTCTACTTCTTGTTTCTTCCATATTATATCTTGTTATATTACCCCTTTTTACTGCTTGTTGCTACTTGCTGCCCGAAACTTGCTCTAACGGGAACTTTTCTATTTTTCTTTGAGTTAATAATTATACAGGTACTGATGGACCCGACGAGCAGACTCTCTAGACGATCGTTGCTGCTTTCTTACTACTTCATGTTGTTTTTCTTTCAGTCGCTATTTTATCTAGTTGTTATAGCGAACTGCTTATCATATTACTTTAATTCTGGTACCTTGTACTCCCGGGCAACTTGACCCGATATTGATGTATTATCCAAATGATGGTTATTCTATTTTCAGCTCATGTGATTATTATATTTGCCTGCGTGAATGTGTTATAAAGATCTTGTTGAGCTTATAATTGTACAGCTTATGGATGATGTATATCATTCGCTGGGCCTCAGTTGCGTGACTGTATTTCTGTATAGTGGGAAGCGGGGCGTGACAGATGAGATTTGTAGGTTCGTGAGGAACTCACACAGGTTGACCCCTTCTTCTTCCTTGGTGATTTGTTGGCTCCTTGGTGCTCCCTTGTGACCTGCACAAATGTTCGAGACACCGGGATGGATCCCGACGACGAACCCTCCGACGATCAAGTCAATACATAGAAAAAGTCAAGGGAAAAAAGCTCAAGTGTGCAAGTGTGATCACCTTTAACAGTAGGAGGTAAGGGGGATTTTATAGTCGCCATGGGGATCCTTTTCAGGATGAGGGTAGATCCCTACTTCCCGATGTGGCTGGTTGGGGTTGGTTACACATATGATAGGGACAAACCAGGATTTGTTCCTATCCTGTTGGACTGGTCCCTAGCGGGTTGAGATTGTTCTCTGTCTACCAAATCCGTCCATGGGCTAGCGGGTCCAAGAGAAGAGGCCCGATGCCCGATTCGGACCTGTCTGTAGATGAAATTACCATTCTGCCCCTGTGACTTCAAGATTCGTGCCCACTTTGAACGGTTCCGATTTACCCCCATTTTTAGCCATATCACGAGCCCCCTACTCCCAAAGACTGTGTGTTACAGCCTTGTGGGAGTAGTTTTGTTGTTTTAATGGCGTAGAGGGCTTTATCGGAGTTCTCAACGGGTGTTCAAATCTTATATGAGGGGTGATGTTGCTCTTCTGAGCTGATAGCATGCTCAGTGTGGCTTCTAGGTTGCTCTGGGTTTTTGGTGATTTTTTTCGATTTTTATATCATTTGTTCGAACCATTTATTCTATTTTGCAAGGCGACGATTTACTCTCCGGGAGCACTAATTAATCGTTCTGGGCAAGAATCATCTATCCCGGGACTCAAAAATGTTCCCCTTGATTTATAATTATTTTTCAAAATTTTTAATTAATTTTCCAGAATTTTTAATCATTTTTCACAATTTTTAAATAAATAATCCGAATTAATAAAATAGAAAAAAGGGATTAATCGCCGTATTTATGACGTGGCCAAATCTAAACCCTTGATCATGCACTGGCAAGGAATTCTGGGTGATCAGATGGCCAGGAGAAAAGGGACTTCTCGCATCTTCGGTTCGGAACTACGCCTGTACGGCGATCAGGCATACGGTAAGGCGGATGCGCGGAACGGGGCACCGAGCTTGGAGGACAGTGCGTCGAACACAGCGAACGTTATGTGGAGTTTGGCGAACAGTGGGAAGGTGTTGACTGGTCGATGCTTTTTTTTGGTGTTTTCAGCTCGGAAATACGTCTGCTCAGATATGACGGTGAGCTTGGCGAACAGGGTGTCGAGCTTAGCGAACAAAATGGCGAGCTAGAAGAACATTGACTGGTCAACGCATTTTTTGGTATTTTCAGCTCGGAAACACGTCTGCTCGGATATGACGGCAAGCTTGGCGAACGGGGTGTCGAGCTTGGCGAACGAAACGGCGAGCACGAAGAACGTTGACTGGTGAACGCTTTTTTGGGTGTTTTCAGCTTGGAAACCCGTCTGCTCGGGTATGACGGCGAGCTTGGCGAACGGTGTGTCGAGCGATTCAGACGAAGCGGCGAGCTGGAAGGGCATTGACTGGTCAATGCATTTTTTGGTATTTTCAGCTCGGAAACACGTCTGCTCGGATATGATGGTGATCTTGGCAAACGGGGTGTCGAGCTTGGCGACCGAAACGGCGAGCTCGAAGAACGTTGACTGGCCAATGCATTTTTTGGTGATTTCAGCTCAGAAACACGTCTGCTCGGATATGACGGCGAGCTTGGCAAACGGAGTGTCGAGCTTGGCGAACGAAACGGCGAGCTCGAAGAACATTGACTGGTCAATGCTTTTTTGGGTGTTTTCAGCTTGGAAACCCGTCTGCTAGGATATGGCAGCGAGTTTGGCGAAAAGTGTGTCGAGCGATTCAGATGAAGTGGCGAGATGGAAGGACATTGACTGGTCAACGCATTTTTTGGTGTTTTCAGCTTGGAAACACGTCTGCTCGGATATGACGGCGAGCTTGGTGAACGGGGTGTCGAGCTTGGCAAACAAAACGGCGAGCTCGAATAACGTTGACTGGTCAACGCTTTTTTGGATGTTTTCAGCTCGGAAACCCGTCTGCTTGGGTATGACGGCGAGCTTGGCGAACGGTGTGTCGAGCGATTCAGACGAAGCGGCGAGCTGGAAGGGCGTTGACTGGTCAACGCATTTTTTGGTGTTTTTAGCTCGGAAACACGTCTGCTCGAATGTGACGACGAGCTTAGCAAACTGTGTGTCAAGCAATTCAGAAGAAGCGGCGAGCTCGAAAGGCGTTGACTGGTCTACGGATTCGAGCTTCTTCTGGTTGCTTCTTTTTTGTCGTTTCGTATTCTAACTGCCTAGACTTCTGTGCTTGTTGGGCCGCCTATGCTATGCGGCCCAGGCCCACCAAATTTTACCATAAATCTCCATCCCCTCTCTTTTTTACCTCACTTTCTCACTTTCACTTCACCTGAGATTTCTTCTCTTCGTAGCTTTAAGCGGAGCTTCCGGTGGTCTTTTCCGTTCTCCGACAAGCATTCCGACCGCAGTTGTCACTTCTCAGGTAATTTATTTTAATTTTAAGAGATGTCTAGGGTGTCTTCCGGCGAAGAGGCCTCCTCCTCGAGTCAGCCCGAAGTAGCCCCCCGGTCCACTCCTTCTTCGGTCAATAAGGGGAAGGCCCCCATTGTCCTGTCCTCTCCGGAAGTAGAAGAAGATCTCACCGTCGAAGGCGAAGGCGGCGAGGTGGCTCTCTCTTCGTCGGTAGTGGAATCGATAGTGGAGAAAGATCGGAGGATAGGCGCGTTCGGGAGACATTCGATCGCCGTGTCTACCATTGGGGGGACCCGGCAGTATGGTGCGGAGGAGTTACGGCGGGCGGAGCAAGGGTTGGCACCGTTTTATGAGGAGAACACTCCTAGGGAGCACACTGAGGCGAACGAAATCGTTAGTATCCTGAAGGAGTCGGACCTGCGAATTATCCGGATGTGCTTCATGATCCCTCCGGAGTTTGATCTCATGGTCCCTGGGCCAGGGATCAGGTCTTGCTCTTCGCTCCCCTCCGATACTTGTATTTTTTCCCTTCGACGCTTTCAATGCGGGGCTACGCCTCCCTCTACACCCTTTCATAAGGGCGGTGCTGCAATGGTATGAGGTACCCCCCATTAAGCTGATGCCGAACATTTGGAGGCACATCACGGGGTTCGTCCTTCATTGCTAGGCTGCCAGGATCGAATCTAGGCTCAGCGTGCTTCGCCGTTTGTACAAGATCCATCAAAAGACAAGGACGGAGTACCGCTTCTATCTTACCGCTCGGAAGGGCGTTAAGTTGGTCGACAATCCTGACTCCGTGAAGTGTTGGCGAGATAAATACTTCCTTGTTCGGGGTAAAAAGCCGTGAGACATTCCCACGGTGTGGAGAGAGGATGTGCCGAAGAGGGCGAAGATGGAGCCGACCTTGAGTTCCGAGGAGGACGGAATGGTCGGCATCCTCTTGGACCGGCCTACTATGCATTGGAAGGAGATCTCCGAGAAGAGCCTCTTTGGGGGAAGCCTTAGCCTGATGGACCCTAGTCCGAGTTCTCTTTCATCGATCGTACTTCCAAGTATTTTAGTAGTAACAAAATTCTAATCTTGTCCCCCCCCCCCTTTTTTTTCTCTTTTTGCAGGATCTACTGCCATGGACTTTGAGGATATTATGAATAGGCGATCAGCACTGAGTGACAAGTGAGTTAAGGAGAAAAAGAGAAAGCGCGCAGTTGCCAAGCTTACTCCGTCGAAGGCAGCACGAGTTAAAAGTGCCGCCGCCCCCGTTGTGGACTTGGAAACCGTCCCCAGTCTTGTTACTCCATCGGTGAAGGAACTCGACTGTTCGGCTATGCTCGCCCTGACAGCTCCGCCTCACACGGTGGCGGCCGAGGTGATACTGATGGACAAGCTGAAGAGAATCTTCGTGCCAGATTGGCAGGTTCTTAGGCACAAAAGTTTCCTCGGAGACTAGACGAGTTGCATGGATGTCGTCCGCAGCATCGCCACGCCCAAGGATAAGGCGGCGATGGAGCACGGGACAGTGGGTGACTCGGCCTTGGAGATCACCAAGGTGCTGATGATGGTAAGCCTCAATCTCCTGCTCGACCTTTGTCTTCTTTATTCGCCCTTCTCTTGAACCACTGCTCTTCTCGCAGACGATCTGTCATTTCAGTCACCTGATGAAACAAGTGGCGGAGCAGAAGAAAGAGCTGAAGGCTCTGCAGGATCGGGAGAGGGTGGAGCACTCGAAGGCCAAGAGAGAGGTAGAGGCGGCCGCTCTCAAGGCAAAAATGCAAGCCACCGAAATCAGGCTTCTGGAGGAGGCACTGGCGAAGGCGAAGGACTCCGCTGCTACGGAGAAGGAGGAGATGGCTCAGGAGAAGGCTGCGCTCGAGATGGACATGGCGGTGAAGGAGGCTAAGGCCGCATTGGAGAAGGAGGCGATCGGCTATTTGGAGCGGAACATGCGAACGGCCTACGCCAAGGCGCTGAAGGATGTCGGCGAGCGTATCCCCGACTTTGATTGTTTGGGGTATTTCTTGTTCCCCGAAGAGGAAGGGGCAGAGGCTGAAGGAGGAAACGACGCTGCCGATGAGGAGGACGTAGTGACCGAGACTCCGTTGGCGATGGCGCCGGTGTCAGAGACAGCTGAGGGCGGCGAAGGCGACTTAGCGCTCGTGGTTCCATCCGCTGAGGTGGACACTCAACTCCCTTAGTAACTTTTCTATGTTTTAGTCGTGGTTCTTCATCTAGGGTCTTTTGTACTGATGCCTAATAGCGGACTGGCCACCGCTCTTTGTACTTGAGTTTTTTAATGAAAGACTGACTTTTGGTGAAAATCGACTAAGTGTTGGGGCTTGAGTTGTTTCATATGTGAGCCATTACTATGGGTGTTTCTCGAGCTCAGCATTGTTGTGTTCTTGCCTTTCATATCGCCGAGTTGTGTCAAAGGGTCGAGGCATCGCTGAAGATGGTAGCGGCTGAGGCCTCTCGTCTTCGGATTGACTTAGGAGCAACGAGGTTGGCCCTCTCTCGTAGTCGAGAGAGGCTTCTGAAGAGCGAGGCAAAACTAGGTCATCACAAACTAATGCTGGAGCGGCGCAACTCCGAGTTGAAGCGACTAAAGAAACGAGCTCGAGAAGTGCCCCCTGAAGGGGAGGTGGAGTCACTTCGGCAGACCCTATTCGACGTCAGTGCGGAGAGAGATGGTCTGAAGAACGTGGTGCTCGAGAAGAGCTTAGAGGCGGTGCAGCTTTGGCAAACTATCATTGAAGCTTCTCGTGTGGGTGGTACGAGCAGAATTACTCGCTTACAAGTCAAGGTAATGGATGATTTGCTGAAGGAGCACGTCATTGAGTTAGAGGTGGAGGTTCACCGACTACAACATTTTTCGGAGGGGAGCAACATCAGGATCACATCTTGCTCTCGAGATGAGTACTTGCAGGGACGATCGTTCCACGAGTTAGTGTTACGTTCGCCTCCCATCCCAGGGTGTCCCGGGGATGCTCAAAGCGGAGTTGTTGGTTCGTCGAGTGGAGCCTTAGCCGGCTCAACGCTCAGAGACACAACTAGACTCGTCGGCTTGGGGATCTCAACGGGTGCGGGGTCACAGCAACAAAATGTTCGCCGTCCCCGTTTGTCGCTCAAGAGGAGTATCCCACTACCTAAGAGGCGTTGAAGTAGTCTTGTACTTTTGGCTTCTCAAGTTTTGTAATTCGTCGTAAAGATGAGTAGTTGGTCGTGTAATTTGACTTGTTCCTCAAACTTTACAGAAATTATACTTGTTTTTTGCACTTGTGTGTTTTGTTAGCATTTATGGTTGTCGATAGTTGTAGGAGCACTCCTGAATGGCGAACCACTTGTTACTTGTTTATGAGCGAGTGGTAGAAGCGGAGTCGAGCCAAGTGTTGGACTCCGAACTCATCATTTAAAAGAGAGAGTCAACAGTTGTGGGAGCAATTCAGAATGGCGAACCACTTCTTACTCGCTTGTGAGCGAGTAGTAGAAGCGGAATCGAGCCAAGTGTTGGACTCCGAACTCATCGTTTAAAAGAGAGAGTCAACGGTTGTGGGAGCAATTCCGAATGGCGAACCACTTCTTACTCGCTTATGAGCGAGTAGTAGAAACGGAATCGAGCCAAGTGTTGGACTCTGAACTTCGTCGTTTAAAAGAGAGAGTCAATGGTTGTGGGAGCAATTCTGAATGGCGAACCACTTCTTACTCGCTTATGAGCGAGTAGTAGAAGAGGAATCGAGCCAGGTATTGGACTCCGAACTCGTCGTTTAAAAGAGAAAGTCAACGGTTGTGGGAGCAATTTCGAATGGCGAACCACTTATTACTCGCTTATGAGCAGGTAGTAGAAGCGGAATCGAGCCAAGTGTTGGACTCCGAACTTCGTCGTTTAAAAGATTTTTTTTTTTTTGCTGAGGAGTTTGACTACCCCAGAAATAGAGAATTTGCTAGGTAGAGTTAGTTTACTCAAAAGATAGGGAGGTTGTGAGGGGAAATTTCTCTTCATTGGAAATAACGGGCGGCTGCTTCTAAGTTACAGACCGCCTTTACATTTTGATTAAAAAGAAGATACAAGTGAGGTTTTTGCAATCCTGGAGAAGTTGCTTGGAGCGGCATTTAGACACCCTCTCGGTACTTCATCAGGTTCTCGGCATTCCAAGTCCTTGGCATCTTCCTGTTCTCCAGGTCTTCGAGTTGATACGCGCCCGGGCGTATAACTCTGGAGACCTTATATGGTCCTTCCCAATTGGGTGCCAGCTTGCCTCTTTTGCTTGGATCCGAAATTGATAACTTTCTCAGCACTAAGTCCCCTTCCTTTAGGTTGTTCGGTCGTACCCTCTTGTTGTAAGCTTGAGTGATCCTACGACGGTAGGTCTCCTGGTGGATTGCGGCTCTCTCGCAGATCTCGTCAATGATGTCTAGGCAGTTGCGAAGCTGGTTCGCGTTCTGTGCCTTGTTGTAAGCTATGAGTCAAGGTGAAGGCAGACCCACCTCCAAAGGGATAAGAGCTTCTGATCCGTATGTGAGGTTGAAAGGGGACTCTCCTGTCGGAGTTCTTTTAGTGGTGCAATAGCTCCAAAGCACATTGGGGAGTTGTTCGACCCATAGCCCTTTGGTGGACTTGTCGAGCCTCTTCTTCAAACCTGAGAGGATTTGTCGGTTCGCGTTCTCCGCTTGGCCGTTGGAATGGGGGTGCGCTAATGAAGAGAACCGCTGTTGAAACCCAAGGTTGGTGCAAAAGTCGTGGAAGGCTGCTCCCGTAAATTGGGTTCCGTTGTCGGTTACCAGAATGCGAGGTACCCCGAACCGACAGACAATGTTCTTCCAAAAGAACTTCTGTACCTTGTTCTCAGTGATCGTTGAGAGAGTTTCGGCCTCTATCCACTTGGAGAAGTAGTCTATTGCTACCACCAAGAACTTCAGTTGGCTTGGTGCCGGAGGGAAAGGTCTGAGCAAATCCACCCCCCACATTATGAACGGGATTGGGCTTGCCAAGGAGGCAAGTTGTGCTTGGGGCAGGCGACGGATTGGGGCGAATTTCTGGCAGGAGTCGCACTGGCGGGCGTACTCCTCGGAATCACTTAGTAGTTTGGGCCAGAATTACCCGTAGTTCAAAACCTTCTGGGCAAGGGATATCGCTCCCAAGTGCGCAACACATAGACCATCATGGGCTTCCCTTAGGGCGTAGAGCGCTTCTTCTGGGGAGAGGCATCTCAGATAGGGCCGACCATCGACCTGGTTGTAGGAGCGTTTGTACATGACCCCATCCAGGAGTGTGTACCGCTCTGCTCGTGTCCTGATCCTCCTTGCTTCTTTCGGATCTTCGGGAAGGAATCCATCCCGGAGGTAATCGAGGAGGGGCTTCATCTAGTTTTCCCCAAGTGTTAGGGGGTAGGCTTCCATTGGCTCCGAGCCATCTTCGTCGATGCTTGGTTTGAGAAGGACCTCTATTAAGACGGTCCGTTCTAGACCTTGGAGGGACGAAGAGGTGAGCTTAGAGAGGGCATACGCTTTCATGTTTTCCTCTCGGGGAGCCCACTGGAGTTGAACATCTCTGAATAGATCTAGAAGCTCCCTCACCTTCGCCAAGTACCTAGCCATGCGGTCGTCTCTCGCCTCGTACTCCCCGGACACTTGATTGACCACTAACTGAGAGTCACTGAAGACCCTTACTTGTTCGGCACCCGCCTTGCGAGCCAAGCAAAGCCCCGCAACTAGGGCTTCATATTCAGCCTCATTTTCTTATGCCGGGAAGTTGAGGCGGAGGGAGTACTGGAGGACGAAAGCATCGGGGCTAGTTAGGATGACGCCGGCCCCGCTTCCATCGGCACAAGAGGACCTGTCCACATAGACCGTCCAGACAGAAGGGTCGATAGGCGATTCGCATGAGTCGGGGATGGTGTTCTCCACGATGAACTCGGCTAGAGCTTAGGCCTTTATTGCCGTCCTGGGCTGGTAGCTGATGTCGTGCTGACTTAGCTCGATGGACCACTTCATGAGCCATTCGGAAGTCTCCAGCTTATGGAGAACCTATTTCAGCGGTTGGTCGGTAAGGACGACCACCGGATGGGATTGAACGTAGGGACGGAGCTTTCGGGCCGCCATGACCAAGGCGAGTGTCATCTTTTCCAGTTTCGGATAACGGAGTTCGGCATCACGGAGCACCTTACTTATGTAATTGATCGGCTTTTGCGTCTTATCCTCTTCCCTCACGAGGACCGTGCTGAGCGTCTGCTCCGAAGCTGCGAGGTAGAGGTAGAGGACCTCTCCAGGTGCCGGCTTACTCAGGAGCAGGGGGTTGGATAAATACTCTTTGAGCTTGTCAAAGGACTCCTGCTGCTGCGGCCCCCACTCGAAGCCTTTAGCCCCCTTGAGGGCTTTGAAGAAGGGGATGCACTTTTCCTCGGACTGTGGCGAGGCGCCCCATGAGCCTCTGCACCTCTTTGACTTTGGAGGAGGAGCCATTTTGAGAATGGCTTGGATCTTCTCGAGTTTGGCCTCTATGCCCCTCTGGCTGACCATAAACCCCAGAAATTTGCCCGATGAGACACCGAATGCACACTTGTTCGGGTTTAGTCTCATATTGTGCCTCCTGAGCACCTCGAAGGCTTCTTGAAGGTCGAGGGTGTGATCCTGCTCTCGAGTGCTCTTGACCAACATGTCGTCAACGTAGACCTCAATATTTCGGCCAATCTGGTCTTGGAAGACCTTATTCACCAGGTGCTGATAGGTAGCCCCCGCATTTTTCAAGCCGAAGGGCATAACACGATAGCAGTAGAGGCCTTGGTCCATCATGAACGAGGTCTTTGAGATGTCGGGTAGGAACATCCTGATTTGGTTGTATCCAGAGAAAAGCTGAGGAGCTCGTGCCCGAAAGTTGCATCGATCAGGGCATCGATGCTGGGAAGAGGAAAGGGGTCCTTCGGGCATGCCTTGTTGAGATCAGTGAAGTCAATGCATATCCTCCAACTTCCATTGGCCTTCTTGACCATTACCACGTTGGAGAGCCACTCAGGGTAGTTCACCTCCTGAATAAAGCGGGTATCGAGGAGTTTCTCAACCTCCTCCTTGATTGCCTGTTGTCTCTGGGGGCAAACTTTCGCCTCTTCTGCTGGACAGGCTTGATCTCAGAGGTGACGCTCAGATGGTGCATTGAGAGCTCCTCTGAGATCCCAGCATGTCTGCTGGAGTCCATGCGAAGAGGTCTCGATTCTCCCGTATGCACCGGGAGATATCTTGCTTTATGGAGGGGGGAGAGCTTTGTTGACGCGGAACATCTTAGTGGTGTCTTCTTCGAAGAAGGCTACTTCCTCCATTTCGTCCACGGGCTCGGAGATAGTTTGGCCGCCTTTCTGAGGAAGTTCAAGCGCTTCCAAAAAGAGAACCAGATCCCCCATCGAGGTCATATAACACTTCCGAGCCGCTTCTTGGCTTCCCCTCACTTCTCCCACTCCTGAGGAGGTGGGTAACTTCATTTTCATGTGGTAGGCTGAAGGGATGGCTTGAAGCGCGGCCAACCCTGGTCTACCCAGGATAACATTATAGGCGGCCTTGACATCGACCACCATGAAATCCATTTGCCCCGTGCGAGTTGTGGGGGTATTTCCAGACGTTACGTTAAGGATTATAATTCCTTTGACCGTAACCCGGACCCCGGTGAACCCGTGGAGAGTGTAGCCGGCGGGCTTGAGCCGGTCCTTGGATAGCGGGAGGCCCTTGAAGGCCTCCAAGAAAAGGATGTTGACGGAGTTACCGTTATCTTCCAAGACGCGACGAACTTCGAAGTTTGCCATGCAGAGATTGATGGCGAGGGCGTCGCAGTGGGGCGTGCGAATGCCCTCCAGGTCCCTATCGGAGAACGTTACCGGGACTCCGAGGCCCTTTGGGGGAGGATGGCTCTGCACGGAGTTAACCTCCCTTACGAAGGCTTTTCAGGAGGAGTTGGAATCTCCCCCATTGGGCCCCTGTGTATCAGGTGCAAGATGCCCTCTACTTTGGCCTCCGGAGTCTCGGTGCACTGCTCATTTTGCCTGTTAGCCCCCCGAGGCGGCGGGGGCAGATCGGCTCGGTCCCTTTTTACGAACCGGTTGAGTTGCCCTTTCTGAATGAGGGCCTCGATTTCATCCTTCAAGGCCCAACATTCATCTGTGTTGTACTCGTGGTCCCGATGGAAACGACACCGCTTACTCCGGTCCCACTTCTTTGCTGGTGTATTCATCCTTGGGGGAGGCGGTAGGAGGCCATCATTCCCTAATTCCATGAGGATGGCAGATACACTTGCATTAAGCAGAGTGAATTTCTCTAACCGAGGAGGAGGACGCCGCTGACCCCCATTGTCTTTTTGGAGTTTCTTAGCTCCTTCTTCTTCTGCACCCTTTCGCTTGTTCGCAGAAGATGAGGCCTCGAAGGTAGGGCAGCGGACGGCTTCTTCCGCTCAGATGTACTTCTCGCTCCAAAGTAGGAGCTCTGAGAAGTCCCGAGGGGGCTTCTTGGCGAGGGACGCCCTGAGGTCAGTATTGAGGACGTTGGACTGGAAGGCGATGGTGGAGACCGAGGGATCCAAAGAAGTAATGGACCTAGCCTCGGCAGTGAAGCGTTTGACATAACCCCTTAGTCGTTCGCCCTTCTTTTGGCTAAAGAACAATAGGGTGTCGCTCGTCTTCTCGGCGCGCCGACTGCTCACGAAATGCATGAGGAAAAGACCCTCGAACTGGTCGAAGGAGAAGATAGATGCTGGCGCAAGCCGAGAGTACCATTCCCAAGCCGGCCCCTTGAGTGTGGCCAGGAAGGTCTTGCAAAGGAGGGAGTCGGGTGCATGGTGGATCATCATTAGAGTTTTGAAACTCTCAATTTAATCTGCGGGGTTCGACTCCCCGGTATAGGTCTCGAAATGTGGAGGCTTGAAGTTGTCGGGAACTGGAGCTTCCATAATGGTACGTGAGAATGGGGGCCTGCTCGGACGAAGGTCTCTTGCATGTCGCCCCTCGTCTCGGTTGAGCTGGTTGAGGCGCTTCTCCATCTCGTGGAGACGGCGGTAGATCGAGTCCTCCCTCCGGTCTTGTCTGGCCGAGCCTCGGGACTCGTTCTTATGTCGAGGAGGGTTGGGGCTGCACCGGTGATGGCTAAGAGTAGAGGCAGACTGACTGATAGACGGGGGTGACTTAGGGTAGGGCGAGGACTATGGGAGCGGCGGTGGCGATCGAGAGAAGGACGGCAGTGGCTCGCAGCCTGCCTAGGGCTTCAGGAGCGGCGAGGATGGTGAAGAGCCGGTCGAGGACTACGGGAGCGACGAGGATGGTGTGGAGGCAGTCGAGGACTACGGGAGCGGTGAGGATGGTGATGGGCTGGCAGAGGACTGGGAGCCCTACGGCCATTATTGGGGACAACGTTGAGAGCCCGGAAGACCGCCTCCTGGAATTGCTGGAATTCTTCCCTTGTGACGGGGGCCTCCTGCTCATGATGGTCCCGAGGTGCATGGCAACCTGCCGGGAAACGGCTCCGTCTTGGGCAATGTTGGGGAGACTCTCTCTGTCTACGGGGAGAGTTGGACCCCCCTCGGTTGGATCGGCGTGGCGAACGGTCCCTGGCCTGCACGGGCGAGGGTTCGACTCTTGGGCCCGCCTCTCCTCTAGATGGATACGGAGATCGGGTCCATGCTCAGTCTGCCAATTGTTGATAACGTTCCGCAGATCCTTTGGAGTGGGGGGAGTATAGGAAGCCATGGAATCGGTGTCGGCATTGTGGATGGAGACTCGAACCTGATGGACAGGTTACTTGTGGCGACTCCGTCGAGAGGGTTCCCCCACTGCAGCATAGGGTCCCAGAGGCTGCTGGATGGACTGCGGAGCCAGAGGATCAAGCTGCTGGGTTGGTTGGTCGGGATGGGGGAGATCCCCCTGCAGAGGAGGAGGAGGAGGATGAGAAGAGGTTGTCCTTCGGTTGGATTTTACGGGTCTCTTCTTGGGAGGCATGGCTGGGAGTAGCATGGGTTGAAGGAGGAAGACGAGATTGCTTGTCGAGTGAGTTTCCACAGACGACGCCAATCTGTTACCGCTGAATTCGGGTATGGGGGCAATAGATGAGATTTGTAGGTTCGTGAGGAACTCACACAGGTTGACCCCTTCTTCTTCCTTGGTGATTTGTTGGCTCCTTGGTGCTCCCTTGCGACCTGCACAAATGTTCGAGACACCGGGATGGATCCCGGCGACGAACCCTCCGACGATCATGTCAGTACACAGAAAAAGTCAAGGGAAAAAAGCTCAAGTTTGCAAAGTGCGATCACCTTTAATAGTAGGAGGTAAGGGGGGTTTTATAGTCGCCATGGGGATCCTTTTCAGGATGAGGGTAGATCCCTACTTCCCGGTATGGTTGGTTGGGGTTGGTTACAACCATCCCCATAAGATAGGGACAAACCAGGATTTGTTCCTATCCTATTGGACTGGTCCCTAGTGGGTTGAGACCCGTTCTCTGTCTACCAGATCCGTCCATGGGCTAGCGGGTCCAAGAGAAGGGGCCCGGTGCCCGATTCGGACCTGTCTGTAGATGAAATTACTATTCTGCCCCTGCGACTTTAAGATTCGTACCCACTTTGAACTGTTCCGATTTACCCCCATTTTTAGCCATATCAAATATATATAGTACATATATATACAACATCAGTATTACGAGAAATAAGAAATAAGAATGAGCTACTATATGGATAATATTGTTGATGCTTATTTTGGTGTGGGAGCAAACACATAGCGAGTTTATATTTGAAGGAAACTATTAAAGATCTGACATTTGATCGTTGTCGTGATAAATAGTTAGAGCTCCTAAGACTAGATCTGGATCGTTGCACCGTGATCTGAATCCGACGGTTACTGATGCAGCCGATGGACCTGCAAAAAGCCTGAAACACCGGTGGCGGCCCTGACGGCAGACCCTCTGACGCTTAAGTCAGAACTAGAGAGCGAAAGAGAGTTTGAGAGAGATATTGCGAATTAAATTCTAACTAAGGAGGGGGAGGGTATTTATAGGTCTGATAAACATTTTATGAGATTGAGATGAAATTGTTAGATTGAAATGAATCAATTATCTCATGTTGATTATTCCCCTTAAGAGATAAGACTCTTCTGTTTAAGGATAAGAGATTTGAGTTATAGCCCTCATGGGCTGGGTATCTCTCCTAATGAGCCTAGGCACTTTTAATGGGCTTAAAAGCAACTCATGTCTTGTAAAGGAGTCTAAAGAAGGCAGACTAGTTCAAGAGCCCCGTTATGATTAATCTGCCTGTAGAAACTTTAGGATCTGTGCATGAATCATATGGCCCTAATTTACTGTAATTTTCATCATTATCATAAGTCCCCCACTTCCGGAAAACAATTTTTTGGGGCTTTCGAGAAGTAGTTCGCCTTATTTCAGAATTTTGGGATACAATTTTAGCTTTCAGAGATATTTGGAGATTCCTGGAACTGCTCAGAAGCTTCTGGAGGCGACGAATGTTTTCCTGAAGTTTTTCGAATGTTTCTAGATTTTTCCATAATTTTTGGATTTTAAATAATTTTCCCCCAATTTAAAATTACTTTTTCAAAAAAATTACTTAAATATTCAAAATTTCAATTATTATTCGGAAATATTAATTGATTTCCGAATTTAATAATAATTTTTGGAATTTTTAATTCATTTTTTGAACTTTAATTGATTTTTTGAGATTTTTAATTGAATTATCACGCGTGGCATGCAATTTAAAGCAATCAGGGGCATTGATCAAGAAGAGCTCGCCCGCTGATGTGATTGACCGCTCGTGATGAGATCGATGATATCGTTGAGGCGCAGGGGTGACATGGCAAAAGCAAGCGCGTCCATCAGACTCGAGCTCACATTTCGAAGAGATTCAGAGGTCGAGAATCGAAGTGAATCAGTATGGGCAAAGCACGTGACATGACGAGAACTCGCACGTCCATCGCACAAGCGCTCGAACTTCTGAGCGATCCAAGGGATGAAAGTGGGCGAGGACCCCTCGGCTCGGCTGACTATTTCACCGACCTTGAGATTAGCGAACTTGGGGCTTAGGCACTTTTGGAGCTCGTTGAAGCCAATGTAGGGAGTTATAAGGTCGGCAAAGCTTATTGTTGAGCCCAACTAAGGTTGGAGCTTGGCAAAGTGGTTGTAAATGCCCCTGCCCTTAGCTCAGAAAATTTATACAATTTAGAAGACAAATTAGTTACTATGTAGTACAACTGCCCACCACAAGCTGCCTCTCAAAAGGTGGTTAACCGAATTGGTGACTCTTGATCATAGGCAATAGTATTTGATATGGGACTACCTGGATGAGCACGGGCCTAGTGCACTCTCAGGCATACTTACCAGCTCACCCACTCTTAGCCACACTCGATGTCGAAAGTCGGCTCTGATACCATTTGTAACGCCCCTGCCCTTAGTTTAGACAATTTATACAATTTAGAAGACAAATTAGATACTATTTAGTACAACTAACATTTATATATTATTTTATTCAAATAATCTCCCGATATGGGACTAAATTCACTCACAACATTCTCTCCCCCCGAGAGAAATACAGCACCTTGGGTGCCACGTCATTGAGAAAGAGAGAACATCATCTCACAATTTCTGGGTGGGCTCCCGGCAGGCCACGTCACCTTAGGGTGGCGTCATCACCCCCATCACAAAGCACACAACACTAATTGTGCTGTTTACTCTCACGTGGGACCCCCCCCCCCCTACTATCACATTTCACTATTATTTACAAGTACGCCATTCATGCATATATTATCAAACAACCAACTCATTATACTTTCAACATATATTATATATTTACACCCATATCGGTAAGATACATGAATTAAATAATATATAAATACTATTGCCTATGATCAAGAGTCACCAATTCGGTTAACCACCTTTTGAGAGGCAGCCTGTGGTGGGCAGTTGTACTATACTATAAATAATTTGTCTTCTAAATTGTATAAATTATTTGAGCTAGGGGCAGGGGCATTACAAATGGTACCAGAGCTGACTTTCGACACCAAGTGCGGGGCAGATAGACCCAGTCGGGCTGTGGATTTCGAAACTGTGGTGCCTCAATTAAATCCGGAATTATGATTGATCGGGCGATGGATTCTGGGATCATGATTAATCGGGCAGATAGGAGAGCAGCTCATTAAATTCGGGAGTATGATTGATCAGGCGGTGGATTTCGAGATCATGATTAGTCAGGCAGATAGGAGAGCAGATGCCCTACATCGGTTAGAAAGGAGATCCTATACTAGATTGTGCATGCCCCGTGCTCAGCGAGGACGCTGATTTATGAAGGGGGGTGTATGTAACACCCCGTAATTTTCAAAGAGTATAAATATATATAAATATATGTGAAAAATAAATTTGCCAGTTTGGTATAAGAGCTATGGAATATGTTGTAATTAAATGAAAAATGAATGGAGGGAGGGGTGGCACGTTGAAGTCAAAGCAGCATGAAAATGTTGTGCCGCTGTTGTCTTCAAGTGGGGTCAGCAGCTTGCTGACGTGGCTTGATGTGGGGGCCCACCATGGAAACTGTGTTGTACACGGGACTAAGTAGAAAAGAGGAGGATTAGAATTATCCCACATCTGGAGTAAACATGAATAAAATAATATATAAATACTATTGCCTATGTTCAAGAGTCACCAATTCGGTTAACCACCTTTTGAGAGGCAGCCTGTGGTGGGCAGTTGTACTACATAGTATCTAATTTGTCTTCTAAATTGTATAAATTGTCTGAGCTAGGCGCATGGGCGTTACAGTGGTGATAGAGCACGATGAGGCTCTATTATAGGCGATGGAGCTCGACAGCGAAGGTTGGGAGCTCGGCGATGTTGAGCTCGACGAGAGAGGAGCTCGGCAGAGGAGTTCTCAAGTTGGAAGATGGCGAACTTTAGATCTCGGTGAATCTTCGGAGACGGAGCTCGGCGACGCCAGGGGGAGCACGGCAAATATTTTGAGCTCGGCGGAGTTGCCGTGAGCTCTTTCGAGCTCGGCGAAGCTTTTTGGGGTGTGTTTTTTTGTCTACCATCTTTGGAGTTCCCTTCACCTTGGAGCATGGCAACTTAGGGACCTCGGTGACTTGTGGAGCTTGGTGAGCTGCTGTTCTTCGAGGTGGCGAGCTGATTTGGCTTTAGTTTTGAAGCTTTGTTGATGAACAATAACAAACAAAGCCCACTTTTGAAGCTTTAGTCTCAGGTTTGAAAGTGTAACGCCCCGAATTCCAAACAAAACCGAATTCGAGATTTCACAGGATCTTTACACTTCACTTCGTACAATTTTACAAAAAAATTTAAACTTTTTATCATACATCAGAGTTCTTTACACTTTGTTTACACAGCGGAAGATAAAACGAAATACAACAATGAAAATAAATACAACTTGTACAACTTTATCAATGTAATTAATCAACAGCATGATAACATCTTTACTTCTTCATGAAAAGTCCAGTTCCTGCATAATAAGCTGACAACACGTCAGTTATTTATAATTGACGAAAATGTTATACTCGGCCATCTTCTCTATGCCGTACATATAACGATCTCAATACTTTAACAAACCAAAAATTTGAATGAACAATAAAGTGTCAAAAGTGATTATTCTAAACATGTAAGTGTATGCGATGCCTTAATGCCTAATGCACACATTTTTATACTAAGATGACACTAATGCATACTTGTTCGGATTCTATGCATTCCATACTACATATGTCCGAGGGCAAGCACCTACGTACTCCACAAAAAAGGGTTCGATCCATCGCCATGAAAAACTACCCAGTAGTAAAACAAGGTTGAGACATTCCACAAGTATGGATCCCAGTCCCGAAGAACCGCCGCAGCAAGACCCCCGCCCTACTGTTATACCGACTCCTCATCGTGCAAATTTTCCGCAAGTGCCCCTCTAGCCCCGGTATACGTATATACTTTGGAGAACGGCAAACTATCTGCCGGACTATGCATAGCCCTGGATTTAAAATAAAAGCTCGTCTTCCACGAGACAACCACAGTTCCGGAGTACACCGCCCGACTGGGTCTATAGTCCCGGTGAACCGCCGCAGCAAGACCACCGCCCGACTATATAGAGAGCCCCACTTACGTTTGCCCAAGGTTTACCATATCTTCACTTATGTGCCTAGTTCTTAAGTTCAAGACATCAATAAATTTCCATACCTAGAATTAGTTTTACCTCCTACCGAACTTAATCAACAAAATACGAGATAGCTCCATGGCCATATCTCAAAATATATCTCAATTCTTTTCAATTCATTAGTTCCGGTACCCGAGGTCTCACTAACTCTAAATCACAACTTTTCATGTACAAGAAACCATGGGTACACATACCCTTCAATAAACATGCCTTAAACTTAGATATTCTTATCTTCAACTTATTCACAAATGATCAATGTCGTATTTTAGCACTTATTCATGGTTCACTTATGCAATTACAATTCAAAAATTGAACAATAATTCCTTTCTTGGACAAAAGATTCATCACTATAAATTTTATTAGCAATTTAAGCAATTCATATCTCAATTCACATTCTCCACAATTGTTTGTTTACACAAGGAAATTTTATAACTTGTTACATATTTTTTCTTCTTTTCAAAATAAGGATCATTTATCCAAATAATAATTTTGGATTCAAAAACTCATTTACTATTTCAAAGCCCATCTCAAAATATACAAGGAAATTTTATAACTATCTCTAGAAATTCTCTTTTCATTTTATATGAATAATAAAGTTTTATTCCAACTCTTTTTCATATCAAAAACTCCAATACATGAATAAAAACCCAAAAAATCAAAAGGGTAGCTCTGGGTTTCGAACCCAGGACCTGCCGATAACACACAACCAGTGCCCAAGTCCCAAACCCACTAGCCACCAAGTCCATTTGGACTTGTATCATAAACCGAAATAAAAACCCCCTTATACACTCTGTACAGGTTCGAATTTTAATTGAGTGAACCAAAATAAAATGTTGCTTCAAGTTTCGAACCCAAGATCTCTTACAAGTAGTGCTCTGTGGTGCACTGGCTAACCAGTAAGTCCAAGTGTGATTATTGTTTAGGAGTTATATTAATACACTTTTATTCATACTGTTTTGACATTGGTTCATTTTCGCAAAACTCATTTATCCAAAGATCCAATATTTTAGGATATTGAAATAAACTTTTCTTTTGACTGAGATGAATTTTAAAGCAGCAACCAACAAGTTTCAATTCCTTTTAAAAATATATATTCCCATTTTAAAATAGTTTCCCTTTTCATTTTTACATACTAATTTTCATTTTTTCTCAAAACTCGCATTTAAGAATCATATTGAATAAAACTAGTTTACGTAGTCCATTATACTAATTGAAATTTTGTAATAAAACCAAACATGTCTCTTACACATCCATGAAATCTCGAGGAAAATTCTTTTATGCAAAAATTTATATTTTCAATGACAATATGCAATAGTTGACACATTTCATGGTAATAATTCAATTTATCTTTGTTTCTTTCTTCTTTCAACTTATCATGGTATTAAAGCATAAATTTAATATAACTGTACACTTCTAAAATTTTCATCCAAATCATACATTCGACACATACAAAATTACAAGCATACTAACATGATTCTTAGTATTGGTTCTTTTGTCAAAATTATTATTTCTAATTAACATGGTGGCTATTATTTACTTAATCACAACAATATTGTTCTCATTCATGGCATATTACTCTAGCATGAATTTTATCTACACATTTATCATCAAATTCAATTTATACTACTCATTTATAACATTTAGCATGCATTCTCTACATTAGAATGTAAGAAATCGCCCACTTCTATAAAGAATGAAAATAACCGAGTCCAACTAGCACTTTCTTGTCCTTCTCCTCCTAACAAGCCTCCAACTGCACAAAGGTACTCTCTTCTTTCTTTCTTTTTCTCTCTTTATTTTTGTTTAGTTTAGGTGTGACAAGAGAAGGAGAAATGAGGGTGTATTTATAGGTCACTGTGAGGGTTCAAATTGCAAAATTATCTACCTAATAAATTACTCAACTTAATTCTCCAACTCTTCAATATCCTAACTCCCATAACTCCCAACTCTTCACCACTCCACCTCTTCAAAAACCTAACCCCCAACCCCTTCAAGTTCAAAACCGAATTCTAAAATGCATACTTGACCAAATCAAATTCATTTCCGATATAATTCATCACCGGAATTCCAAATAAGACCATCTGTAATTTCTATCCTATTTAAATCAAAGATGGAAAAATAATCTGAATTAGACATTCCACCCAAGTTTATAAACATCAATTAATTAAATGCATTTATAATTAAAAATCACAACGTGCTAATTTTAATTATTAAGGTTTTATCTAATTTCATGACAAGGAAACGATCCCAGCCTCTCCTCTTCCAAACCGGCCAACTCCTACACTTCCACACGTGCACGTGTTGTGCACTAGTGCACACACATACACAAAATTTAATACAATTCCTATAGTTTCAAAATGTGTATTAAAAGTTGTTACCTGTCATGTGTGAGTCCATGCACAACTTAAAATTGGATTTTATTAATGGGCTTGTTTTTTAATTAATTTAATTATTTAGTCTAGTGGGCTAGAATCAAATCTTAGGTTCATGGGTTTAATAAAAGGCTAAATAAAAAGACTATGCATGCTAAAATAGTAAATGAGAGTAAGAAAAATAAAGATGGAAAAATATTAAAGATAACAAAAATACAATATGAGAAAAATATATTTATTAATTTTTATATATTCTACGACGTAATCACTACATATATAGAAAACACGTGCATTACACGTGCAAAAGTATTTAGATCAAAATGCGAAAAATAAATTTCCGTTTTATAAAATATATTTGAATACCTAAAATAAATAATTTAAACACATAGAAAATATTACATGTAGCGGTGAAAATACATAATCGATACGTGCATCAAAAACACATAAAAAACACGTAAAAAATGCAAAGATTGAAATTTAATATTTTAGTTAATTTAAATAGGACAAAATATACGAGTAATGCATAAATAGTCAGAAATCATAATACGTAATGAAAACACATTACAAATATTACCAGTAATGGTACAAAATACACGTGCGTAACACACGAGGACAAAATTGTCATTTCTAATTTTGCGGGGTGTTACAGAAATCCCATATTTGGAGCTTGATGATCCCCTGGTTAGAGGCTTGGAGTTTGTGTTCGTTTTCCTCCGAAGTGGGTATTCAACTCCGAAGTTTTTTGTGGAGCTCAGGGTTTGGTTGCTTCAAAGTCGAAGTTCGGATGTCATCGAGCTAAGTTTTTCTTATCGAGGCTAGAGAGTTTTGCTGAGTTAGTGAGGAGCTCGGCGTTGGGTTTTCGAGTTCCTTCTTTGATGCCCTTTGTTGGTGAAGCTCTGGTGAAGCTCTGTTGTAGTCGAGTTGGAGCTAGGGATTTGTGATGAGCTTTAGGGTAGATTCTAATATTTTGTGCATGTATGTGATTATATATGTGTAAATGTATATATATGTGCAAATAAAGTTTTTATCTTTTACAATCCTTGGTTTATGGATCAACGAGTAGAATATCCTTTGGTGATCATAGCTTCTTGTATTAGTCAATTCGTTCTTGTGTTTGTCAATGAGTACAAACTTTTTTCAATCAAGCATTCTATTTGACCACTGATTTTGTCAATCAGGCGTCTCGTCACTTGTTTCGTTGAACCGTTCTTTCGTCGACCAAGCATTGTGTTGTTCGCTTATTTTGTCGAATGAGCATTTTGTTATTGAACGAGTGTTCCGTTGGTCAGGGAGTTAAGTGCTTTGATCATAGGATCTTGTATATGTAAGTGGCCCAGGAGAGCTGTTGCAGGAATAAACTTCAAAAGGCATTTAGAATGCAGACTTGCTGTTTGATTCCACCAAGTTTATTAACGCAAACTTGAGATGAAGTTGAACGTTTGAACTTGTTGTTTGCACCCAACAAGTTTGTAGAGGCAACTCTTGAGAGGGAGTTGGTCGTAAAGCTTTCCGTTTGATCCCAGCAAGTTTGGAGAGAAAACTCTGAGATAGAGTTAGTAGTAGAGCTCCCTGTTTGCGCCCGGCAAGTTTATAGCGGCAACTATGTGAAGAAGTTGAATGTTGAGCTTGCTATTGGTTCCCAAAAAGTTTTGCAAAGTCAACTCTAAGAAAGAGTTGAACATTTGAACTTGTCGTTTGTGCCCAACAAGTTTGTAGAGGCAACTCCTACGACGGAGTTGGTCGTAGAGCTTGCTGTTTGAACCCGAAAAGTTTGGAAAGACAATACTGAGACGGAGTTGGATGTACAGCTTGTTGTTTGATCCCAGCAAGTTAATAGAGAACTCTGTGACGGAGTCGTACGTTTGAACTTGTTGTTTGCGCCTAGTAAGGTTTGTAGAGGCAACTTTAAAATGGATTTGAATGTTGAACTTGCCATTTGATCTCGGCAAGTTTGGAGAGACAAATCTGTGATGGAGTTGGATGTGGAACTTTCCGTTTGATCCCAGAAAGTTTTGTAGAGGCAACTCTAGGACAAAGTTGATGTTTGAACTGTTGGTGTATGCCCTAGAGGCCAGTTGTGTATTGACATTACTAGTTTACATTGTATCATGATATTTATTTTATATATGAGGTATTTTATTTATTGTGTTATTTATTCTGATTAAATGAACATAATAAAGTCCTTAAAATAGTAGGTTCAATACCATGGGATATCAAGTGCATGACTTGATTGTGAGATCCTATTGGTTGTAATCAGAACACTATTCTTAAATGTTCCTAGTCAAGTATTATTGTGAATTAGGACAACAATAATGGATAGAGACTAGTTTGTACGTAGACTGATAACCATATCTCACGGGTCATGGATATGAGGTATGAAGTCTTCACATGGGTACATATTAGAATAATAATTAACTAGACTGATCCACCATGAGAATGCTGTATGGATTGTTACGTGAGTGTCATATGTGGTTCTCACAGTGACCATGGTGTATGTAGTCCTTTGACTTGAAGTCACTATGGTTCCCTACATGAGAAGTTATATGTTTTAATGTCGTCAGACGTTGTGTGTAATAAGGTGATTATAACGTCGACTATTGGATATACTACAAATCATGCGGAGGGATGTGAGTGACTTAGATAGGATTTGTCCCTCTTACATAACAGGAGCGATATCTATGGGCCCCTTGATTGAGTGAGACTGCAAAATACATGGCCATGCTCAAATGAGTCAATATAAGATATTGAGCTCATTTATTTTAGTAAGACTACTCTGACATCAAGAAATCAAAGATTGAACTATATAAGGGTGACACGCTCTATGCCTTGTTGTTAATTAACATATCTAAACAAATGGACTAGATTATATGGTAACATTAGTCACGAATAGGTTATGTCTAATCACTGACATTTACGTTACTTGAGTAGCAGTGATATATTGCTAGATACCGCTCACTGTTTATAATATTGTAATATGATGTTAGTATTACTGTCAACGTAACGGGAACCTATAGGGTCACACACTTAGAATGGATCGAAATTGGGATTTAAATTCATAAGATGAATTTAATTGGGGATCCAAGTAAGACTTGGACTCCTGATATTGGTTGGACATTTAATTAGATTAAATGGGCTGACCAAAGTTTAAAGGTCCACCCACGAATCTGAACCAGGTCAGATTGTGTGTCCAACAGCTTCAATACTCTCTTAGGGTTGATTTTCTACAGCTATATATATGATACGTATCTGTGGGAAAAAAGGACACATGAGAAAATCCTAACCGTCACAGAAATTATGAGAAAGAGAGATCGTGAGGAACATCCCCTTCCTACAGTTAGCATCACGGCGTGAGGAAAAGCTTGATTTGATCTGTTCATGTAGATACCATAGTGGCATAGCAATATTACAGTGCTTTGATCGACATTCATTGGAGACAGCAGATCCATCTTCAAGTTATAACTCCTAAACACGATTTTTTGTTTTTGCATGGATCCATGGCTAGATTTTGATATTTCTTTATAATTTTTTTACTGTGTATTTGATCCGAGTCTACCATCGAAATGTAACATGAACTTTCTTTTTGCGCTTAACAAGTTTTATAGAGGAAACTCTTAGATGGAGTTGATGTTCGAACATGCCGTTTGGGCCTAGAAAGTTTTGTAGAGGAAAATCTCAGACAGAATTGGATATAGGACTTGTCGTTTGATCCCAGCAAGTTTTGTGAGGCCACTCTGAGATGGAGTTGATGTAGAGCTTGTCATTTAATCCCAACAAGCTAAAAGATAACTCTTGTGACGGAGTTGGACGTTTGAACTTTTCATTTGTGCCAAGCAAGTTTTTTAGAGGCAACTCTGATACGGAGTTCAACTTTGAGCCTGTTGTTTGCGCCCAACAAGTTTGTAGATATAAATCTGTGACGGAGTTGGAAGTTTATGTTGTTGTTTGATCCTAGCAAGTTTGTAGAGACAACTCTATGATGGCATTGGATGCAGAGCCTATTGCATGAGAATAAGGGGTTGTTGGAAGGACTCGAGCAAAAAGTGGGGCATTAAACTCGTTGTATGAAGTTAACGAGTTATTGAGGAAGCCTAAGCGGAGAGCAGAGGGTTGAACTCGTTGTTTGGAGTCAACGAGTTGTTGATGTAGGTCGAGCGGAGAGCATGGTGTTGAACTCATTGTTTGGAGTTAACGAGTTATTGATGGAGCTCGAGCAGAGAGTTAGACTTGTTGTTTGGAGTCAATGAGTCATTGATAGAGCTCGAGTGGGGAGCAAAACATTGAACTCATTGTTTGTATTCAATAAGTTATTGATGGAGCTCGAGCGAAAAGTAGAGCATTGAACTCATTATTTGGAGTGAACGAGTTACTGACAAAGCTTGAGCGAAGAAGCTTTGAACTCGTTGTTTAGAGTCAACAAGTTGTTGGTGGAGCTCGAGCATTGAGCAGAACAATGAACTTGCAGTTTACAAGTGTCTATGGAGCTCGAGCAGTGAGCAAGTCATCGAACTCGTTGTTTGGAATCAACGGACTGTTGATGGAGCTCGAGCGGTGAGTAGGGCATCGAACTTGTTGTTTGGAGCCAACAAGTTGTTGATGGAGCCCAGGCAGTGTGCAAGGCATCGAGCTTGTTGTTCAGAGTGGAAGAGTTGTGATGGAGCTCGAGCGGTGAGCTGAGCATTGGACTCGTTGTTTGGAGCCAACGAATTATTGATGGAACTCGAGCGATGTGCAAGGCAACAAACTCGTTCAGAGTCAATGGGTTGCTTATGGAGCCTGAGCGAAAAGCGAGCTTTGAACTCATTATTTGGAGTCAACAAGTCGTTGATGGAGCTCAAACATTGAGCAGAACATTGAACTCACTGTTTGGGGTCAACAAGTTGTTGTTGGAGATCAAGCAATGAGCTGAGCGTTGAACTCGGTGAGTTGTTAATGGAGCCTGAGCGAAGAGCAAAGCATTGTCGAACTCATTATTTGGAATCAATGAGATGATGATGATGGAGCCTGAGCAAAAAGTAAGGCGTCGAACTCGTTGTTTGGAGTCAACGAGTTGCTGATGGAACCTAAGCGAAGCACGAGGTATCAAACTTGTTGTTTGGACCCAACGAGCTATTGATGGAGCTCAAGCAGTGAGTAGAGCATCGAACTCGTTGTTTGGAGCTAATGAGTGGTTGATGGAGCTCGATCGAAGAGCAGAGCGTTGAACTCGTTGTATGGAACTAACAAGTTTTCGATGGAGCTCGAGCTATGAGTAGGGCTTGAACTTGTTGTTTGGAGTCAACGAGTTATTGATGGAGCTCGAGCAGAGAGTAAGGCGCTGAACTCGTTGTTTGGAGTCAACGAGTTGTTGGTGGAGCTTGAGCAGAGAACAGGGCACTGAACTCGTTGTTTGGAGCTAACAAGTTGTTGGAGGAACTTGTTCTGAGTCTTCTTGGTATTGAAGTGAAGTCTTTTGTGTTTGTATGGCGTTGAAGTAATTCTGTTCTTCTTTGTGCTGAACAAGTAGTCATATACATCGAATGAGGTCTTCGAGGCATCGAGCTTGCTTTCCTTCTCGATATGCTGCACTCAACGGAGTTAGGACCTCCCATTTGTACGGTGCGTCACGTGGGACGGATTTGGAGCTTGCACAGGTGAAGATGGTAGGAAAGACTTGGAGTTCAGAGCTTGCCCGCCAAAGTAAGACTTGTCTTGAATTTTATCGTCAAGAGTTGAAGTGGCCATGGAGAGCTGTTAGCTGGCAGGAGGCCTATGAAGAGGTTTGTGTCTCTTAGGCGAAATATGTAACGCCCCTGCCCCTAGCTCAGACAATTTATAAAATTTATCAGACAAATTATTTATAGTATAGTACACCTGCCCACCACAGGCTGCCTCTCAAAAGGTGGTTAATCGGATTGGTGACTCTTGATAATAGGCTATTATATTTATATTAAATTATTCTTTGTGTATTCCCAATATGGGATAATTCTCAACAATCTCTCTCCTCTTTCTCCGCTGACATTAGCAAGCACAGGACCCCTACTTCGGGCAGCCCCCCCCCCCCCCCCCCCCCCCGCCACGTCAGCGCTCAACAGGAGCACAGTGCCTCAGCTGTCTCCTCAAACAGGCGGGCCCCTCATGGTGACGTCATTGTGACATCACCTCACAACCTAACACAACAATTCTGTTTTGTTTTCTCTCACCGTGGGCCCCCACTGCATTATTCATTTTATTTACACTTTATATTACCAAATTGCCATCATCTTTATTTATACATACATACATACATACATACATACATATATATATATATATATATATATATATATATATATATATATATATATATATATATATATATATATATATATATATATATACACTACTATAGTATAGCTCTTGAAATTATGGGATGTTAGAAAATATCCTTTTACTTTGTAGCCGGAAGGATGACTTGTAGGACAACTTGTTGTATATTGTTTACAAGAAATTTGTAGTATGGCCCAAAGTTTTGTACTTGTAAATATTTGTAGTGGCACTGAATCTAAATACATAGATTTGCAATAGTTCTATGATTTGGAGAATTCTTTCAAATGTTTGATCCTTACTGTGTAACTTGTTGTAGAAGTTGATAAGCCGTCAACTGGGTTCTTTGTAGCTAAAAGAACAAGGCCTCGAACTTGTTGTCTATAGCTAACGAACTATCGATGGGGTTCGCATGAGGTGCGTAGTGTTTGACGGAGTTAGAACTTGTCAATTTTGTACCCAGCTAGTTGAAGGAGCAACTCAAAGGAGGAGTCATTTTCCAAACTTGTTTATGGGTATTTAGCTAGTTGTAGGAGCAACTCTGAGGAAAAGTTATTTTCCAAAATTGCTATGTGGGTCTTCCAACGAATTGTGAAAGTGGCATCGAGTGACGAGTTGAACTCCAAAATGTTGTTTTTAAAGTTTTATTGGAAAAACTACAATCCACGATTTTAGACCTTTAATTTGGCTTTAAGGAATTTTAACTAGTTTCAGAAACATATCGAATGGAGAGTTGAACTCTGAATATGCTTAATTGCATGTTACTAAAGTAACTCCGAGCCATGGGTATGGATTCCAAAATTATTAGTTTAAGTATTAACAGTTTACAGGAGCAGATCAAATGACTAGTTGAACTCTGAACTTTTTTTGTCGCAAGTTACTTGAGTAACATCGAGCTATGGGTATGGACTCTGAACCTATCGTCAAGGCGTCAAAGAGTTGTATGAGAAAATCAAATGACTAGTTGAACTCTGAACTTGCTTTGTTACAGATTGCTAGAGTAACTTCGAACGATGGGTATGGACTCCAAACTCGTCTTATAAGGAGCTTCTAATGAGTTTTTGGTGCTGTTTTTAAGAGTATATTAAGGCTTAACTCATTATATGCATCTGTAAAGTTGTACAATAAATCTGCAAAATTTTAATACTAAATTTTATTGGAAAATAAAACTAGGCGGTCGCCCTAGTGGCTGGCCTTTATTACATGCAGTGACCGGTAGCGAAAGCAGTCCTTATTGAAAAATAAAACTAAATGGTTACTCTAGTGGCTACCCTTTATTGGAAAATATTGAAAACAAATAAATGAGGCGGCCATTTAAACGCCCTTGTTGAAGTTCATGAGGTGTTCCACTTTCCAAGTCCCTTTTGATATATCCTTCCCCCCCCCTCCCTTTTCGGTTTTTCAAGTTGATCAGTTAGGCAAACAACTTGGTAGTCCTTGCCTGGACTTGTCTGTTTTGAAGCGAGTCTCCCATTATTTTGCATAGAGATTGAGAAATCTTCAAGTTCATCAATGTGTTTTGGCAGGACTGGTTCTTTTCGTTGAATGAGCAAAGTGGCTTCAGGCGGAGAAAATATGTTTTTACTGTATTCTAATGAGAACGAATTTGGACCTGATGGGAGAAGATTTGACATGTTTGCAAGTTCTTGATAGAATTGTCTATGGCAGTGGCTTCAATCTTGTTTGTGGGATTGGAGTTAATGTGATTGCTTTCCGATGGTAAATCTATGGCGTCGAGGGTAGAACCGAGCCCCCCATTGTAGTGGTGTAGCATGCTCGTGGTACCTGTTAGCTTCCTACAACTTGGCATACGCTTGCTATTATTACGGACTTCATTTTCATGTGAAAGGCGGAAGCAACAACATGGAAGGTAGCTGGGCCGGAACAGCCGAATATAGCATTATATGCAGCTTTGATGTCGAATACCATAAAGTCCAGTGCTTCTGTTCAAATAGTGGAGGCTTTCCCTGATATCACATCGAGTGTGACGATTCCTTCTACTTGAACAGGGACACCGGAGAATTCGTGCAGTGTATAGATGGATGGCTTGAGCCGGTCCCAGGAAAGCTTGAGGTCGTTGAAAGTATTCATGAAAAGGATGTTTATTGAGCAGTTGTTGTCTACCAGGATGCGGCGTATCTCATGATTCACCATGCAAAGATTTGTAACTAATGTATCGCAATGAGGTGTTCAGACACCTTCTGAGTCCTTGTCCAAGAAAGATATCGGGATCCCGGTGCTCTTGGCAGGTGGGATGTTATGTATTGAGTTGATTCCCTGACAAAGGCTTCGCAGGAGGAGTTGCAATCTCCCCCATCGGGTCTCCGTGAATGGAGTGGAGTATGGTAATGTGTTCTGAGTCTTGTGATTCGGAGAGTCTCTTTTGACGCTTATTAGCCCCCCGTGCCGAAGGGGGTTTAGCATTGTTGTTTTGTTGGATAAATTGAAAGAGATACCCTGCGAATCAGAGCATCAAGTTCGTCTTTGAGGGCTCGACAGTTATCATTGGTGTGTCAGTGGTCTGTATGAAATGTGCACCACTTGTTCTTGTCTCTTCTTTTGCTAGATGTGGATATCTTGGGGGGGGGGGATTATTCCGTCTTTCTCAACTTCCCTGAGGATAGTTGATATGCTTGTGTTGAGAGGAGTGAACTTGTCGAAGTGTGCAAGATTTTTTACGGGAGAGGAGTAGGTTCCTAACGAGGCCTCTCTTCCTAACAATGAAGTTAGGGAGTTATTTAATCTAAGTGATTAAAAAACTCCCTAACGAGGCCTCTCTTCCTGCGTCCTTTCTCGCTTGTATTTTTCTATTTTTTTCCGAAAGGTAAATCGTTCTTGCCTTGAGGATAACGAACTTCCGTGACTCTGATATATGTGTTGTAACAGTATACTAAAAATCAATGCTTTGAGTGTAAGTGGGAGATTGTTAGGGTTATATACTGAAAGCATCACTTTTGTATTAACTTTATTTTCTTATTTTTTTGAATGAGAATCATATGGGCATATGTTTGCATATTGTGTTTATTATAATATTAATGCAAGTGTCTGATATTCTATAAGGTTGATAATATGGTGTGAGGTGACACACAGAAGATCATATTATCAGTTCCCTATGGAATATATAAACAGTTCACAACCTAGACGGACTTGGACAATCCATTGGAAAGGTTGTAGTGTAATCTGGTATTAGTCTGTCTTGACTATAGGTTTACACTAGTACACTTTGTGTGTATTGAACAGGACCACTTGAGGTTGTTCTCTTTGTACTGACTACAAAAGAGAACAAACACCGCTGTTATTATGGATGCTTATGCTCTTAATCCAGATATAATAACAGACATGTATATGCAGTGTGCATTACTTTGACACATAAAAGAGTGAGATTCATTATGGATCAACAACCTCTATGAATTGGGTAATAGCATTGTATGTATGATGGGCTGTTGATTGTAAAAGGAATCCATGTCCCGATACGTCGGGTTGATGATGTCCCCTTAAGGAGCTCATAAGGATTGTCATGTAAACCCTGCAGGTGGATTACATCCGACATGACAAATAAAGTTGAGTGATACTACTTAAGGATAAAAGATGTTGATCAATATAGTTGTCAGTAACTTAATTTGATCGACGGACATTCTATATCTTAACATGGGGAGTTGAACGAGCATATAATAAAAGGAGCCCATAAATATAATTTGGGATTAGGAAGGTAGTGCAACAATAGCTCCTTAGTGGACCGAGCTATTGTTAATGGGCCTGGGTTGTGTGTTCGGGCTGAACACGGGATACCCAGATTCGTTAGGAGACCTAACCCTAATTTCTCCTCATGGTCCCTGCCGTAGCCTTATATATATCCTCTATTCTCTGGCCGTCATTGATAATCTGAAATATAAGATTTTTTCTCAAAACTCGTGATTCACGTAAGGAGAGAAAGAGAGGTCAGCCAAGGAGAAGAAAGGTTGGGAGATCGTCGCCCACACGACGTCCAACCCGAGGAAGGAATACGTGCAGAAGATCTTGGGGTCGCTGTCGTCTTCTTCTCATCACAGGTATAAATCGTGAACCCTAGATTCCGCTATATAGGGTTAGTTCACGTATTTAATCTGTTAAATTTTTAACAATCGATACGCACACCAATCCGTAGTCCTGGGAATCATCTCAGTTCCATCATGTGTCACTCCTTTCTAGGAGTTCAGTAAAATCTTTAGGAGGCTTCTTCGCGAGGAAGGCTTTCAGGTCTTTATTGGCGATGTTGTGGTGGAAAGCGGCAGCCACCACTAATGAATCTAGGGAGGATATTGACCTTGCTTTGGTTGTGAAGTGTTTGAAAAAGTCTTTCAGCAGTTCTCCGTATTTTAGTTTTAGTTCCGACAGGGAATCACTTATTTTTTCAGCTTTGCAGTTAGTAACAAAGTGCGCTATGAAGAGCTCCTCTAGCTGGTCGAATAAGAATATTGACTCTGGAGTGAGGCGGGAGTGCCATTCCCTTTCTGGTCCTTTTAAAGTTATTGTTCGGCACATGAACGCATCAGTGGCATTGTAGACCATCATGAGAGTTTTAAATCACTCAATATGGTCTGCCGGGTCTGTTTCACCATCATATGACTTTAATTGAGGAGCTTTGAAGTTCTTCGGAATGGGTGCATTAAGGATGGTTTTGCTCAAAGGAGGTCGACTGGGGCAGTAAGTCCTGTTGAAGCGGTTCCCTTCATTTCTCATATGTTCCAAGTGATCTTCCACTTCTCGGATGCGACGAAGGATTGATCGTCCTTCCCCTTGGATCTAGTTGAGTCGTTGGATTCTTTTTCTATTGGAGGAGCAGAGTGGCGGCTTCGTGATCGTTGACCCTGATCTTTATTTTCTTGGATAGCTCGGAGGATGTCAAGCTTGAAGTTTTCCAGTTCGGCCCTAGTGGCTAGGGCCACTTGTTCTCTATTTCTCTTAAGTTGCTTTCGACTCTTACGAGTCGGGCATCTCTCTGCAGTGCACCCCCTATGAGAGGAGGGGTGTTTTGATCTCGGCCTTCGGGGAAAGTTGTTTCTCCGGTTCATTTGACGTTCTGAGCGGGATGTACTGGACTGATCCACCATGAGAACACTGCATGGATCTTTATGTGAGTGTCATAAGCGGTTCTCATAGTGACCATGGTATATATAGTCCTTTGACTTGAAGTCACTATAGTTCCCTACATGAGAAGTTATATGTTTTAATATCGTCAAACATTTCATGTAATAAGGTGATTATAAATTCGACTATTAGATAACTACAAATCATGCAGAGGGATGTGAGTGACTTAGATAGGATTTGTCCCTCTTATATAACAAAAGTGATATCTACAGGCCCCTTGATTGAGTGAGACTGCAAAATGCATGACCTTGCTCAAATGAGTCAATATGAGATATTGAGCTCATTTGTTTTAGTAAGTCTACTCGGACATCAAGAAGGCAAGGATTGAACTATACAAGGATGACACACTCTATGCATTGAGATATCTGGACAAAGGGACTAGACTACATGGTAACATTGGTCACGGATAGGTTATGTCTAATCACTGACATTCCCGTTACTTGAGTAGCAGTGATGTATTGCTAGATACCGCTCACTGTTTGTAATACTAGAATATGATTTTAGTATTACTATCAACGTAACGAGAACCTATAGGGCCACACACTTAGAATGGATCGAAATTGGAATTTAAATTCATAAGATGAATTTAATTAGGAATCCAAGTAAGACTCAAACTCCTGACATTGGTTGGACATTTAATTAGATTAAATGGGTTGACTAAAGTTCAGAGGCCCACACATGAATCTGACCCAAGTCGTATTGTGTGCCCAACGACCTCATTACTCTCTTAGGGTTAATTTTCTGCAGCTATATATATGATACATATCTGTGGAAAGAGACATACAAGAAAATTCTAGCCATCACAGAAATTGTGAGAGAGAGATCATGAGGAACATCCCCATCCCGCAGCTAGCACCGCGGCGTGAGGAAAGCTTGGTTTTGATCCGTTCGTGTGGATACCTTAGGGGCACCACAACATTGCAATGCTGTGATCGACATATCTTGGAGATAGCAGATCCATCTATAATGTATAATTCCTAAATACGATTTATGGTTTTCGCATGGATCCATGGCTAGATTTTAATATTTTTTGTGATTTTTCCCCTGTGTATTCAATCTGTGTTTGCCATTGAAACCTAACAGTTATATATATGGTTCCAGACTCTAGGGTTTTGTGCTACTCATATCAAGGTTGAGACGTTATCATTGTTCAACTTTAAGAGGGGATTGTGTCGAGTGTTTCAAAGGTGAGAGAGAGATTGAGAGTTGAAATCTTTTTATAATCTTTGTATTTCTTGGGGATTAAGAATTATTGGTTAATTCTGCATATTGATTGTGTTCTTGTGAGATCCTGCATATATCGTTGTGGTTTGTTCTTGGTTCATCTAGTTCTTAGGAAGTTTCTAATGCTAGTGATGTGTTTCCGCTATTAGCATTACGAGTTGTTGGTAGATTCTGCAACAAGTGGTATCAGAGCTCTATGTTCGGGATGGCCATAGCAAGTCGAAGATTGAGATGTTTGATGGGAGTTACTTCGCAATGTGGAAGATTCAGATGATAGAGTATCTTTGTCAGAAAGATCTAGATGGTCCGTTGTTTGATGAGAAGGCAGAGGGTGGAGACAATGATACGAAGATCTTGGCAAAGTGGAATCATTTGGATTAGATTGCGCTAGGGCAGATTCATTTGAGACTGAGTAAGAAGGCGTTATTTCATATCTCGAAGGCAAAGACCACAAAGGAGGCTATGAAGAATTTCACGGATATGTATAAACGGATATGTATGAGAAACCGTCGGCATCTAATTAAATTCTTCACTTGAAGAAGTTGGTTAATATGTGTGAACAATTACTGTGTGGTTTACAACAGATGGAATCTACATGTTTGATGTTTTCAGAAAGGGGACAGTCATTGTTACTCTGTTTACTTTTCCCGATAGTTATGATATGGTGGAACAGACTATTACAGACACTATGACAGATTCGATAATTCTACAAGATGTGGTGAGTGGCATTCTGAACGAGGAGGTAAGAAAGGTGAGAAATGGGGAAAATCCATCATCATCTTATAGAGATTCGGCAATGTCAATTGAGAAGAGATGTGGAAGATCTAAGAGCAGTCAAAGAAGAAATGATCAGAATATTTCATCTGAGAGTGTGTCTGATGACAGTGATTGGGGATATGGTCCTGAATGCTGGTATTTTCACAAGAAGGGTCACATGATGCGCAGTTACAAGGCTTATATGAAGAGGAAGCAAGAGAAACTGAAGAGAGAACCCAAATGAAGCTCAAGTGGGGCTTGTTGAAGAATTATGCTTATTAGCTATGGAGGAGTTGGGTACTCAAGATTGGTATATTGATTCGGAAGCTTCTTTTCATTGCACTCCGATAAGAGAAGTGTTTGATGACTACAAAGAGGGTTCTTTTGAAGAAGTAACGTGGGGAACGGTCACTGGTGTCCTATACGTGCGGTTGGTACTGTTCGCGTGAAAGCCAATGATGGTCAGAGTGTTGTCTTATGGGAGACAAGACATGTTCCAGACTTGAAGGAAAATCTTATTTCGATTGAAGGCTAGACAAAGAGGGTATGCCTACTATAGTTGGTAGTGGGGAGTGGCATATAGCTGCAGGTTCAAAGGTGATTGCAAAGGGGAGCGTGAGGGAACGTTGTATTTGCTTAGAGACGTGTTGGACGTTTCTCCTATAATTGACTATCAGCCAGAATCGATTAATAGGTTGTGTGAGGTGCAACAGAGTTCTTTCAGTTGTGGAGGGGAGGTTAATAATTGACTATCCTAGAAGGCAAGACGTTGCTGCGGTGAGGGTACTTTGCGATATGGCAGACAAACCTTCATGTCGCTCTTGTGTGGTAGAGATCAATGATATCAATATGTGGGGTGATGTCGATGAGGGTAAGTGAAATGGGGCTGTAGGAGTTGAACAGTCTGCGAATTTTGTGTAGGTGTCGTCCAAAAAAACTTCTAGTGTAGATGGTGCATTGAGAAGCTTTGAACCATCTCCGGTGTTAATGAAGATTCTGCGAGTTGGGGAGTCTTGTAACACGGAATCTGATAGGGAAGGTTGCTTCTACGGTATTCGTGCTCTATGCGATTGGTGGAGCACATCCTTCATGAGGCGATAAAGGGTGGTTGGTGCACTCCACGTAGTGGAGTGGCGAAGGAGCTCTTCATGAGAGTGGGGAGTACTTGAGACTTCCATGAAAGTGGGAGATTTACAGATATAATGCGAGGTAAAGATTACAATAACTTTGAAGCGTTGTGTATTTGTTCCAAGTAGGATATTGTTAGGATTGTGGCCTCAAATACTCTTAGGCACGGAGTACTTGAAGTTGGAGAAGAAGATGAGGAGAAGAAGACAGTAAGAGGAGACAACAGCAAGTAGAAGATATGCAATCTGGAGAGTTGCGGTCGACCGACCCTGACTGTAGGAGGTTCTTGGAGTGTACAGGGTCCAACAGAGAACAGGACAGTCGACTGTTCGGTCGAACGGTCTAGAGTTCAGGAGTGTGCTTTACACGTTGCGGTCGACCGTTAGCGGCGCTGTGTATTATTTGGGCTTTCAGGTTTTAGGTGTGATAAGCTGGATTTGTGTTTATCTTTCAGGATTTACTTGGGGGCTATATATATGGCTTTAGACTCTAGGGTTTTGTGCAACTGATATCAAGGGTGAGCAATTATCATTGTTCAACTTCAAGAGGGGATTGAGCCAAGTATTTTAACGGTGAGAGAGAGAGATTGAGAGTTGTAATGTCTTTGTAATCTTTGTATTTCTTAGGAAATAAGAAGTATTTGTTATCTCTGCATATTGACTGTATTCTTGTGAGATCTTGCATATATCGTGGTGCCTTGTTCTTGGTTCATCTAGTTCTTTGAAAATTTCTATTGCTTGTGGTGTGTTTCCGCTATTAGCACTACGAGTTGTTGATAAATTCTGCAACAATTAGAGCTCCTGAGATTTGATCTATCATTGATCGAACACCATGATATGAATATGATGGTTTCTGAAGCGGCCAATGGACCTACAAAATGCCTGAAACACCAGGGGTGACCCCGGTGACAGACCATCTGACGCTCACGCCAGAATCAGAGAGAGAAAGAGAGTTTGAGAGAGAAATTGTGAATTACCTTCTGACTGGGAAGGGGGGAGGGTATTTATGGGCCAGAAAAATAGTTTAGGAGATTGAGATGAATTTGTTAGATAGATATGAATCCATTATCTTCTATTGAATCATACGGCTATGATTTGCTGTAATTTTCACCATTATCAATTATTATGAAGAAAAATATAAATTACAAATACGTCGATGCGTATTAAATGAATTGATCATCTAATTATCATAAATAAATTACAAATACCTTGGTAATTATTTATTGATTTTGTGCACGTGTGATGTAGCAATGACGATACTACAGTTTTTTGAGACACCATTTCCTTCTTATGGGATGGGATGCAGTGCATATATACATTTTAGGGTGCATTTATATTGTTACACTTAGCTATAATTAATGAGATATTTCATCGTTATATTTTCCATGTTTAGGGTGTATCTAAATGTGTATAGTTGGAGAAACTAAGGTCGTCTTCTTTTGTGAAGGTGGAAGACTAGTTTTATTTCACTAGTCTTCGCAACTGGGTAGGATGAATAAGATGGAACCAACATATACGATGAGAACACAGAAGAAGATTCTAACAACATGAATATTCTAGGAAACAATGGTGTGTAGAATTGAGTTTTGAAAGCTTGGGAAAAACTATTCAATGACCCACCATAAAATCGCTTTCCTATATATCAAAATCAATCTATTTTCAAGTTACAATGTAGCATTGACTTCTCCACAACAATTTAATTTTCATGTATCTCGCTCTAAATTATGCATGTGCACAATGGAATTTGGCAAGTTAGAATGGTATAGGTGTTCTTTTGTGACCACGCAGGACTAGTTTTATTTGACAAGTCTTCAGAATTCGACAGAATAAAGAGGATGTTGACCCGAGGTATGCACAAAACGTATTATTAAGACTAATACATTCAGTTGAGATATACAGGATCAATAGAATAGGTAAATCAAAACAAAGAGCTAAAAAGATTAGCAATCAAGCAAAAGAGAAATGTATCAAAGAAGATTGCTAATATCAATAAGATTTTAACTTATTAAACATGTGCTTTAAATCCTCAAGGAAGCCAGCAAATATTGATTATTTATTTTTGTTTATGTGAGAAAATACCATGTAAAGAATCGTTGATTGAATAATCAGTTTTGGAAAGAATATAAAGTGGATTAGCCAAATAAATATCAAGTCTGCACGATAGCGGTCGACCGCACATATGTCGATCAACCGTCACAACAGTCGGCCGTTCATCATAGTGCAAAGATGAGTCAGTCGACCGGCTATCTATTGACTTTCTAGTTAAAGGTGGACGGTTGACTGCTTAAGAAAGCGGACGACCGTACTAGTGCAGTGTTGACTATTTTGAAAACATTTTTGTATTTTTGGAAAGATACGATTCCTCACTCTATAAATAGAGATGAATTCACTGGGTATTCTTCAACACTTGCTATCATTATTCTTCTAAACTAATCATTCAATCAACGATTTGAATGTATGAGCTTTTAATTTTTTTTTTCCAGTCAAGATCATTACAGATTTTGAGAGTTTCTTTTTTTCTTCCACTTCGATGAGTTTTATGGGCCTTATTCATAAAAGTCATGTGGGTGTAATAGGACTCTCGGCTTGAATTTCGAGAATCACTGTACAAAGATTTTAAAGTATAGTGGAACTCCTGTGGGGGAGAATTTCTACAAGTAGGTGGTTTGGACGTAGATCTGGGGGTCGAACCACGTCATATCGTTGTGTCTTGCGTGCTTGCTTTGTTTGCTTTCTCTAACTCTATCTCCTTATTTTACTCATTTTATTTAAGTTTTTAATTTTCGCACAATCACCATATTCACCCCCCCCCCCCCCCCCCCCCCCGGATGATTTACAATAGTATCAGAGCGAGGTGCTCATGAATAGCTTAAAATCTAAAGCAAAAAGTCCAATGGTCGAAATTCCTCCTTCCGAGAACTTGTACACATAGGAGTCATTCAACTCCAATAGAGCAAGCCACATACGTTCACCTTCTTTTGATGGAAAATGCTATGATATTTGGAAAGTTCGTATGTCTCATTTTTTTTGCAGATGTTTGGAGAAGAAGTATGGAATGTTCGTGTAAACAAGATGGACATTCCTGTTAGCGATGGAAAGAGTACCTTCACATCATCTGAGCTAGCACTAAAAACTGCGAACTCCAAAGCTATGACAGTATGGTATGCATGTTTAAACAACGAAGAGCTGATATGATGTGAGCGAAATTGGAAAACGGCATATGGAATCTGGAACAACATGCTAAAATGTCATGAAGGAACCACATCTGAGATAAAGGCAAAAGTTACTTTATGTTTTTATAAGTTTGATATTTTTCGCATGATTCCAAGAGAAAACGTAGATCAAATGATTGCCCATTTTGATATTATCGCACATAAGCTTGAGAGCATAGGTAAGGGGTTGGATGATGACCGGAAAACTCATAAGTTGTCTCACACCTGAATGAGACATAAAAGCTGCTGCAATGAGGGAGACGCTTGAAGAGAAAGGATTCGACTACTAACTTTTCAAGAATAATTGAAGACATATGTGATGAAAATGGCCGAAATAAAGAGGTACCGGCAGAACATTGGAATTATACCCAAAAATGAAGAGAAGATAATTTACTTGAAAGCAGCAACTTCACGACCATCAAAATCAGAATCACACCATGAAGAATCAGATGAAGATATCGCACTGCTAACTAAATAATTCGGTAAGTATCTCAAACGCAAAAATTATGGCATGTCCCAAGGATGAAGAGACACAGACAAAGAGGACATATGTTACAAATGTAAGAAGCCAGAACCTATCCGCACAAATTTTCGGCTCTCACAGAACCGGAATAAAGATTATATCACTCCAACACGGAATTCAGAAAGAATGCATTAAATGCAACATGACTCGATTCGTACTCGAGTGATGAAGAGCAAGAACACAATGACTTCAGATTCATGGCTCTTGGAGATGGTGAGGTGCAACCACCACTCAAAGAAGAGGTAATCGAAGAACCCACCTATGATGATCTAGTAGACATATACAATGGCTTAAAATATTATGCAAAGAAATTAAGTCATGAGTTGAAACAATATAAATAAATGTCTAATGAATCACATGACTCCTGTATTGCCACAAATAGAAAGTTGGAAGATGCATATTTGTTGATTATTTGTCACGCCCCGCTTTCTAAAAAGAATACGGAATACGGATACGTAACAAAAGTCCACCGAATGATTTTCATCATCCATAAGCTGTTCAGCAATCTTTACAACATACCACAGGAATAATCAGAGTCGGAAGCAAAAGATACAACCAGACATGCATAATTGAAATAAGATACCAACACAAATTACTTGAAACCAAATACAATAATCTTAAATAATCAAATTCTGAACAAGTCAAATATCCTGGGTCACATCGCCCAAATACAAAATAATTATCCAAGTCACCAAGTACATTTTATTCAAGTTCAAGCCATAAATAATAATAATAATAAAGCAGAAAATGCAGCACTAATACATCATCTCGCCAATACCATCTGGCAGTCGACCATCCTGATCTGTAATTAGTAAATTTGCAGGAGAAGGAAAAATAAAACAAGTACCCGTCAATTGCAAGTTACGGACCACTTATAATGTAGGATACAAGTACAGGAGATAGGAAATTCTAAGTAACAGGCCTAGCATGGTATAAGTGTCAATAGAAATATAATGTCTAATCATGAATCAGGAAAATAGAAACAAGTAGCATGATATACTAACAGGTACAGGTAACATGTATCAAGTATCAAGTAAACAGATAATCAGGTAAACATGTAACAGGTATCAGGTAGCAGGTGTACAGGTAAACAGGTAATCATGTAACGGGATAATCAGGTAAACAGGTCTACATGAAATCAGATTATGTCATGTCAAATCTTGTTATATTACTATCTAGGTAGCACTTCATGCATCCCAGATTTTACTACATGATTGCTACAACAAACAGTTTCGCTTTAGATTTCGTAGTGGATTTCATAGGGCAGTGTAATCAGGTACTGGAAACAGGTATAACAGGAATAGGTAGAACCCAATGGTTCTCTTCCGAGTAAATCTTTCTATAGGGAAGCATGCAGTCAGGTAAAAATAACAGGATCGTGAATCATGTAGTCATGAATACGTAATCATGTAGTCATGAACACGTAACAGGCAGGCAGGACACAGATACTCATCTCAGTACACATTTCTATATTTTTCACTACTAGATCTTTCCCTTAACCCTGGCTTGGTCATTTATTATTATAATCAGGCATGCATGTATGTGTCGCAAAACAAAGCAAGGATAATAGGGTATAAACATGTATCAAGTTCAGGGTGCAAGATAAATAAGTACAGGTACAAGATAACACATAACAGGGTAAAACTAGTTTTCTAATTCAGGACAGCAAGACAGTGTTGTACAAAAACAGTGATTCCCACTACTAAAAATATCCAAATCTGGATCCGTCAAAGAATCTGGAAAATAGACTTCCACACGAATCCAGCCAGTATAAATAAGCCATATGGTAATTCACAACATCATAACTCAAAATAGATTTGAAAACAGAAAATATGTTCAGCCAGGAATCAGAAAAATGAATTCTCAGTCAGGAAAACTAAATCAAAACCTCTCAAATAAATTCAAAAAAAATCTGGGGTATTCTCCTATATGTCTAGCATCCAAATATAAATTTTCATAATATTCCAGTAAAATCAGTTTAATCATCAAAAATAAGAAAATATCAAGAAACGATACTGTGAAAAATCTGGAATTCCCAACACTGCTGTACGAAAACTGAAATATCTCGCAAGTCGTGAAACTAAATCCAAATCCGCAAAAGGGAGGTGAAAATAGATAAAATAAAATAACTTTCATATTTCACTGATATTCTTCATAAAGTAAAAGGAAATGGGGTGAAAACATAATTCTTTACAGAACAGTAACCAAAATACAGCATGTATAGTTTTCATAAATGGGCATGAAACAACGCATAAAACTCACCAATAAAATCCACCAAAATTCTGGGTAATCCCTAACTAGATAAAGAAACACTAACCAAAATTTTGGTTCAAAATAATATAGGTAGCATCAGTATCAAAATCATTTAGTCATCAAAATCACCGAAAACGAAATCTAGAAAAAGATCGACACCTCTGTAGTAAAACAGTCATAACTCACTCATATGAAAACAAAATCAAGAAAGGTCAAAGGGGTTGGAAAATAGACGAAATTCTCTAAAACTCATATTTTATACTGAAATTAAGTTACTAACTTCAAGACAGTCCAAAACAGCAAACAAAACAGATCAGCGTCAAACTACAAATTTTTCTCTTTAACGACAACTCAACATATATCATACAAAACTTGTTCAAAGCACAACCAAACATGAAATCAAGTCTACCAAGTATCCAAACTTTATGAATTAGGGTTATTATCATATCTAAATTAAGCCTATCACATGGTTCTCAACAATTATCCAAATTCTCACAAAAGTCTCACATACATGATCAAGTCAAGAACGAGTAAAACCTAAGTTAATTTATGTCAATATTGTGTCGTGAAGCAACTATGGTCAAGTTTTCACAATAGAGACAAAACCCATCAAAGATAACACAAACAAGAGTCGCTTCTAGACCCAACTACACTATAGGTGGTATTTTTAACTTGAATCAAACAAATGAATTGGAGTACAAGTTACTTGCCTTAAATCGGAGATGAAATGACTCCAAGAATAACGGGAACGGATTTCTGAGCAACAAACAAAAATCCACGAACAAGAGAATCCAAATCCAAGAGTAACGAACCCACGAACAATAGCACGAACACACGACACGCTTCTCAAAGCAATAGAAGAGAAAAATCCACAACAAGAAAGATGTGAACTTGTGGTGCTTGAGGCTTGGGAGTGTTGATCGGCAAGGGGGATGGAGATCGGATGGGGGATGGAGATCGGGAGTGTGGTCGGAGGTGGGCTCGGCCAAGGTGCAGCCGGAAGGAGGTGCAGCCGGGTGAGGGGGTCGAATCTGGGGTGCCGGCTGGGTTGGGGTCTCAGGTGTGCAGCCGCCAAGGGAGGGAGAGAGAGAGAGAGAGAGAGAGAGAGAGAGAGAGAGAGAGAGAGAGAGAGAGAGAGGGTTTAGGTGTTAGGGTTAGGGTTTGTGTGAGGGGTTTATATATATAGGATTAGGGTTAAGGAGTTAGGTTATTGGGTAATTAGGTAAATGGGTATTTTAGGAGTAGTAATAGGATGGTTTAATGAGTATTGATATAGATTGATTGAATAGGATCTCAAATAGGATTGGGTTTAATTTAGCTTTGGTAAATCTATTAGGGATCAACAATAGGGTTGGGAATAGGTTCAGCAACCAACACCACCATAAGCACCCATGAGCACAAGATAAAGAAGACAAGAAGTAAAGAAAGAAAAGCAATAATAGACGAAGAACGAAACAAAAGACGAACAAAAACCAACACAAGGAGCTCAAAATGAAATAAATGAATATATATTATAAACAACTCCAATATACGGTTAAAAAAAAATACAAGAGAGATACAAAAAGAGAAAAAATACACCAAAAAAATACATAAAACGAAAAATAGAGGTTACATTATTGAGAAATTTGAGTCATTTAGGAATGATCATGATTTATTGATAGAGGAAAATGAGTGTGTGAAACAACAAGTTTAAGAATCTCTCGCAATAAATAATAAAAACCTAAAAGAAATTCATGAGAAATATGTTTATACTGCTAAACTCACTGATAATCTAAATGAATGCAAAAGAAAATTTGACGAGGTAGTGGAAGGTTGTAAGGAAGTACTCGAATCAAATAAGATACTTGATGCTACTCTAAATACTCTTCGTTGGAACACTAAAGACGATGAGAAAACTAGAAAAATATTTTGTAGTAGAATAATTGAGCTAGAAAAATTTGTTAAAAAGTATGAATGGCTCAATTATCATATGACAAGAAATTCAAGATCATATTATGATAATCGAGGACTTGGTTGTAATGAACCACTACATCGTTAAAATACTAAGCAATCTTGTCATACACATATGCATAGCCACCAAAATAGTTACAAATTAGTACATAACTATGCAAATGTGCATGACCCAAAGCAGAATAGCATTACTTGTCACTATTGTTGTAAATTATGACATATATCTGATAAATGTTTATTAAAAATGAATACTAATTTTGTTTGGGTGAAAAATAATGTAAGTGGAGGAACAATACCAACAAGGGTACCCAAAATTACACCTACTAATTTTAATGTAGGTGCATCAGCGTGCTAAACCTAAAGATCGGTGGTACCTTGATAATGGATGCTCAAACCATATGACAGGTGACAACAAATATTTTGCACCACTATCAAGGGAAAGAGGGAAGAATGTCATCTTTGGAGATAATAGCACTGGTCAAACCATCGGCAAAGGTAAAATAAATTTTGGTTCATCATGCTCCATTGATGATGTATTTTTGATAAGCGGTTTAAAACATAATTTACTTAGCATTAGTCAATTATGCCATAAAGGTTATACAATTCGTTTCGATAAAAATGCATGCATTGTATTAGATAATAATAAATCAAGTTTACTTATTGCAAATATATGCAATAATGTATAGGTCGTCAACTCTAATGAATTAGCACAGGAAATATGAGTTGCTTCGTTGCTAGAAACGAAGATGGTTGGTTATGGCATCGGCGAGTTGGACAAACAAGTATGGATAATCTCAACAAACTTGTCAATAAAGAACTTGTGCGTAGAATTTCCAAAATCAAGTTTGAGAAAGATAAGCCTTGTGATTCATGTCAGTTCGGTAAGCAAACCAAAAGTTGTCACAAGGCCAAGAAAATGATATCAACATCTAGACCTCTTGAACTTTTGCACATTGACCTTTTTGGACCATCACGAACACATAGTAATGAAGGTGCACCGTATGCTTTCGTAATTATAGATGACTACAGTAGATTACTTGGATTGTTTTTTTATCACAAAAGAATGACTTCATATGTTTTTCAAAAATTCTGTCGTCCAGTAGAAAATGAGAAAAAATTTACCATTGTTGCTATTCGTAGTGATCATGGTGGGGAATTTCAAAATAAACTCTTTATGTCCTTTTGTGAAGAAAAATGAATAAAACATGAGTTCGCTAGTTCTCGCACTCCACTAACAAAATGAGGTTGTTGAGAGGAAAAATTGATATCATCAAGAAATTTCTTGCACCATGCTTAGCGAAAATGATTTACCAAAATCCTTTTGGGCAGAAGCTGTCAATATAGCATGTTACATCATTAACCAAGTAATCATTAGAAAATATTTTGAGAAAATGTCTTTTAAATTATATTATGAAAAAGTTTCAAACTTCAGTTATTTTCGTGTATTTGGATGCAAAGTGTTTATTTTAAATACCTTAGATAACTTGGAAAATTTGATCGTAAAAGAGATGAAGGCATACTCTTAGGATATTCTCTAAGTAGAAAAGCATGTCGTGTATTTAATAAGAGAAGACGCATTATTCCAGAATCTATTGATGTTATATTTGATGCAACTAATCCTCTCACAAGAGGGATATTATATGTTGTTGATGATGATGAGACATGTATTCATATTGAAAAGAAACATGTACATAATGAAAAGAGGCCAAATGAAGACTCTCAAAACAACTCATCTCATCAAGATGAAGACCCATCACAACAAACCATCAATCAAAGCACTAACAAATCCTTGACGGACGAGATGCACACACAACAAATTGATGCTGTGGAAGATGATCTCACTCCTTCAACAACACAAACTCAACCTCCCACCATTAAAAAACGTCCTGCTTGGAAAATCATGTCTAGTCATCTCTCAGACCTTATATGAAGTGATATGTCAATTGTGGTAACTACTCGAACTCAAGCTAAAACTTTCAAGTAGTTTATTGCATTTGTATCCATACTTGAACCAAAAAAATGTTAAGGAAGCCCTTCATGACAACGATTGGATTGTTGCCATGCAAGAAGAACTTAATCAATTTGAATGGAATCAAGTATGGAGACTTGTTCCTAGACCCTTTAGTAGAATTATTCTTGGAACGAAATAGGTGTTTAGAAATAAGTTAGACGAATCCGAAAATATTGTTCAAAATAAGGCTCGTCTTGTTGCTCAAGGTTATAACCAACAAGAGAGTCGATTTTGAAAAAACTTTTGCTTTTGTTGCATGGCTTGAAGTCATTCGCATTTTACTTGCTTTTGCATCATACATGGATTTTTCGCTTTTTTAAATGGATGTCAAATGTGCTTTTTAATATAGTTTTATCTCTGAAGAAGTTTGTAATGAACAATCACCTGGGTTCACTGACCCAATACACTCAAACCATGTATTTCGTCTTTGATAAAACGCTATATGGTTTGAAGCAAGCTCCTTGTGCTTGGTATGAGCGACTAAGCTCGTTTCTTATTCACACAGGCTTTTCAAAAGAAAAAGTAGACACTACATTTTTTATCAAACATGTTTCTAAAGATATTTTGATTTTTCAGATTTATATTGATGATATTATATGTGGGTATACTAATGAAAATCTATGCAAGAAATTTTCTAAGTAAATGCAGGATGAATTTGAAATGAGTATGATGATAGAATTAACCTACTTTCTTGGACTTCAAGTACAACAACAGAATGATGACATCTTTATAAATAAATCTAAATATTCTAAAGAACTCGTCGAAAAGTTTGGCCTTGATAGTGCAAATGCATACAAAACTCCTATGGCCACTACCACTAAACTTTCCAAAGATGAATCTGGTAACAATGTTGATATTTCTACTTATCGTGGTATGATTTGTAGCTTGCTTTTATTACTGCATCTCATCCTGATATAATTTTTAGTGTCTGTCTATGCGCTCGTTTTCAATCGTGTCCAAAAGAATCTCATTTGGTTGTAATTAAGCGTATCATTCTATTTCTTAAAGGCACACCAAATGTGGGTATTTGGTACCCGAAAAATAGAAAATTTTCTCTTGTAGTCTATTCAAATGCCGACTATGGTGGCAGTTTAACAAATAGCGCACAAGCTTTACACACCACTTCATGAAAATTATCTTGTTTCATAGGCATCTAAGAAACAAAATTCTGTAACTTTGTCCGCCGCCAACGCCGAATATATAGCGTCTGGGTTTTGTTGTGCGCTGGTATTATGAATGAAATACACATTAGAAGACTATAAGGTATTCTTCGATCACATCCCCATTAAATGCGATAATACTAGCATTGTTCATATGACTAAAAATTCTGATCAACACAGTCGCACTAAGCATATAAAAATTTGCTACCATTTCATTAAAGATCATTTTCAAAAGGGAGGTATTGTTCTTGATTATGTTTCAACGGATTTACAATTTGCTGATATTTTTACAAAACCATGAAATGAAAAACGTTTTAACTTTTTAAAAGGAGAATTAAACATCATTGATATTTCAGCTTGATAAAAACTTTAATATTTGGTCGCCTAAATAGTCGACTGCCACCCTGTAGGGTTGTACGGTCGACTGCACAGTCGATCATCCCTCTAACTATTTTTTTTACAGTCATATTTTTCTTTCAATCATTTTGAGTGGTCGACCGACTCTTTTCTGTTATTTTTGTTTTCAGGGTTTCTGGATATCTTTGGCTATCGGTCGACTGTCCGAATGACCGTACCTGATTTTCTTTTTCTCATATATCTTGTCCCATCTTGGTGTGTTCCAAGAAGGGAAGAAAACCTTAAAACTTAGAATTTAATTTTTCTTTCATGAATCTCTTCTAAAATGTGTAATTTGTAATTTAGAAATCTCAAATCTATAATATCATGTACAACTCTCCCTGTATATCAAACAGTTTCGCGATCAACAGTATCATGTAATTAGGTTTTTCTAGTGGTACCTAAATTGTAATATCTTTTTCTATTTATGCTGTGTTATTGTAATTCCATTTCTCAAATGTACATCTCCCACAAAATGAATTTTTTTAACCCACATTTATGTATGCATGTTTTCGAGCACGTTTTGTTTTATGCATATAGGATGCATCATGAGCACACATTTATTTAATTTTTATGTGCAGGAATTTATGGGAAGTATTGGATTAAAGAGTAGCATTTGAATTCTTTAAAATTTAAATTCTGAGGTATGTTTTGTTCACACCAAAAAGGGGAGATTGATGACCCTAAATTTGGTGTGAACAAAATGAATTATTAAGACTAATATATTCAGTTGAGATATACAGTATCTACAGAGAAGGAAAATAAAAACAAAGAGCCAAAAAAATTAGCAATCAAGCAAAAGATGAATGTATCAAAGAAGATTGATAATATCAAGAAGATTTCAACTTAAGAAACATGTGCTTTAAATCCTCACGGAAGCAAACAAATATTGATTATTTATTTTTTTATGTGAGAAAATACCATGTAAATAATCGTTGATTGAATAATCAGTTTTGGAAAGAATATAAAGTGGATTTGCAAAATAAAAAATAAATATCAAGTCTGCACGATAACGGTCAACCGCACATATGTCGGTCGACCTTCACAATAGTCGACCGCTCATCATAGTGCAAATATGAGTCAGTCGACCGGCCACCTCTCGACTTTCGAGTTAAAGGTGGACGATCGACTGCTCAACAAAGCGGTCGACCGTACTCGTGTAGTTTTAACTATTTTGGAAACATCTTTTCATTTTTGGAAAGATAGGATTCATCGCTCTATAAATAGAGGTGAATTCACTGAGTATTCTTCAACCCTTGCTATCATTATTTTTCTGAACTAATCATTCAGTCAACGATCTAAATGTGTGAGATTTTATTGTTTTCTTCAGTCAAGATCATTATAGATCTTGAAAGTTTTTTTTCCCACTTTGGTGAGTTTTATGGGGCTTATTAATAGAAGTCATGTGGGTGTAATATGACTCTCGGCCTGAATTCCGAGATTCACTGTACAATGTTTTTAAAGTATAGTGGAACGCTTGTAGCGGACTATTGCTATAAGCATGTGGTGTGGACGTAAACATGGGGGTCGAACCACGTTATATCGTTGTATCTTGCGTGCTTGCTCTGTTTGCTTTCTCTAACTTATCGCCTTACTTTACGCATGTTATTTAAGTTTTTAATTTCTGCACAATCACCCTATTCACCCCCCCCCCCCCCCCCCCTCCGGATGATTTACAAAGGACAGAAACAATATATACGTGAGAACGAAGATGATTCCAACAACATGAAGGTCTTAGAAAACCGTGTGAGATTCACAAAAATTATGTCAATATATCTCTAATCTCTAATCTCTAATATTATAATGGAGGAGTTGAAGTTGTCATTTGTATACAACCTAACACGAGCATCACTCGTACATAACTTATATAAAGCATGTCTCAGATTCAAGGCCAGACTATGTCGGAATTTTTACTTTTAAAAATATATATTTATTAAGACATGTGTCACACGTGTAATTACTAGAAAAAATAGGGAATATTTGATGGAATTATAGAGACAACATATTATTATTCATGGAGGAATTACGAAATAGGTTTTGTATATATTCTTACTACTTAGCATGTTACATATATATAAATTCAAAGTTTTGTTATACCTGTAAAATTTGTATTACTTCATAGCAATCTTGCAACACTTTGAGATGCTCGATTCTAATTGGAACATGTCCTCGGTGGTAAAGAAACACGAAGAAGATAGATGAACCCAACACTAGTGTTTCGGATCGACACATTAGCAATGTCTTACTTGAGCAAACCCTCAGAATCAGCTCGACCTGACACTGACCATGGTGGTGCCATGGATGACAGTTATGTAAGTTTGTGTAGTAGTTGTACTGTAACGACTCGGACTACGTCTGAGCACGAACTTAAAAACATATAAATCTGGTAGTTCTTAGATGTAGTGGCAAATGGGTTCATGATGGTGTACAAGGTCTCACATGACACAAAACGGGCATGCAGGTCAGAATCAAGCAAGATCATCATATCTAGATCGATACATAGAGAGGTCTAATGAAAATGAGGTGAAAATTTGAGTATTCCTATTTTAAACATTGGCAGTAAAGATATACTAGCCGATAGTGAAGTATTTTGGGGTTTAAATTCTCTTAATAAATATCCCAAAAACTACAGAATATACTCACATCAGTAATAGATAACGAAAGATCGTATTAGATTTTTTTCCCCTCCTTTTTAAAAATTTTTTGTGCAGAATTAAGACATTTTTTTGTTGTTGAAGAAAAGGTGGAGTATCGCCATATGATTAAAGAATAAATAACGAAATAAGCCCAGGAAATCTGAGAAAAAGAAATCGTTATAGCCCAGGAAATCTGAGAAAAAGAAACTAAGTAAACTAGTGCATAAACAACAACCTTTGACAACCCAAGGAGAATACATAATAAACTAAGTAGGAAATAAAGCACGAAGTAAAGCATAAAAGGGGAAGTACAACGTCCTCCAACAGCCCTGGGTGGTAAGCACCAACTGATGGTAGGTCCGAACACAATTTCCTCATCATTGTACTGTTGTTGTTGTGGGAATGGTGCATGATGTGAGTAAGTTTTCCATGAATAGAATTACGAGCCATGCTTTTTCAAATTGGAATTTCCTAGGGTGACGATGGTTGTCCACCCCAGTGGATAGAATAATAGGGACGTGGTCCGATGTTGGTTTGGGTAGTAGTTTTGCACTTTGCAGTGGGAATTTCGCTTCCCATTGCATGGAAACCAAAATCCTATCTAGCTTAGCTAGAATGGCAAGGCATGCATGTTTGAACAAGTGAATAACCTATCGAATATGGGATATCGATAAGGTTGTTATCAGCAATGAAGTTGTTAAACTCTTCTCTATCAGAATCAGAATTACCTCTACCCCTGTAATCAAATGTGAATCATGTGATAATGAAGTCACCATGATCAGCCATGGGGCTGGCCATTGCGTTTGGATCGAGTGGAGATCATCCCTAAAGGGTGGTCTTTCGTTTAAGCTATATGTGCCATAGACATTGGTGACCACTTGGATCCAACCATCGCTACGCCTTTGTTGGAGGACAGAAATGGAAAAAAATCCAATCCATACATCCATACACTCAAGGATATCATTATTGATGCAAACAGCTATGTCCCAGACACGCCATTGGCAGGTTTGAAGTGCCACTCCTTAATATTGTTACCCCCAACATGCCTCAAGTGGTGTGGGTGGTGAAGTTTTATTTCTTGGAGTCCTACCACATTTGGTTTGGCCAAACATATGGTGTGCATGACCATCTCGCGCATACCTCGGCCGCCTAATCCCCCAATATTCCAATATAGACAATTCATTGAGGAATGGGAGGGTTAGAAGGGAGTTATCTAAGGTCAACCATAGGCGTTCGCGGTCCCATTCCCATCCCTAAATCTTATTCAGGATGTAGGAGATCCTATCTAGGTCACCATCTACTTCAAGGTGGAAAACTCTCGCTAGACGTGGGATATCAGAATAAGGCATGGAATTAAAAATGGAAGTTAAATATCATGCCCCGCTTCCCATTTTACAGAAATACGGGCACACAACTAAGGTCCAGCGAATGATATCAGTATACCAACTCATATCATCCATAAGTTGTACAATACCGGTAAGCTCAGCAGTACAATAATAATAATCATATGAACAATAATAACATGAATAACCAATATCTGAGATACAAGAACTCACAGAATAGCCTGAGAATATGCAATACAATAATAGTACGTCAAGATCCTTCAGTATCCCATCATCTGTACCTGTATAAACATTAACTCAAACGAAAGAGGAAGGGAACCCATTAGAGCAAGTTACGGGCTGCAAGTAGTGGCAAACGGTTAAACAATAAAATTACGATATATCAAGAAAAAGAAATTTGAACGATATCAGAGTCAATATATAACAGGCGATAACATGATCAAGAAATCAAGGGCCGGTAAACAATAGTCGATAATGCAATGATCGATCAACAGTAAACAGTAATGTAATGATCGGTAATCAATATTGAATAGTCAATGATCGATAAACGATAAACAATGATCAAAATGCAAGTGTCTATGCTCAATGTCAATCTTATGTGTATCATTTTTTATTAATCTATCTAATGCACGCAGTCCTACATCTCTTACCATATGTTCGGGTGCATACAATCAAGTGAACGTTTTGACTATAGTGGTGAATTTTATAGATTCATGTACTCGGCAATAATAATCAATAAACAGTAATCAATAACGGTATAGTACAAGATAGTTGGGATACTATAGTCAGTAATCCGCAATTAATCGATAAAACAATAATCAATATCAGTAATCAGTATGAGAAATACGGGCCCCTCCTCCGAGTATAGTCTTCTATATTACCCACTACTAAGTCGTTCCCTTTTTACCCTGGCTTGTCATTATTTTATTACAATGAATCATGCATATACAACCGATGGAACAGTGTCAAGAAATAGTATTAAGGAGGTATCGATAACTGTGCAATGAATGATATAATGTGCAATTCATTAGATGCAAAGTTTAAACATATTTATCTTAAAAATATGAAAATGCAATTCTGGACAGCAATGCATTATTGTACAAAAATAAATTTTTCCGCTGCTACGGGAAAGAGAATTAGGTTTCGTCAAAAGTTATAGAAACTATACTTCCTGACGGTTCCAACGCATATTCACACGATACATTTAGACTACAGAAACTATGTCTACCAGCTTGTTATTTATGTGTCTACTGTTCAGGCAGCAACTCAGTATCAAGTTATTATATATATAATTTGACTAAATACATAATTAAAATTCTTTAAAAAATTATAATTTAGTTCCTGATAGTGTTCATTAACAATCCTACAATTTTTAGATTTTAACTCTTACATTAACCTACTGTTTCAATTAATTGAATATGACAATGTAACTATAAAACATCGAATATGGAATTACGACATTACAGTGGTAGAATCTAAATACTTTACAATCTATTAATCGGATTGAGAATCTATCAGATGTTCTAGAAACTAGACAGAATGTGCTACAATTTCTATTTAATAAGTTCCAGATAATATCATCAGTAACTAGGTCAAATTCTCACTCCAAGTTTGAGCAAACAGCAGGCCAGAAACATACGTGTTGATTTTTTAACGATTTTCATTTGCAAATGTATAGTTTCATGGTTAGAATTGGGCGTACATCCACATCTAGAAATCAGTATGGTTCTTATTATTAACGTGGCGACCATTAGCATTTCAATGATTAAACTACGAATATAATCATATAATCATATGCAAATACAATTCATTCAATCACTCATTCTTTTATAATTTCGTGCTTCAAATTAGTATTTGTGTAACGTATGCATATATAAACGGGTTCTCATGTATTTCTATGATTTTTGGGTTGATAGAAGCTGAATGAAATGATGAACGATGTGAAGTTTGAATTCAAATGATATATGACGACAACGAGTAGATTAATGACATGGATACAAGGACGAGACTACTTGCAGAGATCAAGAATATGACTACACAAGAATAAAAGGATTGTACAAGTGATGCTTGCCTTTATGACGATGAGTACGCATGAATGAGCACTAGCAACTGTGGCCGAATGCCATGATAGCAATCAAGAGCGGCGACGTCAACAAGCAAGTGCGACGACAATGATCTTCGACGAGCAATGGCAACAAGATGGCAACGATAGGGATGATGCTAACAAATGCAGCAACAACAGCGAGGATGAAGAGGAAGTGATGGAGTGGCCATGGCAGTGCAGTGGAGATGCTGTCGGGTATCGAAGTCGGCTCGAGGTGTGAGTGAAGGTAGTGGCATTCGAAGATGGCAAGGTGCTGCGATGGAGGTGGAGCTTCGAGTGGTCGAAGAAGGCAGCAAGGACTATTGGCGATGGTTTCAGGGTGCAGTGGGGGTTCGGGTTGGCTGCGAGCGGCGAGGCTTTCGACGACGACGTCGGGGTCAGCTTCGGGTGCTGCGATGATGAAGGAGCTCGGTGGTTTGGAGAGAGGGAAAACACCGAAGTGAAGAAGAGGTAGCGGCGAGCGAGGGTGCTGGTTGTACAGTGGGGAGGCTGACGGTGGTGGAGTGCAGTCGAGTTTCGAAGGTCGTTGAGCTGGTCGTCCAGGTTGATAGGGTGTACATGTAGTAGGCTTGGTCAGGGTTGGCTTCGGTTCAGTGGTGGGGATGATCGGAGGTGGAGTTTTGGCGTCGGGGCTTGCAGTGGTGGAACTCGGAGCTGCAGTGGCTGGCGACTGTGGCTGCGGGGTGGAGCTTCGGGGACTCAGGGAGGCACGGTTTCAAGGTGCAGCAAGGGGCAGCCTCGAGTGGTTATGGGGATCTTGGTTAGCTGCTGGTGGTGCTGCGGTGGCAGACGAAGTGCTGTGGCGGCACTTGGGGTGCAGCAAGGGACTGCAGGGGGCGAGCGGTGGGTGGCTGCAAGGGAGAATGAAGAAGGTGGGTTGCAGCAATGGTGGGAGGCTCAGAGGAGAAGCTTTGGTGATGGTGGCACGGTGGTCGGCAGCGGGAGGGAGCTCGAGGCGGCAACAAAGACGAGGGAGGGGGTTTTCGGAGGTCGGAGGTGGGTTTGGTGGTGAGGATGTCGGGTGCAGTAGGAGGAAGGAGTTAAGAGAAGGGGAAATATTAAATAATAGTTATATTAGGGTGATTAATAGGTAATTGATTTAGAGTTAGTGGTGTAGGTTATGATTTTATTTAATAGGTTATAATGGATTGTAAATGGAAGGAGAGTAGTGATTTCAGTTATGGAGATGAAGGGGTTTTGGCTGTTGGAGTTTGGGTTTGGTTGGGTTGGGTTTGCATTAGGATGTGGGCTTCTGTTGGGTTCACAATAAAAATGAGATATTAATTTGTAGAGTGGGCTAGGAGAAAAATAATAGCAATTAAAATAGACTGAGCTCTGCAGTAAAACTTTATATATAAATAGAAGGAATATAAGATTGCGATTGAATCAATAATAAAATAATTATAAAATGGACTAGGAATTAAATATGATTTACCAAAATAAATAGCTAAATAAATTACAGACTGGATTCTGCTCAAGTCCAAAAAATAATAAATCAAATGATATTTTGGGTTTCAAATTAATTAAATTAGTGAAATAATAATAATGGACCTTGTTTGGGTTATAAAAAATTAAAATAAGAAAGAAATAAATTTCTACAATGGAATAAGATTTGTATAAAAATATATAATCGTTTGAAAATAACTACAAATACATTTGATGTTTAGAAATGACTTTAATAGGAGATCCAAGATGAATAAAAATTGAATTTAAGAGTGGAAACGAATTTATTAAGAATTGAAATACACATAAAATACGGAAAATACGTATATATGGAAATGGTAGTTACATTAAAAATGTACGCGTACCTCCACCAGAGTTATGTGACGCAGCAACTACCTCCAGCAAGTCCACTGGGGCTCCCTTGTGATGTGGCCTCCTCTCTGTGTCTGTATCCTCTTGGGTAGGGAAGGTGGACGCAAGCTCTCAGCGCCTGAGTCCATGCTATTGTCGTCAATGAAACTAAATCCGAAAAGCTCACATCTAGGTCTAGCATCCCATCTTCATTCGACTCGGGAGGGGAAAGACAATGTTGAATTTGCAGGATGTAAGAGAGAACAAGGAGGGGGGCACTAGTGGAGTTTGGGGAGTTAAGCATTGTGATATGGCGGGGGGGGGGGGGGTTGATCCTCAAACAAATTGGTGGAGAGTGATGTAGTTAGTGATCGGTGGTGAAGAGACAGGATCACCCAGTTTCTGGAGGTGCGGCGGGTGTTGCGGGGTGTGGTTCAACTACGAACCGAACGAGGTGAAATTTTCAAGAGATCCTGAATTTTTGCGTAACGGAGGAGGAGGTAGTCTAGGTTCTCACACCACAAGAGAAGTCTCGCCACCTCGACGTTTTCTTGTTGGAGGTCCTGCTATCCAGTTTGATTACTTCCCCAAACTCAGCCATTAGGTCTTCGATTACGCTTAGCCGCCAAGCATGGAGGGGGAGATGGAAGATCCTAATTCAGTGGAGATCCCCAGCCACCACCTCCATCCCAAATCCTCTTTCCAAAAACTACATTAGAGGTGGAAGTAACCAAAGTCGATCGGGACAGCTGATACCACTTCACCAATTTTTTCAATGGATGGGAAGGTGATCAAGTATCGTCCATGTGAGATTCTGTGCGCTTTCCATTACAAATCGCCACATATCCAAATGTGTGTGAGCTCATTCTCAATTTGGTGGGCTGAGGTCTTCCCTTGTGTGACCATTGCAACGATGAACCACTCCTACATCTTTCTAATGTCATCTTGACTGGTTGCGAGACTTGGCGTCAGGTTCAACATGACAGGTTCATCAATTAAAATCCCCCTCTTCACCCGCGTCATCCTCGGCATCTGTCACCTTGCATACAAATGACAAGCGATGAGCCCAGATAAGGCAACATCTACACCTTTTGGATCAATTGGGCAATCTAATCGGGGGGTAATCATCCCCACAATTGGAAGACGACTTTTGAAATTGCTTTCCCTTCTGTGGAATTCTGCGACTTTGGTTGGTGTGGTGGTCTAGTGCCTTCTCCACTTTCGACTCCATATGCCATTTCTTGCTTCATTTTCTATTTCTTTTTAAAAAAAATCAACATCCAACCATCATTGGTCTCCCTCACCATCCTAGCGGTTACTAGGCTGACAGGGGCTACCAAGGCTGGTGCCTCCACTGCCACCGCTGTAACTTGTTTTTTGTCTTCTTTTGTTCTATGCAGTGGTATTGTTCATTGATGTTGTTGGAGAGACGATGTATGTTGTTTTCAGTCATGTTTGTTGTGTGTGCATCCCCGCGGGGGTGGTGGTTGGGATAGAGCTATGTGGGGGTCTTCATAGCCTACCTCAACCTGTTGCTTGCCTTCTCTGACTTTGATTCGCAGCCCAGAGGCTTAATTCCGATGGCAGGTGTCTCGATCTTCGAAAGGTTTTCGATGTGGGTGTTAGCGCTATCGATTTGGGCGTGATCTTGTTGGCGTTCATGTTAGTAGAAGAGCGTACACACATGAAGTAGGATAATATCTGTAGGAGTAAAACAAGCATGTCAATGACACAAACAATATCCAACAAATAAATGACGAAGACGAGGAAGTAGTGCATAATGTTACTCAGAACTAATGCAGAACTCGCAACTGAAGGTGTTATAGTAGGTGGAAGAGAAGTCAGAGAAAGTGAATCAGTGACCAGACTAGCTACTAGTATTCATGGTCGGCCCTATGTGTATCCCGCTGCAATAGAGTTTCTCATTGGGATCATGAATGCGCAAAAGGTAAGAACACTGCTTCAATGCATTTTATTTTATTTATATGTTTGTTTTTCAGAGTTTTAGGGAGGTGAGGTGAAAAGAAGCCAAGTAAGATGCAGATTAGAGGAAGAGACATTGGATTTATAAATAGTATAATCACTTTCTATAGTAAAAATTATACACATATTCTTTCTGCATCTCCCTTCTTCAAATACCCAACCCGACCTGGCCCCCCTAAGACCTCATCCAATCATCAACCTACCATTACAATCTGGGCCGACCCCGACACATTATCCTCAATACCAAACCTAACCTACCCCCAATCGGACCGGCCCAACCCAGGCCTATAAGAGCATATGTAGTCGTTGTCTCTCAAATTTGGGTATTTGACATATAGGAATATGAATTTTGGATTTCTGCTATAGTTGTTTAAACCCAAAATTTGAGTTTTCATTTAAAAAAAAAATCGACAGACGAAAGATGATTTCTTGTCCAAAAAAAAGTCGTTTTTAAAATGTGTCGGACAATGAATCATTTTCCGTCTGACGGTTTTTTTATAAAAAATAATTGACGGATGGGAAATCATTTCCCGTCCAAGAAATTTTTCCCAAATTAAATCCTAATTTAATTATAATTAACTATTAATTAATCCTAATTAAATATTAAAACTTAATTAAAAATCAATTAAAACCTAATATATACCCATAATAATATGTATAGGCCTAGTTCATAAAAAAAATCGAAATGTGTTTGGATGGGAGATCATCTTCCGGCCCAGAAGTTTTTTTATTTAAAAATCGAAGGACAATAAATAATTTCCTGGCCGTAAATTTTTTTTTTTAAAAAATTATTGGACAGGAAATCATTTTCCATCCGATATATTAAAATAAAATAAAATTAAAGAGACGGAATATAATTTTTCGTCCGATCGAACGGATGAAAATCATCTTTTATCGACTATTTTTTTCAAATTTCTATTACATCTGCCTAATTTGACAGATCATCGTTCCTCTAAAATTCATTTTTTAAATTTAACTACTACAGCACTAAAATTTCTATTTTTTGAAAATTTTGTCAAAATAGCAAACTCCTGTGGATGCTCTGATTATATTCTAGGGAATGCAAGCAATCCAATTGTCTCGGTTTCTTTTACCCAATCCCAAAAAGAGTTTTAGAGAGAGAAAGTTATAAATAAATCTCAAACGAGTTTTAGAGAGAGAAAGAAACCCTAGCTCCAAAACCCTAGCTATGGCGGAAACAAAAGACGAAGAAGAAGACGAGCCCCAAACCCTAGACTCCCATCCCCAGAAGCGAAAGTCCGACCTCGACTGCACCGAGGCAGACGAGAAGAAGCAGAAAACCGATCTCAAAATCGAAAACGAAGAAGAAGAAGAAGAAGAAGAAGAGGCGGATCTGAAGCAGAAAGCTAGGGTTCTGGACAAGGGGAAGGGGAAGATGATAATGGAAGAGGAATCTGAAGAATCCGATTCGGATTCGGATTCCGACGGTGGTAGCGGCGGCGGTGATGGTGGTCGGGCCGATGGGGCCGATAGCGACGATTTCTGCGACGATCCGTTGGCGGAAGTGGATCTCGATAATATCTTGCCGTCGAGGACGAGGAGACGGGCCCCACCGCAGCCGGGGGCGTATCTGGTGAATGAGCATGAGGAGGAGGAGGAGGAGGATGATGATGAGGATGTGGGGGGTGTTGGTGGGATTGAGGAGGAGGAGGACGAGGATAGCGAGTAGATTGAGGTAACAATTTCAGCGAGCTTTTAGTTATTATTGTTATGGGGTAGTTGGTTTTTATATTTGATGGAAATGTAGGGTCTTGTATCGAATGGTCAGGATGGTTTTAGATGGTTTTGTAGAACATTGTGGGGATTTGTATGTTGCAAGATCGGCATGGTCTATATTCTTGTTTAATTTGTGTTAAAATAGTTACTCAAGCCAAAAATATGCTTGACTTTGGTTAATTTGATTTTTGTTTGTTTGTTTGGAAGCATAGACATGGATACGTTAACACAGAAATGCGACATGATACAACAACACAAAATTTTGAAAAGTTGTGTGCCTTATCTTATAGAATTGCATCTATTGGAATGGTTAGGATTGTTTTAGATGGTCATGTAGAACAATGTGGGCGTTTGTATGTTGTGTTTGATCACGTGGTCTTTATTCTTGTTTGGTTTGTGGTCAATTGATTTTGTTCTTGTTGACTGTTGGAGTAAAGTAGAATGTCAAGCAAAACAGTTTGACTTTGGTTAATTTAGTTATGTCTTTAATAGGAAGCATAGACAAGACACGTGGACACAGGCACAATGTGACACGATACAACGACATTGAAAATTTGAAAAGTTGTGTCATTGTTGGATTTGTATGTCCAACACGAGTGTTCGGGTATGTGTTTGACATGGCACAGCTAACAAATAGAAGTGTTTGTGCTTTATACTATCTACTGGAATGTTGGTTTGAGTGAATGCGAAGTTATGAATATGCTGGGAGAGTTTTTGTTTGTTTATTTGTTAAATGGTAGTTGTTTCGAGATGTAGGGTGGATGGACTGAGTCTTAATGGTCGATGTTCTTGTTTAATTTGTGTTAATGATAGAGTCTCTTGCAATATCGTATGGCCTATATTCTTGTTGATGTTGGAGTGTTCAATTTGTGTAAAAGGTCGAGTGAGTTTTCACTTATTTATTATGTGGGAGTTATTTCGAGATGTAGGATGGATGGATTGACTCTTATTGGATGTAAGGAGAATTTTAGATGGCATGTAGAACAATTTGGGGATTTGTATGTTGAGTTCGATATTATGGTGGTCTATATTCTTGTTTAGTTTGTGTTGAATTGGTTTGTTCTTATTGATTGTTGGAGTTAGCATTGGTATAAATATCCAAAATCTGGATCCGACCCGGACCCGGCATTGGACCGGAACCGACCCGGCCTATCCGGGTACGGGTCCTAAAATGGGACCCGTTGTATTTTCGGGTCTAGGTCCGGGTCCGCTCAAAAGAGACCTGACCCGGACTCGGACCCGGACCCGTTAAAAAAAATCCAAAAAATCAATATAAAAATAAATATTCTATCCTCATCCCTCCTCTCATTTCTCCTTCCTCAATTCTAAATCTTCCTCTTTCAAACTCAAAACTCGTGCATTTTTCTTCACTACTTTATTCTAAATCCTCCACTCGCTACCTCCGCTCGCTGCTCACACTTCCTCTCCTACCTGAACGGGTAGGAATATTTTAATAGAACCTGAAACCGGACCCGGTCCTCACGGGTCTAGGTCCGGGTCCAATTTTTGGACCCGTAGGGGACCAGGTAGTGAAGAACCCGACCCGACCCGATACCAATGCTAGTTGGAGTACAGTAGAAGCTAGAGTGGAAATTTTTGTGAGGGGTTAGTTTAATTGCATCTATTTTTGGAAGCAGTGACACGGACATGCTGACATTGATGCGATGTGATACGATACACCCATACGAAAATTTTGAATTCATGTGTCCAACACGAGTATCGGACACGTGTTTGACACGTGTCACATGACAGGACTAACTAATAGAAGGGTTTTTGCTTCATTGTGTCTATTGGATATTAGATGGTTATGTTGAACAATGTGGGGATTCTATGTTTCAAGATTGGTATGGTCTATATTCTTGTTTAGTTCGTGTTGAAGTAGAGTTTGTTCTTGTTGATCGTTGGAGTGATGTAGAACCTAAGTAAAAAGGTTTGTTTGAATGTGTCAATTGGAATGTCGGTCGGAGCAAATTTGAACTTATGAATTTGTCGGCTTGATGTAAGGGCATGCCATAGATACATTATTTTAATAGAATGATGAAGGTTTTTTGTTGTTTATTCCGATTTAATTCAGGTAGGTTAATTATGACCTAGGTTTGGTTAATGACCGTGGATTTGTCGTTCTCTAGTTGAGCATCACCTGCAATGAATATACACCAACTGTATGTGCTGCATAATGTATAGGCCTTTTTTATTGTAAGGCTTCACCACAAATTTAATGCACACTTGCAACCAAAATGCCTCTAGAAAGTAAATTAGTTAGGCTGATATTTCTTCACATTTTGATCTTTGATTGATTTTTCTAGTTCACTGACAATCTTAGAAGTTAGAACAACAAATACAAGGAAACAAAATCCGATTTCACTAATAACCCAACAATTACATTCCTTCTGAAATCCAAAGAGCTAGTTGATGCTCAAAACACGTAATCATGTATTTAGGAGAGAGATAGGGAATTCGAGATATGACCCAGATCAAATTTGGTATGTAGATGAAAAGGTAAATCATTGTTTTTACCATTTCTGTCGTCTCAATACTCCTTGGTTCTTTTCTGTTATTTTGATGATAGATTCCCATGTGGTAGACTCCATATTTTCTCATTATCAACTTTCAATTCTTGTGGTGGTTGATCACCTTGTTGAAACTAGCAAATCGTTTGTGAAGTAGAATTGTCATAATTTGAGTATATCACGATACCAATTTTTGGTATAACATATTGCATTCCCTAGAATGTTCAGCTATTGGTTGTAAGTTTGGTATGTATTTATTTGCTCTGTTTGATGAGGGGATTCCACAAATACCACTTTTTGAGAGATTGTTAATCCTGTATAATAGAGGAATTTGTTTACAATGGTAATTTAGGATTGCATCCGAAATTATACTTGTGTCTTGCCAAACTATGTAATCCGAGGAGGAATGTCAGATTCTTGTGCATTTTACACCGTATCTAACCCCCTAATACAAGCTGGGACTGACGGGGTGCTGCTAGTATGATTTACATATCCTTTTGCTACCTGTAAGTCTAGAACAATAATATAAACTTTATATTTTGAAATTTACTAGATAAAGCTGACTGCACATGCTTCAATTTAATAGATAAAAGCTGACTTGCAAAATCTTAATTTGTCCCTGGTGTAACAAATGTACAAGAATCTTAATTTGCATAGAGTTTGATTCCCTATAGCAAATGTACTTTCTTACTAAATTTGTCCCTGGTGTAAAAGAATTCTTTTTTATGGAAAGATTTGGAGAATTTGGTAGACGCAAATGGTCTTTTTAAGATTATGGTGAACCCCTCTACCTTTGAGGATTCACTTCATGTTAAATACCCAGTCATGAAAGCATCAAAATCTTAATGCAGCTTTGCCTGACCCGACTTTGATGAGAAAAAGGCCTAGACACTCTTAATTTGAACTTTGAGACCCACAGTGATGAGAACATAATAGATCAGTCCAATAAGGAATATGTAGCTTGCAAGGAAAACAATATACCTTGTAAACATCGCCTTTACATATGCATGGCGCATGTTATATTCATAAGCGATATTCATTTACTCTAGTAAACAAGGCATTGATCATCATAATTCTTTTTCAGTTTATATTATTGCCAGTCTCAGTTGTGATAGATGCTGCTGTATTGTGGCATGGAAGTAGAGATACATGTCTGAGTATATGATTGTAGGTGAACAGATCACTGTGTCTCGAAGATGTTTCTTCTCAAGCATTGGCTACTATTATACCGGGTTCTGATCGATGCGAAAGATTTAACCCTTTCAGCTCTTCTTCTGTAAGAAAATTTGTGACAATTTTACTTTTGATTGAGATTTGTTATTGCTGCATCTTTGTGACAATTTTACAATTATTGTTGAGTTTTGTTATTGCTACATCTTTGAGACAATTGAGATATAAGATATGTTATCGTTACATCTTTGTGACAATTGAGATATAAGATTTGTTATTGTTGAGTTTTGTTAGTTTAATTGTATCGCAAGTGCAAAATTTTGAAAGTATGGTTTTTAAGATGGGATGACTCCATTCAGTCCCAAAAGTTTGTGTGTTTCTATCTCAATCGTACAGGTTCACTTTTTTCGGCTTAGCAAGACAAAAGTGCAGAACAAAAGCAAACCCCAAACCTCCATGGCGTCGGGTACTCTAAAATGGAAGAGTTGGAGTTGTCGGGTACTCTAAAATGGAAGAGTTGGAGTTGTGGTTAGGGCTGCAAATGAATTGAGCTATTCGCGAGCTATTCGGCTCGAGCTCGGTCAAGGCTCGAACCGTGCTCGAGCTAAAATCCGAGCTCATTTCGTAAACGAGCCGAGCTCGAGTTTGATTTATTTATTTATATTTTTGGCTAAGCTAGCGAGCTATTCGGCTCGAATATGGTCAAAGCTCGGTTCGAGCTCAAAATTGAACTCGTTTCGTAAACGAGCCGAGCTCGAGCCTGAAGGTATTCGGCTCGGCTCGATTGCAACCCTACTTGTGGTTGTATGAACATTAATTATGTATAAGTGTGGACTTAAAGAGTGTCCTTGTATGTTTACATCTTTACTGGTCATGCTCATTGAAAAGGAACAAGTAAGGCGGCTCATAATAACGGAGAATCGCATTATCTTTCTCGCAGTTCGAAAATCTTTTACCATACAACGATCATGGTAAGGATAACAACATTTGCAACATAGTTGTAGACATTATAGAGAGAGAAGATAGTTGGAGATTGATTACAAGAGTAAATGAGATTTAACTTGTTGCGGTTAAATCTCATTTTCTTTAGTGGTTGCTTGTCGTCAGTTTTACTCCATGTACAATTGAGTTTGTCTGTATTATCATTATTTTTTTTAATATATTCATCAGGCTGGAGTCTTACGACTCTATCCTCACCATCAAAAAAAAAAAAAAACAACTTGTTGCGGTTAAAGTTAACAGAATATTCTGTGTTTATTACTAAATCACTATTTCAATATAATAATAATAAATTCATTAGTGGGCTTACCATTGTCATTACCAAACCCTAACCTATATACAGGGGTTGAATTCCTAATAAATTTATGATCAAAAGGGATTTTGATTGGATGGCATACATTCACAAATCATTCATTCTACCAACTTCAATTATTCCTCACCAGTATCATGCACGGACGATGCACGTGTAGGAGGAAGGAAAAAGACAAAAAAAAAACTACCAACACGTGCGCTGCACGTGTTTGCACACATACCAAAAAAATAAAATATTGTTTATTTGTTTGGAACCCCATCTCTTCCATTATAATAGTTATAGATAGATAGATTATAGATACTAGTATCATGCACGTGCGATGCACGTGGAGAGGAATGAAAAGGACAAAAAAAAAACTATAATGCACGTGCGATGCACGTAAAGGGGAATGCACGGCCACGGTCTTCTGACATTTTTGACCGGGGCCGTAGGCTGCGATTAGCCTCGGCCGTTGTTGAGGGTCTCGGGCCCGGGTTGATGAGCGTCCAGGGCTCACAACCTGTGGATGCGACTTCCTGCACTTCCCTTCCCCTGTTTCTTCTCAACTCATGCGTGGTTCTCTGTTAACTGGTTCTCCCGCTTCTTCAAGTCGTTCTAATCGTGTGATTAGATGTAGTGCCCGTTTAAGGGCCAAGCACTCGTCAACCGCATCTCCTTCCCTCGTAGGTACTAGCTCCTCTTCTATCCCTAACTCAGCACCTCAAGCAGAGTGTTTAGGTTCTTTATTTTTTTCTCAATTTGATTCCCTGGACGATTATGAGCTCTTGTCTATTTCTTCCTCTCTGGGATTTAAGATCGATCCATCGGACCCTAAACCTCTCCACATGCTCCGATTTAACGAACGTCTAAGAGTCTATGAGCATCTTAATGCCGATGATTAGTTTATCTTGGAATATCCGGGGTCTCAATTGCCCTGTTAAGCAAAGGGCGATCCATGATTTAATTGTCTCTTCTAAATGTGACTTTATCTCGATCCAAGAATCGAAGGTCGAATTTCCCTCCCCTCGTCTTTTCCGCTCTATCGGAGGTTCCTCCATTTCCAACTGGATCTCTCTCGACGCATCGGGTGCTAGTGGTGGCATCCTATTTGGTTTCAAAGATTCGGTTTTCTCTCTTTTGTCTACCCTCCGTCTTACGTTCTTCCTCGTTGTCCGACTTCTGTGGAAGTCCCTTAACAAAGTGATTACTATTATCTCCGTTTACGGTCCGGCATCTTCCCAATTTAGGCCGCTGTTTTGGAGCGAGTTTCGTTCTCTTCACCAGTTTTCCAATGGTCTCTGCATTTGCTGTGGAGATTTCAACGCTACCAGATTCGCGTCTGAAAGATCTAACGCGTCCTTTTCCTATTCTCAAGCCTGCTCCTTTAATGACTGCATTAGGGATTTGCAACTCATTGATCTCCCCATCAATGGTAGATCCTTTACTTGGTCAAATCAGCGGTCTCCTCCTATTCTGGCCAAACTGGACCGTTTCCTCGTATCCCCTTCTTGGTTATCTCAATTCCAATCCTCCTTCGCTAAGGCGCTCCCTAATCCATCCTCTGACCATGTTCCTATAGTCCTTTCCTCTGACTTTCGTTTTCCTCACCGCCATCAATTTCGTTTCGAGAAATTCTGGTTGCAAGATCAGCTCTTTGTTCAGCTGGTGGAGGAATGTCTCGGTGCGATCTCTGGTTCGTCAGGTCTTGCATCGTTGCTCATTAAGCTTCACGCCATTAAGCATGGATGCAAGATCTGGCATAAAGAAAGACAATCTAACACCAACTTCCTTAAGAGTTATCTCTTGTCTTCTATCGAAGCGATTGATGTTTTAAAGGAACAAGGTCCCATCTCGGATTTGGCTCGTTTTGAGCGCCTTGCTTGCAAGCATGATTATGCTAATATTCTCTCGCTAGACCATGCCAAATGGGCGCAGCGAGCCAAAGTTAAATGGCTTAAAGAGGGCGATGGCAACACCGCATTTTTCCACAATTATGCTTCTTTCCGTCAACGTAACAATCACATTTCCTTGATTCATGACCAAGGATCCGATCTCATCTCGGATCATGACATTCACCAAGCTTTTCTTTCCTTCTACAAACAACTCATTGGTTTCCCTAAATCACAGCTTATTTCTCTGGATTGGGGCCAACTTTACGGCCCCCCCTCGATTGATCTGTCCTCCCTTGAGGCTCCCTTCTCCCTTGAGAAGATCAAATCTGCAGTCTTTGCTCTCAAAAGCGACTCTGCTCCGGGTCCTGATGGTTTTCCGGCCCTTTTCTTTCAGAAGTTTTGGGATTGGATCAAGATTGATCTTCTCAATATTTTTAAGGATCTTCATAACGGCTCCTTCTCTTTTGATCGTATCAATTACGCTCACATTGTCCTTATCCCCAAAAAGGTGGGCGCTAATGTGATCTCCGACTTCAGGCCTATTAGTTTAATTAACACTACTTTCAAAATCATCATGAAAGTCCTTGCGACGAGGCTCAGTGCGATTATTTCCCCCCTCATCGACCCGGTCCAATCCGGGTTCATCAAGGATCGTTTCATCTTAGATAGTGTTGCCTCGGCGCAAGAGATTATTTCGTTCTGCCATCATGCCAAAGCTGAGGGCATCCTCCTCAAATTGGATTTTCAAAAGGCTTATGATAACGTGAATTGGGACTTTCTCTTCGATATTCTCCATCATCGAGGGTTCGGTTCTAAGTGGATTTCTTGGATTAAATCCAGCCTTATAGCCAGTACTTCTTCCATCATTGTCAACGGCTCTGAGGGTCATAAGTTTAAGGTCAATTGTGGTCTTCGTCAAGGAGACCCTATTTCCTCTCTTCTTTTCTCCCTCGTTGCTGATGTTTTCAGTAGGCTTCTGCGTAACGCTCGCGAGGCCCATGTCATTGAAGGCCTCGGTAGCTCGCAGGGCTTTGATGGTATCCTTAATCTTCAGTACGCCGACGACACTATCATCTTTATAAAACCTGAACGTGCGTCGTTGCGCAACCTCAAACTTCTCCTTTACTATTTTGAGTTGGCCTCTGGCCTATCCATCAACTTCCAAAAGTCCTCGGTCACTTGGCTGGGCGGTGATTCTAGCCGACAGTCTGAAGTCTCCCAATTTTTTAATTGCCCGATTGCTTCCTTCCCCATCACCTATCTGGGTATCCCACTCAGATGGGGCAAGCTTCTCAGATCGGATTGGTTTCCGATCATTGACAAAATTGAAGCCATACTCAATGTCTGGACGGGGAAGCTTCTTTCCCGCGGGAGAAGATTAATTCTTATCAACTCTGTTCTCTCCGCCGTTCCTCTGTATCTGATGTCCTTTTACTTTCTACCCTCGTGGGTCATCAAAAGATTAGATCAAATTAGGAGCAATTTTTTCTGGTCAGGATCCTCAGGATTCAAAATTGGTTCTCATCTCTGCAATTGGCAGGTTGTTTGTACGTCTAAGGCTAGCGGGGGTCTGGGCGTTCTCAACCTTAGGCACCAGAATTTAGCACTGCTTGGTAAGTGGCTCTAGAGATTTCATCTCTTTGACCATCTCCCGTGGGTCCAGTTCATCAAAGGCCATTATTTCTCGAATTCCCCTTGGTGGGATTTCCCCTCCTCCTCTCATAGATTGGCCTCTCCATTTTGGAAAGGTATTTGGAAAGCAGCCGCGGCTTTCCAGTGTGGTGTTATCCACAGATGCTCGATTGGTTCTAGAACCCGTTTTTGGAACGATCTCTGGATTGGCAACACTAAACTTTCCTCGGCATATCCCAACCTTTATCGCCTGGCCTCTCTCCCCGGAGCTTCTGTGAGCGAATCCTATCAATTACTTAACTCTTCCAGGATTTGGGTCATTCCCTTTGTTATCGAGCTGCCCCCGGTTTTGATCCTGGAATTGTTGGAGCTTATTTCATCCCTCTCCTATTTTGATTGGTATCCAATTGATGGGATTGCCCGGCGATGGAACGCTTCTGGTATTTTCTCTGTCAAATCTTTCTATAATTTCCTTAACTTCCGTGGCACTACCTCCCCGTCCGCATCCTTCATTTGGGACTCTTGTGCTCCCCTTAAGGTTAAAATTAATACTTGGCTAGCTATCCACAATAAATTACTGACGGTTGAGATCCTCAATAAACGCAATATCGCTTGGGGTCAACTCTGCCCATTGTGCTCAGAGTCCTCTGAGGATGTTAACCATCTTTTTGTGAGATGCTCATTCATCTCACCGCTCTGGCAGCTGGTATCTCTCGCGTGGGAAAACCCGACATTGCCTCTCAGCATTGTTGCCTGTTGGAGTGTCCCTCCCACTCCCCCTAGATTTCGCAAGGGTTGGCAGTTTTCGGTTCACATCATTATTTGGATTCTGTGGAAGGAGAGGAATCGTAGACTCTTTTCTCACCAAGCCTCCACTATTGCGCATTTGATCGATGAATTTCTTTTTCTCTTTAAATTTTGGTCTTCTAACGCTCCGACTAAAGATAGAGAGCATTATAACAGCACTCGTTTACATGATTCTTATTTAGTTCTACAAAGTCTTAATGCTTTTTTATGATGTCTTCTCGCTAGCTCTCCTTTATCTTCCACCATCATGCCTTGATTTTTATGCTGTGCTGCTCAGCTGTTTCGTAACGCTCCGACTGAAGATAGAGATCATTATAACAGCACTCGTTTACATGATTCTTATTTAGTTCTACAAAGTCTTAATGCTTTTTTATGTTGTCTTCTCGCTAGCTCTCCTTTATCTTCCACCATCATGCCTTGATTTTTATGCTGTGCTGCTCAGCTTTTTCATTTCATTGGATTTTTTCTGGGATTAATTATTTATGTTCTTCGCTATCGCAGGATGATTAACTTCCCTTCCACCTCCCTGGCCATGACGCTTTATTATTTTGGGGCTTGTTTTGGTTCTGGCTTTATCGGGTGGCCTCACCTGTTTTGGTTGTTGACTGCGCTGTCTTGGCCAGTTGGTTCTTTGAAGCACTATTGCCCTGGGGGCTCTGGCTTTTGGTGGTATTCTGTTAAGGGATTAGCCCCTAGTGTTCGTATGCTGTCTTTTCTCTGCTGTTGCTCTTCTGCTGTCTATAGCTTCAGTGTTTGGGCTTTTTTTGTTTCTAGCTTATTTGTTCTTTCTACTTTTCTCTATGTGACCGTGGTGGGTAGTGCTCTATCTATTTTGTGTTTCTATATTGTGCTGCTCTGCGTTATGTGCTACTCTGTTTTCTGTCCTGTGTTTGGTCTGAGTTGTAGCTGTGCCTGGTCTCGTAATTTATTGTTCCTGGTTGTTTGCGTTGTTCTGATTGGCTTCTATTGTTGTGAACCTCTGTTGTTGCCTTTCCCTCGGTGGTTGTATTAGCCGACTCTATTGTTCTTTCTCCTCTGACATTATTGGGAGTTCCCTGCGGTGGGGAATTTGGTGAGGTTCCCTGGTTGTGTTCTACTCGGCTGCTCCTATCGCAGATTCCAGCTTTGGGAGCTCTGACGCCTCTTCGTGTGTTCGGCGTTTCCTCCTTTCGAGGTTGCTCTAGTCTTCGCCTCTGGCTTCTGGCCTTCCGGAGTGGTGGTCTCTCTGGTGTCCCAGGTGTTGCTCGCTTGGTGTCGCTGCCAGCGCCTGCTTCTTCGCGAGCGTTAGGCTACGCTGCTGCGCTCTATCGTAGTTTTCTAAGCTTGTATCTATTTTTATTGTATCTATCTGTATTTTGTTTTACATCTTGTAAAACCCCCTATGTACATTATTCTTATTATTTATGATATTTGCTGTGGCTGGAGTCGTTCGACTCTATCCGTTCACATCAAAAGAAAAGGGAAAAAATACCAACACGTGCGATGCACGTAAAGGGGAATGAAAAGGACAAAAAAAAACTATAACGCACGTGCGATGCACGGGGAGGGGAATGAAAAGGAAAAAAAACTGCCAACACGTGCACTGCACGTGTTGACAAAATGACAAATGGTGACAAATGACACTAACCCCTTCTCCCATTATAATAGTAGAGATATGTGTGTATTTTTAATTGAAGCTATTAGTAGTAGTAGTACTAGTAAGTGGAGCTCTTCGCTTTATAGTGTCATCTCCAATTGTTCATCTCTCGGCCTAATCTATTTGGAGGCTTCATTCGTCAGTGTTTGAGAGTAATTGGGAGGAAGTGACTTCCATGTTTAATTCTGGCTTGTAAGTGGACTTCCATTCGATGTTACTCACAAGTACAAATGGTTGCTTTGAGATGAGAGCAAATATCTTGCAACTGTTCTTTAGAAGTTGCTTGGCCTTTTGAGCATCCACAATGGTGTTTATCATTTTTACAAAATGGCAGCTACAATAATAGAAAATAGGATATTTGTCTGCAATAGTTGTTTGATAAAATTTTGCTAAAATTTGAGGAAGACGAGACATGTTGTTTCGTCCGGTTTTATTTTTTTAAAGAATTATTTAATTAATGATTAGATATTAAAATAGTTTAATTAAATAAATTAAATAATAAAATAGAACCTAAACCTAATTAATTACACACTAAACTAGTTTATCCACTAACCTAAACCTAATTAACCTTCCTGATTTGCTGGATGGGACATGTTGTCCCGTCCAAGAAAATTTTGCTTGAAACGGGATAACATATCGTTTCAGTGTTTTTTTGAATTTTTTTTTTCAGACGGTACATCTGATCATTTATAATATTATTTTTTTTAAAAAAATGATACGGAACAAGTTGCATCGTCCGATGATCTTAAAAAAAATAAAATAATTGGGATAAAACATGTTGTCTCATTTCTTATAATAGGTTTCTCATAAATGAGAAACGACTGTAGCTATTTTGTCATTTTATGACAAAATAGCAAATCACTGCAGTACCAACTTTCTCGCAGCACCCAACTTTATCTAAAAAATGAGAAATTGACTAATATAACCAACCACTGTGGATGCTCTTAGCATCTACTACGTTGCAAGAAAAGTGAAGAAACTACTTAATAATACAGTTGTCGTTAATGAAAGCAGTAGAGATTAGTTGCGGGAATGCAATCATTTTTCATTTGTAACAGTGTACGTACCCAACGTACGAATGACATCTTTATAAGGGTGAAGAAGATTTAGACAAAGATCTATAGTTGTTTACTACTATTAACTAACAAAAAAATTTTGGAGAACCATTCTCTCTTTACAAGTAAAGTGGAAGAAACATCTTACTCAATCACAACTCTTCACAAATCTGGTTGACCCAAACTTGATATCTAGTTTGGGGGTCCTTGTTTCTAAGAAACTGGAATTTTTTTGCTGTCATAGGTCACTTTTTGAAAATATTTGCGTTTTTGGGTCAGTTCCCCAACTACTAGCGCTTTTGAGCTACTTTGTGTCACGTTAGCAGCGGCCGCTATTTCCAATAGCGACCTTTTCATTTAGAGGTCGCTAATGGGAATACGACCTATGTTTTAATTTATTTTGAATTTTTTGTTTGCCGTCGCTATTCCCACTAGCGACCTTAGTATAATGAGGTTAGTGAGCTCGAATGAATGTATTGAGACACTTAGCGATTCCTAAAGAGTTTTCCCCAGAAATTTAAAACTGAGGTCGCTATTGAGAATAACGACCTCAATAGGAAATACAATCTCCCCAGTGATCTCGTTATACTAAGGTTGCTAGTAGGAATAACGACAGGAAACAAAAAATTCAAAAAAATTAAAACATAGGTTGCTATTCTCATTAGCGACCTCGAAATGCAGAGGCCACTATTGAAAATAGAGGCCGCTGCTGACGTGGCACAAAGTAGCCAAAAGCGCTAATAGTTGGATAACTGGTCTAAAAACGCAAATATTTTCAAAAAGTGACCGATGTAGGCAAAAAGTTCAAGAATTTGAGGGTTGGATCAGTATTGATTCCAAAACAGATATATTTCTTTAGTTTGGGTATTTTGCCTCTGTGTAATCTTGGATTAGGACGTTACAATACACAACCTTACTACACACCATTGCTACAACACATTAAATAATAGCTTCCTCATAGAATGTCAATCGGGTCGGGTTGTGCCGGGTCGAAATCCATGACCCAATTTGATCCCAAGATGAGAAGGATGAAAGACCAAAGAGAGGCTAGGCCACTCTAAAAAACTAAAACCCTCAAGGACCATGATCTCCCCCTACCAAATAAAGATGCCCTCTTTCCCCTTCTCTATCAAATTATTATACCTACCGGTAATCTGCAAGTACTTTGCACGTCCTAATAAATATATTTTTTTAAGTAAATACTTCAAACCTGATATCTCTTTTTACTCATCACATATATATTCTTTACAAATTAACTATAGTGATACCAATTTTTATTTTATATGAGTTGCACTTTTATAAATAATTATGTCGTAAATAAATTTAAACTTTGAGGATATTATGTTAACTAACAACAGTTAAGTAAATGAATTGCTAATATAACTTCCACTTAAAAATAAATGGTTGAGATTAGATAGTTGATTGTCTATAAATTACAGGTTGTCTATAAATGACAATCCCAACTCTCACATTATAATATTTTATAATATTAGATATTATAGATTAAAGATTAGAGATTTTTATATGGTTATCATTTTTTAAACCATAATCTTCAACTTTCCATACTATTTTAAATCATAATCTTGCCTTTTTCTTAGTTTTATTTATTGATTGGTTCTATTTTAATTTATCTTATTTAAAGGCATTCCCAATAGAATTGGAGCTTTTAGGATCTTTAAGAAAGACCCTCACATGCATCTTGAATAAAGCAACGCAAACAATTCATGGGTTTGTTCATCCTCTTAAATGCCACTACTAGGTGATTAGTATAATGTAATTATTTAACTAATAACTCTTATTATTTAAGTGAATAGTAAGGTAAGTGGGCAGTTGATGATTCATGAAGTAAACAATTAAATTCCACACTAATTACATCTTTCTTTTTTCTTTTTTTCATGTTGAAGAATTTGATTGTGAGAAAAAATTACTAAAATTGTCCATTCTGGACATCTGATTAAATTGAAACCATACAGAGAAGATTAGTATGGTCTTTGTACAAAAATAACATGTTGAAATTTTAGTTAATTATTAGTTATTTTCTTGTTTATTAATACTTACTAGTATTTTTCACGTGCGATGCACGTTTTGAGAAGAGTTGGAGAATTTTTATGTGCGGTATACGTGTTAAGAAATATTTTTGGAGTTAGACGTGTATTGTACGTAATTGAAAAAATATTTTGAAAGAAAAGCTACAATTTGTACATGTAATACACGTGTTTATTAAGTATAATTTGAATTATACATGCAACATATGTGATATGGGTTGGATGACGTGGCCCCTCCTGGGCCACAGGATCCCCCTCAAAATGCGCGCGCCTCTAGATCATCCAGATCTGCCACGTTAGCACTAGAAAACCGCCCGGGTCTCTGCCACGTCAGTCCGGAAACCGCCCGGGCCCTTACCACGTCAGCCCTAAACCGCCCGGGTTTCCACCGCTTCAACCCCACGAGCAACCGGGTCCAGACCCGGCCCCAAACGGGTCCAGACCCGATTGACATCTTCTATAAATACCAGACCCCTACTCATTTTCCAGGTAATCGATCTTTTCCCACCAAAATCCTAGTTACTGTTACTCTCTCTCAGTAGCTGACTAGATCGTCGGAGGGTCTACCACCGGGACCAACCCCGGTGTTCCGAGACCGTCTGCAGGTACACGAGACCTCGGATCCGAGCCCACCGATCCGAGCCGAGCATCCAGCCTCCACCTCACTCCCGCTTACTTCCGTACCGTTCGCCCGGCCGAGGGTCGTCTGCGTAGGAGTTTCCTCTATCAATACAAATCGAGTAAGAACTCACACCTGGTGCATCCACACATCTCCTAAAAACAAACTGCATCAATATGTGTAGTCAAGTGAAAGATCATTTCGATTAATTGCTTGTGGCTTCGTAAATGATCTTTTATTAGTGGTACAAAATACTAGCACATTGACTTCTACGGGACAGTTATTATTCTATTAAAATGTATACTTCTCTAATCTCTATCTCTAATATTATGATGAGAGGCCTTAGTGTCATTTTTTATTTTGTCATTCTACCAACACGTGCAATGCACATACATAATGAAGAAAATAATTTTGGGAAAAATAATTTTTATTCTACTTGTTGTTGTTTATTCTTTACTGTATACATCTATTTATAAGGATTACATTCTTGGAGAAGAAGAAAAGAGATTGAGAGAAGATTGGGAAGATGAGAGATTTAGGGAATCTGTTTCCTATATTAGGAAACAAAATATATAATTATTACATTTCAACACTCCCCCTCAAGTTGGTGCATAGATATCGAGCATGCCCAACTTGTCAACAAAATTCAAGAAGAGCCGAGTCGAAACGGCCTTGGTTAAGATATCTGCAAGTTGATCTTCTGACTTCACTTTGGATATCTCAATAACTTTCTCATCTAATTTTTCTTTGATGAAGAATCTGTCCACCTCTACATGTTTCGTCCTATCATGCTGAACTGGATTAGCCGCAATATCACATACCGCTTGACCGTCACAATACACCTTTATAGGTTCCTCTGGACCATAGCCCAAGTCCTGCAACAGGAGTTTTAGCCATAAAGCTTCTGTTATACTTAAAGCTACTCCGCGATACTCAGCCTCTGCATAAGAGCGTGCAACAACATTTTGCTTCTTGCTCCTCCATGTAACTAAATTTTCTCCAACAAAGGTGAAATATCCTAAAGTGGAGCGCCTATCGATTGCAGATCCTGTCCAATCAGCATCAGTATATGCCTCAACCTTCAAGTGACCATATTTCGCAAATAAGACTCCTTTTCCTGGGGCTGACTTAATGAATCTCATAATTCTCATTACCGTGTTCATATGTTGTTCCCGAGGTGCATGCATAAACTAACTCACCACACTTAAAGCATATGACAAATCTGGCCGTGTATGTGCAAGATACATTAGTTGTCCAACCAATCTCTGATTTCTTTCCTTATCACAAGACAATTGATCTGCTTCGTTGCATAGTTTCAGTCCTTCTTCCAATGGTGTACTAATCGGTTGACAAGCGGACATTCCAGTTTTCTTCAATAAATCCAGAGCATATTTTCTTTGAGAAAGAAATATCCCCTTTCTTGAGCGAGAAACTTCAATCCCAAGGAAGTATCTCAAAGGACCAAGATCTTTCATTTCGAACTCTTGTGACAAGTAGTTCTTTAATGCCTTCATCTCCTCAGGATCATCTCCAGTTACTATCATATCATCAACATAAATAATAAGAGCAGCAATTTTACCTTCTTTCCTTTTTAGGAATAGGGTATGATCAGAATTACTTTGATCGTATCCGAATGTCATTGATTTTGTAAATCTCCCAAACCAGGCTCTAGGTGACTGCTTCAGTCCATACAATGCTTTCTTCAGACGACATACTTTGTTGCTGTGTTGGACTGGTCTGTTCGACCCTGGTGGAAGATCCATATAGACTTCTTCTGTCAATTCCCCATGCAAAAATGCATTATTCACATCAAATTGCTCCAACGGCCAGTCAAGATTTGCAGCAAGTGACAGTAGAACTCGAATAGTGTTGAACTTTGCCACAGGTGCAAATGTTTCGTCATAATCAATTCCATAAGTTTGAGTGTACCCTTTGGCAACCAGCCTTGCCTTGTACCGCTCTATCGAACCATCAGATTTATATTTCACTGTATAAATTCATCTGCATCCTACTGGCTTTTTCCCTGCTGGCAACTCGACTATCTCACAAGTCTCATTCTTCTTCAAGGACTTCATCTCCCCATCCATAGTTGCTTTCCACCTTGGATCGGCTAAGGCTTCCTGCACACTGTTAGGAATAGATACAGTAGATAATTGATTCACAAATGACTTATTTGATTCAGACAATCGGTGAGTGGACACATAATGACTCATGGGATACTTGACTTTACTAGTGGGATTAGGATCGTAAGTGGGTTTTGGGATACCTCTAGTAGTACGGTTTGGGAGTTCTCTTCTTGGCGCTTCGGACAGCGATGACGATTGGTTTTGGGGTTCTGCTGGGAGTAGAGATAGATCTGATGGTACTGGTGGTGGAGATGGTTCAGATGGTGCTGGTGGTGGAGATAGCTCATCTTCATGGAGGTTCGGCACTGACTGCAGATCTTCGTAGAAATTTTCTTCCTCAACCAAGTCTTCATTCGAGTGATCGTCATTACTTACATCCTGATTTTCTTCCCTTATATCTGATTGTTCAGTTTGAATAGTAACCACTTCATCATAGGCAAGAGTTTGAACTTCACTTCGGTACTCCCCCTGAAGTTCAACCTCAGAGGAAAAATACATCTCATCTTCATGGAACACAACATCCATAGTCACAAATATCTTTTGAGTTGGTGGGTGATAGCACCGATACCCTTTCTTATTCTGTGCATATCCCACAAAAACACAGCGAACAGCTCGAGGAGGTAACTTATTGCGTTCATGTTGATGAAGATGAACAAATGCAACACACCCAAACACACGAAGTGGCAAGTTGACGACTTTTGGTGCATTCACAGTTTCAGTTAATGCTTTGAATGGTGTGAGGAAGTTTAGGATATTAGAAGCAACTCGGTTGATTAAGTATGCAGTAGAAGCAAGGGCTTCTCCCCAATAAATGAGTGGCATATTTCCATGGATGAGAGAAGCACGGACCACTTCGAGCAAGTGTCTATTTTTTCTTTCTGCAACCTCATTCTGTTGAGGTGTATACGAGCATGTAGTCTGATGAACAATTCCGTGTTCCACCAAATATTGTTGTAGATTTGAACTCAGGTACTCTCCGCCATTATCACTCCTAAGAACTTGAATCTGTGATTTATACTGAATCATAACGTGCTTGTGAAATTTCTGAAACAAACCACTAACTTCACTTTTTGACTTCATCAAACAAATCTAGGTCATACGGGTACTGTCATCAATAAAGATCACAAACCATTTGGCTCCTCCAAATGTAGTGGTTTTGGATGGACCCCAAACATCAGAATGAATAATCATAAAAAGAAGGGAGCTTCTACTTGGACTTGGAGGAAAAGAGACACGATGACCATTTGCGAGTTCACACACATCACACCGAAAGGAAGATATATCCAACTTCAAAAATAAACTTGGAAATAATTTTTTCAAATAACCAAAAGAAGCATGCCCTAGACGTCGATGCCATAGCCAAATATCTGATTTCTTCTTCTCATCTTCGGATCCTTCCACACTTAGAGCTTGAGTCAACTTGCTCGAACATTCAGATTCTAAATCTAGGTAATAGAGCTTCCCATGTCTAACCCCATAACCAATCATCTTGCGAGTCTGAATATCCTTAAACACACAATGTGAAGGCCAAAAAACTACAATACAATGTAAGGCAGTGGTTATTTGAGCAACAGATAATAGGTTGAAATTCAAGGATGGCACAACTAGGGCAGTATCTAAGGTTAGGTTGTTTGTGAGGTGTATGATACCCTCGCCAGTAATAGTGACAGGATCACCATTGGCAGTGGACACAGTTGATTTAGTGGATGGTTGAAAATTTTGAACTTGTTTAGAATCAAAAGTCATATGGTCGGTAGCACCCGAATCAATTATCCATGCACTATTCATAACAGAAGCAGAAATATTAAATACCTTATCATCATTACCTGTAGCTGTGACTAATGTAGAGGCGAGTCCAATACTCTTCTCAGCTCTATCAGTTTGTCCCATGGTAGCGGCACAAAAGGGAAAAACAATGGATATGATCTTCAGCAACCAATAGCACACAACACAACTTGATCAATAAACAGCTCCAAGTCTTCAACAACCAGCAAAACAACAACAATCCAACACCCAAACAGCAACTCCACAGCATATCAGAACACCAAACACCGAGATCCAAATGCAAAACACAAGATCAAGATCACTCCTTCACAAAAACAAAACAGCAAATCAACTCCCCCTTCTTCTTCCACACACCTATGAGGGTCGGGGTGTTGAAGACAATTGGCAGGGAAAATGAGGGTCGAGGTGTGACTCCTTGGTGGCTGGCGGCATCGACGGGGGTTCGGCGGCGCAAGGGGTGGCCGGAGAGGCCGGGGAAGGAGCCGAAAGTGGGTCTGTGTTAATGTCGAGGAAGGAGAAGGGCGGTTGGGGGTTGCGCTGGCGGGGTGCGCTGGGGGTGATGAAGTGGTGGTGACGAAGGGGATTGTTGCCGGAGCACCGTTGGAGAAGAAGACTTGGTTGGGTTTGGGGGTTTTGAAGCTCTGCTAATGGCGGGATTGAAGGAGGGTTGGGGGTTTGTCTGGGTTGCTGGCGTCGCAGACGGGGTACGGAGGAGCGGCTGACGGAAGTTGGGGGTCGCCGGAGGTGGTAGTTCGCCAGAGAAGGTGAACGGGGTAGATGGGTTCCAAAAACGGGGAGAGAGAAATCAGGAGGAGATTTTTAGTGATGGGATCGAGGTCGATGATCAGTGATGGGATCAACAACGGGATCAGATCAAGATGGAGGTGATCAGCCTCCTCTCCTTCTTCTTCAGTTGGCTTAGATCTGATTAGGCTCTGATACCATGAAGAAAATAATTTTGGGAAAAATAATTTTTATTCTTCTTGTTGTTGTTTATTCTTTACTGTATACATATATATATAAGGATTACATTCTTGGAGAAGAAGAAAAGAGATTGAGAGAAGATTGGGAAGATGAGAGATTTAGGGAATCTGTTTCCTATATTAGGAAACAGAATATACAATTACTATATTTCAACACATAACTAATATAAAAGAAGTTTTCGGTTCAAATCCTCCCATTGTCATTTTTTTCATTCTACCAATATGTGCAACGCACGTACATAACTAATATAAAGGAGGTGTCGGGTTCAAATCCTCCTTACGTCAGAGTTTTTTTTTTTTGAAATTATTAAGACATGCATCGCACGTGTAAATTACTAGTTATAATTAATTGCACTTTAATGCGTAACCATTATAACAATATTAGGAGCGTTCTGACTTAATCTTCGACGGTCGACATATGATGACTAGGTTAAAAGTAACAATTACTTATAATTAGTTTTTTTTACGTGCGATGCATGTTTTGATAAGAATTGGAGGATTGTCACGTGTGATTTATGTGTTTAAAAATAGTTTTGGAGTTGGACGTGCATTACACGTAATTGATAAACATATTTTGAAGAAAAAGCTACAATTTGTACGTGCAATGCACGTGTTTATAGGTAGATTTGAGTTATATGCGCAACGTATGTGTATGTTTAGTTTTAAAAAAATATTGTAAAATTGTGTTGCACGTGCATTGTACGTTTTAAATATGTGGATTTTTTATTTATTTATTTATTTTTGTTGTAATTAATGGGACAGTTGGAGTTGTACGTGCAACGCACGGGTTTGTATGTTGACAACATTACAACTCCAACTCTCCCATTATAAGATTAGAGATTTTTCATTTTTTTAATAGTTGGATATTACAACTAACATTATCAATGATGATAGTTTTTTTGGAAGAAATTATGGCAAATGAGGAATGGTAACAGTAGTCGTCTGGACCCAAATTTTAGGTATTTGACAAACAGAAATAAAAAAATTGGCTTTGCACTGCAGTCGTTAATTACAAAAAATGGGTATTCGAAAATTTCCAATTCTCAGACGAAAGACGATAATATATATATATATATATATATATATATATATATATATATATATATATATATATATATATATGAACGGACGGGACAAGAATTCCCGTCCATCCAATTAAAAAAATAAAAATAAAAAAAATCCTAAGGACGGAAAATCTTCTACTATCCAAGAAATGAGGGATTTTTTTTTAATTAAATTTTCGATCGGACGAGAAATCTTTTTCCGTGCATCGATTTAATTAAACTGATTTTTTTTTTTTGCAACGGGAAAATTTATTTTCGTTCGATACAGATGCTCTAAGTTAGTAGACATGTGATATATTTTCAATGAATCCACTGAATGAGAGTAAAGGTGAGGTTTTCTCTCTTCTACCATTATGTAGGTCTACTGAATGAATTGAGATCAAAGTTGGGGTTTTCTAAGTATACATGTGACATTTTTTCACAGGTTGATGTTTCTATGTTAAATTTATTTTTTGTACTTCATGAAAACTCATCTTAGTTATCTATTTTAATGGCAGATGAACCATAAAATGCCAGTAGCCATGAGATTTTTATTTATTAGGTTTCTTGGATGACACTAGAGTTCAAATTTCATCTTCAAATATTTATTTTCTAAAAGTTATTTTGATTGTCAACTCATTCTCTGCTCTCCTTAGAGCATCCACAGTCGTTGAGGAATAAAATATGCATATATGAATAAATGGAAATAGCAATTGATCGTTTTGCTGCAGTCGTCAAATACTATTTTTTACATTTTTTATATTAAAATAATAAGGGACGATCCTTCATGTTCTGTCGGAGAGAAAAAAAATAAAAAACAATAAAAAATGGTGGGACGGCATATAAAGTTCCGTCGGAGTGAAATAATAATAATAAAAAAAAGTAATAGGTGCGACGACACTTGAAGTGCCGTCGGAGGAAAAAAAAAGGATTCGAAGTGCAAAAAAAAAATACAAAATAATTATAAAAATTACAAAAAAAAAACAAAAATTCCAAAAAAAATTTAAAAATTGCAAAAAACTACACCGAGTGGAGAGACGGCACTTTCCGAGAAGTGGGGTCTTTTTGGTTTTTTTTTAATTACGAAATTAATTTTTTTTGATGGGACGACCATTAAAAAAATAATTTTTTTTGTGCGACGGCACTTCGTCGCACTTGAAGTGCCGTCCGACATTTTTTTTTTTTTTTTTTGGGTGCGACGGTACTTGAACTGCCCTTTCTCATATATGCATATTTCTCATTTCCTCTCTCATTTTTGGCAATCTCCTGTAGCGAATTATGCATATTATGCATATTTGGCCAACAACTGCAGTGCTGTTTTTGGCCAAATATACATATTATGCATATTTAGCAAACGATTACAGATGCTCTTATTAACAGTAGATAGGACATAACATGTCATTGGACATGTGACATATTTACTGAGTTTACCAGATGATAGTTGGGGTTAGGGGTGTAAAATGAACAGGTCGGTTCGTCGTCCGTCCGAGTTCGGCTCGAGAAATGGTCTGACCGTGGACCGTCCGAACTGTTATACAAACCGAACTTGAACAAATTATTAGGTCTGATTCTTTACCGAGCTCGAGCCGGATATAAGTCCGTCCGAATATTATTGCGGTCCGATGCTTTATCAAACTGAGTTCGGACTATAAAAATTTTGTCCGACCTCAACCGAACTGTACATAAGCCCGTCCGAGTAGAATTTCGGTTCGAACTTGAACATATAGTTGTCCGATTCCATCCGGTCCGATTTACAGTCCTAATTGGGGTTAGGATTAGTGACATTTTTAATTAGGTCCACTAAATGAAGTTTTCCTCTTTCCTTTCTCCGCAAAATGTGATTCTTTTTCGGTAGGTCTAGTAAATGATTCTAAATTTGGAATTTTCTTTTGAAAGCACAGAAATGTCAAGTATCCAAATCAAGTCTTTCAAAAGAAAAAAATGTCCTCATATGCAACAACAAAAGAAAAACAAATAAAAAAAAATGAAAAATCTCAACAACTAATCATTAAAGACTGATTATGATTCCGTTACTAATCACAGGAGTGGCACCTCTGTAAATACATCCCAACTGCAGTGGCATTTCCCCACACCTCGACCTATGTTTTCAACCATTTCTTTTTGGCTTGGCAGAGATAAGGACGCATGCATGCTACCACTTAACCAGATCAGATTCCAACGGTTCAGATCCTCCCATTCAAACAGGCCGACCAATCTCCACCGTCCATTTCCCCCCACCATGGTTGAGTGCAACTAACCCGGGTTTACAAAAGTGGAGTTAGTCATAAATGATCTCAAAAGAAAGAAGAGAGAGACAGAGAAAGAGAAAGAGAGATACTTGGAATGCAAGCTCTGATCTTTTCTCAGTTCCAATCCATATTCTGGTAAAGATTCAAACTTGTTGATTTTTTTTGGAATTCTGGTGCTTGATTTTGCAGCCCAAATGAGAAAAAATCACAAAGATTGGTGGTTTTTTGATCTTTTCCCAATTGGGTTTTGCTTGAAGTGAGATCTGTGTGGATAAAGATTCAATCTTTGATTAATTTTAGATTAATTTTTATTAGTGCAAAGATGATATTTTTAGTGGTTAGATCTGTAATTTGATTGGAGTTTGGAGTAGTTCTTGTGTAAAAAATGGATCTTTGTTTGTTTGTGGTGCAGAAGTTGAGGGAAATGAGGAGAAGGAAGTAGAAATGGATGAGCTTTTTGTTCCATTTTTGAGAGAAATAACCAAATCCTAAGTAGTTGAATTGTAGTAGTTTCTGTGTCATTTACAATGACTTAACTTTCCGGATCATCTCTTTCCTTGGTATAGTTGAATTGTAGTAGTTTCTGTGCCATTTACGATGACTTACTTTCCGGACGAGGTCATTGAGCACATCATCTCGTTCATTGGGTCGCATTGCAACCGCAATGCGGTTTCTTTGGTGTGCAAGACTTGGTATGATATAGAGAGGCTGAGCCGGGAGTCGGTTTTTGTGGGGAATTGCTATGCGGTGAGGGCGGAGAGGGTGGTGGAGAGGTTTGAGAAGATTAAGTCGCTTAGGGTGAAGGGGAAGCCGCATTTTGCGGACTATAATATGGTGCCACATGGTTGGGGTGGATTTGCGGAGCCGTGGGTTAAGGCTGTTGTGAGGAAGTGTCCGGGGTTGGAGGAGCTTAGGCTGAAGAGGATGGTAGTTTCGGATGAGGATCTGGAGATTCTTGCGCGGTCATGTCCGAATCTTAAAGCTCTGGTTCTCGATAGCTGTGAGGGGTTTAGCACTGATGGGCTGGCCACCATTGCGGAACATTGCAGGTGATCTCTTACCTACCCTTTTACGTATTTGTTAACTAATGTTATGTTTAATGTGATATATTGAATTAGTTATGTTAGAATTGTAATTTTGTTCAGTTGATTTTGATGATTTCTGTCATGTTGCTTTAGTATGTATGGTTTATGATGCACAAACTTGGTATAGTACTTGTGTTAAGTTGTTGAACTGTGGAGAAGTTTTTTTTTAACGCTACCAGCTCGTTTGTTACTTTTCTGTAATATTGCACATCAACTTGCATAGAAAGGATTGAATTAGTATGTTGTTTTTTCTTAATAATCAACATGAAAATTATTGTAATCAATTTTGAGTATTGTCGTGCCTTATGCAAGTATTTCTTAAAATATTCATTCTCAATAAATTTTAAAAATAAGAAAAGTACAATAAAACCTATGTAGAAATTCAAAAATATAAATTTTAAATTTTTTATAATAGTTACTGAATCTGCTTACAAAACATACATGATCATGAAGTAATCCTATGTCGCCTTTTGTTTTCAAAGTCGGTGGTGAGACCATGCAGTTGTGTTCCACACTATTGGGAGTTTGAGCCTTTGGAGTAGAACAAAAACCTGAAAGTTCTCAAAACTAAGGAACTTTATGAATAGCGTCCTTCATGCGCCCAATGCTATTGTGGTATTGAAGCATTTGCTATTTCGAGATAGCACTGTGCTATGATGCCTATGTGCTACACTATGCAGCGTTTTAGGCCAAAACATGCATGATCACGAAGTAATCTTTGTTTTTGCTCTCTTTCTCGTTTTGTTTATTTTGGTAAAACAAAATTTTTAGCGTTGTTATGATGACAGTTAAAAACGTGACTTCTCATTATGCTCTGTCATTCTTATCAGATCTGGGTTTCATATTTCTGTTCTACTGTTAAGTCTTTATTTTTATGTGTGTTAATGAGTGCTATTCATGAACTATTTTCTTCGAATTAAAATGAAAACTGTGCCTTGGGTACAATTTTTTTTTAATGTTCACGTTCCCGTATATTCTAATTCCATGTGTTTTTGTTTAAATCTCTGTTTTTCTTTTCTTTCTTTACATTAATAAAAATATATCTTCTCTGTAATGTTGTGACTTGAGTTAAAAATTGGGACCTTTCTTCATGTTTAACAGGCTGAATTCCTTTCTTCTGGTCCACTTTTTTTTTGTTGTATTATTCACCTTTTATTCTGTATGTGGATGTGTCTGATAATAACAACAAAGCGATTCCCAACTAGTTGGGGTCGACTACATTACATGGATCCTTGTATGTGTCTGATAAGTTTGTTTAATTTTATTCGCAATTGGGCCCTTCCTTTATGTTTACTATCATCTTGTTTATTGTTCTTTATATAGAAAAATCAATTAAGTTTAAACTGCAGTTATCATATTTCTCTCACCTAGCGGTGCTGGGGATTTGGGTTTTTGGGATGTTAGATAATAGCATTTTTCTTGTTACTGAATTATTTATCTTCGTAGTTAGAATGGACTTTTGTTCCTTGGTCATTATCTGCCTTGTTGATTCTTTATGGTTCTCTTAAAGACATAATAATGCTGTATTCAACTTCAGAAAAGGACAGAATGGTTAGTCTATCTTCAAGAAAATACATAACGTTTATTCCCTCTCTGTAGGTTCCTTAGAGAACTGGACTTGCAGGAAAATGAGGTTGAGGACCGAGGGCCAAAATGGCTGAGCTGCTTCCCCGATTCCTGCACTTCCATTGTTTCCCTCAACTTTTCCTGCCTGAAAGGTGAAGTGAATTCCGGTGCTCTTGAGAGGCTCATTACAAGATCCCCTAACCTCAGAAGCTTAAGGCTTAATCGTGCAGTCTCCACTGAAACACTCACCAAAATCCTTGCCCATGCTCCTCAGCTTGTTGACCTTGGCACTGGCTCTTTCACTATCGATTTCAACTCAGAAGTATACCAGAAGCTCGGCCACGCATTCCGTAAATGTAATTCTCTTTGCAGTGTCTCGGGGTTCTGGGATGCATCTCCTTTGTGCCTTAATGCGCTCTGCCCTGTCACCTCAAACCTCACTTCTTTAAACTTGAGCTACGCCCCCTCGCTACAAGGTTCCGATGTTGTCCAGATAATTTGCCAATGCCGCAAGCTTCAGCGGCTTTGGGTAAGAATCAAATTTCTTTTTCTTTTGATTTCTATATTATACTCAGTAGCTAAGCGACAAATGATATTTGTTTATAGGTCTTGGATAGTATCGGAGACAAAGGGTTGGCTCTAGTTGCCTCCAACTGTAGAGATTTACAGGAGTTGAGGGTGTTCCCGTCGGATATCATCGGTTGGGGAACAGCAGTGATCTCAGAGGAAGGTCTAGTTGCAATCTCATCCGGTTGCCCAAAGTTGAACTCCTTGTTGTACTTTTGCCATTCCATGACAAATGCTGCCCTGATCACCGTTGCCAAGAACTGCCCAAATTTCATACGCTTCAGGCTATGCATCCTCACTCCAAAAAAGCCTGACCCAGCAACCCTCGAACCGTTGGATGAAGGGTTTGGGGCGATTGTGCAGTCGAGCAAGGACTTAAGGCGGCTTTCACTTTCTGGCCTTCTTACTGATAAGGTCTTCCTTTATATCGGTATGTATGCTGAAAAGCTAGAGATGCTTTCTGTTGCTTTTGCTGGGGATAGTGATGAAGGGATGCTGTGCGTGCTTAACGGATGCAAGAACCTTAGGAAATTGGAAATAAGGGATAGTCCATTTGGGGATTCTGCAGTTTTGCGAAATGTGGGGAAGTATGAATCAATGCGATCCCTTTGGATGTCGTCTTGTGATGTTACTCTAGGGGCCTGCAAGTCTTTAGCTGCCAAGATGCCAATGTTGAATGTGGAGGTAATAAACGAGTACGAGATGGACGATGAGGAGATGCCAACCGATCATTACAAGGTAGAGAAGATGTACGTCTACCGCACATTGGCTGGACCAAGGGAAGATGCACCAGGTTTCGTTTGGACTCTGTAGGATCGACAAAGTCAGATAGCGCCTTAGTTTGCCTTTCCAGAGTGTAGTTTGTTTGTTTTTAGACTCTGTTATAAGATGTGTTTCTTCTATAAAGTTTATCAATTGGATTGATTGGATAATGTAATGTTATAAAGCACTATTAATCAATCATATTTTCCCTTGAATTGTATTATCTTCATGTCAATGTTGCAAAAAACAGAAAATTGCTGCAATGGTGCAATGAGATGTTGCTGAATTTTGAGATGGAGTTGAAACAAAGGGATGCAGATGGATGATGGGCAATGCAATGTGTTTTCTGATACAAAGTTGCATGCAATTATTATATTTTTGACCTACTGTTTTTGTAGTGCATTTCAGCTCTATCTTGCATCATCTCTGTTCATTTTTTTTGCCTTCTCTTTTGGGTACAGAGCTCATCATCTCATTTACTTGCTTTTTTCTTGTATGGTCAATTGGCCTTGTCCTCTTTTGCTGAGATATCACCCCTTCTGCTCATTTTCAGAGAAACAGGAAGAGGGGGAAAAAAAGGAAAGCTACTTTAGTATGATGGGGCAAAAGCCAATGGTGGAATGGTAGATTTGGAGTAGGGTTAATGAATAAGAATCTAAGATTCATTGGATACTTAGATGAATATACGAAAAAATCCCAAGTTGATAATGTGTATTTGTTATATTTGTATTATTTTTGTAGAATGTTTTTTTTCCTTTTTTAAGGGAGGTTGGTAGTTTTGCATGGGGTGTGTTCTCTGTCATCATAAAGAAGTTTTTAGAGCATCCACAGTGGTTTCGCTCAAATATAGTAAAATGGCCATTCGAGAAATAGCATATAGTGTGGGTGTGCGCAACGGTTGTTTGCTATAATTTGAAAAAAATGGAAGAAAAAAAAATTCGGACGGAACATGTTATTCCGTTCGAGTGGTATTTTTGTAATTTTTAGTAAAATTAAAATAATATTAGTTATTAAATAGTCATTAGTTAAATAATTAGAGATTAAAATAATAATAAACCATTATTAAATCCATTTTAAAGGTGATTTGTGCCTTAATTAATGGGTGGAGAATGGTTGAAAATTACATGTCCCTCTCAAACGGTTCCGTTCCTCAAATTTTTGAGATCGGATGGGACATGTCCCGTCCGATGCATTTTTATTTTTATTTTTTGAACGGAACAACATGTTCCGTCTGATACTTTTACAATTAAAAAAAAATTAAAAAATCGAGACGAAACAACTTGTTTCGTCCGATTCTATTAAAATTAAAAAATAATAGGGATAGAACAACATGTTCCGTCCTTATATTTTGAGAATGCACAAAAAGTTTCTCAAAAATACTAAACGACTGTAGCCACTTTGCCAAAAACTGGCAAAATAGCAAACCGATGTGGCTGCTATTTGCCAAATTTGGGCAAAATGACAAATATAGCATACCGTTGTGGATGCTCTTAAGAAGGTTATAACATTGTGGATGCTCTTAAGAAGGTTATAAATTTGGGGTTTTCCCACCCACGTCACCGAACAAATGTTTAAATTTCATATACCACACTTATGTAAATTTGGATTTTCATATAGAGTAATGCTACACCCACTACCAAATTCAATACATTTTTCTTTATTATCTTAGGTGGCACATTACTATTGGCACTCACAATTTTAATTCAACCAAAAAAACTACTTAATTTATATATTCTCTATAAATTGTGAGTGATATATATGGGTTGTGTTAAGATTGTGAGTGATGGAAATTGTTGACTCTTAGTTTGGTGTGCACAAAACGTGCTAACTTGTACTAATAAGTTTGAATTTAGTGTGTCAGATATTCAAGATCAATCAACACGAAGAAAAGATCCAAGAGAGATTCACAAATATACAAATCAAGAAAGTAATAAAGGAAGATTGCACATACGAGCAAAAGAGGAAGTTATTCAAAAGGAGTTCTTAATTAACTGGTCTCCAAGCAATCTATCAATACTGGATTTTTAGTAATATTTTTGTGAGATTATTATTGTATATGATTGATTAAAGAAGGATTACTTTATGGTAAGAAAACAAAGTGGATTCGAACTATACAGCCAAGACCGGTCGACCGTACATAATGTCGGTCGACCGCAACCTTAGTTGCTTAAGACAGCGGTTGACCTTTAATCTCTCTAGCTACGCCAGAGAGCTGAACGGTCGACTGCATGTTTTTGACGGTCGACCGCAACTTGAGCTGTATACTGTTTTGGAATGTATCGTTTCTGTATTTGATCGATACACTTCCTCTTCTACTTAAATGAACGAATCCACTGTGTCTTCTCTACCAATTTACTTCTGAGAAAAATATTTTGAAATAATCCTTCGATAATCAATCCGAGTGTGAGCGTGAAATTGTTTGTACTCTTCCGTCAAGATCTCAAAACGGTCTTGAGTTTTCTTTTTATTTCTTTTCCACTTCGGTGAGATTGACGGGACTTGGATTAGAAGTCCTGTGGGTGTAATAGGTCTCTCGACCTAAATCCGAGAATCACTGTACAAGGAGTTTTAAGTATAGTGGAACGCTTGTGGCGGAGAATTGCTACAAGTAGGTGGTGTGGACATAGACCTGGGGGTCGAACCACGTTATATCGCTGCGTCATCTGAGTTTGTGTTTCTTGTCTCTCTTGCATTTACTTTACTTTATTTCGTTAATTTTTAATTCCGCAAGATCACCCTATTCACCTCCCCTAAGGGTGATTCACAGTGGTATCAGTGCGAGGTGCTTATAAAAAACTTACAAGCTTAAGCGAAAGGTCCAATGGCCAAAATCCCTCCTCCCCAAAACTTGTACTCATCGGAGCCCTTCATCTCCAATGGGACAAGTCTTACACGATCACCTTTATTTGCTGAAAAATACTATGACGTCTGGAAAGTTCGTATGTGTCATTTTTTACAGATGCTCGGAGAAGAGGTATGGAATGTATGTATCAACAAAATAGAAATCCCAGTTAGCGATGGAAAGAAGGCATTCACACCGGCGGAGCTAGCCCTCAAGACAGCAAATTCCAAAGCAATGACGGCTTTTTATGCAGGGTTGAATAATGAAAAGCTAATGCGATGCGGGCGTAACTGCAAAACAGCCTACAAGATCTAGAATAACATGCTGAAGCGTCATGAAGGAACCGCTTCCGAGGTAAAAGCTAAAGTGAAATTGTGCTTTTATAAATTTGATGTGTTCCACGTGTTGCCAGGTAAAAATGTTGACCAAATGCTCGCCCGTTTCGACATAACTGCCTACGAGCTTGAGAGCTTGGCTAAGGGGCTTGATGATGACCGAAAGGTTGGAAAGCTCATAAGCTGTCTCACGCCAGAGTGGGACGTTAAGGCCGCAACAATGAGAGAAACACTTGAAGTGAAGGGATTTGATTACTATACATTTCAAGGAAAGCTAAAAACGTACGAGATGGAAATGATGGAGACAACACGATACAGGCAAAACATCGGGATCGAACCGAAGACTGAGGAGAGAACTATTGCACTAAAAGCAGAAAAGGCCCAACCATCAAAAGCTGATTCAGAACATGAGGAGTCAGACGAGGACATTGCTCTATTAACAAGACAATTTCGTAAGTATCTCAAAAATAAAAAAATTTGGCAAGTATCAAGAAGAAAGGGAAAAAGAGAAGGAGGATGTATGCTACAAGTGCAAGAAGTCCGGACACATCCGTGCAAACTGCCCTAGTCAACAAGACAGGAATATGGAATATTATCGCTCAAATCCAAGGCAAAAGAAGAAGGCGCTAAAGGCAACTTGGCTAGAGAGGAAGAGCAAGACCATGGCGACGTCGGCTTCATGGCTCTTGAGAGCGGTGAGGTGCAATCACCCTCTCAAGAAGAGGTAATCGAACAACCAACTTATGATGAACTTGTAGATATATGTAATGATTTGAAAGACTATGCCAAGAAACTAAGCCGTGAACTTAAGCAATATAAACAGAATTCAAATGAAATACATGATGCCTGCATAACAAAAAATCACAAACTGAAAAATAAGAATGCCTTAATTTTTGAAAAACTTGAGTCATGCCAAAAAGATCATGATATTTTGCTAGAAAAATGAGATGTTGAAACAACAAATTCGTAAATCACTAGCAAAGCATGATGATCACTTAAAAGAGATTCGGGAGAAATCTGTCTATATTGCCAAGCTCACAAATGACTTAGACGAATGTAAAAGGAAATTTGATGAAGTAGTGGAATGATGTAATGAAGCCCTTAATCAAAATAGGATTCTTGATGCCACACTAGATACTCTTCATTGGAACACAAAAGACGATGAGATAACTAGAAAAAGACTGTGTAAAAAGATAATTGAGCTCGAAAAAAATTATTGAAAAGCATGAAGGGCCCAGTTACTTTATTACAAAGAATTCAAGATCCTATCATGATAATAGAGGGCTTGGTTACGAAGAGCCAATACCTCATCAGAAACCATCATGTCATACACACTTGTATAAAAATCAACACAATCACAAAACAAAAATAAATCGTACAAGTGTGCATGACCCAAGGCATAGTCGAATCACATGTAATTTTTACTGTAGACTAGGGCATATTTCTTATAACTGTTCGCTAAAAGGAAATACTAATCTTGTGTGGGTGAGAAAGGATACAAATGTAGGTTCAAAACAAACTTGGGTACGCAAAGTTATGCCTACTAATCTTGGTGTAGGTACCCCAACGTATCAAGTCTAAAGATCGGTGGTACCTTAATATAGGGTTGTTCAAATCACATGACTGGTGACAGCAGATACTTTTCATCATTATCAAGGGAAAAGGGGAAGGACATCATTTTTGGAGACAATAGCACTGGTCAAACCATTGGTAAAGGTAAAATTAGCTTTGGTTCCTCATGCTCCATTGAGAATGTCCTATTGGTAAGAGGTCTAAAGCACAATTTAATTAGTGTTAGTCAACTATGTGATAAAGGGTATACTGTCACTTTTGATAAAAACACATGCACTATATTAGATAACAATAAAGATTGTTTACTTCTTGCTAACAGATGCAATAATGTATATGTCATAAACTCAAATGAATTAGCACAAGAAAGTATGAGATGCTTTGTCGCACGGAATGAGGATGAATGGCTATGGCATCGTAAGCTTGGTCACAGTGGACAACCTCAACAAACTTGTAAGCAAATAGCTTGTGAGAGGAATTCCTAAAATTAAGTTCGAAAAGGACAAACCATGTGAATCATGCCAATTCGGTAAGCAAACAAAAAGTTCTCACAGACCAAAGAAAATGATATCAACTTCTAGACCTCTTGAACTTTTGCACATGGATCTTTTTGGTCCATCACGAACACGTAGTAATGGTGGTGCACGATATGCATTTGTTATTGTTGATGACTATAATAGATTTACTTTGGTTGCCTTCTTGCCACAGAAAGATGAAACAGTACATGAATTTCAAAAATTCTGTCGTAGAGTGGAAAATGAGAAAAGCCTCACCATTGCTACTATTCGTAGTGATCATGGTAGGGAATTTCAAAACGAACTCTTCACATCATTTTGTGACAAAAAGGGAATAAAACATGAGTTCGCATGTCCTCGCACTCCCTAACAAAATGGGGTTGTTGAAAGGAAGAATCGATCTCTTCAAGAAATGGCCCGTACAATGCTTAGTGAAAAAGATTTACCTAAGTCATTTTGGACAGCGGCTGTCAATAAAGCATGCTATACCATAAACCAAGTAATCATCAGAAAGTATCTTGAGAAAATCCCTTTTGAACTATATTATGGCAAAAATTCCCAACCTAAGCTACTTTCGTGTCTTCGGATGCAAAGTATTCATTTTAAATACTATTGATAATTTGGGGAAGTTTGATCGTAAGAGTGATGAAGGTATTTTCCTAGGATACTCTCTTAATAGCAAAGCATATCGTGTATTTAACAAAAGAAGATGCATTACTCAAGAATCTATTGATGTTGTTTTTGTTTTTGATGAAACTAACCCCTACTCCAAGGAGATATTACATGTTGTTGATGATGATGAGGCAGGGGTTCGTGTTTAAAAGAAACGGGTTCATATTGAAGAAGAATCACAAGCAAATGATCAAAATCAAATGGTGCTTCAAGACAAAGATGAACCTAAAAACCAAATTGATAAGATGCCTACAGAACAAATTGATGCCATGGAAGCTGAAAATACACAACATCAAAACCCCACAAGTGAGAAACGCTCCGCATGGAAAATAATGTCTAGTCATCCTCCATCTTTTATACAGAGCGATATGTCTAAAGGGGTAACTACTCGCGCTCAAGCTCATAATTTTATGTGTTTTACCGCTTTCGTTTTCATACTTGAACCTAAGAATATTAAGGAGGCCTTGCAAGACAATGAGTGGATCATTGCCATGCAAGAAGAACTTAATCAATTTGAACGGAATCAAGTATGGAGACTTGTTCCTCGACCTCACAATAGGACCATTCTTGGTACTAAGTGGGTGTTTAGGAACAAGTTAGACGAATCCGGTTCAATAACTAGGAATAAGGCCCGTCTTGTTGCTCAAGGTTATAATCAACAAGAGGGTGTAGATTTTGATAAAACTTTTTCACCAGTTGCTAGGCTAGAAGCTATTCGTATTTTTCTTGCTTTTGCTGCATACATGGATTTCACACTATTTCAAATAGAAGTCAAAAGTGCTTTCTTAAATGACTTTATTTGATTATTTCTGAAGAAGTTTATGTGGCACAACCACCGGGATTCACTGATCCCACACACCCAAACCACGTTTTTCGGCTTGATAAAACTCTTTATGATTTGAAGCAAGCCCCTCGTGCTTGGTATGAACGGCTGAGCTCGTTCCTTCTTCACATAGGTTTTTCTAAAGAAAAAGTAGACACTGCACTTTTTATAAAGCATGTTTTTAAAGACATTTTGATTGTATAAATTTATATTGATGACATCATATTTGGGTCTACTAATGAAAATCTTTGCAAGGAGTTTTCAAAGTAAATGCAGGATGAGTTCGAAATGAGTATGATGGGCAAACTAACCTATTTCCTTGGACTTCAAATACAACAAAGAAAGGATGGAATATTCATAAATCAATCTAAGTACGCCAAAGAACTTGTCAAGAAATTCGCACTTGAAAATGCAAATGCCTACAAAACTTCAATGGCCACCACTACTAAGCTATCTAAAGACGAAATTGGTAATAACATTGATATTTCTACTTACAGAGGTATGATTGGTAGTTTGCTTTACATTACTGCATCGCGTCCTGATATTATGTTTAGTATCTGTTTATGTGCACGTTTTCAATCGTGTCCTAAAGAATCACATTTGGTTGCCGTTAAGCGTATCATTCGATATCTTAAATGCACACCAAATACTGGTCTTTGGTACCCGAAAAATAGAAATTTCTCTCTTGTAGGATACTCCGATGCAGATTATGCCGACAGTTTAACTGATAGAAAGAGCACCAGTGGTACATGTCACTTTTTGAGCGACTGCCTTGTTTCGTGGGCATCCAAGAAGCAAAATTCCGTTACTCTTTCAACTGCCGAAGCTGAATAAATTGCGGCAGGATCATGTTGTGCGCAGGTATTATGGATGAAACATACTCTCGAGGATTATAAGGTATTCTTTGACCACATCCCTATAAAATGTGACAATACTAGCACCGTACACATGACTAAAAATTCTGACCAACACAGTCGCACAAAACACATTGATATTAGATATTTAAAGATAACTTTTAAAAAGGCGATATTTTACTTGAGTATATTTCTACTCATTCACAACTTGCAGATATTTTTACAAAACCTTTAGACGAAAAACATTTTTACTTCTTGAGAGGGGCATTAAATGTTATTGATTTTTCATCCTAAAAGTTATTTTGTGTAAGTCGGTCGACCGTACAGTCGACCGAATCAGTCTCGGGTTTTTGACTACTTACTGTTTCTTGAAATTATGCCTATTGCGGTCGACCGTAAGGTCGACCGGCTCGTCCTCTATGACCTCTACTAGTTTTGCGTTCGACCTTCCGGTCGACCGGTATGCTCTCTGGATAATTTTTTTGCAAAATCGTGTTTTGCGGTCGACCGTAAGATCGACCGGCTCGTCCTCTGTGACATCTACTAGTTTTGCGATCGACCTTCTGGTCGACCGGTATGCTCTCTGGATATTTTTTTTGCAAAATCGTGTTTTGCGGTCGACCGAGCGGTTGACCGGTACGCTCTCTGGATAATTTTTGCAAAATTGTGTTTTGCGGTCGACCGTAAGGTCGACTGGCTCTTTCTCTGTTCTTGTTTTTCGCAACTTTATAAAATCAACGATTCCTCTCTCAATCTCCTGATTTCTTTGTTGCTTTCATGTGTATTGGGGAGAATCTCAAATCTATGATATTATGTAGAGCTCTCACTGTACATCAAAGAGTCTCGTTATCAACAGTATCATGTAAGAAGATTCTCTTCTATATTTCTCTAAATTTGTAATATTCTCGAATGTATCTCTTCATTATTTTAATTGATGATTGGTTTTACGAACTTTCCAAGGATTATTTTACTTCTGTCTCCTTTGTCTATCCCCTCTTGGTGTGTTCCAAAAAGGGGGAGAATGTTTTTAGAATGTTTTCAAATGATTTCAAATGATTTTCATTCCTCTCTTAAAATTAATTCATACGATTTTCATTCCTCTCTTAAAATTGTTCATTAAGTTCTGTATTACTGGTGATATTATATTTAGGGGTAGTATTTGCTCTCTTAAAAGCTTTTTCTATATGAAAATCTGTTTTACAGGATATACTAAATTCAGGAGAAGTATTTACATCCTTTGTTTTAATTTTCAAACTTTAGTGCATGTTTTGTTCCCACCAAAAGGGGGAGATTGTTGACTCTTAGTTTGTTGTGCACAAAACGTGCTAACTTGTACTAATCAGTTTGAATTTAGTGTGTCAGATTTTCAGGATCTATCAACACCAAGAAAAGATCCAAGAGAGATTCACAAATATACAAATCAAGAAAGTAATAAAGGAAGATTGCATATACGAGCAAAAGAGGAAGTTATTTAAAAGGAGTTCTCAATTAACTAGTCTCCAAGCAATCTATCAAGACTGGATTTTTAGTAATATTTTGTGAGATTATTATTGTATATGATTCATTAAAGAAAGATTAATTTATGGTAAGAAAACAAAGTGGATTCGAACTATACAGCCAAGACCGGTCGACCGTACATAATGTCGGTCGACTGCATCACAGTCGACCGCAACTTTAGTTGTTTAAGACAGCGGTCGACCTTTCATCTCTCTAGCTACGCCAGAGAGCTGAACGGTCGACCGCACTTTTTTGACGGTCGACCGCAACTTGAGCTGTATACTGTTTTGGAATGTATCGTTTCTATATTTGATGGATACACTTCCTCTTCTACTTAAATGAACGAATCCACTGTGTCTTCTCTACCAATTTACTTCTGAGAAAAATATTTTAAAATAATCATTCGATAATCAATCCGAGTGTGAGCGTGAAATTGTTTGTACTCTTCCGTCAAGATCTCAAAACGATCTTGAGTTTTTTTTTTATTTCTTTTCCACTTCGGTGAGATTGACGGGACTTGGATTAGAAGTCCTGTGGGTGTAATAGGTCTCTCGGCCTGAATCCGAGAATCACTGTAGAAGGGGTTTTAAGTATAGTGGAACGCTTGTGGCGGAGAATTGCTACAAGTAGGTGGTGTAGACGTAGACCTGGGGGTCGAACCACGTTATATCGCTGCGTCATCTGAGTCTGCGTTTCTTGTCTCTCTTGCATTTACTCTACTTCATTTCGTTAATTTTTAATTCTGCATGATCACCCTATTCATCACCCCTAAGGGTGATTCATAGAAATCACAATTTATGCGTGAGGTATATAAAATTTAAATGTTAGTGACCCGTGTAGGGAAAACTCATCCTATAAATTTTGAACGGCTTCTTAGAGCATCTCCAACCATACTAGCCAAACTTGTTCAAAATAGTGCTTTTGCCTAGTGCATTTTGGCTCAGTCATTATGCTTCATCTCTAACCATTGCTAGCTAAATTGATTATGCCTCTATATATTATACCTTGGAGATGCAAAACTTGATCTCAGGCTAAAAACGACTTGCTCTTAACTCCACAATTATTTCATTTTTACCATTTGTGAGCTTTAAACAAAAGCTATAGATAATAGATTGATTGTAGCCACAGCACAATCACATACATCAAATGACAAATTTGAACACACACATATATATATTTCAAAGTACATATTCATACTTGTTTCACCGAGCACACGGACACAATCATACATGGTTCTTTCAGTTTATAACAAAAGACTAATAATGCAATATAGGCACAAGCAGTTTTTACGACTTCTTTCTCGGTAAAGCTGGAATCATTCTTGTTTATAAGCAGCACTCCTCCAATAGGCAGCAGCAGCAAAGGGCAGCCATACTGCAAGTGATCAAAATACAAAGGTTAAAACTTCATAGGATATCGGTAATGGATGCACAGATGATAAGTTATGGTTATTCAAATTGACTCAGCAGGTAATTTATAGATTACAGGAAGTCCGAAGTGAAAGCATGAGATAAAAGAGAACCAAACTAACATCATCAGGTCTGCACCATGTCAATCTGGAATCTGGGGCACAAAGTTAATATAGTAAGAACAAAGATAGTAAATCATTTTTATGATGGTTTTTGAAAATGACTCGGAACTCCTGTTAGTTTTATGTATATCAAAGTTACAACAAGCCTTTGAATAACTTATATTTGATGAAGAAATGAACAAAGTGTAAAAATTCAAAAATCAAAGTTTACTTTTGACATTGTCTACCTATCAAAGCACATCGACATATAGTTTGCTATTTTGAGAAATCATGTGAAGAAATAACTAACCGACTTCAGGATCATGAACAATGGGAATGAACATAAACGTGCTGCCTTTGTCATGCAATATTTCTATAGCTATAGGAACAGGTATCCAATCAAGGAATGGAACTTGAAGATTGGCCAAACTAATGCAGAATAGTACGAGAAGCTCTGTTAAGAAGAGAAGCAAGGAGTCTGGGCTGACGAACTGCCATCCCACGAGAAGATTTTGTCACCAACCTACATAAAATACGAATAAGTTCCTCTTCAACAGCTCGATGGCTACTCCTCATATGAGGCAACATCATCTTCAATATATCAGAAGTTGATGTCTCAAAGCTGCACTTATTACATGAGAAAAAGGGTCCCTTGTTTAAGCTTTCAAGAAGTATTCGTGATAGATTTCAAGGATAACCGGACATTTGTTATGTAATCGAAGGATTCTCTCCCAATCTATAACAATCAATATCTTGCTATATACCAAAGCCCACCATGGTGTCCCTTTCTTCTCATAAATATTTATGGGAATAGAGGTTTCAGACCCAAACAAAAAAATTGTTAGGATTGTGTCTTGTATACTCGTTGTTCAGATTAAAAGAAGGTAATATGAAGCACAGAGGTCGAAGCATCGAAGCGAGTAGAAGGAGAGCAGCAACAGCAGGTGCAGGATAGTTGCATCGACCAGTCTTGGTGACAGTCGCCGCACCCCCCGACCGCACCCCCGACCACTCGTTGTACTGGAAAATCAGAGAGTGGTACGGTCGACCGGTCTTGTTGGACGGTCGACCGCCGCGGCGTTGATTCGTTTTTGGGCTTCGATTTGTTAGCTCGGTTCAGCCAAATCTTCAACTCCAAGTTAGATCGTGCGGCTCCTATTCAGTTACTTCTTTTTCAGGTGTTATCAGAAGATTGAGGATCAAGATTGGACCTAGGTTTTCTCTCTATTCCTCTATATATATTGTAAACTCTTCTAATATGAGAGGGAGTACTTCATAGATTCTTTTCTCCATTGCAAAGAGAGGCTCGAGAGAGAGATAGTTCTTGGTGGGTGAGTTTAATTTCTTGTGTCAAGTGAATCAGTAACTCCTTATAATCTCTTCTAGTTGAATATCAGATCTCCCTATATTTCCCCCGGATTAAGTAAAAGCTAACCAGGATAAGTCATCGTTGTTGTGTTTGTGTTAGTTTTGTTGATCTACTTGCTTGCTCAATTTATTCGCCTCGTCTACTTCGACTTCCTCATTGTTCTAATTAGTTCCTCTGCGACCAGAGGGCATTTGTTGACGCCCCAATCCCAACAACTGGTATCAGAGCTTCAGGTTGCCGAGTTTCTTGGTTAAGATGACAGGCCACAGTATTTTGAAGATCAAGCAGTTCGATGGTAAGATCAACTTCAATCTTTGAAAGACTGACATGTATGATGTTCTTGTTCAAGAACGGTTGTAGTCAGCAGTAAAGAAGAAGGAAAAGCCAACTGATATGAAAGATGACGTTTGGGAAGATATTCGTGAAAGAGCCATAAGTCTAATCTGACTATCCTTGGCAGACGAGGTCAAGTGCAGATTTCTTGAAGAAACTGACGCGGCGAGTCTGTGGGAAAGACTCATAACTGACTACTCTGTTTCGTCGTTATTAGATCGGATGCATTAGAAGAGAAAGTTGTTCCGTTTATCTACGAAGGAAGGTACCAATCTCCAAGACCACATTACAGAGTTCAGTAAGGTATTATCTGAACTTAAGGCGATCAACGCAGATGTTTGTGAGGAAGATAAAGCTTTCACCTGATATATTCACTGCCGGATTCGTACGAGCCTTTGATCACGACCATGCTACACGGTAGATCTACCAAGAAGAGTATTTCGGTAGATAGTGTAATCAAAGCATTGAAGGAAAATCAACTTAGGAAGGAGACCCATAAATCTGCATCGTCTATTGCTACAAGTTGTCTAGCAGTGGATGGTCCTTCGGGAGAAAGACAAAGTGCTTTGCAAAAGAATTCGATCCATTGCCGATATTGTAAGAGGCCATGGCATATCAAGAAAGACTGTTGGAAATTGCAGAATCAGGAGTGCGCAAAGAATGGGAGTTCAGCCGCTAATGTAGTTAGTGCCTTTGATTCAGGTGATTCGTGTCTTCTTGTTTCAAATTCTTTAGAAGTAGATTCTAGTTGGATTCTTGACTCAGGGAGTTCTTCTCATATTTGCTCCGAGAGAGTTGTTTTCTACTTATATGTCTACTAGGGGCGTTGTGTGATAATGGAAACTGGAGAGATTTGTGAAGTAGTGGGTGAGGGAACAGTTGAGTTGAAGATGCCAGGTCTACACATGTTCACTTTAAGGGATGTTTTGCATATTTCTTTGCTGAAACGGAATCTGATTTTCTTGGAAACTCTTGATGCACGGGACTGCAGGTACACAGCTCGAGATAGAGTTCTGTCTGTTTTTCAGGGTCATCGTAAGGTGATTAGAGGTATGAGAATGGTTGGGCCAAGCCAAAACAATCTCTATAAGCTTTGGGGAATTCAAAATACTTGCGTAAGTGTTGCTCCTTTTTCCGGTATTCCCGCAAGCTTAGCTAGTTTGCCGCAACTAGATTCATCGAGACGAGACCACGACGTTCGAATATCGTCGAGGTGGAAAAAACCTAAGGGTAGGTAGAGTTCATGCGGAGTTTGGCAACTTCGTGAGTACAACTACGGAGGTGGGTCTTTGAGGGGCTGCACTGGATTCGATGAGATTGGGTAGAGATCATTTCAACTAGAAGAAGCTATTGTTCTAAGTTTTCTTTGCAAGTGGAATTTGTTAGAGTTTGGAGATGAGTAACACATCATGTGATAACACTCGTATGCAATCCAAGGTAGAGTTTGTTAGGATTATGTCTTGTATACTCGTTGTTCAGATTAAAAGAAGGTAATATAAAGCACGGAGGTCAAAGCGTCGAAGCGAGTAGAAGAAGAACAGCAGCAGCAGCAGGTGCAGGATAGTTGCGGTCGACCGGTCTTGGTGATAGTCGACCGCACCCCCCGACCGCTCGTTGTACTGGGAAGTCAGAGAGTGGTACGGTCGACCGGTCTTGTTGGACGATCGACTGCCCGCGACGCTGATTCATTTTTGGGCTTCGATTTGTTAGGTCGGTCCAGCCCAATCTTCAACTCTAAGTTAGATCGTGCGGCTCCTATTCAGTTACTTCTTTTCCAGGTTTTATCGAACAATTGAGGATCAAAATTAGACCTAGGTTTTCTCTCTATTCCTCTATATATATATATATTGTAAACTTCTCCAATATAAGAGGGGGTACTTTATAGATTCTTTTCTCCATTGCAAAGAAAGGCTCGAGAGAGAGATAGTTCTTGGTAGGTGAGTTTAATTCCTTAGGTCAAGTGAATCAGTAACTCCTTGTAATCTCTTCTAGATGAATATCAGATCTCCCTATATTTCCCCCCGGATTAAGCAAAAGCTAATCGGGATAAGTCATCGTTGTTGTGTTTGTGTTAGTTTGGTGGATCTACTTGCTTGCTCAATTTATTCGCCTCGTCTACTTCGACTTCCTCATTGCTCTAATTAGTTCCGCTGTGACCAGAGGGCGTTTGTTGACGCCCCAATCCCAACAAAAATTTCTCCAGTGAGGTGGAGAATCATTATCCTTACATCTTTTCAATCAGAAGACCTAAAAATGAATAGAGTACCGAATAGAGGTACTCTTTACTTTCACAAGACTCCTTAATTTTTTTCTAAGTCTATTTATTGGCTTGCAGAGCTTGGTGCCATGAATAATTAGTGAAGCATTTCAGGTGACACAAAGCTCATACCTATTCTAGCTAGCGGTTTACCCGCGCCTGAGAAATCTCGTTGATTTGGAAGTACTCAAGTCACCCAAATCACCCACACGAAAAGTCTACGAAACACATATAAAGTTGCAGTACATATCTAGGAAATGCCAACTTTTGTTTCCTATAGCACTTCTTTAACAATTAAATATGAGATACAATCATACAAGCCAATTGGGAAGTGCTGGGGATCTTTTCTTGTATTTAGAATCTTTGATGTATTATGTAGAGATTATGTTTTTGCGTTGAGAAGACTCACATGCCTACAATTTATCATGTTTTTTTTTTTTGAACTTGTTACATATATATGTTTCTTCTTGTTATGCTAGACTCACAGAGTTTCCATATTTCACCGTCATATTTAAACTTAAAAAGTGAACTAGTTACATAGCACATGGAATGCACGCAAGCAGCTAGACATTTCCAACATTATAGCTATTGAAAGTTGTCCTTTTCAATTTTTAAATTTAAGTGAATGGTTGATAACTTGTTTAGATTTATAAGTTGATGGTAGCTAGTCTACTACAAACACAACCCAACACTAGATATAATAGTAGAGATATTGAACTCGATTTTGTTTAAATATAAATTATATATACTTTTTATATATGAAAGATGTTACACTTCAACTTACATGGTTGTATTTAAATTGCTCTGGCTACAAAATTGACTATAACTTCAGTGTCTGATATAATAGTTCCCAGTAGCTTGTTCTCTTAGAGACACGTATTAATTAAACATTAGTTTGACATCTCTGTCAAGAGATTTATAGTAGTCGCTTGTTAGGAAATGATAGACCAATCAGATGGTTGTAGAGAAGTGTTCAAGAAGTGTACAAATATGACGGATATATTAATGACCCTACCGATGGACCAAAACTCCAAAGTTGTGGTAAGGGTGAGGGTTTTAATATTTATATTCTAACACGCCTCCACAGGTTGAGGGCCATATTTTTGGGCCAAGACCTGGACTATACGCAGCGGTGTTTTTTTCTTTTCAATCTGCATTTAAATTGCGCAGCCGGTGAGATTCTAACCTGGGTTGCTCTGATACCATATTAATGACCCTACCGATGGACCAAAACTCCAAAATTGTGGTAAGGGTGAGGGTTTTAATATTTATATTCTAACAGGATAAGTGTCCAAAATAATGAATACAAGTAAAATTACATCTTCTCAATCTGAAAACTTTGGGGGTAACATACGAGAATCATATTTCAAAACAGCCTATCATCTTCACTGTTGTCCCAAATTTCAAATTCATGGAACTGAAGAGACTGTGCATTAAAACCCAAGAAGCAACTTCGAATTCTACATTGAAATATCAGTTACAAATTTATAATACATATATGCTATTTGATGAGAAATGAATGAAGTCCTTAATATCGTAAATAACGCATACTAAAACACATTACAAGCAAGTAATCTATCTCATCCTTATTGACTGAGAGCTACAACGAATAACTAATGAAAAAAAGTGGGAAAACAGTTAATTTCATTGACATTCAATACCTCCCTAAGAAAGCATCAGGGAACATAACATTCATAGTATGGCGTAGAACATAGCCATAGAACAAAACATTTCAAATTAATCGAAAATGTTTCACCTCCAAACCAACAAGAAAAGACTTCTATAGCAGAGGAAGATACATTTGTATACTACCACCAATACTATTCAATTCTACACAAATTATACAACACTAATATCACAAATGGCAACCTAGAGTAGAGAGAGTTTTCACATAAATCTACACTCCAACCCCCAATCAATTTCAATCCTTTCATATTAAATTTTACTTTTTTAATTAAAGGCTAACTTTCATCATAAGGCAAACAAATATCTTCCCGAGCACCGCAGATCAAGAGCATGGGACCCGCTCTGCTCTGCTCTGATACAAATTGAAACGAACCCAGGAGAACTCACCCTTAAAAGCTAGTTGTTAAAAGCTAGTTGTCAAGGATAGGGAACCCAAGTTTATTTCAACCCCACATCAGCTACCCATATAACCGATATGGGACTAAATGCTCCCTAACAAACTAATCATGCCAAACACATAGCAACCCCAAATCAGATAACAGAAACAATATGGTAATTTTTTTCAAATTGGAGTCAAAAAGATGTATCATACCATCCTCTTAGAAAAGAAAAGCAGGAGTCCCCATGATGCTCATGGCTGTGATGGCTATGGTAGTACACTTGAGATGGAGGTGGTGGTGGTTGGTACTGATCCTCAAAGTATCCCTGATACCCATAACCACCTGGTGGTGGTGGTGGTGGTGGTGGATAAGCCCCCGGTGGCCCTGGTGGTGGTGGATAAGCCCCTGGTGGAGGGTGGGGATATCCAGGCTGTGGTGGATAATACCCTGCAAATAACAAAAAACAATATATAGCCAGGGCCTATGAATAACCAATTTGATCCATGTATCATTTTCTTGTATTAGTTTTGTACAATTCTTTCAGAAATTAATATTAAAGATTAAAAAAAATCACATCAACTGTTTATCAATTTTCTGGATCGAAGCTCTAATGTGTATTTTTTTTTCAATTTTTTTTTTCATTGTATTAAATTGAATGAGAAAGAAATGAAACCCAACACAAATGACATCAACTGGAGCATACATACCCATCAATCCAAAATGAACAATTAATTAGAGGGGGGTTACCTGGTGGTGGGTAGGGTTCTTGATAGCTCATGTTCTTCCTTCTTCCTGGACTAGTAATTAGATAGATAGATTGAAGGTGAGGAATGGTATGGGCAAAGATGGTTGGATTTATATACCTAATAGAGTTGGGGTTCTATAATTGATAGACAACCCAACTTACGTGTATTGCGCGTATAAATTAATTTAATCAACTTAAGGGGAAAAAACGTGCATCATACGTACTGATTAAATCTCCAATTGGGCTGTAAATCGGACCGGACAGCCATATGTTCAAGCTTGGACCAAAATTTTATTCGGATGGGCTTATATTCGACTCAGTCCAGATCGGACAAAATTTTTATAGTTCGGACTCGATTTGTTATAAAAGCAAAAAACTATGTTTGTTCGGACGGACCGGACTCGGTAAAGCATCGGACCGAATAATTTGTTCAAGTTCGGTTCGTACAACAGTTCGGACGGTTCATGATCGGGCCATTTCTCGAGCTGGACACGGACGGACGACGTACCGTCCTGTTCATTTTACAGCCCTATCTCAAATTTTAATAAAATATAAATTATACCTATTAGAATTAATTTGTGAAAGTAAAAGTTTAAAAAAAGAAGAATGCTTTTATACATATAAATTATTAGTATTAATTATGTTATGGAAAGCAAGAGAAAGTAAGTATTAATTTATTTATGATTACACCACCCTGTCACTTCTTTATATTGTCTGGAATCTTCCCCATATTTATTTTTTTGGCCATGTATTTAAAAAAAATTTAATGAAAGTAAACTAATTATAATTTGAATATTTATCACTTGCTATATTTATTTTGTTTTATTTATGTTTGGTTTTTATGTTTTTTTTTACTTAGGGTGTAAGGAATAAAGAAGATAGTTGCAAACAATTGAATTGACCTTTTCTTGGGTTTATCTAATAGCAAGTTGGCACGAGCTATTATTATTATTTATTAAGTGAATAAATTTTTTTATTGAAGAGTTGGCGAAAGTCTTCTACTGCAAAGGGGAAAAAGTCAAAGATTTTCCTCTTCTGAATCTAAAATTATAGGAAAGCAGTCATAGACTTTTTCAGTGCATGTACAAATACTAGATTTGCCCGTGGCTACGTGCCTACGGCACGTCTTTTGAACGATACAACATATAAAAAGTCTTATAACAGTAAATCAACAATTAAATAGCTGAAGTTTGAATAGTATGATAATAATTAGTTGTAATTAAAAGTCCATGTTTCCATATATATATATAGATAGATAGATAGATATAGAGAGAGATAAATAAATGAGTTGTTTTGGGGGATTTGAATTTGAGTTTTGGGGGGAAAATATGTTTTGTGAGGTTAGATCTGGGCCTTTGATTTTGGGGGAAATTGAATGTGAGCCACTTGATAGCTTTCTTTGTGTTTTATTATATAGATTATGGTGGAAAATTTTCATAAAAAATAGACTGTAATTTACGTTCTAATTAAATTTTTTATATATATAGTAAATAATAAGACGTAATTTGACATCAAATTTTTTATAAATTATCTCCAGTAGCACAAAAATTTATTTTATATGAGTGACACTTTTGTAAATAATTATGTGATAAATAAATTTAAACTTTAAGAATATTATGATAACTAACAACAGTTGAGTAAAAAATGAATGGTTAATATAATGTAAAATGCTAGACCTACATGAGTTTCAACCCCAAATATACATTATAAATGCATTGGAGCCCACTTTTCACTAACCTTGTCTTCTAGTGAAAAATGGGCCCCGATGCATTTATAATGTATGTTTGGGGTAAAAACCCATGTATGTGTAGTCATCCCATAATATAACTCCTACTTTTTTTTTTATTGTAAACGGTGGGTCGAGACCCCGCGTTTCATTAAAAAGCTTTTAACCAAACAACCAACCAAGCAAAAGGTAATGATCTTCATGGATCCTAACACGTGGATTATGAGACTCATTATCAGACAAAAAATAAAAAACCCATCCCATACAAGATAGTCCCTACACCCAAAAAACGGAGTACATACAAATGAATCACAAAATGAGACCGGATAGCGCCACCACATATCCTCGGAACCACATGTCGATCACTCATCCCCTGTTGTGCCCCCCTTCCTCTGAATCAGCTTCATAGGTTGAGGTACTGATGTCTGCGAACAATTCATTGATTTTTTTTTGTTGAAGAATCCCCACTTGTCGATTGAGACCAGAATTTGATGTTAGCAATAATCATAAATAACAATTGTTGGTGCGTGACGTGTCTGTGTGCAGAGCGAAATATTCTATTATTCCTTTCTAGCCAGATCCCCCAACAGATAGCCGCAACCCCAATCCCCCAGAGATTCCTATGAAGCTTATGTAAATAGGCATCCCGCCAACCCCCTAGACATCCCTCAACGTTTCTAGTTGGGGAATGTTGATCCGTAACCTGTTCAAGAGATTCCCCTATATAGATCTCGCAAAGGTTCTGTCATGCCTCACTTCCCAAAATACGAAAATATGAGCACGTGACTGAGGCCCAGTGAATGATGCGAATACATCATTCATAAGCTGTACAGGTAACTCAACAACAAGATAAAAAAAACAAACCACGCAGGCATGTAAAATCACGATATGATAACAAAAGTTATTACATAGTCCATAACATAACCAACAGCTGGGAATAAAAAGTAGTTACGGGTCAAACACGCCCGGAATACAATAAAGAGTACATGAATTAAACATGAACTAATAATTAACAAGACTAAGGGTCCGTTTGGCCTAGCTTTTTTTAGCTTTAAAGCTACTTTAGAAGGAGAAGCTAGAAAGTACAGCTTTGAAATTAAAAGCTGAAGCTGTTTGGATAGTCAGTTTTTTTTTTTTAACTTTAAAGCTACTTTTAAGCTAGAAGTTGTTTGGCATATATCAATTAAAAGCTACTTTTATACATCATCTTCACCAAATCTCTAATCTCCGTACATAAATTAAACCCATTATTTCCATGGCCATTCAAACACACAACGGATAATGAAGATGAATTCTTTTCATTAATCAATTGCTCAATATCCATGAGTACATATATATGTGATGATCACTAAAAAAAAAAAAAAGAAAAGTACGTGTATTTGTCCCATTCTCTACAAGACAAGACTAATAATCGCTTTGAAAGTTCTTCGTGTGGTTGCCCAAAAAAAGAATAAAATAATGGCCACTGTTACAAACATGAAATACAGCTTGTTCTAAAAAAGAATAAAATAATGGCAAGGATGGAAGGACTACTAAACAAAAGAAACGGATTAAATCCCAAAATCCACTTTCAACCTCAATTCCCAAACCCTAATGGAGTCGAAGCTTCTGAGGAAGATCCAGGATCTGGAGGCCGGCCACGCAGAGCTCTAGCACGTGATCTCCGCCATGGCGACGGAGCGCTGGCTATCGATCTCTGTTTCGCGGCAAATGAGGGTGTTCGGAGGCGGCAGAGGTGGTGGTCGGAAGTCGCCGCCGCTGAGGGTGCAGAGGGAGAGCAGGGGGCGGCTTTCGCATCGGCAGTCCTTGAATGTGCTGCAGTCGATGGGGGGTAGTAAACAGCAGCAGCAACGAGGGGCATGACAGCGTCAGGTTCGGATTGGACTGGAATGGATGTCGGGTTTGGATGGGATGAGGAGGACGGTGGTGGAGTTGGGACGGGGATGATGGAGTTTGGGGTGTCGGGTTTGATGGAGGTGGAGGTTGGGTTTTGATCTAGAAGCTAGAAGCTAGAAGCTAGAAGTAGATCTTGGGTGCTTCTTTTAGAGCTCCTTTTTCTTCATAAAAAAAAGCTACTTTTCTTTTTGTAGAGCTTTTCAAAATATATGTTTGGCCCAGCTTCTCCTTCTAAAGGAGAAGCTAAGCTAATTTTAAGCTGGGCCAAACACTACCTAAAACACTTGATCAGCAATATCTTCTCGAAACTCTTCATCCGGACCTACAAGTACATTATTACAAATAAAAGAAACAAGAAGATACCCATTAATGCAAGTCACGAGCCGTAAATAGTACAAGCTAAAGGGACAAGTATAAAAACAAAACAAGAAGCAGGAAAAAGAGTAAGGAATCAAGAATCATGTAGTAGATGAAATACAATATGTAAACTGGATCATGAAGAAGACATCATGAAACAAGTGGCATGTAAACAAGTAATCGAGTAAACAAGTCAACAAGAACATGTAACATGTAATTGGATCATTCAAGTGCACGTATTAATCTCATGTCTTTTATTAACCTAACTAGTGCAGCAATCATGCGTCCCATATCACATGTTTGATACACGCAATCAAGTGAACGTTTAGACTTAGTGGTGGATTCTATAGATCACGTACTCGGGAAAACATGTCAATTATATCTTGTATCGAGATACGTGCAATGTGGAACATGTAGAGTGTGAACTTGTAACGTGAACATGTAAACTTATCATTTGTAAACTTGCAACTTGTAAACTTGCAATTTGCATCAGAAAACCACGAGCTCCCATTCGAGTACGCTCTTCTATATTGCCCACTACTAGATCTTTTTCCTTATATCCCGGCTTGTTACATTTATTAATATCAAATATGATCATGATGCAACGAGAATGATATCAAGATATAATCAGGGAATATCGAGGAATTATGCATGGAACATGTTCTAACTTATGAGATGCAAAACATGCAGTTTTAATGTTATTTACTGGGTCAAGAGCATTTCAGAGTTTATAAAACATGTTGTAACTACGATGTGATCAATGACATATGCAAAACTTAATCAAGAATAAAAAGATATCATAACATCATTCAAACTACTATCACGGGTAAAACAATCATGCACATAATTATGTATAATCATAAGAGTACATATGTGTGTATCAATCGTGTTCATGTAATGCATATGATCATGTAGGAATACGGGATCAACGGATTTTGTATAGTAACAGATTTCAATGAATATACTTACGGTATTTTTTAAGGGAAGCTTGTACGAGAAAAAACGAGTTGTACAAGAAGATACTTGCCTGATTAGACGATGATACCGAATATAAGAATAACGGGATAAGGATCTCGGGTAGCAAAGCACGTGCAAGATACGTTCACGGAGACACGTGCACAAAGAGACAGCAACACAACAAAGCCAAAACAGCAAAATAACCCCTTCTCCAAAATAGCAAACACCCCAACCCAATCCCCTACTCCACAACAGCCAAAGTGCAACCCAATAACCCAACTCCAAACAGCAACACGACAAAACTCAGATCGGATCCCTACACAACACCAAACAGCAACAAACCACACACCCTGTTCTTCTTCCAAATTGAGACAGAGAGAGAGAGAGGTGGCGGGAGAGTAGGTGACGCGACTGAAGGTTGCGACGACAGGGATGACTAATTGCTGGAGGTCGGGAAGCAACTGGGGATGACAACGAGAGGGTAGAGGGTGGTGGTGTGTACGGGCGGTACTCTAATGAATTACAGAGCTCTATTTCGGGAGAGATAAACAGAGGGGAAAGAGAGAGGGTGAGCTTCAATGGGTTCTCGGGGTTCTTCGATGGAGGTGGTCGAGCGGCGAGGCAGGGCTGCAACGAGGGGCTGAGGGAGTTGACAATGGCTGGCGGCGAGCGGGGACTATAAAGTTGGAGTCACTGGCTGTCGACTACAAGGAGGCGACGACGATGGCGGGGCTCAGGAGGAGGCAAGGTCGAGGAGAGCGTGGGAGGCAGGGGCTCGATGGGGTGATGTCGAGGCTGGAGCTTGGAGGCAGCGGATGGGTTCTCAGAGGAGACTGGTGATCGGAGGGGACGATGATGGCTCGAGCGGTAGAGCGGACACGGTGTGGGGCTTGGTCGAGGCCGCGGTGGAGTGGTGGAGGAAGAAGGAGGAAGACCAGGTTGTTCTCTGTTGGGTTCGAAACAGAGAAGGTGAGAGAGCGGGAGAAAGAAAGAGACGGGAAAGAGTGTGAACAGTGGGAGAGAGAGGGAGTTTATATAAAAATAATAGTAAAGTAATGGGGTGAGAATGTGGGGGTAGTTATGAGGTGGGGGGAAACGTGTAGGTACGAGAATCTGCAAAGTGAGGGAGCGTGAAGAGATTGTATACAGGTGAGTGTGTAGGATTGATCTGTACAAATATATGGGTACAGGGTTAGTGGATTTTAATAATGGGTATCCCAAGGAGATCCAATAGTAGAATGGGCTTCAATAGATGGGCTCAAGATAAAATAAAATAATAATAGTAATATTGGCTGGGTTGGGCTTCAAACATTTACTAAATCAATTATGGGATTGATCTTATAATAAACAATTAGGCTTGAGCTTCAAATTAAATATTAAAACAATTGAATAATTGAATATTGGGCTTCATAAAAGTAGTTTGAATAATAATATTAATATTAGACTGGCATAGGCGTCAAGCAATAATTAAATGAAAAGGATATATATATAATTATAGAATGTAACAAATAATTGAATAAATAAATTGGTTTAAATAATTAAAATAAAAGGTTCAACATTTGGGTATCATCTCAAAAATCATAGGATGAAATACAATTTGGGTTGAAAACCGATAATCATTTGAGAAGAATTTGTTACAAGATACTAAGATTTTGAAATACGGAAAAATACTTGAAAAAATACGTATTAACGGGAACATGGGTTAGAGGTTCATTGCACGAACAGATGATCCACCGATTCAGGATCATGTTGGCACATCACGTAATTTTCCGGTCCCTGTCACCTACGCTTAATCAAGTTGTCCCTAGTTAGAATTTCACTCCTAGTAACCAACCAGTTAAACGCCCTAATCTTCGGAGGGACTTAACCTTCCAAATATGGTCGGTAGTCCGCACTCCCCCATCATTCAGCCACCTGTAAGTAGACTTCACCGAGTAGACTCTGCCATCCCCTCCTGCCCAATGCATCTTGTCATGTTGATCATCACTTGAAGGCTTCTAGTCCTGCAAGAATGTAATTAACTCTTGTTTTTGTCTTCTAGCAGCCATACTAAGCCGCCCCGAGATCTTAGGTTTCCATCTATGGTTCCTCCATTGAGAAGATACCCAGTCATTTTTATCTATTGCTGATTTGTATAATTTCGAAAATCTTCTTTTAAGATTGATTTGACCACACCATTTGTCTTTCCAGAAAAAAATGGTATCCCCATTGCCAATGGAGAAGGTAGCTCCTGCCAGAAAAATATCTCTTGTTCTATTAACTCCCCACTAGAACCCTGACATGGATAACATGTTCTTCGGTTTCCTATGGACACACCCATTCCTGACGTAGCTCCCCTTGATTAGGTAAGCCCATTTTGCTTTTGTAATGCCCCGCCCCAATACTCAGACATTTTTTTATTATTTTTCAGAAGAAAAATTAATACTTATTGTACAACTGCCCACCATAGGTTGCCTCTCAAAAAGCGGTTAACCAATTAGGTGACTCTTGATCATAGGAGATTACATTTATATTAAATTATTTATCGTATACTCCTGATATGGGATAATTCTCAAACACCCTCTTCTCAAATCCCGTGACCAAAGTGCCACGTCATCGAATCAAGAATACAATCCGTTGTTCTTCTTCAAATCAATCCCGGGTGGGCCCCCATGGGTGACCTCAACCTCAATCAACAACATAACATGCTATTCTTAAATCTCGTGCCCCCCTCATCCCACTATTTACCAAACTGCCACTCTCCTATTTTATATATATATATATATATATATATATATATATATATATATATTACGGGGTACTACATACACCCTCCTTTAGAAATCAGCGTCCTCGCTGAGTACGGGGCTTGCCATCTAGTACAGGATCCTTCTTTCTAGCCGATGTGGTGTCATCCTCGATCCTGGAGATCAGTGACTCTCAATACCGCAGATCATACTCGATCCCGAAGATCAGTGACTATCAACACCGCAGATCATACTGAGGCCCTCTTCTACACCCGGTGTCGAAAGTCGGCTCTGATACCATTTGTAATGCACCGTCCCAATACCCAGACAATTTTTTATTATTTTTAGAAGACAAATTAATACTTATAGTACAACTGGCCACCACAAGCTGCCTCTCAAAATGTGGTTAACCAATTAGATGACTCTTGATCATATGCAATCATATTTATATTAATTTATTTATTGTATACTCCCGATATGGGATAATTCTCAAACACCCCCTTCTCAAATTCTGTGACCAAAGTGCCACATCATCTAATCAAGAAGACAGTTCGTTGTTCTTCTTCAAATCAATCCCGAGTGAGCCCCCATGGGTGACGTCATCATGACATCACCCCTCAACCTCAACCAACAGCACAATGTGCTGTTCTTAAATCTCGTGCCCCCCCATCCCACTATTTACCAAAACTGCCACTCTCCTATTATATATATATATATATATATATATATATATATATATATATATAGAGAGAGAGAGAGAGAGAGAGAGAGAGAGAGAGAGAAATTACGGGGTATTACAGCTTTAGGCTTAGATCTCAGTTTCTACCACCATTTACAAAGCAAAGCTTGGTTCATTTACCGCAGGTTGATAACACCCAATCCTCCAAACTCTTTTCTTCTGCACACCACCCCCCATTTGATAAGCGAGTATCCTTTCCCATTGGTTCCCGAACCGCACCAGAGGAAGCAGCGCCTTAATCTATCAATCTTGACTGCCCAAACCGGAACCTAGTAGAAGAACAAAAAAGTATAGAGGAATTGAGCCAACGACAGAGTTAAAAAAAAACCAGTATCCCTACGAAGAATAGCATTTTACCCTTCCATCCTTCTATCCTATTCCGAATATTATCAATCAGAGCATTCCAATTCAACCCACCTTATATTGCCACTGCCAATAGGCAAACCGAGGTATTTAATAGGAAGTTTCTGGATCGGACAATTAAGGACATCTGCAACTGCAAGCTCATCTAGTCCCATAGAACCCAAGAAGGAGATAGAGCTTTTGTGGAAGTACACTTTTAGCCCCGACCAATCTTCAAATAGATATAAACCCCATTTCAGTAGTGTAGTCTGGGCCGTGTCACATTCGCCAAAGATAAGAGTATCATTCGCGTATTGAATGTTAATAACTGTGGAGACTCCCCGCCTAAGTCCCAGCCCATTCAGTAAACCCTTTTCTCTATAAGATTGGAGCATACAGTGTAAACCATCCGCCACCAAAGTAAAAAGAAGGGGAGAAAGGAGGTCCCCTTGCCTAAGACCCTGTCTACACTTGCTTTCCATCGCTGGCCTCCCATTTACTAGGACTTGCATCTTAGCCATTTTGAGCCAAGTAGCAATCCAACTGATCCATCTCTCCCCAAACCCTTGCCTACTGAGAATTTCAAGTAGACATTTCCATTCCACCTTATCGTACGCCTTTTCGAAGTCTAGTTTTAACATGAACCCAGACTTGTTACGTCTTTTGCAATCTTGTATAACCTCCTGTACTACAGTGATCCCTTCAAAAATATCCCTCCCAATGATAAAACCAGTCTGATAATCATTGATGATGTCCCCAATCAACCCTCTTAGTCTGTTAGCCAAAATCTTTGTGATAATTTTAACCGAGCAGTTAATCAAACTGATAGGACGATAGTCCCCTACTTCTGAGGCGCCCTTCTTCTTAGGAATGAGACAAACATGAATATAGTTTAGCCTATCCAGTTCCAGAGATCCCTCGTAGAAAGCATTCATGAAGTCCAATAGATCCAACTTTAGGATTTCTTAAAACCTCTTGTAAAAAAATATTGGGAACCCATCTGTACCTGGCGCACTATCTTGGCCCATCCCCCAAACTGCCTCCTTTATTTTCTCCAGGGTAAACGGATCATGCATAGCTGCAACACGAGGACGCACCTCATCTGGAAGCTCTTCCCATAGATTTTCAGTAGACTCGCAGTTACCATCTTCATTTTGGCCCAAAAGATCCTTATAAGTCTCATGAACATGCTTTTCAATTTGACTAACCTCAGAGATAGTTTGCCCGTCAGTATCCATAGCATGGATGTGATTGTTCCTGTGCCGCATGCTAGCAACTTTGTGAAAGTATTTTGTATTCGCATCCCCTTCGGCCAGCCATTTCACCCTGGATCGTTGCCTCCACAAGATCTTCTCTATGATAAGTCCCTTGGATATCCTTTCTACAAGGGATAAGTCTTTCAAATTGGCTGTCATCCAGTCCATCCACTTCCTCCTTTCTTTCTAACAGATCAATTTCTTTCAGAATGGACTCCTTACTGTGAGTAACATTTCCAAAAGTTTCTCTATTCCATTTACGTAGCCTTTTTCTGAGTCTCGCCAGTTTCCTGACCATTCTTGTTACCGGTTCTTCATGGATGAGTGCCCCTTCCCAGCTAGACCTAACTAGATCGTAGCACTCTCGGTTAGTCAGCCACATTTTCTCAAATAAGAAAATCTTGGGTTTGCTTTGCCCCTCTTCCCCTGTGGAAATGATAATTGGGATATGGTCTGAGGTGGTGCGTACACAAGATCTCCCCACAGCCAACGGGAATTGGGCCTCCCAGTCAGTAGATACTAGGATTCTATCTAGTTTCGCAAGCACCGGCACCCTTTGCCAATTAGACCAAGTGAAAGACCGGTCATTGATCGGGATTTCCATCAGCATTAGATTAGAGATAATTTGGTTGAATTTCCTTCGGTCGTTGACATTGCCTGTCCCCCCACCTCCTTTCATGCACGTGCCTGACGATGTTGTAACCCATGGGAGACTCCATTTGGCTCTGATTAGATGAAGTTCATCCCAAAAATCATGTTTTAGGTTCCTTTCATTAGGGCCATACACCCTTGTGATCATCTTTTTCCAACCATTAGATCTCCTTTGGACTACTACCATGACGATAAAGTTGTCCACCCACTCATCCAGTAAATCGAAATTACCGGACCATGATCCCCCCCGACGCACCGATAGCGTCCCTAGTTCTCCATTCGTTAATGTGTTTTAACTTCAAGCCCCTGAAGAACTTTTCTGTTGGATGAGATACTTTAGTCTCTTCCAGACAGACAACATCAATGGCTTTGTTATTAATAACCTCACCTACCATTCTGCGCTTGGCCATGGCCAAGCCCTCTAACGTTCCAAAAAAGGATGTTAAACATTAACAGTTGTTGGCCCCCCTACCTTCTGATTAGAAGTAGACAATCCTATCAGATTTTGGGAGACACAATCCTCTATTAACACCCCCCCAATAATCCTTTGGACTTTAACAATGTTTTCTCTTTCCCTATCCCGAATTATGTCAATAAGGTTTGTGAGTGTAGCATGGCAAAATTGCACATTTATACCGTATGCATTTGCTAATTGAATTAACATGTAGTCCAGAATAGACCAAAAAATAGACATAGGTGAGTGTATACCTGCGATGTTTTCATAGCTATTTCGCTTTCCCATCCTCTGATAAATCTCCTTGACTGTCATCTACTTTTCCTCCTTGATGCGTTGTCTATCACTGTGCCTGAAGCCTTCCTTTGCCTTAGCCACTTTTGTCTTTATAGGACCTTCCACTGTAGGAGATTCCTCAGGAATCTGTTCTAGCCCTTTCTCATCCCCTGACTGTAGCTCCTCTGATCTGACGGACTCCCCGTTGGATCCAGACGATCCGCTTGAGTTCTTTGAGCCTGTTGAAGTCCAATTTCCCAGCAAGGCTTTGACCCTCTTTTTCACTTCTCTTTGGACTTTTTTCTCAACCTCTTTTTCAAGCAAGGCCTCTATCTTGTCCCCTTCCTCATCTTTCTCGCAATCCTCTTGGCTCAAGGAAGTAAATTTATTACGGAGCATAGAACTAACATCCCTAGCTATAAGGCCCACATTCTTAACAAAAGATTGTTCTTGGCCCAAGCCCACCGAATTCTCATTAAGAAGCCCATCGACTTCACTCCCAAGCCCAACACCCACATCGAGTACTCTGCCAAGCCCAACACCAACTTCTTTTTGATTGCCCCACATCAGCATGAGTAAGAGCATCTGTAGTCGTTTGCTATATATCGATAATATCGATATTTAGGTTAAAAAGCAGCTGCAGTCGTTTGCTATATATCGATATTATCGATAAAATGCTACAGTAGATTGCTATATATGAGAAGCGATATAGCTTTTATCGATATCTGAGGGACGGCGTTCGAAGAGCCGTCCCACTAAAAAAATTACTATTATAAGCGTCGGACGGCACTTGAAATGCCGTCCGTTCGAAAAATTTCTACTTTAGCCGATTATTTAATTCCCAAAAATCCAATTAAAGCACACTGTCTGTGCCATTTCCGCTATTCCCGGACGGCACTTGATGTGCCGTCCGTTGGGAATTAATTAAACAAGATTAGGATGGTTAGATCCAGATAAGCATATATTATTGGATGGTTAGATCCAGATAAGCTTATAGGATGGTGACTAAGTATCATTAGGTAATAGTTAAACAAGATTAGGTAATATGAAATGGGAAGGCTGACTATTATGTATCATTGAAGCCAGGCTACAGTCCAAAAGTGTGTGGGACGGCACTTCATGTGCCGTCCTAGACACACCTGTGGCTGTTTTTTTTTTTAATTATTTTTTTTTTAAACGGACGGCACTTCGTGTGCCGTCCGACGATTCCGCTTGCTTTTTCGCCTCCGACGGCATATGAAATGCCGTCGCTTAATATTAAATAATTGTTTGCTATAATATAGCTTTCGACGAGTGCAGCGAAATCCAAATTTCTATTTCTATTTATCGATATATGGATAAATTTAACAATAACGACTACAGATGCTCTAATGGTCCAAGGACCCACCTCACTTGTGCCCATAGTGTGAGCACCCTCCCGAAAACCCTTCTCCCTCACCTCGGGCCCCACACTGCCATCCAATCCCATAAATCCAGCTGTGCACAGAGCCACCTCACCTCGAGTATGGGCTCCACGCCTCATAGCCTGCTAAGCCTAGCTATACCCTGTTTCCCTCACCTCGCGCCCCTCAAGATTGTCCAATCTGATCTTGCCAACTGTCAGATCCGCTGAGCTGTCACCTGTGACCCCCACATTTTGCTGAACCAGGCACGTTGCTACAAATTACAGGTTGTCTACAAATGACAATCTTAACTCGCTCTTGTTGTAATATTAGAGATTAGAGATAATTCACGAAATTAAATAGGGCCCTTCATCTCAAATTCTAAAATAAATATATAATAATTTAATTCACGAAATTAAATTACGCGCGTCACACGTGTTTTCTCCATTTTGAAAGTGAGAGGTACATACAAGTTGTGACTGTTGACGGGCATGAGTTTTGGTTCATGGGATTTGTGACTTGTGAGAAGGCAACTAGGGCTATGAATGATACTAGTAATTGAGGAGGTGGTCTCTGCTTTTGTGCAGCAGAGTAGTAGTTAGTTGCTTGCTTTCTTGCAGTTGCTATCTTTAGTTAGCTGTTGTGGATTTGGGCTCTCTTGGTCTCAGTACTGTTATTTACTAATTACTACGTATATTGGTGTTTCTATGATACATAGCGTACTGCGTAGCTAGTTATCTTCTGATGTATTTGGATGTTTTAATTTCGTGTAACGTTGGATGATGTGTTCCAAGTAGTGTTGTATGTTACTTGTTGTGTTGGATATAGTGTTTGAAGTGTTGTTGTATGTTATATGTATTGTTTCGGATACGTGTTGGGCATTCATAGTTGACATGTTTTGATGCTTCTTGCAATGTTATAAATGTAGTAGAAGTGAATCTTCCGGCTTGTCGGACGGACTTCCGGATAGCGTTGCAGGAGTCAGGGCTTTTCAGGGTTTCTTATTTCGGACTCGGTTTTTCAGGGTTCCGGGTCCTGCGTCCGAACCTTGGCTTGCCTGAGTCAAATTGTTTTCGGACATGTTTCGACCGGAGTTGGGATAGTCCACTGAATTGTTCTCTTTGTAATGATCAAGAAACCTGTATTACTAATACAGTTTTTATCTGTGACATTAATTTCTTTTCCTTGATAAAATTCTACAATATTTGATACAGTCAATACAGTTTAGCAACATGATCAACTTCAGCTTCCCCAGTTTCAGAATCACTTTGCTGGATGATCTGTTTTTCTGTGAAACATCATGCTTTATAAAGAAGAGACATTCTGGAAAAGAAAAAAAAAAAGAAAAAAAAGAAAAAAGAAAATCCAAATCTTGGGCTTGACAAAGGCTTTTCAGATGTACAGGATCTCACATAAAAAAATCAAACAACAAATATGAATCTGTAAGGTACTCAGCTTTGTGTCATTCTCAAATCTCTTTCTTCCCCTCACTCACTTTCCAACTCCTCTGTTGTGATCCTCTGCGAACTACTGTCATCTTTCCAGTAACTTCATTAATTTCACCTAAAACAAATCTGATATCTTGAAGGTATTTTGATGGAGATCGAAAGTAATTTTTCTTAGAGAGATTGTTAGCAAAGTAAAAAAGGTACTAGTTAGCCTGAATCACGTAAAATGGATATAAGAAATCAATTTTTCGAAGGAAAAACAAGGGGAAATGGCTCAGAATTCCAGCTAGTTTCCGTACAATAAAGTTACAGCTTAAAAGCTTTTGTAGATTTTGTGATATAAAGACAACAAATTAAGTAGTAAGAAACAAAAACAGGAGCTATTTTTGACGATGTCAGACTAATTTAAAGCCCATCAACATACAGATTCTCATACAGTGATGGCATGTGCATAATAACGATAACATAAACCTCTTAGCTCAAAATAAAAACATAGAACACAAACCCTCTAATTACCTAAACAGTCACATGCAATGTCTCAGAGACAGAGAAGAGAGAGGTGTCCAAAATGGTCTCACAGTTTCATCAATTGGCAATGAAAATTCTCCATAATTAAGATGTTGGTTGAATTAATGATCTGAGACTGAATTAGATATCGAAGCTCTAAATGACAGCTACAACTTTCTTCTTAGACTCCGGACACCAATTTGATTGATGTGTCATTTGCTCTTTATGTTGATTAAAGTACCTTTTTAAAAAGAAAAGCAGATGCACAGTCGATTGCTATTTATGAATAATATGCATATTTTAGCTTAAAAAACGCAGCAGTCGTTTGCGATTTATGCACATTTTGACGATTTTGTGAGAGTAGATTGCTATATATGAGAGCGGATATAAGAAAAATGCATATTATACAGGACAGATCTTCCCACTAAAAAAATAATTTTTTATTCGTTAGACGGAACTAGACAGTCCGTCCGACCTTCATTTTAATTATTAAAAAAAATATTGTTTTAGGCTTATTCCCGATTCGTCCAAGTGAAGAGGGACCCATTTTTTTGGGGTCGATGTATCATTTTCTTGTATCATTCGCTCTTTAACTTAATAAATTGCCCTTTTAAAAAGAAAACCACATACTCAAAGTCTCAGACACCTCTTTCTCTTTCTCTTTCTCTCTCTCACACACACACTCACAGGACAAGAACAACTCATGTTGAATTCTAACTACGGAATAAACTCAACAACGACGACGACGAGATACAGAACTATAGAATCAAAACAAGAGAAGAAAAACAACCAAAAGCAACACACAAGAATACACAAGATTTTTTCGAGGTTCACCCAAAACAATGGCTACTTCTCCACGTAGAGACACTCCTGCGATTTCCACTAGAAAATATGAAGATTAGGTTTACAAATCTCTTAAGAACTCACCACCAAGATATAGGGTTTCTCTCTATTTCCCTCTCTCTCAATGATGGTTGATAGATCTCTATTTTCTTTTCACTTAACCCAAAAATTCGTACACAATACAATATATATAGGATTCCACAACTTTAATCCCAGCCGCTCATCAAAACAGCGTCGGGACGGTCGACTGCAACATCATGACGGTCGACCGGTTCTCTCCTTCGACTATACAAGATCCAACAGAGAGTAGGACGGTCGACTGTGCGGTCGACCGGTCGCCTCTTCAAGTTACAGGAGTGAATAAGAGAGCGAGGCGGTCGACTGCGCGGTCGACCGTACACTTGCCTAGAGCGCGGTCGGGGGGTGCGGTCGACCGCGTGGTCGACCGCAACTCTGCCTGTAGCTTCAAATCACTTCTGACATCTTGCTCCCACTTCGACTCTCCTTCTCATCTGATTTCTCCAACCCCATTATCGTCGACCGCAACTCTGCCTGTAGCTTCAAACCACTTCTGACCTCTTGCTCCCACTTCGACTCTCCTTCTCATCTGACTTCTCCAACCCTATTATCGTGTATTAGATTTACAAACCCCAACAATCTCCCACTTGAAGACATATACACGAAGTATCCAACCTGTTCTTCATTCTTCCATTGGTCTAGTCTAGGCCTGTGCCTCTGCGAGTCTCCTCAACAATTAACCTGGAGACAATCCGATAGCGGTATAGCAAAACTAATATTTCCTGCTATCCACCACCTTAGTGAGCATGTCCGCCGGATTCTTGGTGCCAAGAATCTTAGTTAGCTTCAACCATTTCTTCTCAACCGCCATTCTGATAAAATGATACCTCACTTGAATGTGCCGAGTCCTAGAGCGATATGCTGAGTTTTTCGCCAAGAAAACTGCACTTTGACTATCACACCATAGTTCACCTATAGGTTTCTTCCCGCCCAACTATTTTATAAGCTCTAAATCCACAACATGTCTTTCGTCGCTTCTATAAGTTCTATATACTCTGACTCCGTGGTTGACTATGCTACAACCTTTTGTAACTGCGAAGCCCAACTAACAGCTGTTCCTCCAACTGTAAATACATATCCTGTAGTACTTCTGCAACCATCACGATCGCCCAAGAATCTGCATCCACATAATTATGTATATGCAAAGAATCTCCCCCAAAACAAAGAGAGTGATCTGAAGTACCTGCTAGATATCTAAGAATCCACCTTACTGCATCCCAATGCTATTTACCTGGATTTTTCATGTAACGACTGACAACTCCCACTGCTTGTGCGATGTCTAGTCTTGTAGACACCAACGCATACATCAAACTCCCAACGGCTGAGGCATAAGGAATAGCAGCCATTTCCTCCATCTCTGCCTCTGTTTTAGGACACAAGTCCATTGATAAATTGAAGTGAGCAGCCAAGAGACAAGTTACTGTCCTCGCACCATCCATATTGAATCTTTTCAACACCTTCTTCACATAGTCTGCTTGTGATAACCAAAGCTTCTTGCTACTCTTGTCTCTACTAATCTTCATGCCGAGGATTTGCTTTGCTTCACCAAAGTCCTTCATTGAAAACTCCGAAGCTAGCGCCTTTTTCACTTCCTTGATCTTCTCCATACATGAACCTGCTAATAGCATGTCGTCCACATATAATGCCAAGGTAACTATATCATTGTCCTCATATCTACGAACATACACACAATAATCCGTTTCGAACCTATCAAAACCTTTCCCTCTCATGAAGCAATCAAAATTCAAGTACCATTGCCGCGGTGCTTGTTTCAGCCCATAAAGACTCTTCTTCAATCGACACACCATGTTTTCCTTTCCTTTAGCTTCAAAAACTATGGGTTGTCTCGTGTACATCTCTTCTTCGACATCACCATGGAAAAATGCTGTCTTCACATCCAACTGCTCTAAGTGCAAGTCTTCAACTGCCACAATACTGAGCAGAACCCTAATAGAAGCCATCTTCACAACCGGTGCAAAGATCTCACTATAATCAACACCTTCTCATTGAGAGAATCCTTTCACAACAATCCTCACCTTGTACCTTTTACTGCCATCTGCCTCATCTTTGACTCTGAAAACCCATTTGTTCATAAGAGTGCACTTCTTTGCAGGTAACTTAGTCAACTTTCAAATTTGGTTCTGTTCCAAGGAGTTTATCTCGTCCTTCATGGCTAACTCCCACTGAATTCGAGCCTCATCCCTCAAAGCCTCCTCATGAGTCTCTAGCTCTCCTGAATCCGTGTACAGAACATGCTTGTGAACAAAACTAGCTGATGGATCAAATATCTTGGTTGGCCTCCTCTCTCGTGTCGATCTCCTCAATGTAGGTACCGGTTCACTGACCGGTTCAGGTTCCCCCAAACTATTCTGGCTGTACATGTTCGTCTTGGATAACCTGCTCATTCCCAATAGGCTCACCATGAGCCTCTTGTGCTACCTGTGGTACCTGTACCTACTGCTGCACTGTAGGGCCCCCACCACTGGGGCCGTCTTCGAAATCTGAATCTGAGTCCGAGTTGAACCCCAATCTTACTCTGAACTGGTTGTACTATCTTGACCTGTGTGCCTGTCCTTGTATAAGACCTCTTCATTGAACACTACATTCCTGCTGCGAATGACTTTGTTATCCACAAAATTCCAAAGCCTGCAACCATACTCATCGCCACCATAGCCAATGAATACACACCTCCTGGACTTAGAGTCCAACTTCTTTCTTTCTTCCCTGTCAATTAGTACATATGACATACAACCATAAACTTTCGAATGCGAATAGTTGACAGTTTTACCTGACCATAGTTCTTCTGGAATGGCCCCATCAAGGGCACTAGACGGGCAATGGTTAATCAAGTACACCGCTGTATCAACTGTAGCGGCCCAAAGATGGAATGGAAGGCCCACATGAAGTCTAATGCATCTCGCCCTTTCGAGTATCGTGCGGTTCATCCTTTCTGCTACACAATTCTCCTGTGGAGTCTTAGGAACTGTCTTGATTCCTCTGATGCCTTCCTTTGCCAGATAGTTAACAAACTCTTTGCTTGTGTACTCACCTCCGTTGTCTGACTTTATTGCTTTCACCTTGCAACCCGTCTCATTCAACCCTGGCCTTCCAAGCTCTGAATGCCTCAAAAACTTCTGATTTCTCGTGAATTGCATAAACCCAAACCTTTCTTGTAGCATCATCGATAAATGTGACGAAGTATCTCTTACCACCACAAGAAAATTCTTGAGCTGGACCTCACACATCTGTATGTACCAACTCTAGCTTTCCAAGCTTCTTCTCACACCCACCCAACTGAAAGCTAACGGTCTTTTGTTTGCCCATCACACAATTCTCACAAAAGTCCATCTCAACCTTCTTCAGTCCCGACAAAAGATTCCTAGAACAAAGCTGCTTGACACCCCTTTCACCAAGGTTCCCCAACCTAACATGCCATAGAATTGAAGGGGAACTACCTACTGATGCTGTAGCAATGATATCACTTGAATCACCTCCTCTGAGTAAGTACAACGTGTCACCATGCTTTCCTTTTGCTACCAACCTGGTACCCGTAGTCACCTTCCATTCTTCATGCCCAAAAGTTGTTGTGAACCCTTCTTTGTCTAATTTGCTAATAGAGATCAAGTTTTTCTTCAAGCTCGGAATATGTCTTGTATCATACAAGACCAATTGCCTACCATTGCGAGCCTTCACTCTCACAGTGCCTCTACCTACAACTGGACATATCTGCCCATTTCCAACTAAAACTGTACTAAAATCATCTGTCATGTAATCCTCAAAAATATCCCTCATGGGGGTATAATGATAAGAAGCTCCTGAGTCTATACACTAATCATCTTGCAAAATATTAAATCCAGCAGATAAACATAATTCATCTAGACGGAGATCAATACTTACCACATTGGCTACCTGTGACCCTACTTGTGCTTTCTTATACTCCTCGCATTGGTCTCTCCTGTGTCCTGGCTTCTTGCAGTACCAATACTCACCTTTGCGATATCCTATTCTTGACTTGGACCTGTGATTCCTGCTCTGTGACTTCCCTCTGTTGGTACTTCTACCACGGTTATCAACTGACAGCACGACATTGCTAGGATATGACACCGAAGTCTCTCCAAGTCTTTTCCTCCTTGCATCCTCATTCATAATGTTGCTTATAACATCCTTTAGGATGGTCGTATCAGTCATGGTGCTTGTAATAGTCTGCTCTACTGTGTCGTAACTAACGGGAAGACTGGATAGCAACAACAATGATTGTGCCCTCTCCTCAAACTTTAAACCTGACGATTCCATCTGATTGTAAACCATACAGAAATTGTTGATGTGCTCAGCAACCGAATCCCTTTCTGACAACTTCAAGTTAATCAACTTCTTTAGGTGTAAGATCTGATTCTCTGCATTCGGCTTCTCAAACATGTCTGTCAATATCTCCATTGCCTCCTTTGCGGTTCTTACCTTCTCAATGTGAAATAGCGCATTCCTGCTCAGCGACAACTGAATCTATCCAAGCAGTTTCTGATACAATCTATTTCAGGCCGCCAATACAACCGGATCAACCTCCGCCCCTTCTGGCTTCACACCAAACAACAGATCATCTAGATCCTTATATCGGAGATACGCAATCATTTGGATCTTCCACATTGTGAAATCCGTTCCATCGAACTCCTTGACTCTACTCTTGTCCCCCATCTCAATCAATACTACCAACCTGTAGCTCTTACCACTTTGTTGAATTCTAACTACGGAATAAACTCAACAACGACAATGACGAGATGTAAGAACCATAGAATCAAAACAAGAGAAAAAAGAACAACCAAAAGTAACACACAAGAACACACAAGATTTTTTCGAGGTTCACCCAAAACAATGACTACTTTTCTGTGCAGAAGCACTCCTGCGATTTCCACTAGAAATATGAAGATTAGGTTTACAAATCTCTCAAGAACTCACCACCGAGGTGTAGGGTTTCTCTCTATCTCCTTCTCTCTCAGTGACGGCTGGTAGATCTCTATTTTCTTTTCACTTAACCCTAAAATCGTACACAATACAATATTTATAGGATTTCACAACTTTAATCCCAGCCGCTCATCAAAACAGCATCGAGACGGTCGACCGCAACATCATGACAGTTGACCGGTTCTCTCCTTCGACTGTACAAGATCCAACAGAGAGTAGGACGGTCGACTGTGCGGTCGACCGGTCACCTCTTCAAGTTACAGGAGTGAATCAGAGAGCGAGGCGGTCGACTGCGCGGTTGACCGTACACTTGCCTAGAGCGCGGTCGGGGATGAGGTCGACTGCGCGGTCGACCGCAACTCTGCCTGTAGCTTCAAACTACTTCTGACTTCTTGCTCCCACTTCGACTCTCCTTCTCATCTTACTTCTCCAAACCCATTATCGTGTATTGGATCCACAAACCCCAACAACTCACTCATGGACTGTGTGTGATGTAAATAGGCAGACTGATTTTTGTGAAGGTGTTTGCTTTAATAGCCCCAGCCTTTTTTGGCTCTACCAACAACAAATGTGAGGCCCTCACAAGCCCAAATACATACAGATTGAGATAGTTCTCTCTTTCTCTCTCTAACATTATTAGTAATTTACATGTGCGATGCACGTCTTAATATATATATATATATATATATATATATATATATATATATATATATATATATATATATATATATATATATATATATATATTTAAAGTAAAAGTTTCGACGTAGTTTGGCCTAGAACCTAAGACATCTTTTATATTAATTATGCACGAACAATTCACATAAGTTGGTTGATTTACAGACGACAACTCACATGCGATGCACGTTTTAAATATTCCTTTCATCTCCAACTTTTCAGAGATTCCTTTCCGCCAAACCGTGGAAAGGTTAATGTGTCTCTCTCATATTCTCTCTCTCAATTTATGCAAATGTGAAATTTGTGTAACATTTCTTGTCTTTTTTGACATATAAGACCCCTGCATATTTCTCCTATTGATATATCAGGATTTGTTGCTACATTTTGCTGCAGATGGATATAATATTTGCAATGCACAGCCATGCATTTTGCAGTCTCACTTAATCAAGGGGTCCATAGATATCGCTCATATTATGTAAGAGGGACAAATCCTATCTAAGTCACTCACATCCCACCGCATGATTTTAGTACGTCCAATAGTCGACTTTATAATCACTTTACTACGGCAGCATTTAACAACATTAAAACATATAACTTCTCATGTAGGAAACCGTAGTGACTTCAAGTCAAAGGACTACGTACACCATGGTCACTGTGAGAACCGCCTATAACATTCACGTAACGATCCATGCAGCATTCTCATGGTGAGTCAGTCTATTACATTATTACTATGTGTTCATGTGAAGACTTGATATCTAATATCCATGACCTGTAAGAATGATCATCAGACTACGCACACACTAGTCTATATGTATTATCATTGTCCTAATTCATAATAATACTTGACTAGGGACATTTAAGAACAACGTTCTGATTTCAACCAATAGAATCTCACAATCAAGTCATGCACTTGTATCCCATTGTATTGAACTTACTATTCTAAGGACTTCATTATGTTCATTTAATTCACAATAAATAACATAATAAATGAAATGCCTAAATTTGAAATAAATGTCACGATACAATGTAAACTAGTAATATCAATACACAACTGGCATCTAGGGCATACACAAACACTTCTACTTTGGAAAAATCTTCGAATCTAAGGGTAAGAAACCTATCTCTTCCTCTTCCAAATAAATTACTATGGAGGGCATTGCTTTTCGAAATCAAGTTTATGATGATCTCTATTTTAACACCCTTATATCTCAACTTGTAGTTCCTAGCCGAGAAATCGCACTCAGTTCTCTCAGTGGTCAGTTTATAGGTCTTTTTAGGATTCTTAGGGAATTTAGGTGGGCAGAGTATCCCACTACTCCATGCACCCACTCCGGATCACTCACCCATCAATTTTATACAAATCTTGACTGAATTAAAGATGGTGACCTAACCCTCTCTTCCGCAATTCTTGGTAAACCTGTCCAAATTACACCCGCCTAACTCCAATCTCGCTACAATTTTACCGGAGGCAAATTTGATGCGTACTCTCTTGAATATAAACCCGGGCATGACAAAAATATCGTATCCTATATGATTGTCCAACCCGAGTCTAAGTCTCTTGCTAGGCCCAAACCCACCGACTTCACCGATGTTGCTCATGTCCTCAATAAAATTATAAACACCAATATTTGGCCTAAAGGTAACGATAAGACGGAGATTCGTGTGGAACAATCTTTTATCCTCTTTCTTCTACTTGGTGAATATAGCTTTGATCTCGCCTCCTTTATCTTTAGGACAATGAATTTTTCCACCACCCTGAATCGTGCTCTTCTTTTCAGCTCCCTCATCTACAATCTTGCCATCGATTCCTGTGTCACCATCGGGAAATTTCTTTATAGTAAGCCTCACATGCATATCCTTCCTTTCCAAATGGGCATTGATGCTCCCTTCACTCAACGTGCTCGTCGAAACCAAGCTACTTCTTCCTACTCGCTGCCACCTTCGGCTTCCTCTAGTTTCATGACAAGCCAACAATTCGACTCTCATCAAATGAATGTTTTTAAGGATACTATATCAATACCATGGAGCTCTTGCAAAACAAGGTGGATTGGGCTCCTCTCCCACCTCCACAGTTAACTAGCGGTGCTCCCAATGAGGATGACGATGAGGATGACGACGAGGATGAGGATGAAAGGGATTGGGCTCCTCTCCCACCTCCACAGAAATATTAGGGCTTAGAATTTAAGTGCTTACTTTTACTATCATTGTGTAATTTTTACCAAGAGATCTCAATCTATGATATCTTGAAGAGCTCTCTGTGTGTATCAAAGTGTTTTGCCATCAACGGTATCATGTAAGGAGATCTTTCTAGTAGATCGAAGTTTGTAATGGATATGCTACCTTGTCTAATTCAAGCTTGTAATGGTTGTGCTACTATATCTTTTTCAAGTTTGTAATGATGATTCTTCTACTTGTATTTCCGATTATGATTATTATATCTCCTTACATTTTAAATAACTTTTTAACGTATCTATATGTAAGTGCATGTTTTGTGCATGTTTTGGTTTTTGCATATAAGATGCATCATGATCACACACAATATCAATTTATATTAAGGGGGAGTATTTGTTTGTAAATTATAACGTATGTTTTGTCCACACCAAAATGGAGAGACTGTTGACCCTAAATTTGGTGTGTACGAAAAGTACTATTGATACTAATATTTTGAGTTAAGTTAAATACAGGTTTGAAAGGGATTCAAAATTCAAACAAAGATCAAAAACTGAAAAGGAAAGTATCAAAGAAGACTGCAAAATATCAAGAAAATTTTCACAAGAAACATGTGCTAAATTCCTTAAGAAGCCAACAATACTTAGTTTATTTGTTTCTGTAAATGTGAGGAATTATTATGTAAAAATAGTTGATTGAATAATTAGTAAAGAATATAAGTGAATTCACCAAATAATCGTGTCTGGCAAGACTACAGTCGACCTCGATTTTAGTGCAAAAGTGAGACAGTTGACCATCCACCTCTCTTTCTTTGGACTAAGGTAGACAGTCGACTGTAACCTGCACATAATGTATATTTGGAATTATCTATTCACTTTGTTGGAAAGATATAATTCTTCACCCTATAAATAGAGATGAATTCATTAAATATTTTTCACCCCTTTTAACTATTATTCTTCTCAATAATTCTTCACCCTATAAATAGAGGTGAATTCACTAAGTATTTTTCACCCCTTTTAACTATTATTCATCTCAACTTAATTTTCAATCAACGATCCAAAAGTGTGTGTTTTTATTGTTTTCTTAGTCAATATCGGCATAGATCTTACGTGTTTCTCTTTTCTTTTTGCTTCGGCGGTTGTACCGGACTTATTTTTAGAAGTCGTGTGGATGTAATAGGACTCTCAGCCTAAATACCAAGAACTCATTCTACTGGGTTTTAAGTACAGTGGAATGCTTGTGGCAGAGAATTGCTACAAGTAGAAAGTGTGGACGTAGAAATTATGAAAAAACAAAATTATGAAAAAAAAGTTAAGGAAATGCTGAGCGTTGCAACATTATTACAACATTAATTATACTACAAAAAAAAAAAGAAGCATGAATTAATGTAATGTAACATTCTGATACCATGTGACAGTGTTTGTTTTTATACGATAAATCTAGTCCAAGGAGCAGCTATCCTTTTTTAACAGCGATCTGTATCGTGATGGCGTGTTAACAGCACCACATTCCTTTCTTATCTCCCCCTTTTCCCCTTCAAGGAATCTAGAATTTCCCAGTTTCACCAACGCAGCAGCAAACAACCTAGCGAATTCTTCATTATTCTTACTCAGACGCTCAACAATTTTACTAGTATTTGTATGTGATGCCAATGTTTGATCAACCTGCAGTATTCCTCTGTTTTGAGAAATTTGTGTGTAATACTGATTGTCCACCTCCAATGGTGTGACTTGGTCCAAATATGTACCTACAGTAGTATTGCATTCTTTGGTAAGCCGAGCCTTGAGTGCAGGATCCATCGGGTCCGTAGCATTGGAAAGTCGGCCACTGAATTCTTTGCAGTGGGCTTTACCGACGGTGTGGGCGCCGAATAGGACAACTATATCTTCCAATGTGAAGTCCCCTCCAAGATTAACTAAGAAGAGGGAAAACAAGTCCTCAACGTTTGAATCAGAAGTGGGCATCGCAGCCAAACTGGACATGGATACATTGCCATCGCGTCTGCCCGTGGGAACACTGTAGTTGAGGCCACCGGCTAGTGCGACACCGTCACGGACTGCGAGAGAGATTATGTCGGAACATGAGACTGTCGATGGGCACGCTTCTTCAAGCTTAGTCTTGATGTCGTCGATGATGTTGAAACCCCAAAGTGATCCATTTATTGTAGAGTTGTCTTTCTCGGTTTTGTTGTCAATGGTGGAGTTTAGCAGAATAGAGGCATCACAACCCTATATATACGTGATGAGAAAATTTCAAAACCACTCCACTATATATATATTGACATGGAAATGGCTAGGTCAAGGTGGTGACAACAGTATAGATATTTAACCCCTTACTTGATGGAAATTTACACCATAGTACTCATTCAATAAGTTACATTATATATAAGAGGATTATTGTATCACCCTAATCAAAAACAACACAAAATTCATATCTCCGATCACCCCAAATGCAAATCAATATTGTTAGATATGATCTCAACCACAGAAAATAATTGCAAAGTAAAGTTTTGAAATGAATCCAAGATTTAAATGTTTATCATACGACAAAAAAATTGACACCTCATAAACGGTCTCGAATTACTCTATTTTTAGATTAAATGTTGAATGGTTCGAATTCATTTTAAATTGCGTACACAATATCTAAATTTGAATATTCATTACAAATAGTTGAATATGAGTTTTGAGAATGCTCCGTAGATAAGTAGCTAACGTGACTATATATGTATATATGTATAGCCATGATCCAGTGATAACTTTTGGCGTATCTATATAATAAAACACAAAGAAAGCTATCAAGGGGCTCACATTTAATCCTCTCAAAATCAAAGGTCCAGATCCAACCTCACAAAACACATTTTTCCTCCCAAAATTTTAAATCCCAAAATCAAAATTTTCCCCCCAAAACTAAAAAAACTCATTACTTTATTACTATCTCTCTCTTCTCTCTTCTCTCCTCACTTTTTCATATTTCTCTTTCTCTCTCTCCCTATCTCTCTCTCCCATTTTTTTTATTTACTTAGAAATTTAGATTTTAAGATTTCAGATTTGTAAATTTTTTGAATTTTTATGTTTTTTTATTGCACATGTTATACTGAAAATATCAAATATCTCTTCAACAGTTAAATTTCATCATTTTTCACACTTAACGGTCTAAGAAGTTAGATTTTACACCCCATTTATAATTATTTTTTAACATATACTAATGGAAACATGGATTTTTATTTGCAACTAATTATTGTCATACTATTCAAACTTGAGCTACATAATTGCTGTTTTACTGTTTACAGGGCTTTTCGTGTTTTGTATCGTTTCGAAGACGTGTCGTAGGCACGTGCCCACGGGCAAATCTAGTATATATATAAAGAGCCATGATCCGATCAAATTTTTTGATAAGAACAATGAATAACATGAGAAGTCTTTTTTAGGACACTAGTTGAAATTTTTGAACCATTCAGTTCGATGTAAATGACAAAGTTAGTCTAAGGATGGGTGATCACGTCATTTAAAAGTTGTTTCCAATGCATTAAAGGGTTAGAAATTGGATGGCTGAAAATCGTTATTTTTATGATGACATGATGCATGGACAAATAAGACATTTCTAAACTAATTTAATTATGCTAATCAATGTGAACAGTTTGAAGTGTCCATGTGAAGGCTATGCAAGAAGTTCTCATAAAGTGTATATATATCTATATAATAAAATACAAAGAAAGCTATCAAGTGGTACTCCTTCAATCCTCCCAAAATCAAAGGCCAATATCTAACATCACAAAACACATTTTTTCCCCAAAAGTTTACCCCAAAAACTCAAATTCAAATCCCCCTAAAACAACTTATTTATTTATTTAATTCTCTCTCTCTCTCTGTGTACATATATATATATATATATATATATATATATATATATATATATATATATATATATATATATAGGGAGCCCTTCGATTGAGAACTAATTTTGGTGAGAACTCCGTGAGAACTCACGAAGTAGACCCCCCATGAAAAATCCGAACCGACCATCTCAATCTACATGCCTTAGATAGCATAACATAAAGAATTTAAATAATTTGAAGTTCGTTTGCTCATCCATCAAATGGAGTAGAATTTTCAGCCATACAATTTTGCGATGATGTAAATCATGGAAAAATGAACTTCAAATTACGTGATTTCTTTATGTTATGCTATCTAAGGTGTGTAGAATGAGATGGTCGGTTCGGATTTTTCATGGAGGGTATACTCCTTGAGTTCTCACGGAGTTCTCACCAAATTAGTTCTCAACCGAAGGGCCACCTATATGGATATATATATATATATATATATATATATATATATATATATATATATATATATATATATATATATATAGAGAGAGAGAGAGAGAGAGAGAGAGAGAGAGAGAGAGAGAGAGAGAGAGAGATGGACTTTTATACCCCAATTTATAATTATTTTTTACCATATACTAATGGAAACATGGACTTTTATTTACAATTAATTATTGTCATACTATTCAAACTTCAGCTACATAATTGTTGATTTACTGTTTACAAGACTTTTCATATGCTGTATCGTTCTGAAGACATGTCGTAGGCACGTGGGCATGGGCAAATCTAGTTTATATATATAAGAGGAAAACTCCTTTAAACATACTAGATGTACTCATATTGTGAGGTTTTATATGGACGATCTAAACTGTTCATTAAATTTGTAATGCCATAAAATGCATGTATACAAAAGTCATGAAACCATCCACAATTTTGGCTCATAATTAAGAAACCTCTATTATATTTTTGCTAAATTTGAAAGAAAAAAAAAACCCTTGAACTATTCCCTTTAGGCAGAAAACCTCATTGAACTATTTTTTATGCAGAAAATCCCCTCAAGTATGGTTGCAAAAAATCCCCATGAAGTATATTTTCAAAAAACCATATCTATCTTTTATGCTTGTATTAGATATCCTCATTCATCTTTGCAAGTTGGTTCAGAAAACATCATGCATCTTTCTCATTATTGTCAAAAACCTCACTCAACTTTAAGGAAATCTCAAACCATCAGAATGGGTTTTTTGCAACCATACTTCAGGGGGGGTTTTCTGCATAAAAAATAGTTCAGCGAGGTATTCTGCATAAAGGGAATAGTTGTTCAAGGGTTTTTTTCAGATTTAGCCTTATATTTTTCACTCAATTAGCTCCCCAACGAGACTACTCAATATTCTCTTGACAAAATACTTGTCTGAAACGAACTTCTTGCAGCTCCCATATATTAAAATATTTTTCCAGTCCCTCTTTGCTCTCCTCCTTATTTTCCTTATCTCTTCTTCATATTCATTGAAAGTGTTTTTTTTTTAAATAATTTTTTCGCGTGGGACCCACATGAGACGAAACATGATGTTTCCATCCCGCGGTTCCAGTGATTTTTTGGTTAATTAAGTTTTTAATTATGTTATTAATTAACTAAACTTAGTTAAGTAACTAATTATTTAACTAAAAGTTTAATTAAAATACTAACTAAACTATTTAACTGACTAAATTAAGAGCTTATGATTTAATTTTTATTATTATTCTGGATTTCAAAATAAAATAAAATATTACGGACGAAACATGATTTAATTTAATGTTTCGTCCCACGGTCCCAGTGATTTTTTGGTTAATTAAGTTTTTAATTATGTTATTAATTAACTAAACTTAATTAATTAACTAATTATTTAACTAAAAGTTTAATTAAAATACTAACTAAACATGATGTTTCGCCCGATGATTTTAAAAAATATTAAAAAATTACAGACGAACATGATATTTCATTTCTTATAATATGCATATTTGCCTTTTTACTGTAATGAAAAAAACAAAAAAATAGCTAAATGCCTAACGACTGCATAAAATGGATAAATGCCCAACGACAGTGGATGCTCTAAGAGGGGTAAAAATGTCATTTCAGGTGGGTTTTTTGTTAGGAGAATTTTGTGGAATCTCTCTTGGGGGGCTAAGTGAGCGAAAAACGACGGCGGAGTTCTTAATTATGAGCTAGCTCAAACCTTGGGGTGTTTCAAAACTTTTTCCCTACAAAAAATCGAGTTGGTTATGTTATTCTGAGCGAGTTTGGGATGTAAATTAAGAACCTTACATTGACCCAACAATCATGGAAATGCAGGCGGAGGAGCGCAGCAGTAATTGTGCGATCGACTTTAAATTTGTCTCGAACAACATCTCGAACTATAGACTCAGCTTGTGGGCAGGTGGTATCATAGAAGCCCACTCGTAGAGCAGTAGAGGCCATAGAAATGGAAAGAATTATGAAGATCAAAAGCCTCATTTTTTTATATATCTGTTAAAGAACGAAAGAGTTCCTAATTAATTATTGCTCTTTTCTCTCAAACGAGCGTTTCATAGTGGGAAAGTATAAACAGGTGAAGTCTAATTATGATCCACTTTTCCCGGAATCAACTATTCCACATCCACTTGAATGCTTCCTTGACGCATTCTAAGCATAATAAATATTAAATAGAGATACATTGTTGTAGCTGGCTATATATATAGAATGTAACTATCTCTGCATGTGCCTACTGATTATTGGTTGAGTAGACTTCATTGTGGTGAGGCTGTAATTTTGGTGTTGGTGTAGTGACTGATAGCTCGTTTGCTAAATATGCATAATATGTATATTTGATCAAAAACAGTGCTGCAGTCGTTGGTCAAATAGCATCTGTCGTTTGCTAAACAGCGCTGCAGTCGTCGCACAAAAAAATAATTTTTTTTAATTGTCGGACGGCACTTGAAGTGCCGTCGCATAAAAAAATTATTTTTTTAATGGTCGGATGGCACTTGAAGTGCCGTCCCACCAAAAAAAAATTAATTTCGTAATTTGAAGAAAAAAAACCAAAAATACCCCCACTTTTCAAGTGCCGTCCCTCCACTCAGTGTAGTTTTTTGCAATTTTTGAAATTTTTTGTAATGTTTTTGTAATTTTTGTAATTTTTTTGTAATTTTTTTTTTGCACTTCGAATCCATTTTCCCCCCCTCCGACGGCACTTCTAGTGCCGTCACACCTATTACTTTTTTTTTTGTTGGCTCACTCCGACGGAGCTTCATATGCCATCCCATCATTTTTTATTGTTTTTTATTTTTTTTCCTCTCCGACGGAATATGAAGGACCGTCCCTTATTATTTTAATATAAAAAGGTAAAAAATAGCATTTAACGACTGCAGCAAAGCGATCGATTGCTATTTCTATTTATTCATATATGCATATTTTATCCTCAACGACTGTGGATGCTCTCTTATTGTGTAAGATTATTTGTTCTTGATTTATTTTACTGCGACTAGCATTTAGATCGTTTCTTTTCCCTAACTAGATTTATATTTTCTTCCTTAGGAATCTTCTGAATCCGACCTTGAGATTTGTGTTCTTCTTATGCTGCTTGTTTTAATCTCCATTTGAGAGTGAGCAGTAACTATTGTGTTAACCTAGTTAACTTTCCTTTTGTGTACTGTTATTTGGAATTTTTATGGGGCTTTTGTGATTTGTGACTATTGGAACATGGGTTAATGTTTTCTACCAAAAAAAAAAACCCTAAATCCCATTCGGGCTGAAATGTTGAAACATCTTGTTATCTCTTCCGCTTCCTCTTCCCCCTCATCCCCCTCTTCTTCCAGAACACTCTCTTCGTCCACCCTTAGCTCCAGAGCGATCACTCCACATCACTGTTTTTGGTGCCTCCAGTATGGTCTGAATGGATTGTTAATCTCTACATTTCTCCTCATCTTGGAAGAGTTATAAACTCTCGGTTCAAGTGTCTTCTGTGTCTACTTCAGTTCACAAATCTCATCTTTTGAAGCCTCACTCTGAAGAGAAATGGCTTACCTCTGCATGGGTAGAGTCTGATAACCTCCTTTCTGAAGAGGAAAAAGAACTTTATGACAGCCATGCCAACCTCAAGGTAATATCTCTCTCGTTCAATTATTCTTGCATTTTCTCCATACAATTGAATAAGACGTTTGTTGTTTCATTTGATTTTCCTGGTAGTATTATATAACAACCCCAATTTTTATAAAGAACGGAATTATTCGTGTGAAACTTTTCATGAAACAAAAATATATCGCATTTTGGAGTTGGGCTTGAGAAGCCCAATGAGACATAAAAAAAAAATTGAAATGGAATTTGGCCCATGCATGGATGGCCACCATAAGGGTTGGGGGTTTTTGAACATGGAATCTGGGCAGGGCCGGCCTCAGTATGGAGGCGGGTAAGGCGGCCGCCTCGGGCCCCCGCGGAATTTGCGATTATTGGGGCCCCCAATTTTGAACTTCACTTGTAAATATATGCACGTATTTCGCGCGTAAAAAATATATATATGTTATTAGGGGCCCCATTTCGGAAGTTTGCCTAGGGCCCCCGGGAACTCAGGGCCGGCCCTGAATCTAGGGTTTTCAAATTGACATGATGGAGTGTGGGGGAACCCTAGGGGTGTTGTTCACTCTAACACTCCAAGTCACCACCCTTAACCCCTAATGGATTGAGCTCTTACTCTCTCTTTCCTCCCTCTTACAAAATCCTGGCCAAGTTCATCACCTCACTCTCTATTTAATCCCCTCATTAAACCCTAGTCCCATTTTCTCAAATCTACTCCAACTTAAACTAGTTTATCCATTCTAAACAACTCCAAATTCCCCTCCTACACTTGAGTTACTGTTTTGGAAGCCAGACGGGCAATAAGGAGCCAAGAGGAATCAAGGACAAGGAGTCAATGAAGCAAGGAGTGCAAACAAGGAGGAGCAAGAACAAGGAGGCAAAGCTTGGAGAGTGCATTGTATCTACAAACAAAATGTAACACCCTAGTTTTCATTTATGAGATTTTGTAATTTTACGTGTTGTGCACGTATGATTTCATTTGTATTAAATATTTTTATATAGTATTTGTTCTCTTTATTTTTCCAAAAACTATTCTCTTTAAAAGTCTAATTAAAATCTAGGCCTAATTGTTTTTTAAAGCCCACTCCGTTTTATTAATTAAATTAATTATTTAAGCTCATTGTTAGTTTGGCCCATTAGTGAGCCCATTTATTTTAATTCTCTTTTGAAATAGTCTAACTTGTAGTGTAGACTCATTTCATGGACAATTAAATTTGTCACATGAACAAATGTGTAAATGGGAGACACTAGGTGGCATGTGCATGCAATGGAGTAACACCTTTTTCACCTAGGCCGTGTAGGATTGGAAGAGTGGGAGATATGGGAGTGGTAGAGAGGTAGTTTCTCATCATGGGAAGTTATTTCAACTCCCTACTTCATCTTGGCCCTTAATCTCTAACCATATAATCTAATCCTAGTCTTCCATTCACCCTAAAAAATTGTATAAATACCCCCCTTCCACACTCTTCATTCTCACACTTGGAAAAAATTAAAAAGAAAGAATAGAAAGAGAAAAGAAAAAAATACAAGTAGTAAGGCAAAAGAAAGAGAGAGTTTTGTGTGTGTTCAACAACAAGGAGAGGAGACTGGATTGCTATAGGAGAGGCTCAGGTTCTAGCTTGATCAAGGAGGAGGCAATTTCCGTGGCTTGATCTAGGAGGAGAAGGCTTTGTTCATTCGTTGTAGGAGATCCTCTAGGAGTCTATTTGATTGTTTCTCTCAATTTAAGGTGGGTGTTTCTCTTAAACTTCTAATTAGACATCATGTTAGGATGTGGTTGACAAATTAAGGAGAAATTCTAATTAATATAGCCATGCATTATGAGAATGAGACAAATTGCTATTAGTTTGATTATATGTTAAAAGAGTGTTAAGTTGATTGCCAAATTATGATTTGTTAAATGATTACCATGCTACCATGCTCAATTTTGTTGTGATGTGCTAGATAAACAAATACATGCTTGTATGTTGAACAATTGAATAAAGAACTATGGATATAGGTGATTTTGATTAATTTGTTGTTAAATGACATGAAAAAAGAAATTTATTACTGAGATAATTGTACAATGTTAATAAAAAAAATTTTAAGTGATATAGGAAAATTTTTAAGTGTAATTTATAAGGAGATTATGCTTATTTTCCCCTAAATTCGAAAATAAGTATGATTAGGTGGTATCCCCTAGCCCACCATGTTTTTTCTTCATGCATGCAATATCCCACTTGATTAGGTGGTATCCCCCCTATTCGATTCTACCCCTTTCCAGAGAAATCGCTTTCAAATTTGGTCAATCCTTTGGATAACCCATTTAGGCAGCTCAAAAAACGACATGTAGTAAATCGGCATATTAGACAACACCGAGTTGATAAGTACCACTCTGCCTCCGAGGGAGAGCGTTTTTCCATTCCATCCAGACAGTCGGTCCTCCACCCTGTCTATGATAGGTAGCCAGTCCGTCTTAGTAAGCTTCCCTGGCCTGAGCGGGAGCCCTAAATACTTAATTGGAAACTCGTCTGTCATACAATTTAGTATGATAGCATGATCCTGTGCTTCTTCATCGGAAAGTGCAATTGGAGTCAAAGCACTCTTGTGAAAATTAATCCTGAGACCTGAACAGGCTTCAAAACAGTAGAGGGCCCCTTTAAAGCAGACTATTTCTGACCTGTTCCCGTTGCCAAAAAGTAGGGTGTTGTCAGCATACTGAAGAATCGTGCATCCTTGGTTAGTGGTGCTGCTATCCGCGGGCTTTATCCAACCTTTTCTCCGACAGTTATCTAGCATGCTCCTCAGTACGTCCGCTACGATAGTGAATAAAAGAGGTGATAGCGGATCCCCTTGCCGGAGTCCCTTCTTGCAAGAAAACGGTAGACCCGGCCGCCCATTAACCGAGATTGTCGTTTTACTAGTGTATATACATTGTTTGATCCACCTAATCCATTTGACCTCGAAGCCTCTCCCTCTGAGGGATTCTAGTAGGCAGTCCCAATCGACGGAGTCATACGCTTTCTTAAAGTCTAGTTTGAGGAGGAAATTCTTAGACTGGCCTGTATGGCATTGGTGGATAACTTGTTCAGCGGTGGCCACACAGTCCAGGATACATCTGTCCTTGATGAAACCCGTCTGAGTGTTGCTAATTATCTTGTCCATTATGCTTCCTAGGTGGATGGCCAGAACCTTTGTGATGATCTTAACCGAGCAGTTTATCAGGCTAATCGGTCTAAAATTCCCCACCCGCGTAGACTCCACCCGTTTAGGTACCAGAACTACTTCCGCAAAGTTGAACATGCCCAATCTGAGATTGTTGTGGAAGAATTCATCCATCAGTGCCATAATGTTCCCTTTTATTTCTTCCCAAAAAATTTGGAAAAAACAACATTGGGAAGCTGTCTGGCCCATGCGACTTGTCCGTTCCCATTTGATTGATGGCCTTTTCCACTTCTGATTCCGAAAAAGGTGCTTCCAATGTGGACAGCGAATGAGCTGGCTCGCTCTGACAGCCCTGTCAGAAATCATCCCTAAGATGAATCCTGAAGTCATTCTTCCTCCCAAAGAGACCCTTGTAGTAATCTTGAAAGATTTTGGAAATCACATTTTCATCTTGCGATGTTCTCGTTTCCGTCTGTATTGACAGAACTAGATTGGATCTACGTCTTGCGCTTGCCACTCGGTGGAAGTAGGCCGTATTCGCGTCTTCCTCTTTGAGCCACGAAATCCTCTACCTTTGTTGCCATGGACAGTTGGCAAATTATTTATTGCCTTTGATAAATTACTTTCATAATTTTTTTTATGGTATTCATTTCATGCATAAATAAAATCATCAATAACAAAGACATCTGAGGGTTTTTTTCTCTGATTTCTTTTAACCTATACAGTTTAATGTTTTTTTAAAAAAAATCATTGTCCATATGGTCAGTTGGTTCGATTTTGTGAACTTGAGTTGAAGAAATTTCTCAATAAAAAACTTCAAAGAGATCAGGGACGAAACAAGAATTTTTTTACATACCAATTCATATAGAACTAATTATAAAGTGATAAAAATATGAAACACATAGAAACGTATTATAAAGAATAAAATGTAATTTATGAGCACAAATACGACCTTCGATATTGTAAACTAGTAATAATTTATTTGTAAATTTGTAATAAATATCATCAGAGAAAGCAATACAAAATAAACAATATGTCAACAACTTCTATAATATTATAATATGTATGATAAGTATATTAGAAAGGATCACTAGTACTCCATATATATATTGAAATGGATTGTAGTAAATAAACTAAGTATGATGGGCAGCTTGAATAAAATTTTTGTGAGATAAAGGGGGACTGGAATACATTATTTCTATAATATATGAAGTTTAGAAAAATTCCATGGGAGCATGAACACCCCCCCAAGGGGGCTCCGTCCTTGAAGGATCTCTACGATTATAATGGAAGAAGACCTTAGTGTAATTTGTGTAATTTGTCCATTTACTAATCCGTGCAACGCATATGCATAACTATTGTAAATGAGGTTTTAGATCAAATCCAGACTACGTCTGAATTTTAACTTTTAAAAAAACTATATTTATTAATCTCTACTACTATAATGGGAGAATGCCTTAGCATAATTTGTCTATCTACCAACCCGTGCAACGCACGTGCATAACTATTGTAAACGAGGTTTTAGATCAAATCCAGACTACGTCTGAATTTTTACTTTTAAAAAACCTATATTTATTAAGACGTACATCGCACATGTAAACTACTAGCATCTTTAACTATCAATATTATCTATAAAGCTTTTGTTGTTGTTTCTCTTTTGTCGTCCTGTTGGACATGTTTGACATCTAAAAAAAAATAAACTTCACAGAGGACCACTTTTTGACACCATGTATGGAAATGGGATCAAGGCCAGAAGAAATTAGTATATTAAACTACTTATTAAGTAGTATATGGAAAATTGTGTTCTCTCACTAAAGACCATTAACTTTGGGTCACATAGTCCACATTGTGACATAGAGATAGTTGATAAATTATTTATTATCTTATATGTATATAATAGTTTTTTTCCTTTAAATGAAACATTTCATTTATTTATCTGGGTAATGAACTATGGAGGTAAAGAACTGGTAAAGAGGGTAGGTGAATTAAATATCAAACAAGACCATAAGAAATAAAATTAAAATGATTGCATTATACTTCTTTTTTATAGAAAATAAATATTAATTTCATAATTTTTTCCCGATGATATACCTTTTATAAATAATTAAATTCTTCAATAACTAAGATGTTAGTGCTCATTTTGGTGTGGGAACAATCAGATGATGAGTTCTTTTTTTAAGGAAAAAAGCATGGATATGGACTGTTGATCATGTTCCGAAGCTTAATGACTAATGATCGTCTGAATCTGGATCTGGATGGCTGAGAACGTATGGAGCAAGATCTGGACAGTAAAAAACTCAGGGGACCTACAAAAAGTATCAACACTTGAGTGACTTCTGTGTAAGATCCTCCGTTGCTCAATTCAGATACCTAAAATAGAGATTAAGGTTTTTTAGGGGAGAATGATTGATTTCCCTTTTATTATTTTTTTTGGGAGGGGGGGAGTGTATAGGGTAGGAGTTATTTATACGAGATAGACCTGAAAATATATATTTTTAAGATTCGGTTGGAGATTCCTCTTGTTAAGGGATATGATTAGGGGATTTGACTAACAGCTGTAAGTAGCTGGAAATTCCTCTTACTTAGGTTGTAAGTAAGCCATTGTGCATTTGGTTGAGCTGATGGGCCTGAAGGTGGCCCATGTTCTTTTAGGAAGCTTGTTGTTATTGCAAAATTACTATACAACCCTTCGAAGTTTTGAGATGTGTGTTAAGATCGTCTGACTCCGATGTTACCCATATCATAGGCTTCCCACGCCTGAAGCTTAGGTATAGCAGCCTTCGAGGAGTAGTTTATTCTGCTTCAGGTGATCAGGAGATCATATGTGACCTTCGGCGACGCCTAGAGTTTTGTTCAGAGCTTCTCTAGGTATTATCGATATTGAAGGACATCTAGTTAATATTTTCGGGATTTTTAATTAAATTTTCCGAAATTTTATTTTTATTTTCCAAAAAAATTAATTAATTTTTCCCACATTTGAAATTATTTTTTTGAATTTTTAATTAAATTTTCTAAATTTATAATTATTTTACGAAATTTTAATTAATTTTCTGAATTTATAATTATTTTTTAGAATTTTTAATTAGTTTTTCCTAAATTATAATTATGTTTTTTTAATTTTTAATAAAAAAAAGTTAAAGCGAATGCAAATTTTGAGGCAATCGAGTGGTCGGATCAGTGGAGCGCAAAATTTGAGGCAATCAGACGGTCAGAATTTGCTATTTAAGTGTTAGTGAGGTGTGCACGCAACTCGAGTGATTAGCCGAGCTCCGAACTTGCTGTTAGAGAGTTGTGGGAGGAGCTTGAGGCACTAGTTGGAATTGGAACTTACTATTTTGTGGGAGTATCTTAAGTGATGACTCGTGCCCCCAACTTTCTATTAGCAAGTTGTAGGAGTAGCTCGATTTACGAGTTGGACTCCGAACTTGCTGTTTGAGAGTTAGCATGTAGTGGGAGCAGCTCGATCAACGAACTGAGCTTTACTTTCTGTTAGCGAGTTGTTGGAGTAATACGCGTAATGAATTTGATTTGGCACTTGATGTTTGAGGGTTAGCGAATTGTAGGAGCAGCTATAGGGAAGAGTTGGTCTCCGAACCTGCTATTTAAAAGTTCGAGTGTTATGGAAGCAGCTCTAGTGAACATTTGGACTACGAACTTGTAGTTTAAGAGTTAGTAAGTTATGGGAGTAGCTTTACGGAAGAATTGGACACCGAGCATTTTGTTTGAGGCTTACCGTGTTGCAGGAGAAACTTCAGGGAAGAATTTGACTCCGAGTTTGGCATTTGAGAGTTAGCAAGTTGTGGGAGCAGTTTGCGTGACAAGCCGAGCTCTGAACCAGCTGTTAGTAAGTTATGGGAGTATCTTGAGACACGAGTTGGACTCCAATTTTCTATTTGAGAGTTAGCGAGTTGTGGGAGCAACTCAAGCCACGAGCTGAGCTCCAAAATTGCTGGTAGAAAGTTGTGGGAGGATCTTGAGTCACAAGTTGGACTCCAAACTTGATGTTTGAAAGTTAGCGAGTTGTGGGAGCAGCTTAAGGGCTGAGTTGGACTTCGAACTTGATGTTTGAAAGTTAACGAGTTTTGGGAGTAGCTCTATGGAAGAGTTGGACTATGAACTTATTGTTTGAGAGTTAGCGAGTTGTGGGAGCAGCTTGAGTGACGAGTAGATCTATGAACATTCAGTTACCAAGTTGTAGAAGTAGCTCGAGGCACGAGTTGGACTTGAATGTTGTTGTTTGAGAGTTAGCGAGTTGCGGGAGCAGCTCTATGGAAGAGTTGGACTCCAAACTTTCTATTTGAGAGTTAGTGAGTTGCATGAGAATGTCTAGGGTAAAGTTGGATTTTGAACTTTTTATTTGAGAGTTAGTTGTGGAAACAGTTCGAGTGATGAGCTGAGCTCCGAACATGCAGTTAGCAAGTTGGGGAGTAGCTTGAGTCACGAGTTGGACAACTTACTTGTTGTTTTCTAGTTAACAAGTTATGAGAGTAGCTTGAGGGACAAGCAGAGCTCCGAACTTGCTGTAAGAGAGTTGTAGTATCAATTTGAATCACTAGTTGCACTTTGAACTTGCAGTTTGAGGGTTACTTGTTGTTTGCTAGCTAGTTAACAAGTTATGAGATTAACTCAAGGGACAAGCGGAGATACAAACTTGTTGTAAAAGAGTTGTAGTAGCAGCTTGAATCACGAGTTGCACATTGAACTTGCTGTTTGAGGGTTAGTGAGTTGTAGGAGCAGCACGCGAGACGAGCTCGGAACTTTCTAGCAAGTTGTGGGAGTAACTCGAGTCATGAGTTGGACTCAAAACTTGCTTTTTGAGAGTTAACGAGTTGTGAAAGCAGCTCTAGCAACCAGCCTGCACTTTGAACTTGCAGTTTGAGGGTTACTTGTTGTTTGCTAGCTAGTTAACAAGTTATGAGATTAACTCAAGGGACAAGCGGAGATACAAACTTGCTGTAAAAGAGTTGTAGTAGCAGCTTGAATCACGAGTTGCACATTGAACTTGCTGTTTGAGGGTTAGTGAGTTGTAGGAGCAGCACGCGAGACGAGCTCGGAACTTTCTAGCAAGTTGTGGGAGTAACTCGAGTCATGAGTTGGACTCAAAACTTGCTTTTTGAGAGTTAACGAGTTGTGAAAGCAGCTCTAGCAACCAGCCAAGCTCTAAACTTGCTGCTAGCGAGTTGTAATAGGTTCGACTCATGAGTTGGACTTTGAACTTGCTGTTTAAGGGTTAGCTAGTTGTAGGAGCAACTCTAGGGAAGAATTGGCCTCCAAACTTGTCATTTTTTAGTTAGCGAGGTGTGGGAGAATCTCTAGGGAAGAATTGAATTCCGAACTGGCTGTTCAAGAGTTAGCAAGTTGTGGGAGCAGCACAAGAGAAGAGTTAGACTTTGAACTTGTCGTTTGAGGTTTAGTGAGTTGTGGGAGCAGCTCTAGGGAAGTTAGACTACGAACTTGGTGTTTGAGAGTTAGCAAGTTGTGCGAGCAGCTCGAGTGATGTGCCGAGATTCGAACTTTATGTGAGCAAGTTGTGGGAGTAGCTCTAGACACAAGTTTGAATTCAAACTTGATATTTGAGAGTTAGCGAGTTGTGGGAGAAACTCTGGAGAAGAGTTGGACTCAGAACATGTTGTTTGAAAGTTAGCGAGTTGTGGCGGAAGCTCTAAAAGATTTGGACTCCGAACTTGCTGTTTGGGAGTTAGAGCATTGTGGAGAAGATCTAGGGAATAGTTGGTCTGTGAGTTTACTGTTTGAGAGTTAGTGAGTTGTAGGACTAGCTCTAGGAAAGTGCTAGACTCCGAACTTCCTATTTGAGGGTTAGCAAGTTGCGGGAGCAACTCTGGGAAGAGTTGAGAGTTAGTGAGTTATGGAAGCAGCTCCAGTGATGAGCCGAGCTCCAAACTTGTGGTTAGAAAGTTGTGGGAGTAGCTTGAGTCATGATTTGTCTACGAACTTACTGTTTGGGAGTAAGTGAGTTGTGGGAGCAACTCGAGTGATGAGACGAGCTCCAAACTGCTTGTTATGGAGTTGTGGGAAGAGCTTGAGTCAAGAGTTGAACTCCAAACAAATTGTTTAATGGTTAGCAAATTATGGGAGCAACTCGAATGAAGAGCCACATCCCAAACTTTCTGTTAACAAGTTGTGGGAGTAGTTCGAGTCATGAGTTGGACTCCAAACTTGTAGTTCGAAAGTTAGCAAGTTGTGGGAATCTCGAGCAACGAGCCTAGCTCCAAAGTTGTTATTAGCTAGTTGTGGGAGTAGTATGAGTCACGAATTGGACTTCGCTCTTGCTGTTTGAGGGTTAATAAGTTGGGGGAGTAGCTTTAGGAAAGATTTGAACTTCGAACTTGATGTTTTGTAGTTAGTGCTTTGTCGGAGCTATTCTAGGAAAGAGTTGGACAGCGGACATTCTATCTGAGAGTTAGCGAGTTGTGGGTGCAGCTGTTGGGAAGAGTTGGGCATCAAACTCATTGGTTTGAGTGATTGAGACTTAGACTCTGAAATTGTTGTTTAAGAGTTTGCTAGTTGTGGGAACAGCTCAAATGACAAGCTGAACTCCGTACTTTTTTGTTAGCAAGTTGTGGGAGGGCTCGAGCAATGAGTTGGATACCAACTTGTTGTTCAAGAGTTAGTGAGTTGTGGGAGCATCTCCAGGGAAGAGTTGGGATGCTCAACTTGCTATTTTTGAGTAAGCGAGTTGTGGGAGCACCTCTAGGGAAGAGTTGGACTGCAAACTTACTGTTTAAGTGTTAGCGAGTTGTGGGAGAGACTTTCAGGAAGAGTTGGGCACTGAACTCCCTTCTTTGAGTGAACAAGTGTTGGAGTAGCTCGGGAAATTAGCAGAGCACCGAACTCATTATATGGAGTGAACAAATATTTGGTGTAGCTCGGGCGACGAGCGGTGCACCGAACTCATTGATTGGAGTAAATGAGTTTTTGGAGCGGCTAGGAAGACTAACTTAGCCCCAAACTCATTGTATGGAGTGAACGGGTTGTTTTCCTAGCTTGGGCGATGAATGGAGCACAAAACTCATTGTATGGACTTAACGAGTTGTTAAAACAGCTCGGGCAATGAGTGGATCACCGAACTCATTGTTTGGAGTGAATGAGTTGTTAGAGCAGCGAGGGCGATAAGCTGCACCAATCTCATTGCTTTAAGTGAATGAGGTGTTAGAGTTGCTCGGGTGACGGGCAGAGCACCGAACTCATTGTACGGAGTTATTAAGTGGTTGGAGTAGCTTGGGCTGTGAGCGGAGAACCGAACTCATTGCACAGAGTTAATGAGTTGTTGGAGCAGCTCTAGCATAGAGCGGTGCACCAAAATCATTGTGAGGAGTTAATGAGTTGTTGTAGTAGTTGAGCAGCGAGCAGAGCACCAAGCTCATTGTATGGTGTTGGAGTAGCTCGAGCGGCGAACGGAGACCGAACTTATTAAAAGGAGTTAATGAGTTGTCGGAATAGCTTGAGCGGCAAGCAGAGCACCGAACTCATTGAAGAGAGTTAATGAGTTGCCAGAATAGCTCGAGAGACGAGCGTAGAATCAAACTTATTGTATGGAGTTAATGAGTTGTTAGAGTAGCTCGAGCAGAGAGCGGAGCACCGAACTCATCGTATGGAGTTAATAAGTTTTTGGAGTAGCTCGAGCAGCGAGTGAAGCCCCAAACTCATTGTATGGAGTTGGATTAGCTCAAGCGGCGAGCAGAGTACTGAACTCATTGAAGGGAGTATCGTGTTGTTGGCGTTGCAAAATCGGCTATCTATGCACATAACTCATTTCTTGGAGTCAGTGAATTTTGAGGCAGCTCGAGACATAAGCGGAGCACCAGACTCATTGTATAGATACAAAGAGTAGTACAAGAATTCGAGAAGGAACTACTGAATTTATTGAAAAATCAATTTAAGTGGCGGCCTTGATGGCTAGATTTTATTATATACTCTGACTGTTATATAGATCGGTCTTATTACAAACCTAGTTGAGGGTGTTAAGCACCCTCGTAGTCCTTCTTATGCTCTGCACCCCGTATCCTTGATATTTTCTTACCCATCAGGTCTTCAGTCAGTCAGCTTCGGGATGTATGACTTTGTAGACCTTTTAACAGGTGGTTCTTGAAATTGGTGGGAGAGGGCTTTGGCTAACTTGAGAATATTTTGAGGGCTTTGGCTAACTTGAGAATATTTTGATTGGTCCCCTTGGGAGAAGAGGATTTCTTCTAGACCATTAACTGGTTCGGACACCACCTGGCCCCTCTCTTGAGAGAGTTTTTAGTGTAACACCCTGTAAAATAAAATGTATTTTTGGAATTATTAAATAATATTAAATTAGTGAAATTGACTATTTTGACCGTTTTCTTGCAATTGCAGTTGCAGGTGCAAAGTTAGAAAGTTTTAGATTTCTCAAAAGTTGGTTTTCAATAATTAATGTCCCTCATTTAAGTATGATATATATTTTTTTCAGATTACTTTATTAAAGAAACTCATTTTTGGACTCTATGTTGATATAATTGATTTTTTATGAAAGAATTACATTCCGGCCGAAAAAGAGAAAAAAGTTAAATCAAAAGTATTTTCTATTATTCATATATCATTTTGAATTAATAAATGATTTTAAATTAATTTTTGATTAATTTGGCTATTTTATGAAATTTTCGTTGCACGTGCAAAACACATGCAAATATATTTGAGGGGCAAATTTCTACTTTTGAATTTCTGAATAAATTACCCTATTTATAATTGAGTATATTCTAAATTTTGGGATTTTTCTGAATAAAGAAACTATTTTTATAAATACTTTGAAAGAAAAGGGTTTTTGTTCAAATTGTAATTTGGAGAAAAAAATCGAATTTAAATTTTTATTGTGCTATTTTGGTAGGACGATCTGGTAGTGGGGAGATTGGGGGGGAGATATTTTATCCCTCTAATTTGATTTTATTTGATTTTATTGAGTAAATATATATAATTATGCAATTTTGAGATTGTTGGGGACTTTATTGCAAAACTGTGATTACAACTCTAATTTCCTAGAACCTGACTATATAACAAAGATCATGAATAGAGGATTTATGGCTACCTATATATTTCTATATTTTTGTGATTTATTAAGCACTTTCTGAAATTTATCATTTTTGCACATGTAAAACACGTGCAAATATTTTTCTTGAGAAAATAAAAGATCGCAAAATTTGTTTGAAAAATCAAATATTTATTATTAGATAATAATTCTAACTTTTTTGGTTTTTTATGAATTATTTATGGCATATTTGCAAATATTTCAAAGTGAAGGACTTTTGTGTAAAATTGCCACTCAGAGGATAATTTTTGAAAATTTAAATTTCTGAGCTGCAAATGAGGGGCTTTTCAACTAGGGGTTGTTAGGGGAGATTAAATCTTACCCTAATTGATTTAATTAACTATTTGATTTGGAATATATATATATATATATATATATATATATATATATATATATATATATATATATATATATATATATATATATATGTAAATATTTGATTTTGGAGGGGGATTTTGTAAAATCTTCGCAAAATCCTAGAATAGAGCCCCGACCTATATTAGTAGTAGCAGCATCCGCCATCCTCTGTTCAAAATAAAATACTGTCACGCCCCGCTTCCCGGAATATAGGAACACAGGCACGTAACTGAGGTCCAGCGAATGATATAAGTACGCCAACTCATATCATCCATAAGCTGTACCAGTCTTAGCTCAACAATATAAGAAAATGAATCACAACCACGCAGGAAACATGATCACATAAACAAGAATGAAATTCAATAACCAAATCTGGAATATAAAGACTTACCAAATAACTCGAGAGACTCCTGCTCCAATTGTAGAAGATCTGCTCATCAATGCCTCCTAGAAATTCTCTTTGTGCGCCTGTACTTGATTATCTAAAAAGAAAGAATAATTTGTCCTTAGAGCAAGTACGGACAGCAAGTAGTGAAAACAGAGAGTAAAGGAAACAGGGTAGATGAAGAAATATGAATCAAGATCAAATTGCAAGGACGATGATGGTACTAATAACAATGGTCTTTATCAAATATATATACATGTCAACTAGGTCTATTATCAAGTTGTTTCTCCTAACTAGTGCACGCACTACTGCATCCCATACTACAGGTTCGATGCACACACAACAGTGTTCGCTTTAGACTTCGTGGTGGGGCCTACAGAGCATGTACTCGGTATATCACGATAACAAGATAACAAGTTCACGTTTCCACAAGTATTCTCCACCTTCCATATAACAAGTCCATGTAACAAGGGGGCCCTACCGAGTACATTTTCTGAGACGGTCCACTACTAGGTCAACCCTTAGAAACCCCGGCTTGTTTTAGTATTTCATTAAGTCATTCATGTACATGCGAGTGGTTATAATAATGCCAAGTGAATGGTAATTATGCAGCAACATGACGTATTACACAATAATAAGCAAGAAGTGGTAAATCTGAAACAACAATTACTTTAACTGATTCCTAATATAACTGGGTCGAAACCTCAGTACAAGACACGCAAGGCAGCATCACATAAATGTTCATCAGGTGGGCAATTATCGAGTTATTATATCATGCATATATCAAGACTAATTTACAGCAAGTAATGTAAATTTTCCAGTAAACAAGTCAAGTTTATTATGTCAAGTTCAAGTCACAAGATCTCAAGTAATAACATATATTTAATCACGACGTGTTTTTCTCATGTACAAGTTTATTTATTCTTTTCATATCAAATGTATGTCTAGGCTTGGGTTTGAGTCAAGGGATAATAAAAGAAGTCAAGAGTACGTCGGGTTAGCTCGTGTAAACCCTCGATACTCCTAACGAGAAGGGACACAAGGCAAAGTTAACGATAAATGAATTGAGACTACTTGCATAAGAGGTCAATTAATCTTGAACTAGAATAAATAATAAAGTTCAAGTGGACTTGCCTTTTTCCTTGTAGATGATTCAATAAAATAAGAATAACGGGATCAGAATTCCGGGGAGCAATCCCAAGAGTACGTGCAAGACGCGTGCCAAAATACCAAACGGCAAATCCCAACTCCACACCAGAACAGCGCATACACAACCCAACTTCGCTTCAGTAATAACTCATTCACAACTCCAAAACAGCAAACACCCTCAACACAAACTCCAAACAGCAACACTTTAATAACTCCAATTCAATCCCACTACAAACAGCAACTCACTAACACCAACACCTTCACCAACTCCAAGACAGTAAACACTCCACTTCAATCTTCTACTCCACAACACCAAACAGTAAACTAATAACCCCAAACTTCTCTTCACAAACACCAACTCCAATAAAATACTCCAAATAGCAACAATACAACCAGCACCTCCACTTCAACACCAATACAATAAGATCCCCAACACCAACAACACAGTGTTATTCCCCTTCTTCTTCTTTTTCTTCTTCGCCTTATCGCAGACAGAGAGAGGGGAGATAGAAAGAGAGCGAGCGGGAGAACAGCGACAGGGACGGCTTCAGGCGGTGAATCTTCAGGCGGCGCGAAAGGGAACGACGGTGGAAGGAGTTGACGACAGTGGGGCTCAGGCGGCGCGCGTGGATGGACGGCAACGACTGTGGAGGTTCAGGTGGGCTTTGATGGTGCCTCGGGGGTTGAGGGCAGCAATGGAGGGAGCTCAGTGATGGGTTGGCAACGGCGGGAGAGCGAGGGGTCGACGGCGAAGTTCAAGCGACGGGATGAACGGGGTTGGCGACTGGGCAGCGACGGCTTCGACGGGGTTGCTGTGGTTGGGGCGCTCGGGTGGCGAGCTGTCGAGCGAGGGATCAGGGGGCGACTGAAGGCGGCGGTGTGGTGGGTTCGCGATGGAGAAGGCGAGCGGGAAGATGGTGGAGCGTCGAGGTAGATGGCGAGGCGATGACGACTGGCGATGCTTCGAAGATGGAAGACAGCGGGGTGGAGACGGGAGGCAGCAGGTGCAGTCGAAGGCCTTCGATGGGTTGAAGCGGCACCGGAATGGGTGATGAGCGGGGCTCGAATGAGAGGGAGGAGCCGAGGTCGGGGATGATGAGTATGGGTTTGTTTTGTTCTTTGGTTGAGAACAGGGAGAGGGAGAGAGAATGAAACGGGGGAGTTTGGGTTTAGTATAATAAATAAAGTAATGGAGGAGAGAAGTGGGGGGTAGTTACGAGGAGTGGGGAAAATGTGCACATAAAGTGGGGAGGGAGTTGGAGTACGGGACAAAAAAATGGGGTGTGGAGAAATAAATTGTATACGGGTAAGGGTAGGAAAATAAATATGTACAAATATGGATACTGGTTTGGACTTTAATAATGGGCTCAAATATTTAAATGAAGTAATTAGTGTATTGGGCTAATCAATTGGGCTCAGATTGATTAATTAAATAAATAAGATCAAAATACAAGTCTGGGCTTAGAATAAACAATTGGGTTTCAGAATACTAATTTAAATGAAATTAATTAAGGAAGAACAGTTATAAGATACTGATGTTTTAAATACGGAAAATACTTTTTAAAATGTGCATTACTGGAAATAGGGGTTACAAATCCTACCCACCTTACAAGAAGAATTTCGTTCTCGAAATTCATTATGGCAGGCGGTAGGACAAAACAGAAACAACTTAAGAAATAACAAGGCATGAAAACTAGAAAAGGAAACTCAATTGATGGAAGGACCAGGATAAGAAAGGGCACAAATAAGATTGATGTCGAATAATAAATCGATAAAAGATGACAAGTGAAAAAGACGAACAAGATCTGAATGATGCAAAGAAGAAGGAACAACGAGAGAATCCTGGGACCTGTGGGTTATGGGCACACCACGCTTCACTGCGCTACTTGATGGTGATGTCCCAAGCAACATACATGTCGATGTAGGCCACATGATACCAATCGACGAACCGAGCAGGAAGACAAGAATGAGACATCAGGATCGGGACAGTATGGGCTCAAGATAGATATAATTAAACAATGCATAATGAATATAAAGTTTGCCTTCAATTTTAAATGATCAAAAGATATGTTATAGATCAAGACTAAAATGGGTAGGAGAATTGGGTTATAAATCAAATAACAGGTTACTGTTCAAATCCAAACAGTAACCACAGTGTAGCTTGCTGTTTTTTGAGTTTCGGTTGATTTTTTTTGGTGTTTTGAGTAAGTTTTTGTGTGTGGCTTTGTGTGCTAAGGTTGGGGAACCCTAGTACACATATAAATGAGTATATATATGTATTTAAACTAATATTTGTGTGAATTTTAATGAAGTTTTGATGGAGTTTAAAAGTTGTTAAATTTCATATTTTCTCGAAATCAGTTGCTTAGTTCGAAAAAATGATATCATTTACTTAATCACGTATCGTTTGGTTCTGTAACTTCTTTTACAGATTTACAAGATTAAGTGAAGGTTTTAATACTTCTTTTTCCATAATTAAATCACACTTTGACTTTTTTTCTTCTCCATTTGCAGGTTGGAGATGTCGTGGATGAAACGAAGAATGCGAATTGTTTTCATGTTAGTCACTCAAGGGTTTTTGTCGTCAGTTTGTCTATATTTTGAGTGTCTTCTTTATGCTAAGGCATTGTAACTCTATATTTTGTAGTAACTATTGTACAGATTCAAGTTTATTGTACGGATTTACGGATTCAAGTTTATTATATGGATTCAAGTTTATTATACGGCTTTTCCTATGATGCTAGGTTTTGATATACTTGTAAACAAATTTTCAAAACTGTTATTTTCATATATTAATTTTTCATATATTAATGGTGTATTGACATTTTCATATATTAATTTTTATTTGCATTCGGAGATTTTTTTTGTATACAGATAAAAAGAAATATCGTTCCTAAAATGCTGTAAAAATACACTGCTCTCAAAACAGTGTCAAAAGATAGCATTTTCAAAATGTTGTATGTTTGAATGCGTTTTCAAACACTGAATTTTACGATGGCGTTTTGAAACCGTTGTCAAAATATAGCATTTTGAAAATGTTGTCTTTTTTATAGCGTTTTCAAATGCTGTCAAAAGATAGCATTTCCAAAACGCTCTCTTTTGATAGCATTTTGGAAACGCTATCCAAGAGACAGCGTTTTCGAAAACACTGTCAAAAGATAGCGTTTCCAAAATGCTGTCTCTTTTGATAGCGTTTTGACAAAACGCTTTATACATATTACAATAGGGGCTTTGATAGTGTTTTGAAAGTGCTGTCGTAGAGTTGTTATAGCATTTTACGAATTCTGTTAAATGTCATATATGTTGTAGTGCAACCATATTTGGCAAGGAGACTCTTCGGTTCGAGGAAGTTGTCCAATCATTTCTCATATCAAGATGAACAAGAGTTCGAGTGATAACATGAAAAATGAAGGACTACTTATTAAGGAGTCGAATGATTATCATCAAGGTCGCTCCAAGGAGGCAGGATATAAGTCTGATTATCGTGGGAAGTCAATATCAAAATTCAAGAACCGTAAAGATGTAGAATGCTATTATTGTCACATGAAGGGTCACCACAAGAAATATTGTAGAAAGTTTAAAGATATTTGGCTCAGTCTTCAATACAGATGTTGTAGATAATTATACCAGGTGCATGTCAGGCTTTGAAACACTCAAATTTGGAGTTGTATTGAAGAAGTTATCCTCATTCAAAGTACCTTATTCGTTCACATTCTAGGTGCATGGAGAACTTCAGGGTTGTGACTCTTTCACTGAATGTGGATTTCCAAGAACTCATATGCATTCATGAACATGGAAAGATGATGAAATGGATCTAAATAGTTCACTCAAGCCTATAAATAGGCATGCCACTTGTTGTGGAGAGTCATTGAGTATCCTAGGATTTTCTTAATTCTAGATGAGAACTGTGTGATTTTAAGGTGTTCACTTGTTTTCTTGAAAGTACAGATAGTGTAAGTGAATGACAGATTCTCTTTGTGGTTTGAAGAGAACCCTTGCGTTGAGTTGTCGTGGTATGTGAGCTATGTATGATAGAAGTTAACATAATCGGGTGTGATGTGTGTTAGGATTGTGTCTTGTATACTCGTGGTTCAAATTGAAAGAAGGTAAGATGAAGTACGGAGATTGAAGCATCAAAGTGAGTAGACGAAGAAAACAGCAGCAGCAAGGTACAGGCATAGTTGTGGTCGACTGTCCCAAGTTGCGGTCGACCGCACCCCCCAACCGCTCGTAGTACAGGGATTGACCGAGAGAGGGATGGTCGTCCGGTCTTGTTGGACGGTCGACTGACCGTGGTGCTGTATTCGTTTTAGGCCTCGATTTGTTAGGTCGTTTTAGCCCAATCTTCAACTCCAAGTTAGATCGTACGGCTCCTATTCAGTTACTTCTTTTCCAGGTTATATCGGACGATTGAGAATAAAAATTAGACCTAGGTTTCTCTCTAATTCTTCTATATATATTGTAAACTCCTCCAATATGAGAGAGAGTAATTCATAGATTCTTTTCTCCATTACAAAGAGATACTCGAGAGAGATAATTCTTGGTGGGTAAGTTTAATTTCTTGTATTGAGTGAATTAGTAACTCCTTGTAATCTCTTCTAATTGAATATCAGATCTCCCTATATTTCCCCGTAGATTAAGCAAAAGCTAACCGGGATAAATCCTCATTGTGTTTGTGTTTGGAATGAGGGATCTACTTACTTGCTCAATTGATTCATATCATCTCTTCGATTTCCTCATTGTTCTAATTAGTTCCGCTGGGACCAGAGGCGTTTGTTGATGCCCCAATCCCAACAACTGGTATCAGAGCTTCAGGTTGCTGAGTCCCTTGGTTAAGATGACAGGTCACCGTCTTTTGAAGATCAAGCAGTTCGATGGAAAGATCAATGAAAGGCCATCCGACATAAAGGAAGATGTTTGGGAAGATATTCGTGAAAGAGTCATAAGTCTGATCCGACTATTCTTGGCGGATGAGGTCAAGTACAGATTTGTGGAAGAAACTGACGCGGCGAGTTTGTGGGAAAAACTCATAGCTGACTACTTTTGTTCGTCGTTATTAGATCGAATACATTGGAAGAGGAAGTTGTTTCGTTTATCTATGAAGGAAGGTACCGATCTCCAAGACCACATTACTGAGTTCAATAAGATATTATCCGAACTTAAGACAATTAACGCAGTTGTGTGTGAAGAAGATAAAGCTTTCAATCTGATAAATTCATTGTCAGATTCGTACGAGTTTTTGATAACTACCATGCTACACGGTAGATCTGCCAAGGAGAGTATTTTCGTAGATGGTGAAATCAAAGCATTAAAAGAAGATTAACTTAGGAAGGAGACCCATAAATCATTATCATCTATTCCTACAAGTTGTCTAGCAGTGGATGGTCCTTCAGGGGGAAGACAAAGTGCTTTGCAAAATGATTCGATCTGTTGTCGTTATTGCAAAAGGCCAGGGCATATCAAGAATTTTTTTTTGAAAATTGCTGAATCAGGAGAGCGCAAAGAACGGGAGTTTAGCCGTTAATATGGTTAGTGCCTTTGATTCAGGTGATTCGTGTCTTCTTATTTCAAATTCTTTAGAAGTGGATTCTAGTTGGCTTCTTGACTCAGGGATTTCTTCTCATATTTGCTCTGAGATAGTTGTTTTCTACTTATAATTCTACTATAGGGCATTGTGTGACAACGGGAACTGGGGAGATTTGTGAAGTAGTAGGTGAAGGGACAGTTGAGTTGAAAATGTCAGGTCTAAATTTTTTCACTTTAAGAGATGTTTTGCATGTTCCTCTGTTGAAATGGAATCTGATTTTCTTAGGAACCCTGGATGCACGGGGTTGTAGGTACATAGCTCGAGATGGAGTTCTGTCTGTTTTTCAGGGTCGTCGTAAGGTGATTAGAGGTATGAGAGTGGTTGAGCCAAGCCAACACAATCTCTAAACGCTTTGGGGAATTCAAAAATCCTGCGTAGGGATTGCTAGTTCTTTTTTAGTTATTCCTGCAAGCTCAGCTAGTTTGCCGCAACTAGAATCATCGAGACAAAACCACGACGTTCGAATATCGTCGAGAGGTGGAGAAAGCCTAAGGGTAGGTGGAGTTCGTGCAGAGTTTGGCAACTTCGTGAGCACATCTACGGAGGTGTACCCTTGAAGAGGTACACTGGAATCTGTGAGATTGGGTAGAGATCGGTTCAACTAGAAGAAGAAGCTATTGTTTTAAGTTTTCTTTGCAAGTGGAATTTATTAGAGTTTGGATATGAGTAACACATTATGTGATAGCACTCGTATGCAATCCAAAGGTGGAGTTTGTTAGGATTGTGTCTTGTATACTCGTGGTTCAGATTAGAATAAGGTAAGATGAAGCACGGAGGTCGAAGCGTCGAAGTGACTAGAAGAAGAAAACAGCAGCAGCAAGGTGCAGGCATAGTTGTGTTCGACCGCACCCTCCGAACGATCGTAGTACAGGGATTGTCCGAGAGAGGGACGGTCTACCGACCGTGGCGCTGTGTTCGTTTTGGGCCTCGATTTGTTAGGTTGTTTCAGCCCAATCTTCAACTCCAAGTTATATCGTACGTCTCTTATTCAGTTACTTCTTTTCCAGGTTATATCGGACAACTAAGAATCAATATTAAATATAAGTTTCTCTCTAATTCTTCTATATATATTGTAAACTCCTCCAATATGAGAGAGAGTACTTCATAGATTCTTTTCTCCATTGCAACGAGAGGCTCGAGAGATATAGTTCTTGGTGGGTGAATTTAATTCCTTCTATTGAGTGAATCAGTAACTCCTTGTAATTTCTTCTAGTTGAATATCCTATCTCCCTATATGTTCCCCCGGATTAAACAAAAGCTAACCGGGATAAATCCTCGTTGTATTTGTGTTTGGATTGGTGGATCTACTTGCTTGCTCAATTGATTCGTCTCATCTCTTCGACTTCCTCATTGCTCTAATTAGTTCCGCTACGACCAGAGGCATTTGTTGATGCCCCAATCCCAACAATGTGTGCCTTGTACCCTTTTGTTGATTCCAGCATAATGAAGCCCCCTCTGAGCTCTAAGCTCAACCTATGGTTTTTTCCCGTTTAGCTTTTCCACGTAAATTATTGTGTTAATTTTTTGTTACATTACATCTATTTTGTGTTATTATTTTCTCTTGTCATTAAGAATAAGATCTTGAAGTAGTGTTGATCGTAACGCCAACAACCGGCTTTGACTGCACCTCCCTGCTTCTCCTACTCAAAGTGCAGTTCCTCGTAACTCTGCTATCATCTTAATATTTGGTGCACTCATTGCCTTCAAAAAATAAAAAATAGAGAGAGTTTTCGAGGTGGGTTTGAAGATGTACAGAGGAAGAAGGAGAGGGTAATTTGGGAAGAAAACTATTGGGGTGGGGAGGGGGGGGGGGAGGGGGGGGGATGCAAATTGATCTAAGTGGAAAGGGGTTTTGGAGAAAGACATGGTTGATTGGCAAGGTTAGGTTAGATTAGTTCAGGTTAGGTTGAGTAGGGTTGAGTTTGACCTGTAGGTGTAGTTTTGGTTGGAACTAGGATTGGGTTATTTTTTTATTTGAACTTGGTTTGGTTGAAGTAGGAGTAAGTATTTTGTTTTGCGCTCCGATTTTTAAGAAGAAATGGAATGATGTACATAGTATAGGTAATTATATATATACTAAATTTTTTCTTGGGCACGTGCCGTAGGCACGTCTTCAGAACGATACAGCATATAAAAAGCCTTGTAAATAGTAAATCAACAATTATGTAGCTCAAGTTTGAATAGTATGACAATAATTAGTTGTAAATAAAAGTCCATGTTTCCATTAGTATATGTTGAAAATAATTATAAATTGGGGTATAAAAATCCATGTTTTCATTAGCATATGTTGAAAAATAATTATAAATTGGGGGTATAAAAGTCCACGTTTCTATAAGTATATATATATATATGGAAAGAGAGAGAGAGATATTTTTTTTTTTTTTTTTTTTGGAGGGAGGGGGGGGGGGGGAGAAAATGTGTTTTGTAAGATTAAATCTGGACCTTTAATTTTGGGGGATTGAAGGAGAGCCACTTAATAGCTTTCTTTGTGTTTTATTATATAGATAGATAAACCACTTAGTTTTTCTTTCGCTTTTTCCCTATATTGATTTGTGTTCATTTGGACTTAATGCATGATAGACTTTTGGCTGATGAATCAAGTTTCAAAGTTCCATAAGATATCCTCTCATTCCTAACAGGGATTGTGGGGGGAAACATTCATTTAATTTTTTCATAAAGCATAGTTTATTTAAACATAGAAAAAGAAATTCATGTTGACAACTACAGTCGAATGACTAGAGAAGTCACCTAAAAAAATCCCAAATGTCACGTCCTGCTTCTCAAAATACGGAAACGAGTCCATGATGAAGGCCCAGCGAATAATGTTAAGATCATCCATGTGCTGTACCAGTCTTAACTCAACAATATGAAAAATGAATAATCACAACTACGCAGATAAATATAATCACATGAACCACAACTGGGATTAAACATGCAATAGTTCAACATAATAACCAATAATTGAAAGAAGAAGAAAAACAAAGGACAGTTACGGGTCAACAAGCCCGGAATACAAAGTTTAACAAATTAATAACAATGCGGTAAAAAAATGACATATAAGGAGATAATTTATTCTAAAGCAGCTCCTGCTCCAACCCTAGAAAAACTGCTCACCAATGCCTCCTGGCAAATCTCCTTGTTCACCTGTAGTTGGACCAACTAGAATAGAAACGAAAATGTCCTTAGAGCAAGTATGGACATCAAGTAGTAAAAAGTAAAGAGTAAGGGAACATGGTACAACAAAGAGTATGAAGCAAGATCAAAATCCAAAAGCAAAAAGATCAAAGTCCAAAAGCAATAATAATGTCAATAAACAATGGTCAAGTGTACAAGTGTCAACTTAGGTTTATTAGTATTCTATTTTTCTATCTAGTGCACGTACTACTGCGTCCCATACCACAGGTTCGGTGCAAGCAAAACAGTGTACGTTTTAGATATAGTGGTGAGATCTACAGAGCGTGTACTCGGTGCAATTAGATAACATGATAACAAGATAACAAGTTCATGAGTATTTCTCCACCTTCCATATCAATAGTACGAGTACACAAGAAAAGCCCTATCGAGTACATTTTCTGAGATTATCCACTACTAAGTCAACCATTTTTAACTCCGGCTTGTTTAATATTTTATTATTTCATTCATAGTAATGCAATTGCATATATAAGGGTGTCAAGGCGATGATAGAGGTGCAACAAAATGATACAATGCATGATAAACTACAAATAATTGTAAATCTGAAAAGAGGAGACACAGCAGTACTAACACAGCAGTATCTCACAAACTACAACTCGAAATTCGATTCCGCCAAAAGGGAAAGTAAACTAGACATTCGGGGCTACAATTTATATTCAGCAAGTTTTTATTAATTCTGACTATAACTAGGTCAATTATCCTAATCTTTACAGGTTAACTGTTCTGGCAGCAACTTATAGTCAAAGTTTAATGGGTGATAACTAGGTGTAAAATCGATATAAAAATTTACCAAAATTAGGAATGGATCTTAAGAATGTCTACTAAGTTTCTGGAGAGTTTCATGGTATTATACTACTGTTATCATGGTGTTTCAACTAAAAGTTGTGTCGGCATTTCATTAATTTGCAATCTGGAAAGTATAGACCAGCAGTGACTAAAACTGCGATATCTCACAGCTCACAGCTCGGAATCTAGATCCATCAATTGGTCTGGAAACTTGATTCATTAGGCTAAAATTCTCTTTTATATTGTTTTGGTTGATTCCTATTGTAACATGGTCGAAACCTCAGTACAAAACAGAATAGGCAGCAAGACATAACAAAGGTCATCATATATATATGTCAAAGTGAATAATCAACATGTTCTAGTTATCATGAAATACATTAACATTAATGTGGAGCAAGTTGAGATGAAGTTCTACTGTATATAAAGCAAGATTATAATGTCACAATTCTATTCTTGAGATCTCAATCAATTAACATGTATTCATATCATGGTATATTTCTCATATGCAATTTCTAGTTAATTTGTTCATGTTGTGTGTACATGTAAGTTTGGGTTTGAATCAATGGATATTGGTACGAGTCAAAGATACTTCGGGTTAGCTCGTGTAAACCCTAGATAACCCCAACGGAAAGTATATAAAGCAATGTTAAGATAATCGAAATGGAACTACTTGCGGAGGAGATCAAAATCTTGATCTAGAAAAATAAACCGAGTTCAAGTGGACTTGTCTTTTGCGTGAGAGATTCGAATATGCAAAAAGGAATAACGGGATCAGAATCCCGGGCGACGCTCCAAAATACATGCGAGACATGTACAAAATACCAAATAGCAACCAACAGCAAGAGTACTCCAGCACACGCACACCGGATCGAGGGCAAAACAGCACACACCAAGCCCAGATCCAAGGAGACAAAACACCAAACTCCAAAATGGGCCAATGGGTGCTCGTCTTCAACCTTCGACAAAGAGAGAGAGAGAGAGAGAGCGGCGAAACTCGGCGATGCTGGGGCTGGCGACGGTGTGGCACAATGCAAGGCGGAGACATGACTGGTCATTGGCGATCGGGAAGCGACACAGCGACCAAGGAACGGTGGCGAGCGAACTCCGAACTCTGTTTCGCTCCGAAACAGGGGAAACGAACGACTGGGCGCTGGCTCTGGATGGCGACGTCGAGGACTGGGGGATCTCTGGTGGTTGCGAAGGTGAGCAGAGGGCGAGGTCGAGGGACGGCGAGGCGATGGGTTCGGTAATGGGGGATAGAACGAGAAGTCAACGAGGAGGTCCGGAAGTCGAAGGGGCGGCTCGACGAGGGGGTGTTCGGAGGTTGGGGATGACGAGGGAATTGTGACGACAACAATGGAGGTGGTGGTCGGAGTTGGCGACGGGAGATAAGGGGAGATGGGGTTTGTTTGGGTTTGGGGTAGACTAGGATTTGGGTTCAGGATCCAATAAAGAGATGGGTTTGGGTAGATAATAGTATGGATTTAGAAATGAATTGGGCTAACAAAAGATAACAAGGATAATAATAATAATAATAAATTGTAACAGAAGGCCCACAATAAGTCCAAGACTGAAAATACATTAAAATAGAAAAGAGAACACTATAAAATATAAGGAAAATCCATACAACCGGAAACAGGGGTTACACCAAATCTCTATGGCAAACAAGGTGATAGACTAAGGGTAGCAACTTATTTAAACTAGGTCTGACCAAATAATTAGCGAGCTTGAACTAATAATTTTCATTTCGGTTCGGGCTCAAGCTCTAATTTTTAGGCCCGAGAAAAATTTGTGGCGGACTCGGGCCCAACTGCTTAGGCCCGATGAGCCCAAATCAAATTTTTATGTACATGTGTATGTTTATATATACATCATATTTATTTATGTATGAAATTTTTTTAAAAAAATATTTATGTAAGTAAATTGAAATGAGTGTTAATGTTTATAGATAGAGAATTTATGCATTGTCTATAAATTTAAATAAAAATAGACAAATTAGACATGAATTATTCAAACGTTTGTAGCATTTCTATAAAAAAAAAAATTTATCTTGATATAGTTTTATATTATTGAAAAATTATATATTAGAACATGTATATGTAGTTCGGGCCTAATTTTTGGGTCCGGGCTCGGTCCTAATATGTTTAAACCCGAATAAAAGTCAGGTCGAGTTCGGGCCCGGGCTTATATGGGTCTGGCCGTAGCCCGGCCCGTTGCCAGCTATCACACACTCATTGACTCATAGCTAAGCTGGTTGGGATTGTTTTATATGGGCTTCTCACATAATCAGCCCAATCTTAAGTTAACGGGTTGTGTAAATCGGATCCTCCACCTCCAAAACCCAAAATCCACTAACCCTAAAGGGTTTTTCAAATCAAAGACAGACTAGTCACAGGTCAAACCTTCTAGAAACATTCAACCCCCCAAATCCCTTAATTTCTTCCTCCAAAGTTGGAGTAAATAAAAAAACAACTCAAAACCGCGTCCTTTTCCCCTTAATAAAAATCAACAACCCCCAAATCTCGATCTCACAATCCAAATCGAACCAATGGAAACGACGACGACGAAGAACGGATTCGCCGGCGACGAGCCGGCGCTCGGCGTGCCTTACGCGGCGCCGTACGCGGCGCCGTATTACGTAGCGCAGAATCCGTACCAGGCCGGAATGGTGCCGCCGAACGCCGTGTACGGTGATCCGGAGGGGATTCCGCTGCAGCAGACGATGGATAGGGATACGCCGGCGCCGTTCACGTGCGTTTACTGTGGATCGGCCGGTCTCACCACCGTCAGGTCTTGATCTTCGATTTTTATCTATTTATGCGCTTTTTGATGCACTAATTAGGGTTAATTGCTTTGTTAATGTGATCCAGCTCAGGGATCGAGTGTGGCTGTCGGAGGAAGGAAAGAAATTGCTGTTGTTGCTGAAGAATAGAAGAGTAAGAGTAGAAGCTGTTGAAGGGGAAGAAGAGAAGTCAGAGTATCAGTTGTATCAGCTAATGAGTCAGTTTGTAATGTTTGTTATATTTCATGGATTAATGTGTAAAATTCATAACTGTGTAACTGTCTGAACTACTTTTTGGCACGTGCTCATACCGTGCTACACTTGTATAAATAACCCAGGATTTATCTTTGTTGATTCATGAATGAAATAGAAATCTTGTTCATCCTCTTCTATTCCTGTGTTGCCATTATCAGAGCTTGAGTGCTTGAGTGAGATGGCGAGGAAGAGAGCTCCGGCCACCGCCGATGAAGTCGGAGATCGGCCTGGAACAATGGTATCAGAGCATGAATTGGGACCAGCAGATCATGTGGATCCTGAGTTCGAACAAGAACCCAATCAAGAAGCAGAGAAATTGGTTGAAGTTGGGTCTGGATTTCGATCTAGATCTGGAGCAAAGAAGCCAAGTGCAAGAAACTCCATCGAACGTGAGGTGGAATCTGATAAGTACCACAGCTTTGAAGAAAGATTCGACCGGTTGGAGTTGGCCTTGGATCGACTTCTTCACAAGTCAAGAAGACGCCATGGACAGCATCAAGAAAGGAATGCTTCAAGTTCAGAGGAAAGTGATGACTATTCTGAGGGAGAACATCGCAGTGGCAGGCATGAGTCTGAAAGGCAACACCAACCAAGTCCCAGGTATCCTAGATACGTGTATTCACAAAATCTTGGCCAAGGTGATGATAATGTGAGGCATAGGACTAGGAGACCTAGGGAAAGACAGGGATTGAGTTCAAGAATTGGATATCAATATCAAGAACTTCCCAAGAACCATAGTACAAGGCAGGAAAGTAGTGATCGTCATCAAGGGGGTAATACTTTCTTCCCAAAACACCCAAAAATTGATTTACCCAGTTTTGATGGTACAGGTGATGTAACAAATTGGATATATCATATGGAGCACCATTTCTATACTCAGAGGATTGATTATTTTGATCAATTACCATTTAGCTTGTACTATTTGCGAGGGGAGGCATTGTCATGGTGGAGGTGGTTTGAGCAACAAGATGAACAAGTGATTGATTGGGAAACAATCAAGAAGGAGCTAATGTTGCAATATGGGCCTGCGGAGCTTGATGATCCCGAAGCTTCACTTTATAAACTTCAGCAAACAGGAACTGTGGGGGTATATCATAAGGAATTTTTGAAGTTGAGTCAGTTGTCTAAACCATTGGCTAAATCTTCTTTAATCAGCTGTTACATTTCAGGGTTGAGAAGCGATTTACGAAAAGAAGTAAAGCTCAAGAAACCCCAAAGTGTTTTGGCTGCGTATAGAGAAGCTATAGCCCGGGAAGAGATCATTAATGATCAAAAGAAAGTGTGGAAAACTCAGCCGTTTGCTAAGAATTACTCATCTACGTCAAGTTCAACACCCAGTACATTGTCGACTAGCTATAAGCCAGTAAATTTCGCAGCTAACTCAAATCTTGCAGGGAGTTCTACCTTTTCATGTGGCAGATTGACTGCTGGAAGAAATTTAACTGACTCACAAAATAATACTACGGCTAAGGAGCAAAATTTGGTTCAGTATATGAAAGATAGGAAGGAAAGGGGTCTATGTTTCCATTGCGATGAGAAGTATGTGAGGGGTCACAAATGTTCGGGGAAGGCTTTTATGCAGATGATAGGGAATTGTGAAAGTGGTGTGTTCATGCAAATTTTGGGAGCTTTGGAAGATGATACAGGTGATCTTGATGAGGATTGCGAAGAAGAAGAAATTGAAACTGCTAAAGTTCAAGCTGACACCAGAATAGTGAAACATGCACAAGACTCCTCACAACCAGGTGTTATTTCTCTACATGCCCTCACAGGTAGCAATCGACCTTCTACTTTTAGAATTTTGGGAACTATTTCTTCACAACCAGTTTGTGCATTGTTGGATACTGGAGCCACGCACAATTTTATAGATGTTCATCTTGCAAATAAGCTGAATTTGCCTATCAATGAAGAAGCTCAGTTGGAAGTTACCATCCCTGGGGGTCAACAACTAAAGTGTAATGGTCTGTGCGAAGATGTGAGGTTTGTTTGTCAGGGGATACCAATCATCGCAGACTTTTATATGCTGTCATTGGATAACAATCAGTTGGTTTTGGGTTCACAATGGTTTGAAACATTGGGATATGTTGTGTGGAATTTAAAGGAGAAAAGGTTAAAGTTCAACCTGGATAAAAGAGAAAGGGTCTTGACTGGGATCACTTCTTCGAATATAGAACCATCTACACCCAAGGAAGTAGCTAAGGCCCTTCTGCAGGTCAAGCAAGGTTGGTTCCTTCAGATGCTAGGCACTTCCAAAGAACCAGACAGCATCATAAGCAAAGTAGTCATACCTCCTCCTCTACAGCAAGTACTAGATCAATTTACAGAAGTGTTCAAAGAATAAATGGGTCTCCCTCCCCACCGTAATTGTGATCACACTATTACACTCATGCCAGGTAGCAAACCAGTAAGCTTGCGTCCCTATAAACATCCTTGGCATCAGAAAAATGAAATTGAAAAATTAGTAAAAGAGATGCTGGAATCAGGGGTGATACAACCCAGCCATAGTCCCTATTCTTCGCCAATAGTTATGGTGGAAAAACCCAATGGGAGTTGGCGTATGTGCGTCGATTATAGAGCTTTGAATGAGGTGACAGTGAAAGATAAATTTCCAATACCAATCATTGATGAGTTGCTTGATGAACTCCATGGGGCTTCAATCTTCAGTAAACTGGATTTAAGGAGTGGGTATCATCAGATACGTATGAGTGAAGAAGACATTCCCAAAACAGCATTCCGTACTCACGAAGGGCATTATGAGTTCCTTGTGATGCCATTTGGGTTAACTAATGCTTCGGGTTAGCTCGTGTAAACCCTAGATATCCCCAACGGAAAGTATACAAAGCAATGTTAAGATAATCGAAATGGAACTACTTGCGGAGGAGATCAAAATCTTGAACTAGAAAAATAAACCGAGTTCAAGTGGACTTGTCTTTTGTGTGAGAGATTCGAATATGCGAAAAGGAATAACGGGATCAGAATCTCGGGCGACGCTCCAAAATACATGCGAGACATGTACAAAATACCAAACGGCAAAAGACCAAATAGCAACCAACAGCAAGAGTACTCCAGCACACGCACACCGGATCGAGGGCAAAACAGCACACACCAAGCCCAGATCCAAGGAGACAAAACACCAAACTTCAAAATGGGCCAATGGGTGCTCGTCTTCAACCTTCGACAAAGAGAGAGAGAGAGAGAGAGAGAGAGAGAGAGAGCGGCGAAACTCGGCGATGCTGGGGCTGGCGACGGTGCGGCACAACGCAAGGCGGAGACATGACTGGTCGCTGGCGATCGGGAAGCGACACAGTGACCAAGGAACGGTGGCGAGCGAACTCCGAACTCTGTTTCGCTCGAAACAGGGGAAACGAACGACTGGGCGCTGGCTCTGGATGGCGACGTCGAGGACTGGGGGATCTCCGGTGGTTGCGAAGGTGAGCGGAGGGCAAGGTCGAGGGACGGCGAGGCGATGGGTTCGGTAATGGGGGATAGAACGAGAAGTCAACGAGGAGGTCCGGAAGTCGAAGGGGCGGCTCGACGAGGGGGTGTTCGGAGGTTGAGGATGACGAGGGGATTGTGATGACGACAATGGAGGTGCTGGTCGGAGTTGGCGACGGGAGATAAAGGGAGATGGGGTTTGTTTGGGTTTGGGGTAGACTAGGATTTGGGTTCAGGATCCAATAAGGAGATGAGTTTGGGTAGATAATAGTTAGGTTTTGGAAATGAATTGGGCTAACAAAAGATAACAAGGATAATAATAATAATAATAAATTGTAACAGAAGGCCCACAACAAGTCAAAGACCCAAAATACATTAAAATAGAAAAGAGAACACTATAAAATATAAGGAAAATCCGTACAACCGGAAACGGGGGTTACACCAAATCTCAATGGCAAACAAGGTGATAGACTAAGGGTAGCAACTTATTTAAACTAGGTCCGACCAAATAATTAGCGAGCTTGAACTAATAATTTTCATTTCGGTTCGGGCTCAAGCTCTAATTTTTAGGCCCGAGAAAAATTTGTGGCGGACTCGGGCCCAACTGCTTAGGCTCGATGAGCCCAAATCAAATTTTTATGTACATGTGTATGTTTATATATACATCATATTTATTTATGTATGAATTTGTTTTAAAAAAAATATTTATGTAAGTAAGTTGAAATTAGTGTTAATGTTTATAAATAGAGAATTTATGCATTGTCTATTCTTGATATGATTTTATTTTATTGAAAAATTATATATTAGAACATGCATACGTAGTTCGGGGCTAATTTTTGGGTCCGGGCTCGGTCCTAATTTTTTAAGTCCGAATAAAAGTCAAGTCGAGTTTGGGCCCGGGCCTATATAGGTCCGACCCTAGCCTGGCCCGTTGCCAGCTATCATAGACTCATTGACTCATAGCTAAGCTGGTCGGGCTTCTCACCTAATCAGCCCAATCTTAAGTTTACGGATTGTGTAAGTCGGATCATCTATATAATAAAACACAAAGAAAGCTATCAAGTGGCTCTCCTTCAATTCCCCCAAAAATCAAAGATCCAGATTTAACCTCACAAAACATATTTTCCCTCCCAAAAGTTTCCCTCCAAAACTCAAATTCAAATCACCCACCCAAAACAACTCCTATATTTATTTATTTATTTATTTTTTTCTCTCTCTCCCTCCCTCTTCTAATCAAAAAATTAAGAAACTAAAATTTTTAAAAATAAAAAATTTAAAAACTGAAAAAATTAAAAACTTAAAAACTTTAAAAATCTATATAATAAAACACAAAGAAAGCTATCAAGTGGCTCTCCTTCAATCCCTCCAAAAATCAAAGATCCAGATTTAACCTCACAAAACATATTTTCCCTCCCAAAAGTTTCCCTCCAAAACTCAAATTCAAATCACCCACCCAAAACAACTCCTATATTTATTTATTTATTTATTTATTTTTCTCTCTCTCTCCCTCCCTCTTCTAATCAAAAAATTAAGAAACTAAAATTTTTAAAAATAAAAAATTTAAAAACTGAAAAAATTAAAAACTTAAAAACTTTAAAAATAATTCAAAAAAAATCAAAAAAATCATATAATAAAAACTTTAAAAATAATTCAAAAAAAAATCACAAAAATCACATAATATGTTTTTTGCTGGACCGCCAAAAGTTTCTCATATAATATGTTTGCTACTTCAATTAATTTGCTGGACCTCTAAAACTATTTTATATGATTGATGCGGTTTATTTCTGGGAGACGTGTGGATGCACCAGGTGTGAGTTCGGACTCGATTTGTATTGCAGGAGAATGCTGCTCGTCTGCCGACCTTCGGTTGACCTTCTGGAACCCACGATGAGCTCGGAATGATGTTGAAGTCTGGGCTCGGATCAGAGGGGTCGGATCCGAGGTCTTGTGTACCTGCAGACGGTCCTGAAACACCGGGGTTTATCCCGGTGGCGGACCCTCCGACGATCTAGTCAGTCTCTGTGAGAGAGTAGCAATAACTAGGTATATTTAAGTGGCAAAAGATTGATTACCTCCAAAGGTGGGTGTGGGTCTAGTATTTATAGAGAACTCCAACCGGGTTTGGTTCCGGTTGGGGGCCGGGTCTGGATCCGAAAGCCCATGGGCCTGACGTGGCAGAAGGCCTAGGGGGTTTAGGGCGGACGTGGCAATACCAGGAGTGGTATAGGGCTGATGTGGCAAACCCTGGGCGGTATTTGGAGCTGACATGGCTGATCGTGGGTCTCCTGTACTTCTGGGAGAATCGGAGGGCCTAGGCTGTGCCAGGTCATCCTCATGCTTCGCCAGAAAGGGGGGGAAGGCCCGTAGGACTGTCACGGGTCGGAGGCCGAGGACCACTGAGGCTCGTCGGATACGAGGAGGCCGGCACTGTGGGGGTGAACGTGAGGCTCGGCGCCGATCCTTCAGTGGTTCGAAGCCGAACCAGATTGCTATTTTTACCATTTTTTTGAGTGAGAGTTGTATTGGGCCCTGGTTGGGCCTCCAATCCATTTTTACCCTACCACACAAGCCCCCCACTCCTGCGGGGGGTGCGGGAGCTAGCCGTGGAGGAGTGCTTATGGTTGTAGAAATGGGATGGCGAGTCGCTGGGCCTTCATGAGGGGGTTACCCTGATTGTTAGAGCGAGCCTCGAGCCGGCGAGGGTTTAAGGATCGGCCTGGGAGACGGCGAGCCGTTCCAACTTCCTGAGAAGATTGCGTTGGTGCCAGACTGGATCTGTAGCTAGCGGGAGATTGGCGGATCGTTGGTCTACCCAAAGAAACCGCTCTGGTGTCGGACCTGACCCCGAGCTCGGCGAGGGATTACGAGTCGGCAAGGATGATGGTGAGCCGTTGGCCTCCCTGAGGAAGCCATTCTGGTGCTGGACCCGACATCGAGCTTGGCGAGGGATTTCAGATCAGCAAGGGCGATGGCGAGCTGTGGAGTCTTCCTGAGAAGACTACCCTGGTGCTAGACCTGACCTCGAGCTGGTCGAGGGATTACGGGCCAACAAGGGGGGTGGCGAGCCGTTGGCCTTCCTGAGAAGACCACCCTGGTGTCAGACCTGACCTCGAGCTTGGCGAGGGATTATGGGTAGGCAAGGGCGATGGCGAGCCGTGAAGCCTTCCTGAGAAGACTACCCTGGTGCTAGACCTAACCTCGAGCTGGTCGAGGGATTACGGGCCAACAAGGGGGGTGGGGAGCCATTGGCCTTCCTGAGAAGACCACCCTGGTGCCAGACCTGACCTCGAGCTTGGCGAGGGATTACTGGTAGGCAAGGGCGATGGCGAGCCGTGAAGCCTTCCTGAGAAGACTACCCTGGTGCTAGACCTGACCTCGAGCTGGTCGAGGGATTACGGGCCAACAAGGGGGGTGGCGAGCCGTTGGCCTTCCTGAGAAGACCACCCTGGTGCCAGACCTGACCTCGAGCTTGGCGAGGGATTACTGGTAGGCAAGGGCGATGGCGAGCCGTGAAGCCTTCATGAGAAGACTATCCTGGTGCTAGACCTGACCTCGAGCTGGTCGAGGGATTACGGGCCAACAAGGGGGGTGGCGAGCCGTTGGCCTTCCTGAGAAGACCACCCCGGTGCCAGACCTGACCTCGAGCTTGGCGAGGGATTACTGGTAAGCAAGGGCGATGGTGAGCCGTGAAGCCTTCCTGAGAAGACTACCCTGGTGCTAGACCTGACCTCGAGCTGGTCGAGGGATTACGGGCCAACAAGGGGGGGTGGCGAGCCGTTGGCCTTCCTGAGAAGACCACCCTGGTGCCAAACCTGACCTCGAGCTTGGCGAGGGATTACTGGTAGGCAAGGGCGATGGCGAGCCGTGAAGCCTTCCTGAGAAGACTACCCTGGTGCTAGACCTGACCTCGAGCTGGCGAGGGATTACGGGCTAACAAGGGGGATGGCGAGCCGTTGGCCTTCCTGAGAAGACCACCCTGGTGTCGGACCTGACCTCGAGCTTGGCGAGGGATTACGGGTAGGCAAGGGCGATGGCGAGCCGTTGAGCCTTCCTGAGAAGACTACCCTGATGCTAGACCTGACCTCGAGCCGGCGAGGGATTACGGGCCAATAAGGGTGATGTCGAACGGTCGGTGCCTTAGAGTGATTGAGTGGGGATATTCCGTCATTTCTGCGGAGCATTGAAGGCTCTCCGAGATTGGTGCGATGGTCCAATTTCCTAGGGGCATTTAATGGCGCCGCCTAATAAATGCAGATGGCGCATGGTTTTCCGTTGATTGACCTTCCCCGTGCCCTAATGGTTGGTCCATGGGGGAGGCTATAAATACCTCTCCCCTCCACCGCAGGTATGATCAGAGCAGGGGTGGCCTATTGGCCATCAGAGGTGTCTGCTTCGGCGGACGCCTGTCTTTTGCTAATATTTTCGACCCCAGTCGTGTCGGAGAGGTGGTTATTCTGTCGCCCGGATCTTCTCTTGGATCTGATGGATCTTGATACGGTAGCCAGATCCAGGGGAGATCAGGGCGAGAGGGGTAACGGCCGAAATCCGCACTGGTGGAAGAGGAGCCTCGGATTGGTGGTGGTTTTGCCGTCCGGATCCCTTTTCGGGTCAGACGACCCTGACATGGTTGTTTGGCCCGGGAGAGATCCGGACGGAAGAGGCACCAACCGTATTCCGGTCTTGGGGCTGAAGGGCCTAGGATAGAGGGGCCACCTTCAATCGGGGGTCGGCCAATCTGTCCCGATAGGGCTCCAGGCGATGGCGGTTTCTGTCCCACCCTTGAACAATTCGGGGTTTCAGCTGCCGAGGCTGTAAGCCCCGGGCTGCTCAGGGGTGAGAGGGGAACCGGTCGAGCGCTGAAGTTCGGGGCGTCTGTCGCATGACGGCGCCTTAAACCTTAAGTAAAAATGTTTTCTCCGTCGCGTATTCCATCCGAACCGACCCCTGAGTTGGGCTGTCAGTCTGGCGTCTGATGACGTCAACAGCACACTTTTCGAGGACGTGGCGCGATTTTCCAGGCGGCAGTTGTGCGTCAATCAGTGAATAGTGATTGCGGAAGTCGAGGAGTCGTTCTTCTCCTCTATAAGTATTCTCCTCTCTTCCCCTTTCGCCCACTTCTTTCTCGCTGCCTTCTTCCTCAAAAAATCTCCCAACCCTTCATCGCTTGTTCTTGCAGTTTGCCGTACTAGGCTCGTCCTTCCGAAGCGGTCCCAGGTTAGTTGGTAAGTTTGTTTAGCTTTAGGCACAGATGGATAGGGCTCAGTCCGGTTCGTCGGCGTCGACGTCCAGGGGGGAAGTAAAGCCTGTCTCCGCATCGACGTCGTGGGAAGAGCCCGTGCTTGAGGAGGATTCGGTGCCCGTTGCGGACCCTTCTGGCTCGGTTTCGTGGGAGGACTCAGTAGGTGAGGGGGAGGCGGTACACAGGGTGAGGCCGTCATGCTCCCGACGTCCCTTTGTGGTGGAGAGTAGCGAGTCGGAGGAAGCCGGCGATAGTTCGGACGGCATTCGTGTACTGGAGTTGTCTTCCGAGGAGGAGAGAGGCGAGGGTGATATAGTGAGGAGATCCACCGTTCAGGGTGCGGGTTCTAGACTCACGCCGACAGGCCTGGGGCCATTGTCTACTCCTTCGTCGGAGCGAGCCAAGAAGAAGAAGAGGGCCCCGAAGAAGGCGGGGTCGAGGACCGGCGGTTCGAGCCAGGCGCCTGTTTTTCGCAATTTGATGACGGGTTCGCCCGTACAGCCGAAGCATTTCCGTCAATATCCCGACGACCTTTCTGACCGGGAGCTCTTCGGAGTGCAGCCCTCTTCGCCGAGCCGGAGGAGGGTGATGATGGACGCGATCTCGACCGTTATGGAGGACGGGGACTTGGAGGTTCTGCAGCTGGCGTATCATATAGGGCCTGGCTACGAATTGCTGCTGCCGAGCTCTTCTCTGCGCCCCACCGATCCCCTATCAGCTTGGTATTGTGTCTTCCCAGTGGATGCTTTCATCTCCGGCCTGAGGTTGCCAATCCATCCGTTCGTTAGGGATGTGCTGAACTGGGCCTCCTTGGCGCCCATGCAGTATGGGCCGAACTCTTGGAAGTAGATTATCTGCTTTGTGCTGATGTGCGAGGAACAGCAAGTACCCCTGCGGCTGAATGTGTTCCGCGCGATGTTGATGGTCAGCTCGTCGGCCGAGGGTGTATACTATATCTCTTCCCGGAGTAAGGGGAAAGTCGTTCGCAACCACCCGGATTCCATTAAGGAATGGAAGAAAAAATATCTGGTGATCCGGAGTGAAGATCCATGGGACATTCCCACTCGATGGAACCACTCCAGGCCGAGCTACCAAACGCCGAGGCAGAGGGATCTGTCGGCCGAAGAATGGGGGTTTGTCGAGCGCCTCCGTCTGTCACCTAGTATTGATTGGACGGAGGTGACGGAGGCCAACCTGGCGAGCGTTGGACTGAGCCCAGCCGTTGTGTGTATGTAGTTGTTTCTTTTCTCTTGGTCCTTTCGTACTTTCTTGCTCATTGCTCTTAATGGTTTTTCCCGCAGATATGGACGAGGCGTCGATCAAGGCCAAGAGGCTCGCCATGAGGAAGGAGAAGGCTGAGAAGGAGGCGGCGAAGAGGCCGAGGGGGTCGTCCCTAGTCATCTCGGAGGTCCGGCTCGAGCCGGGGACCAAGAGGGTTCGCTCGGAGACGAGCAAGGGGGCGGCTGCTTCGAAGGGTCAGGGCCTAGCGGGGGCCTCTGTTCTTGACAAGGGGAAAGGTCCCTTGGTCGAGGTCGAGGAAGAGGATCCGGTGGTGGAGTTGTTGCGGCAGCGGTGGGCTCCGGACTGGTCGGTTCGGATGGGGGACTGCCTGACCGAGGAGGCCCAAGCCGTGGAGGTGGTGGAGAAGTTGGCGACCCCTCGCGACCGCAAGGCGATGGAGGGCGAGCCCGTGGAGGTGGCGTTCGCACGCCTGGCGCAGGCCACTGTGCTGGTAAGTCCGTCGACCCTGTCCCCCTTATTGATTTTCGTACGGAAGCCTTATCCTTATCTACGCTCATTGGTTGTAGGCTTGCATGCAGGGGGCCAACATCAAGAACCTCTACGAGGCGTCCCTGGCCCAAGAGCGAGCTCGGGCGGAAAAGAGCGAGCGGGAGATGAAGGAGATGCGGATCGAGCTCGAGGGTTCGCACAAGAGGGAGCAGCAGCTGGAGCTCCAGCTCAAGGCCAAGGATGCAGAGTGGGAGAAGAAGGTGGCCTCCCTGAAGACGAAGTTCACCAAGGAGGCGAAGGAGGTGCTGACTACGGGTCAGCTGATGGTGATCGAGGCCCAGGACAAAAGTTATGCGATGGCCCTCAGTCACGTGAGGCACTTCTTCCCGACCCTCGATCTGTCCAATTTTGAGTATGACATGGAGATCGAGGGGACGTCGAAGACTCCCGGCGAAGAAGGGCCTGCCCTCGACCCACCGGCCGACGCACCCGTGGATCCGTCTGTCGACGCTGAGGTGGGACAATGAGTTGTATAATCTTTATCTTTCTTTTTCTCTCCCTCGACTGTATTTGCCTCCCGCGGACTGGCCACCGCATTTTTTGTAAGAAGTACCGGGATTTATAGTAGTAAAAAAAGTTTTTTGACCGGCCAATTGTTTTGACCTCGGACATTTCCGAACCTTCTTGCGAATGTGTGTTAAGTTGGCTGGTTTTCTTGTAGGTCGCGGCTCTCCTCTCCGAGGTGGACTCCCGTGGTATCTATGTGGCGTGGCTTCGGAGTAAAGTAAAGGCCCTGGAGGCCGCGCTGGTTTGTCACCGAAGGGGGGCTCGGGACACTGATACGGCTTGTAACTTTTATCGAAATAAGTCCGAAGCCTTAAGTGAGGAGGCGCGTCGGCTGAGGAGGGCGATGTGGGATCGGGAGCTCGGCGGTGCGAACCTTGGACAGGCCGGGTTGAGTACCTTGGTGCCGAGGCCCTCTCCTGGGGGGTTACTTCGCGACGTCTTTGTGGAGAAGGAGATGGAGATACATCGTTACAAGGCGATGTTGGATGTCTCGTTCTCTTCCTCCGCGGGTCGGCAAGCGGAGGGGGTTCTCTCTGCGCTGCTGCTGTTGCAGCGGACGCGACCGGATGACGCCCAGAGTTCTGTGGCTGGAGTGTCGACCGCGGCTGAGGCTAAGGACTATCAGAACGAGGAAAGGGGCTCCTAGTTGCTTGGTCGGAGTACTTTTCACCCCTTGTTGGGCCCGAAGGGCCCTAAGATTTCTTCTGGTTTGAGATGAGCGGAGTGGTCCTGTAACGGTCTTTGTTTCTTTTATTTTTTCAGAACGAAAATAAAGGGGCATGAATAAAGAATCCTTTTCCTTCATCGCTCCGGCTAGTAGTGTAGCGCACAATGTCGGAGGTAAGGTTTGGCTCCACCGATCCGCGAGGGATCGAAGTGGGGCCTTAGGAAGAGCCCTTAGTCTGGACTCGGATTGAGTCTACCGAGACATTTGGATTCGGACAAAAAGGGGCATCTTTAGTATAAGATAGGGAGGGCCGCTAAGACAGCTCTTTACACATGAGGGTTTACACAAAAATAGATTTACACTTAGCCAGGCCATAATCTATGTTCGTTCGGCGTCGAGGGGGAACACACCTTCCCCGACGGTGGTCATGTAGCATGATCGCGCTGCTTCTTGGCTGCCTCGGACGATGCCGACTCCTTGCGGGGTGGGGAACTTGAGCTTCAGATGGTAAGCCGAAGGCACCGCTTGGAGGGAGCACAGTCCAGGTCGGCCGAGTATGGCGTTGTAAGCCGCCTTGACGTTGACTACCATGAAGTCCATGGACTCGGTCCTTTTGATAGGAGTCGATCCGGCGGTAACGTCGAGGGTAACAATCCCTTCTATCACGACAGGGACGCCGAAGAACCCGTGCAAGGTGTACCCGGCCGGCTTCAGTTTGCCTCTGGGTAACTTGAGATTTTCGAAGGCTTTGAGGAAAAGAATATTCACCGAGCTGCCGTTGTCGACGAAGATTCTGCGAACTTCACAATTAGCCATGTGGAGACTAATGACGAGGGCATCGCAGTGGGGCAAGCGAACACCTTCGAGGTCCTCCCCTGAGAAGGAGACCGGCCTCGACTGCAGTTTGGGCGAGGGGTTGTCTCGGACAGCGTTCACCTCTCGGATGAAGGCTTTTCGGGAAGTATTCGATTCACCTCCCATCGGCCCTCCGTGGACACAGTGCAAGATGAAAGGCATATCTGCGGCTCCCTCGAAATCGGGGTCCCGACCCTCGGTGTGGTTTGGGGTAGGGTTCAGAGGCGAGGGCCTCCGGTTCCTAGCGTCTCGCCAATCCCGTGGGCCTTCTCGGGTAAACTCTCGGAGGTACCCTCTGGAAATGAGTTCTTCAATTTCGTCTTTCAGGGCTCGGCATTGGTCGGTTTCGTGCCCGTGATCTCTGTGGAAGCGGCAGTAGAAGCGCTGATCTCGATTCTTATTGTTATTAGATCGGGGAGGTAGTCGGACAATGCCCTTGTCTTCGATTTCCAAGAGGATGGCGGATACGTTATGCGTCAAGGGAGTGTACCTCTCGAAGCGGGGGACCGGCGAGACCTTCTTCATGGCCCCCGGGTCCCTTGGAGCTTTCTTTGATGGTTCGACTTCTTCGGTCTTCTGCTTTCCCTTCCCGGTGGCATCCCTGGCATCTTCGGGGTTAAGGGCCTCTTCTGCCCTAATGTATTTCTCGACCCTATTGAGGAGGTCGGGAAAGTCGACGGGGGGTTTCTTCGCCAGAGAAGCCTTCAGCTGTCCATGACGGACGTTGTGTCGGAATGCCGCCGAAGCGACGCCCGGGTCGAGGGAGGAGACCGACCTTGCCTCAGCGGTAAATCTCCGGACGAACGCTCTGAGTGATTCCCCCTCTATCTGTCTGAGCCCAAGTAATGAGGCGCTGGTCCTTTCGGCCTTCCGGCTAGTGACAAAGTGGGCGAGAAAATTGCCCTCGAGTTGGTCGAAGGAGTAAATGGAGCCGGGGGCGAGCTTTGAGAACCACTCACGAGCTGGACCCCGAAGGGTGGCAGGGAAGGCTCGGCATAGCAGGGGATCCGAGGTGCTGTGAATCATCATGAGGGTTTTGAAACCCTCCATATGATCAGCAGGATCTCTCTCGCCGTCGTAGGTCTCGAATTGAGGGGGTCGGAAATTCCTGGGTATTTCCGCTTGGAGGATGGGGGCGGAGAAGGGAGGACGGACAGGTCTGTACCCCTGAGCCACTCTTTGGCCGCCGTCCCCTATGTGATCGAGGCGATCCTCCATTTCTTGTAGGCGCCTTAGGAGTACGCCATCGTCCTCAGGCTGGATTGTTGATGGGCGGGACGCGCTGGCTTCGGCGTCCGACCCTGTTTGGGAATGGAGGGTTTCTTCCCTGGGGGCCCGTCGGAGAGCTCCCAGAATTTCTCTTCGGAAGTCTTGGAACTCCTTGTGAGTGACGGGGGCTCCCTCGACCCGGTTTGGTCGGTCCGAGGGTTGTCTTCCGACTCGGCTGAGCACGGGTCTTCGTCCCTCGGGCGGCGGTCTTGGACGGTTCGGGGCCGGGTTGGAAGCGGCCCTTCCCCTGTTACGGGTAATCTTGCGGTTGAGGATTATCCCCCGGAGGTCGGGCTGGGCTGGCTGGGCGATGCTCCTTTGGGACTCCCGAGGGGGAGCCCTGTGTTTCGACGTACGTGGCCCGGCGTTATCAGTTGGTGGGGGCGAGTCCCGTCGGTTGACGGAGGAAGCAGCCCCCTTGCCCTTGGAGGCCATGAGGGTTCGGCTGTCGAGGTCCCTTGATGGTCTGGTTCGGATCGGCTTCTGAAGCAGGGTTCCCACAGACGGCGCCAACCTGATGCGGTTTATTTCTGGGAGACGTGTGGATGCACCAGGTGTGAGTTCGGACTCGATTTGTATTGAAGGAGAATGCTGCTCGTCTGCCGACCTTCGGTTGACCTTCTAGAACCCACGATGAGCTCGGAATGATGTTGAAGTCTGGGCTCGGATCAGAGGGGTCGGATCCGAGGTCTTGTGTACCTGCAGACGGTCCTGAAACACCGGGGTTTATCCCGGTGGCGGACCCTCCGACGATCTAGTCAGTCTCTGTGAGAGAGTAGCAATAACTAGGTATATTTAAGTGGCAAAAGATTGATTACCTCCAAAGGTGGGTGTGGGTCTAGTATTTATAGAGAACTCCAACCGGGTTTGGTTCCGGTTGGGGGCCGGGTCTGGATCCGAAAGCCCATGGGCCTGACGTGGCAGAAGGCCCAGGGGGTTTAGGGCGGACGTGGCAATACCAGGAGTGGTATAGGGCTGATGTGGCAAGCCCTGGGCGGTATTTGGAGCTGACATGGCTGATCGTGGGTCTCCTGTGCTTCTGGGAGAATCGGAGGGCCTAGGCTGTGCCAGGTCATCCTCATGCTTCGCCAGAAAGGGGGGGAAGGCCCGTAGGACTGTCACGGGTCGGAGGCCGAGGACCACTGAGGCTCGTCGGATACGAGGAGGCCGGCACTGTGGGGGTGAACGTGAGGCTCGGCGCCGACCCTTCAGTGATTCGAAGCCGAACCAGATTGCTATTTTTACCATTTTTTTGAGTGAGAGTTGTATTGGGCCCTGGTTGGGCCTCCAAGCCATTTTTACCCTACCACAATGATCAAATAAGGAGCACAGTTCCGAAAACGTGCCGTAGACATGTGTCAACGGGCAAACCTAGTCCACCTCCAAATCCCAAAACCCACTGACCCTAAAGGGTTTTTCAAATCAAAGACAGACTAGTCACAGGTCAAACCTTTCTAGAAACATTCAACCCCCCAAATCCCTAATTTCTTCCCCCAAAATTGAAGAAAATAAAAAAACAACTCAAAACCGCGTCCTTTTCCTCCTTAATAAAAATCAGCAACCCCCAAATCTCGATCTCACAATCCAAATCGAACCAATGGAAACGACGACGACGAAGAACGGATTCGCCGGCGACGAGCCGGCGCTCGGCGTGCCTTACGCGAAGCCGTACGCGGCGCCGTATTACGTAGCGCAGAATCCGTACCAGGCCGGAATGGTGCCGCCGAACGCCGTGTACGGCGATCCGAAGGGGATTCCGCTGCAGCAGACGATGTATAGGGATACGCCGGCGCCGTTCACGTGCGTTTACTGTGGATCGTCCGGTCTCACCACCGTCAGGTCTTGATCTTCGATTTTTATTTATTTATACGCTTTTTGATGCACTAATTAGGGTTAATTGCTTTGTTAATGCTAATTTGTTGCAGTTTTTTTTATATATATCATGGATTGCAAGTAGTTATTTAGCCCATAAGATGCGCTTGAAGTTAAAAAAAATGTGGCTGTGAGTATATTTATGATTTATTTAGTTGTAAATATAGGGTTTATAGTTGGGTTATCCATAGAGTCCATCTACAATTTTGACAATTCCAAACAAGCAACTTACAAATCTCTATTTCCATAATCACATAGGGTCTACTCCAAAAAGCACCAATGAAAAGCACCAATGCTAGTTTTTTGAAGTTTAATTCATGTTAACTTACTTAATAATCCGAATTGATTTAAACACCCCCGGAAGATCACATTGACATCATTCATAATCTTCTGTTTAATTAATTTTTTTAGCGGGACCCACATTGTTAGTTGTGTTTATGAAATTAGAGAATTGTGAGTGGCTTATTTGGAATTAACAAAATCGCGGGTGGCCTCTACTGAAGAAGCCCTAACTTTATATGAATGATGGAAAGTTAGCATCTTGTTTAACACAAACGCTCGCTAAATTTTGTTGACTGGATGACTACAATTTGGGTGTGTCTAGCAACGTGGATTCGTGCCTACTCACTTAAATGAGTACTCAGCGGAGGAGAGGTAGAGGTAGAGGTATGCAGTATAGATTGTATTCTGAATGTGCTTGAATTTTAGATAAACTGGCGTGTGGATTACATGCACATTCTTTGTATTTACAATGTAGACTTGTGCACGTTTTGTCTTCTTGTACATTTACCTTCCTAATTCTCTTTATTTCATACATGCTCACATTGGGAGTTGGTGAAAATTATCCTGTGTCGGGAGTGAATCTACGTTCTTATGTATTAATGGGTCTTATAGTTTATTATACACGAAGGGTCTCCTAGATTTGAAATCCACCAAAATTGTCTGAACATAGATCAAGACTAAAAGAAAGAGAAAAAAATGATTGATTTGCTAAATAATTTCATTTAATGGCAGATGTAAAGCCATACTCTAGATCACTTCTTGGTGCATACGTTTAAACTATTATTAACAGGACAGGAAGGAGTTCTTTCTCTAGTAAGCTTTGAAGGGGAATGCATGTAACAGTATATTACATGGTGTATGTGAAACATGATGACAATTGTAATTGGCTAATTTGGAAAACCTAGTGACTACTATCATTTATAGGAACTTTGGGAAAATCTATGGTGATTTTGCATTATTATGATTATCTATTGTATATAAATCTTTTACAGGGTGGAAGTATGTGTAGGAAACATCTCATAACCAAAGATCTGGGATGAGACAAACCATGGCTTTCAATGTTTGATTAATAATGAGGGAGAGATTTTGTTGGGGGTAAATATGGTTTTGGGAGTGTGCTATCTATTTAGCCTATTAGAATGCATCATATTGAAAAGAAGCCTACATTTTTTTAATTGGGAAATGTAATTATATAGTTCTAATTTTAGATCGAATTATGACTTAGATTTAGGTTTAGATTTGGATTTTGAGAAGGAGAGCATACATGTTGGTTTGAATTTACCGAAGTTTCACTATTTTTATGTGTCTTAGATGGCCCTTATGAAATATTCATAATGGAGAGAAACAAGATGTAGCGAACAAATAATTCATCAGAATTGCTTATGTTACTCCAATTTATGTAACTTTGACCCTCATGGTCAAAATATGCTCAAGCACAGCATTATTTGCCAATATATTGAGTTAACACACTGTTCTTCAATATCATCCAAAAACTTCTTTACTTCAAAGCAAATTAGCATGGAGTCCATGATTTTGTTTTAGTAAAGGTGGGAAATTTGGAAAATTATCCTACTGTTTTTGTTAATGAGATTGAACAAAACAAATTAGATAAAAAATGCTCCAAAAAATGAAAACATCGAAAAACAAAATTACAATAATAATAAACTACAATCTAACTTGTCCCTCTCTTCAAGTTGAAATTGTTGTCTAAAAAATTTGCAACAGTTTTTTTTTTTTTTTTTTGGAAACATTGCCTTAGTACAACATAATGCACATTTGCCATTTTGGCAGCGTCTCCCGCACCTATTGCAACGGTGATGTCAATTGCTTAGTGATGACACACGAAGAGAACACTTTGGCGATACTCACATTCTCACTTTGGAATTACAGGGGCCCAAAAATTCCAAACTCACCATTCTCATGTTAAAATTTGAAATTCAAAAGCATTTTGTAATTTTAAATACAAGCCATGTGGATGCTGGAATCATGTCGCCTCATATCAATTTTCTTTGGCACAATTTCCAAGGATTTGACCTGTTGGACCTTTTTCATGGATCTCATTACGCACACTTTCCGAGACTTTAGTCCTCAACTAACCATCGTCACCATTCCACGCTTGGAGCCATGACAACGTTTTCGGCGGTGCACGTTTCATTTAACTTCTTAACAAGACAACGCGAACTATCTTGCTTTCTCTCCACTATCAACACTCGTCTTTTCTTGACACTGTTATCTTCTTTTACTCGTGGGCCAATTGCCAAACTCTGGGAACCCAATTCATCCTTATCGAAGCCTTCACTAAACTGTATGACATTGTTGTTGTCATCAACTCACTGGTCATTGCTCAGTAGCCAACTTCGGGGACTCAGTTCACCCTCATCCAATCATATGCTTTGCACGACTATGCCAACTCACTGTATCACTGAATCGCTTGTTGGCGAACTCACCATCACCCTCTTTTATCTTCTTCCACATCTCTCGTCTCTGTTATCTCGCCATCTCACAATCGTTCTACTTCTCATTTTAACAAATGACTCACAATCTCACATCTACTCACATAACGCCGCGGCGGCTGGGGGTGGGAGAGGAGGGACTCCTCCCCTCGCTGAAGTGGTCTCCCTCTTAAGAGTGGAGTTTGTGGATGGCTCTAAATCAACACATTGATGTTCTGTCTCACCATCACCAGGTCTTCGATTTACCCCTTTTTGAAAGTTTGAGGGTCTTGCGCATATTAAAGTAAGTTCAGGAAAATTAATTTTAAAACTCAAAGCTTCGGGTAGTGTTATGCTATTTATTCATAAGATATTGATGTAGATACTTTTTTTTTATATATTGGAAATGTATATACCTGTTATGGTAGACTGTCATTGTTGTAGTGTTAGAAAAAACGAAAGATATATTATCGTGATCATAGTTACAATTTCTTTGGTTGTGACTTGTGAATATAGGGACTTGTATATATAGGGTTTGTATGGATGATGCGAAGCTAGCATCTTATTTTAAGTTTTTTTCACCCACTCATAGTTAATTTTGTCGACTCTAATTTCCATGTGTTTAAATAATTTTTTAGCTATCATGCATTCATGCCTACTTGTCCTCAAATGAGCACGTAGTTGAGGTAGAGATAAGCCATATGGGTTGTACTGTGCATGTACTTGGACGTTAGATCAACTAGGTCTGTTGGCGTATGCATCACATGCGTAATTATTTTGTCCAAACTTACAATGTAGTATTCATCCTATGTTTTTTCCGTACTAACTCTTGCTACGAATCCCATGCAACCATGCTCGCATGGGGAATTGGTAAACATTTTAATGGGTCTTTGCAGTTAATTATAGATGGTCTCCTAAAAGGGCCATTTGGCATCCACGAAAATTTCCAAAACTTAGAACAAGTTCAGCAAAAAGTATTTTCCAAAGAATTACGTACGATGGCACATGTAAAGCTGTCATCCAGATCACTCCTTGGTCACATGAGCTTAAACTGTATGAACCGTGAGGGAGTTCTTTCTCAAGTAACCCTTGGAGTGATGTGCATGTCATATCAGATTACTAATTGTATATGAAACATGATAATACACTTTTAGTTGATCAATTTGAAAATTCTAGTGACTACTATCATTTATAGGAACTATGGGAAAAATCTCCGATAGTTCTGTATTGTATTGTGATGATTATCTAAAGATTATGGGAAAGATCACCTATTAAAAAATATGGTATTTGCAAAATGGTGATTTGTTAATAATGAGGGGGATTGGTCTGAGGCATTTATGGTTTTTTATGAGTGTGTTATCTATCCTATTGGAATGCATTATCTTGAAAAGAATCATACATTTTTTATTGGGAAATGTTATATAGTTTTAGTCCTAGATTTCTTTATGAGTTAGATTTAGGTTTAGTTTTAGATTAAGAAGCAGAGAATACATGTTGGTTTGAATTGACAAAGCTTTTCACCATTTTTCCGTGAGATTGTTGTCTACAATCTTATATGGCCCATATTCATAAGGGAGAGAACTCAAGATATATTGACCAAGCAATTCATTAGAAATTATAATGTACAATTTCCTTAAGTTAATTGCGAAATCCCTTGTGGTCAATATGTGCTCACACACACTATTATTTGCCAAAAATATTGAGCAAGTGCATTGTTCTTTACTAGTAGCCAAAAACTTATTTATTTTAAAGCAAATTAACATTGGAGTCCCTGATGCTAAGATCAATGTGAGCAAACATTATCAAAAGATTCATGCAATTAGATTGTTTGCATATTGAAAATTGCTCTTTTTTTGCATACTATATTCCGAGGGAGGAGTAGGCTCACCAACTCGAACACAAAATCACTGCTCAACCCAACACATGGAGTATTTTCTCCTCCTAAAATTTAAGGTTATCACCGTTCAAGTACGGAATATGTTTAGGCTCAGTTTTTGATAAGAGAGACATTATTTATTGCAAACGCAATAATCATAAAATAAATTACAATTTTATATAAGATAAACATAATATTTAAATTAGTTATTCCTCTTAGCGTCTAGAACATGATTCATGTTAACATAATAAAATCCATCCACAAACATTACTAGTATGTTTGACGGATTTACATATGTTGGTAAACTCCATTTTATTGCTTTGGGCAACTAAAACTCATCTTAGAGTAAATGACAACTCATCAATTCATGGAGTTGGCATTGTGATAATTTTACCGTATATATAAATTATAGTCTATTTCTTTGATTGGTTTACTGTGGCTACATCCAATCTAGTCCATGATGGCATAAAAATATTTGGTAGTTGAATGACAGGTTGTTGTGGCTAAGCTTTCATCACTCGATATGAGTACATACTTGAAAAATTATAGCGATTTTGACAAGACAAAATAAATTTAATCATGCTACATTATTATACATTCTCAAAGTAAACAATCCAGCATCATCGTGATCTTAAGCATTTCCAAAGATTGCATGAAGCAGCATACAAAAATTAATCCACGTTGTTATTACCTAATTTGCAAATAAACTTGTAGCAGCCTTGTTTAAGGTGTAACCGTCTGTCCTTTAAATGCCCTTAAAGTGCATCTTCAAAAATTCATGAATTTGCATAATAGAACTTAATTAATAATTATTATAGAAAAGAGATTTAAAATAGAACCACACCTCAACAAAATTGCAAGGGTGAAAAAATGAGTTCATGAAAAAATGGGTTGACTTCTAATAATAATTCAAGTTTTAAGAATAAGTTAAAAAATTTAAATATCTTTCATCTATATAATAAAACACAAAGAAAGCTATCAAGTGGCTCTCCTTCAATTCTCCCAAAAATTAAAGACCCAGATCAAATCTCACAAAACATATTTTTTCCCCCAAAAGTTTCCCCCCAAAACTCAAATTCAAATCCCCCATCCAAAACACTCTTATATTTATTTAATTTTCCCCCCCCTCTCTTCCTCCCTCCCTCTTCTATTCGAAAAATTAAGAAAATAAAAAAATAAAAAAATAAAAAAAATAAAAACTTTAAAAACTTTAAAAATAATTCAAAAAATCATATAATATGTTCATATGTTTGCTACTTCAATTAATTTGCTGGACCTCCAAAACTATTATATGATTAAACAAGGTGCACCGTTCCGAAGACGTGCCGTAGGCACGTGTCAACGGGCAAACCTAGTATTTATTTAAAATGGATATTACTTAAATTGTGTAATGATTTAATGCTAATTTAAATGGCTAATAACACCCCTCAACTATATGCGTTTCTGAACAAATACCCTCTCAACACTTTTTTTGAACAAACACCCTTCAATTTTTTTCTCAGTTAGCTAAATTTTCGTATGAAAAAACTACCATGAACTATATTAATGATACAAAAACCACCTTTGCACTTTTACTTGTGATATAAAAAACAAACTTGAACTTTCATTAATGTTTGAAAAAACTGTCCCTTTAACTTTATGCATTTTAAGGGATGTTTTTTGAGGAAAAAGTTAGGGGTGTTTGTTCCCAAACAATAAAAAATTGAAGGGTGTTTTATCAGAAACACATACAATTTGAGGTTTTTTTCTTCTTTCAAATTTAGCCTAATTTAAATGGGTTTCTTACTAAGTTAAAAAAATGAAACTACATTTAACTTCAAGGTTTTAAATATCGGATATCTGTAATGAGACGGTATTTTTTTAATATTGGTGATATATCGAGGATAGTTAAAAACTATTGGTTTACTGTATATCAGATGTAAATATATATTATATGTGTGACTTTGATAACATGTACATATATAATTGGGTAAAAATTAAGAAATCTCATATCGTTATTTTTTTTATTATCAATATACCCCCTTACTCCGTTAACTTTCTTTATTTCTATTCATTCCGACTTGAAAAATGATGAAATTGCTTTTTTTTTAAAATTCAAGAAACCCCCTAATATCACAATAACAACATGCAATCAATAATGTAAGATGCCTATTGCAACACTTGTCCACCGCGTTACGCATACCATACTACGTAACAGTTGTGTGCAAGTGTCCTAACGTTTCTCCAGATATTGGGATTGATCCCACTATTCACACATCCTACCACCACGTGACTTATTTCGATTTCGACACCGCTAAGTACTCTGTGGAGTTCCACTGTGCTTCATATTGTTTTGTGCCCTATACAGACCTTCTCCGGGGCTTATTGGACTTACCTAGTCATCCTCCGGGGCCAATAAGATGCACTTGTGCACTTCAGCTCAACTAATCCGGACTGTAACCGGGGATCACTGAAAGGTACTCCCTCCCAACTATTCCAATCAAGAGAGCGTCGTGGTGTTGTTGATCCTCTTTAACCATGCGGCATCTTGCCTTGTGCCTTATCTGGTCATTCTCTGGTGCTTATTGGACTTATCTGGATAGTCTTTGGAGCCAATAATATGTACTTATACACTTCAGTTTGACTAATTCAGACTGTAATCTGGGCTCGCTATTGGCACACCCTCCGGTGTCACTCGAGTTTGCTAACAAGGCTTGCTCGAGTAATACCCCCCTTAGGTGAGTGCGAGTTGCACATCCCGTGCCATGGGTCCGAAAAAACATGCAGATCTTACCATCTTCCTTCAACCATTTTAGTCACTAACACCTTTCTAATGCATACAAACAAGCAAATAATTAACTCATGTCTAGTGCGTCCCCCTGGCCTAGTTATATATGCTTAAGAGAGGGACAGGGCGGCACACTTGAGCAGTCATCGTTCCAAGAGAATGAATTCACGTGGGGCACTAGGCTAGGGGGACGTACTAGACATGAGTTAATTATTTGCTTGTTTGTATGCATTATAGAGGTGATAGTGACTAAAATGGTTGACAGAAGATGGTGAGATCTGTCCGTCTTAGCGGTCCTGTGGGACGGGATGCGCAACTCGCACTCACCAGAGGGTGTCATTATCGAGTCCCGATTACACTTCGGATTAGTCAAGTTGAAGGGTATAAGTGCATCTTATGGGCCCCGGAGATGAGCGTTTTTGTGTGGCTATAGCTAAGCAGTTCAGGTCGACAAAAATCTGCGATTAATCGCTAATTAGATCTAAGACAATTAATTTTCTAGCGATTTACAATATTTTTGTCAGTAGCGGTTTTATTGGGAATAATTGCCGATTAAGTCGGTAATCGGTTAATTATTGTTTAACTTGGTTATCCAATTAAATTGGACCAAAAAATTAGTGCTTGACCCGACCCGGCCAACTTGACCCGGACTCGTAACAAACACCATAATTTCCAGATCTAAGGGTTAGCTGCGGCTTCATCTCCACTCCCTATTGTCAGTCTCCACCATCTCCACTCCCATCTTCGGGCCTCCTTCCTTTCAACTTCCCATCCCCAAACCTTAACCCCAATCTCCAAGCAGCGGCTAATAGCAATGGTGGCAAAAAAAGAACAAGAAGAAGAGGATGACAGCGGCGGCAGCAGCCCAGCCCGACGCAAGCCTCCCCCTGCCTCCCGATGTCAACCACCACCTCCAAAATAACCCGACAGCCCCCTTCCTTATCACCCTTCGATACCCGGTCGTCCCTTTCGCCAATTTTTAATAATTAGTTATTCATTATTTCAGCATATATATATATATATATATATATATATATATATATATATATATATATATATATATATATATATATATATATATATATATGAGCAATGCTCCATTGCAAACCATTGAAGCTGTTGTTGGAAACAATGGCTTCAGTTATGTTAACCCTGAAACCATTGTTTCCAACAACGGCTTCGGTTATAAATTTTTTATAAAACTATTCAGTGTTAACACAACGGCTTCAGTGGTTTTCTTACCCGTTTTCACGGGATCCCGTTTGCAATGGAGCATTGCCATATATATATATATATATATATATATATATAGTTGTTGATGATTTGATATTTGAAAGTTCATATTCTTGATTAAACTATGATGGAAACTTTATGTTCTTGATTGTTGAATTTTATTGTGGTTAAAACTTGATGTTAATTTGTTAAGTTCTTATGAATGTTTTTCCTGTCCTTATTAGTAGTAGGAGTGGTAATAGTTTTCTTCGGTATATGTTCCTATTTGATAATCTCATAATAGTTTACTATTATGAATATGTAGATGGGTATGGATGTGACATTAACGTGAATTATGAATATGAAGATGGGTGTAGATTATTTACTATTTACTAGTAGTTTACACGTGCAATGCACGTTTTTATAAATATTTATTTGAACGTGTACTGTACGTATTTTATTGGTTTATATTGTAGAGTTTAATTAAACGTGCATTGCACGGGCTGGGATATGGACAAATTACACTAAGACCTCCCATTATAGTAGTAGAGATTTATATTTTGAATGTGTTATCTCTGAGTTTTAAGGTATGCTTACTTAATGACATTAAACTTGATATTTTGAATGCACATCTTGATAAATATATATTTTTTAAATTAAAAACTTCTACGTAGTCTGGCCTTGAACCTAAGAACTAATTTATACTAGTTATGCACAGGCAATGCACGGGTTTGTTTGTCTACAAATGACAATCCCAACTCTCATTGTAATATTAGATATTTCACATGTTAACTTGTCTTTCAAAACTTAGATCCCCTTGATCATATACTTCAGAGAGGATAGATATTTTTTCTTTCTTTCATGTACACACACACACACACACACACGTTTTTTTTTCTGATTTAATCCACGATTATTTTGTGATTAACTGATTAGTTCCAAAACCCGATTTTAACTGCTTAGGGATATAGTGAACGGTTCTTTGTCCGATTTGGTGAAATTCTGCATTTCACTTTTTTGCCCAGTTTTCTTGGGCAATAGTCCATTTTTTGCTTATTTTGTCAAATTCCGAATTTCTCTGTTTTGGCTGTATTTGAGAAATTCTGCATTTCTTTGTTTTGGCTAGATATTGTTGGCCATATAGTTATAGTGTATTAGTGATTTGGTGAAAATTCTGAATTTCATTATGTTGGCCATATTCTGTGAGCTAGTCCACCGTGTTTGGTAGATATGGTGATGTTGGGATTGTGGCATCAACCAACACCCGTTGTCGCAGCGGAAGTAAATAGAGCAATGAGGAAGTCGAAGTAGATGAGACGAACCAATTGAGCAAGCATGTAGATCCACCAGTCTAACACAAACACATCGATGATTTATCCCAGTTAGGTTTTGCTTAATCCGGGATAAGTCATCGTTGTGTTTGTATTAGATTGATGGATCTACTTGCTTGCTCAATTGGTTCGTCTCATCTACTACGACTTCCTCATTGCACTATTTAGTTCTGCCGCGACAACGGGCGTTGGTTGACGCCCCAATCCCAACAACTGGTATCAGAGCTTCAGGTTGCCGAGCCCCTTGGTTAAGATGACATGCCACTGTATTTTGAAGATCAAGCAGTTTGATGGAAAGATCAATTTCAATCTTTGGAAGATTGACATGTATGATGTCCTTGTTCAAGAACGTTTGCAGTTAGCCGTTAAGAAGAAATAAAAGCCAATTAACATGATGATGGTTGGAAAGATATTCGTGAAAGAGCCATAAGTCTGATCCCACTATCCTTGGCGGACGAGGTCAAGTGCAGATTTCTTGAAGAAACTGATGCAATGAGTTTGTGAGAAAAACTCATAGCTGACTACTCTGGTTCGTCGTTATTAGATCGGATGTATTGGAAAAGGAAGTTATTCCGTTTATATATGAAGGAAGGTACCGATCTCCAAGACCACATTACAGAGTTCAATATGGTATTATCTGAATTTAAGGCGACCAACGCGGATGTGTGTGAGGAAGATAAAGCTTTCAACCTGATATATTCACTGCCGGATTCGTACGAGCCTTTGATCACTACCATGCTACACGGTAGATCTGTCAAGGAGAGTATTTCGGTAGATGGTGTAATCAAAGCATTGAAGAAAAATCAACTTAGAAAGGAGACTCCGAAATTACCGTATATTTCAGATTCCCCAACACTTGCACAAGTACTTCAGATTCCCCAAAGGTTGCACAAGTATGTACACAACTCGATGTGGAGTTCTGTCTGTTTTTCAAGGTTGTCGTAAGATGATTAGAGGTATGAGAGTGGTTGGGCCAAGTCAAAACAATCTTTACAAGCTTTGGGGAATCTGAAATACTTGTGCAAGTGTTGCTCCTTTTTTCGTTATTCTCGCAAACTCAGCTAGTTTGCCGCAACTAGATTCATCGAGACGAGACTACGACGTACTACGATGTTCGATTGTATGTAATCCACCATTTTTGGCTGATTTGTTGAAAATGTTGAATTTCACGATTTTGTTTGACAATGAGCGATTTGGTGAAATTCTGCATTTTTATTGTGTTGGCTAGATTTTGGTAGAAAATCCGAATTTCACTATTTTGGCCAGATTTTGTGAGCTATATAATTCACATTTTTTTTGTTAATTTGGTGATATTTCGAATTACCTTTTAAAGCTTATTTTGATATTTCTAATTGTAATGTTTTAGCTATATTTTGTGGGCCAGTCCACTGTTTTTAGCATATTTTGAAAAATTATGCCTTTCATTGTTTTGGCCAGATTTGGTGGGCTATTTTCGGCAAATTTTGTGAGAATTCTGAATTTTCCTATTTGGGCAAAGATTTTATGAGCTACATACAATCCACTGTTTTGGACCGATTTGGTGAGATATCAAATTTCATAATTTTAGCCAGATTCTGTCGGCTATAATCCACCGTTTTAAGGCGATTTGGTGAAATTAAGGGTTTTACCGTTTTGGCCATATTTTTGGGGCTAGTCCACAATTTTTTGTCGATTTTGAGAGATTTTGTATTTCATTATTTTAGCCTGATTTTGTGGGCTATAGTCCACCATTTGAAAGCTAATTTTGATAAATTGCGCATTTCACTGTTTTGGCTAGATCGGTAGGGCTATAATCCACCGTTTTCTGTTGATTTAGTGAAAATTTCGAATTTCACTATTCTGGACAAATTTTGTAAGCTATGTACTGATCATTTTGGTGCAATTCTGCATTTTACTGTTTTAGCAAGATTTTTGTTGGCTATAGTCCACTGTTTTCGGCTGATTTGGTGAAAATTTCGAATTTCACTATTTTGGCAAGATTTTGTGAGCTAGTCTGACATTTTTGCTAATTTTATGAAATTCTGCATTTCACTATTTTTGCTAGTTTTTGTGGGCATATAATCCACATTTTCCAGCAGATTTTGTGAAAATTTCGAATTTTATTATTTTGGTCAGATTTTTTGAGCTATTTTGGCTAGATATAATCCACCGTTTTCTGCCGATTTGGTGAAAATTCAAAATTTCACTATTTTTTCCAAGATTCTCCACTTTATTGGCCGGTTTGATGAGATTCTGAATTTCACTATTTTGGCGAGATTTTGTTGGCTATATAGTTCATCGTTTTAACTGATTTTGAAAAATTCAGCATTTCACTGTTTTGGGGGCTATAGTCCCACCGTTTTGACTGATTTGGTGAAAATTCACTTCATTGTTTTGGCTAGATTTTTTGGGTTGTAATCCGCCGCTTTCGGCTGATCTAAAATTTTATACAACTTTGACATGGATTATCCTGGAAATTAATATAAAAGATTGAATAAAAAATAATAATCGAACCGCTAGGCTTTTATATCTTTATAGAACCAAAGTATATGATATATCTATCATCAACAGCTAGAGGGCACAGAGTTATACCTTGGCCCAATGCAAGGCGGGATCCCCGAGGTATCCCTCAGTGTTGTGAAATGAAGAGGACGCTTCTAAAGATATCACAATTGCTCTTTACCAAAATCTACTAATGGGATGGATACACACGTATGGAGAGAGATTGTCTTATAAAACCAACACTTATCTAAGAGACTAATTTAGATAAAAGGATCATGGGATGTTACACTCCTCTCATCAAGGAGTCTACATCCAAATGTTTTGGATTTGATCACAAGTCCATTAAATTACATGATAACTAAAGATGCCAAGTAGGCAAGTACAACTGAAAACCCCTACTAAGTTCAATAGCTTAATAACTATATTGGTCACACATAAATAACTCTTAACAAAAATAGCTTCCATTTTTTCGTTAAAGTAATAGTGTGTTTCAGTCATGGTTTCTGTATCACATTTTAATCTAACCTTGGTTACATGATTATTTATTGAATGTTAGTTTGAATTAATATGTGATCCAAACCAACTGCAAAGTAATGGTGTACTTGGAACGAGAGTTATCTTTAGTTTACTTTACTTGAAGTGGTTATAATTTTATTAATATTTAATCCTCTTTTTCTCTGATATTTCCTTTCGGAGAATCGTACTGTTGCTAAAAAATGGTTTGTCACTTGGTCTTGATACCTATCCTTCAATACCATTGTGCCAATCTAAATCTTAAATATGGGGTTTCAACTTATTTTCCTCTCTACATTGCTATCCTTTCTATTAATCTCTCTGTTCAATATATCTATTTTGTTGGGCATCTTTATGTTGGGTGCATCCACTTACCACCTAATCAATATTTTTCACGTTTGATAATGTCTTTTTCTCAGTAACCGAGCAGAACGGAAAACTATGTTTCATATAGCCAACCCCAACTAGTTGGGAAATAGGCTTTGTTGTTGTTGTTGTTGTTGTTGTTTTATAATATCTATTTCTCAGCTTTTTTCCGCACTCTATATTTGATGTGTATTCAGGCATTGGTTTATATTAAAAATGAAAAAGAATGTCTGCTGGACAAATCAAACTTCACTGATAAGAGAAAATTTCAAAGAGCAGGAAGGCGATATTGCGATTATGAGCCAGTTTGTTTTTGACTGGATATAATCACGCAATGGCTGATCATTCTAACCGAATAAATTGATAAATCGAAACAAATAACCGTGGAACATCCACGTCAAAAGAAGCTAAATGTTCTCTAGCTTCTATTTAAAGAAATCAGTGAACTGACACTATCCCAGAACAGTAATACTATTGACCTTACTAAGTCAAATGAGTGAAAACAAAGAACTGCTTACACTGACAAAGTAAAAAACTCTGAACTAGTAGTTGAAGTGATAAATGTGCTGGTTTCTTCTGTGAGGCAGCTTTACTACCTTACAGCCTGGTTCTGACCTACAGCAAGAAGATTTCATAGAACTCATTCTTTAGTGGGATAATTTCTCATAAATGTAACTGTGTGATGGATGAAACCAGCTCATTTTGATGCATTCAGTTATTCTTATAACCCAAGAGCTCTGATTTTTGTTAGGACTTGTGCAGGTATATTTTAACTGACATGTAAGCTTGGCTGTATAACCATACAAATACTACATTGCATTGTCCAGAGTTTGGTGCCTAGATTGATTTAGCTTATTACTTATTGATGAACATTAGAACTGATTACATCACTCTAGCATTATATCCTTTTGGCTAACGGTGAAGATAGAAATTTTTGCTGTTTACAGAATTGATGATATAATCATTTATCCATTTTAGTAAATTTGAAGTTACATTCAGGGGTATTTTCTTCTTAGAACATGTGGATGTTACCATATAGAACCCCTTGGGGTTTGCGTCAAAGGCTTTTGTTCTTATCCCAAATAAATTCGACTTGTCTTTTTAGCTTAAAACAAATGATTATATCATTCTGTTGTAACCAATGGAAAGTTAAATAACTTCTAAAGATATTGGATGCACGATTTGAAAATTTCATCTTCCGCTATATCAAGATTTTTATAACTTGGTTGCCTGGGCTGCAGATCGAAGCCAAGCCTGGCTGCTGTCGTTGGGTGCATGATGCCGTTCATGTTGGGAGTCTGTTTCCTTTGCCCTTCCATGGACTGCCTCTGGCACAAATATCACTACTGCCCTAGTTGTCAGCAAAAGGTCAGATATATTTCTACTTCCTAATTGAATTTTTATTGTTGTTTATGAACAGTTCCAGTAAACATTCTAGAATTTTGGCCTGTGTGCATAACCAATTTTTGCTAACAGACCAGTCACTGCAAGCACTATTTGTTGATTCCCATTCCAACTCCATGCACATGCGATGAATCTTATTCATCCGGTTATCATGATTTAGGAATTGAATGATGTATTCTGTTTTTTATAGCGGAGAGAGATTTTTTATGAGTCGGATTCCAAAGTTTAAGTGGATGATTTTTTAGCTCACGCATCGATGCACTACACATAAGACAACAGTGGTGCTACCGGGTTGCAGTCCTTTTAAAGGAAAGTTGTAATTATAGCATAAATCTGTCATTTAACTTGTCCTTTCAAACATTGTAGGTTGGCGATTTTGAGAAATCCGATCCATGCCTTGTTGTTGACGCAACACGCTGGACTGAGGAGAGTTTTGCTGTGCCTGCATAATTTCTGAAAGCATTGATATCATATCAAACACTTTCTACATTTACAGGGTTTGTAAATAAGTGGATTTTTACGACACTTAAATTAAGGCTTCACAGAATGTTCATTCAACAGTGATGACCACTCTCATATCTAGTGTTGCCTTTTGGTGTGTTTGTAGATATACTGTATGTCTTTGCTTGTTGGTTGTGGGTTCTTTCAGATCCTCTCTGGTTGTGGAAATAAATGAACATAATCTAGTATCCAGTTCTTTAATTATTTACACTTGCATATTGGCTGATATTTCTTGTTTAACGATTAATTTTTGATGTTTTGTGATGAAATGCACCGCTATCCGTTCAATGTTCGGGTCTTGAAAGCTTACAGGAATCAAGCATTTCAAAGCAAGAGGAAGGTTAGTATATTTGAAAGTGTTATAGAAGGTAGACTGTAGGTGGCATGTTTATTTATTTATTTATTTGTAAATATAGAATACAATGTTGGGCTAAATTTGAAAAACTACCTCTCAATTATTTGCATTTCTAAAAAATCTGCCAACAATCATTTTCTGAACAAACACCCCCAAACTTGTCTTTTTGTAAAATGCCTGTCTACTTTCTTGAGCTGAATGGACAAAATTATTTATAGAGTTGAGGGATGTTTTTTCAAAATTCACCGGTTTTAGAAAATTTCATTGATTTAGCTACATTTTGTAGTCTGCACTGTTTTAATATGCGAAATTCTGAATATCACTGTTTTGGGGTATATTTTGTGGGCTATAGACCCACTATTTTTAGGCTACTTTGATATATATGAAATTTTACCAATTTGATCATATTTTGTGGCCTTTAGTTCACCGTTTTCATTGATTTTTTTGAAAATTCTAAACATCACCGTTTTAGCCATAATTTATGAGTTATAGTCCAATGTTTTAGGCAATTTTGAGAAATACAAAAATTCACAGGGATTTGCCACATTTTATCTGCAAAAAATTCTTTGTTTTAATTGATTTTGTGAAAATTCTGAATATAATTTATTTGGGTTATAGTCCATTTTAAAATTGATTTTGAAAAGTATGAAATTTTGCTGATTTGACCACTTTTTTTGGGTGATAGTCTATCGTTATCGTCGATTTTGTGAAAATTTTGAATATTACTGTTTTGATCATACTTTATGAGCTATAGTCCGCATCGTATTTTGCCGATTTTGATATATACAAAATATTAGTTTTTTGGCCACATTTTGTGGATTATAATCCACCGTTTTTAGCGATTTTGTGAAAATTTTAAATATTACTATTTTAACCATCTCTAATATTATAACGGGAGAGTTGGGATTGTATAACCAAACAAACACGTACAATGTACATGCATAACTAATGTAAAGGATGTGTTAGGTTCAATGCCAAACAACGTCATAATTTTTTATATATATATATTTATAAAGACGTGCATCGCACATGTAAATTACTAGTCTTTTTAATGGGATATAGTACATTGTATTTTGCTAATTTTGAGAAATACGTGTTTTCATTGATTATCCACGTTTTTTTGTCAATATTGTGAAAAATCTGAATTACATTGTTTTAGTCATACTTTATGGGTTATAGCGCACTATTTTTAACCGATTTTAAAAGTATGAAAAATATCACTAATTTAGCCCCATTTTGTGGGCTATATCATCAACTGTTTTTGTCGATTTTTGAAAATTCTGAATATCACTATTTCGGCAATATTTTATGGGCTATACTCCATTGTTTTTAGACTATTTTGAGAAATACGAAATTTCACATTTTTGCCACATTCTGTGGGTATCATTTTTGTCGATTTTGTGAAAATTCTAAATGTCACAGTTTTGGTCATATTTAATAGGCTATAGTCCACTATTTTAAGCCAATTTTGAGATATACAAGTTTCACTAATTTGGCCACATTTTGTTACCATTTTCGTCATTTTTTTTTTGAAAATTCTAAATATCAATATTTTGACCATATTTTATGAGATATAGTCTACTATTTTTAGTTGATTTTGAGAAGTATAAAATTTCACTGATTTGGCAACATTTTGTGGGCTAGTCCACCGTTTTGTCGAATTTTTTAAAATTCTGAATATCACTATTTTGACTATATTTTATGGGCTTCACTTCACTATTTTTTGACTATTTTGAGCAATACAAAGTTTCACTCTTTTAGCCGCATTTTGTGAGCTATAGTCCACCTTTCGTCGATTTTGTGAAAATTTTACATATAACAAATTTGACCATATTTTATGTGCTAGAGTCAACTACATATAACCGACTTTGAGATATAAAATTGCATTGATTTGACCACATTTTGTTTCATTCGTTTTTTTCGATTTTTTAATAAGTCTTATTTTTTGAGCGATAGTCCATTGATTCCAATTTTTGTAAGCTTATTTGAGAAATACAAAATTTCACTGATTTGACATTATTTTGGGAGTTCTCTTCCACTGTTATTATTGATTTTGTGAAGAAAAAAAATTCTGAATATCACTCTTTTGACCATATTTTATGGGTTAGTCCACTTTATTTTGCCAATTTTGATAAATACGATATTTCACTTTTTTGGCCACATTTTGTGAGCTTCACTGTTTTCAATAGCTTCACTGTTTTCGTCGTTTTTGTGAAAATTCTGAATATCACTATTTTTGCCATATTTTATGGGCTTAGTACACTTATTTTGCATATTTTGAGAAATATGCTATTTTTAACCATATATTTTGGGCTTAGAGTGAACATTTTCGTAGAATATGTTGAAATTTTGAATATCACCATTTTGGTCATATTTTATAGGCTATAGTCCACTATTTTCGGCATATTTTGAGATGTACAAAATTTCACTGATTTAGCCACATTTTTGGACTAGTCCACCGTTTTCATAGATTTTTTGAAAATATTGAATATCAATATTTTATGGGGTCTACTATTTTAAGAAATATAAATTTTCAGAAATACGAAATTTCACACAAAGTGGGTTTTGTTTATCGGCACATAATTTGTGGGTTATAGACCCCACCATTATTGTAACGTCCCTAGTCAGGCTCAACTGCACCCGCGAAAAACAAATCCTAATAACAGCCCACCACAGGCTTACCTCACAAAAAATACTATAGCTATTTGCTACCACTTGATCTTAGGCAAATCTATAATACACACTCATTTTCCCGAGCTAATGGTCGATGTGGGACATTTCCCACCACACAAATGCACTCACGTGCTAAGCACATGAAGCCCAAGCAAACCACCAGCCATCAATCCAAATCATTTCATGGCATTTCAGGGCCTAAAGCCCAAATCAATCACCTATACATCCAAGCCCATAAAACCTCTATAGGCCCACTATTAATTCTATATATTTACTATACATATTCTATTATTATTATTATATATTCTTAAGATAGGGGTATTACGGCAGTTTAATAAGTCTTAACTCCAAACAGGGCGATTTCAAATTCTTTCATCTTCCTCGCTCTAGATCCTCAGATCCGCTCGATCCCGACCCTTTTCCATCAACCCTCCTTCATTAAAGTTGTAGATCCGTCTCTGATCTACCTCCTCATCCCAATTTTTCTGTCATCGGTTGTTCTTCCCCCTTTGGCTCTGGGCTCCTCTCCGCGCTTCTTTCCTCCGCGTCCAGCTCCGAAGTGTTTCCTCTCAGTCGCTCATCGCGGCGCTTCTGAGCGCTTGGTTCTGGCCCCATCGAGTGTTTTGCTTCCCGGTTGTTCTGATCCAGTGGAGGTATTGCTTCTTCGGTTTGGTGGCTACGAATCTTTGAACGTCGCTACTTTGTCCTTCCTCGGTCGCTCCAAGAAGCAGGTTTTCCTCGCTTCGCCCTCCATCCCCCTTCCTACCACTGTAAGTTGCTGCTATCTTCTCTTTTTTTGGTGTGCAAGCAATTGTCTGGTACTTTGATCCGCTGGAGTGTTTTGTTCCCGCGTGCTTTGCGCCGCTGGTTTACCTCCCCTTTCTGTATTTCCCTCTCTCCCTACCCTCCTTCTTCCACACTTTCTTTTCTTTCTATCCTGTGGTATTGCCTTCCCCAGCTTGAAAGTTTGGGGATTTGGCCTTTCTTTTTCGTTCTCTGTGGCAGCCTGTAGGGGCTTAGCTGGTCTTAATCGGCTTCGGCCTTGATTTATCGGTGGCTTTTGAGTATCAGGGGCAAGGTAGAGACTTTTCTCTACTGGTACTCTCTTTGTTCTTGCTCGGAGGTTTAGCGCCTCCTTTCATCTGTTGATGATCTGTATTCTATCGGATCTTTTCCATCGATCGGAATACTTTTCTCCCTCAACCGGAGCCTGTTGGTGTTTTGAGTTGCAGTTTTTCGTAGCAGTTTGCTTCCATGACTCTCGCCGTGCAGGAAGCTAGAGCGACTAAACAGATTCTGGAGATCAATTCTTCTCCTCCTCTTTTGTCTAACCCTTATTTTCATCAGTCCTCTCTTAATATCTTCTCTTCCCCTTCTGCTGGTAAGCCCACTCCGCTTCGGGTTTGTCACAGATGCTTCCAACCTGGGCATTTCAAGCGTGAGTGTAGGTATAAAATGAAATGTTTTTTCTGTGATAAATTCGGTCACGTGCGAAGTCGTTGCTATGCCCTTCAAACTCTTCTTGGTCTTCCCAGAGGCCGCCCTTTACCAACCAAACTCCTCTCATTCCTTAATTACCCTCTTTTGAAAAGCAAGCTGCGTGCTGGCTTGGTTTCGATTCCCAGTAGTGTTCTTGGAAAGTATTGTGTTTCCTCTGCAGATGCTCCCTCTCCTGCTTCGAACACATCGAGATCGTTCCCTGCTCCTTGTGATTCTATTATGAGACTTATCCGTCCTAATATTTCTTTACTCATTAAAGATCGCAAGGTCATTTCTTATCCGTTTTCCTTCCCTCGTTTGGGTCCTTTTATAGCCCATCCCCACTCTCATGTGGTGGTTCCTGCGCAGAGATTGAGTTTAGATTATAATACGGTTTTGTTTAAATCCTATTCTTCTTGCCACTACGGGCATCGCAGTGCGGTGGGAGACTTTGGGTCTTGCAACATTACTATCCCTCCCCCATCGGTCAGAGCCTATGACCTTTTGGAGGATCCTACTCCTCTTGATCAATTTCTTGACTCTACGACCATTTCTTCTCCCCAACTGTCGATGAGCTCTTGCCGTTCGTCGAGTAGCATCTACTCGCTCTATCTATATTTAGGGGAGCTATCTTCGATCGATTTTATCCGAAGGGAGATATCGCTTTTCCTGCTCCCTTCTCCACCCAAGTCTTCTCAGAGCCGGTCTCACCCTCCTATCGTGGTTTCCTCCTATCTTTCTAACCACATCACTAATTCATCATCGATGAGTACTAGTGCTCACAATTCCCCTCCCTGCTCCAATATAGACGCAGTGATTTTGATTGCCCCAGCTTCGAGTTCTTCCCCTTTAGTTGAGACTGATCCTCCTCCTGTTAAACAATATCGCAAGAAGCTGGTCGGTTATCTTAAGCCGACTCGAGTGAGCGCGCGTATCCTCGCCAGGCAAGCTCATGTTTTGTCAGCCCGTCAGTCGGTGCTCTGTTGAGATTTCGCGTTTTCTGATTGGTGGTTTCCTATTGTGCTGCTAGAGCTTCTCCTCTGTGTCTGCTGCTGGAGTTTGTCATCTGTTTGGTAGGATGTCTTATTGGTCTGCGTTTGGCTCATCGCTCCTCTGTTTTCTTCTCGTCTGGGGGGTGAGACAGGGCGGTTTCTTCTCTTTTCGCGAGTTTGCTTTTCGGGCTGAAGTTTTAGTATCCCCGTTCAGCGGGTGCTTCTTCGGTTGTAAATTAGCTCCTTTATTTGGCATCCTTTGCCTCCTAGTTAGGATTTCATTATTGTTTAGTTCGCTCTTTTCTGTTTTACATCTTGTAAAGCTATTGATTATTTATTTGTACCTGTACTGATTTATTGATTAATATATTTTTGATGGCTGGAGCCTTTTGGCTCTATCCGATACATCAAAAAAGATAGGGGTATTACAATATTACTGTAACCGTATTTTAAAAGTTATAGTTACTGTAATTTCTCCACTTTTTTATTTTTTATTTTTTTTATTTTATGAAACAGATAGAGTCTTGCGACTCCAGCCAATCAAAACGATAATATTAATCAAAACGAGTACAAAAAAGCAGTTTTACGCGGCGTAAAACACCGAGCCACAGCCATAAAACCAGGAAAGCATGACGCGCTAAGGGGACAGCAAAATAATACAGGTACAAAAACAACACAACCAAATAGTAACGACACCCCCCGACTCGCGGGAAACAGCAGGAAAGAGGTGCCTGCGTTCATCCAGAAAACGCTCCCAACTCAACAGTTCGAGCCAACCCATCGAAGAAGCAGCGCGCCTATATACGACCAAAATGGCCGCAGGAGGATGCCCCGTCTGCAACGACCAGGCAAAGCTGAAAACGACACGGCAAGAGAATGGATTGAAGAGAGGAGATCGTCCAGCAAAAGGAAAACACGGCCGGAAAAACAAAACAAGACATAATGAAGACAAACAAGACATCAAAGTGTGTAAATAGAGATCCAGACAGCCAACAAAATTGCCTCCCTCTCCAAACTGTTGGCAACGAAACGGCTAACAACCAGGCAACCAAACAAAGCCACATAGATAATAGAAAATATACATTTAGAAGTCCTTCAGGATAAACATCCTGGGCTAAAAAAACAAAGTTGCCAATAGAGAGGATAACATACTAAACAGAACCTTCAGGTGGGCAAAGTCACCACCTGACCAAAAATACCCAGGTGCACCGACGAAGAGAACGCCCCTAAAAAACCTGCATAGTTCCTGCATTACCTCTAGGAAGAAAAGAGAAGACAAACCAGAAAAGGGACTAGCGAGCCGTGGAAAGACCAAACAAAACCCGGCCACTAGCATTCCACCCTAAACCAAGAAGCGCCAACGTCTCACCAGAGACTGCAGAAGGCAACAACAACCAAAAGGGAGAGAGAATCTCCGTACTCCTCAATTCTGCGATATGATGAATGGGGCAATAGATAAGAGCAGAAAAACATTGACAATTATAAAGCATTGAGATTACGGAGGCATAGGACTGCGTCGAGCAGTCTACGACCACTCCGTGATTCTGTAGCTTCGGATTTTAACGCGGAAGCCTAGAAATTGAACAGAAAAATAAAATCATCAATTATAAAGGAAATATTAGAGGTGCTACGATTGAATAATCTTTTATTTCTTTTCCAACCACGTGATCCATAAAATAATTTGAACCGAAAGATTCCAAGATTTACGAAACTTATGATTCACGGGGTATAGGGACCAACACGAAGCTAAATTGGAGGGGATAGATGGGAATTCCCAAGCTAAAGTGCAGATTTTCCACAAAGGGCGAATGAACTCGCAACCTACAAATAAGTGATCTACGTCTTCCGAGTTGTTAGAACAAAGAGGGCACAATTGTCCCCACGCCAATTCCTTTTGTTAAGAATTTCGACAGTGAGCAACCTGTTGTTGAGGGCCAGCCAACAGTTGATTTTAACCTTCAAAGGTGCACAGGTGTGCCAAATGAAGTTAGCAAAGGGAGAAAGGGTGCCTCTGAAGTTCAAAAAATTGTAAAAAAGATTTAACCGAGAAAATCCCTGTCGAGTTCCAACGCCACAAACAATCCTCTTGTGGGCCCCATTCGAAATTTTCCAGAGACGAGAGAAGTTCGTTGAGGTCCGAAATGAGGTGCGAAAGGATATTTGCCAAGAAAGGGATAATCCAGTGCTTTTGTGAGTTAATAGTGATGAAGGAATCTGCCACATAGGCAGATGGGTTGGAAGCTAGACGGAAGAGTGCTGGAAATGCGGACGCAAGTTTGATGTTACCCAACCAAGTATCGGACCAGAACTTGGTTCTGGATCCATCAAAACAAACGTGGCGGATGCCACAATGGAAAGTTGCGGCCGCTTTCCAGACCCCCTTCCAGAACGGAGAAGCGTTGCGGTGAACTTGGGAGGGGAATTCCCAGAGATTGGTAGAGGAAAAACAACGAGCTTTGATGCTTTGAATCCAAGGTAAATGATCAAATTTTAAGAATCTCCAAAGCCATTTACCTAGCAAAGCAATATTATGGTGCCTGAGGTTTAAAACCCCTAGGCCCCCCGCCTCTTTGGGAGAGCAGACCATATTCCAGTTGCAAAGATGCGACCCTGGCTTAATAATGGAAGAGCCAGACCAGAAGAAATTACTTCTAATTTTATCAATACGCTTAATAACCCATGTAGGAACATAATAGAACGACATCATGTAAAGCGGGATAGAAGAAAGAGCCGAGTTAAGGAGGATCAGTCTACCACCACGGAATAGGAGTTTACCAGCCCAAATGTTAAGTTTGGATTCAACCTTATCCACCATGGGCATCCAATCCGATTTATGTAATTTACCCCATCTAAGGGGAATTCCCAAGTACGTGATGGGAAAGGTTGCGATAGGATAGTTAAAAAAGAGCGAGATCTCATGCTGTCGATTTGGGGACCCTCCCAGGTAAAGAACAGAAGATTTTTGGAAATTGATCGAAAGTCCCGATGCTAGTTCAAAACAGTAAATCAGAAGTTTCAGATTACGGAGAGTAGAAAGATTCGGCTTAGCGAAGATGATCGTATCATCAGCGTAATGAAGGTTAAGGACGCCCTGAAAGTGGCGCGATTCACCCAGACCTTCAATAGCCTGAGTATCCCAAGCTTTGCAAAGCAGTTGACTAAAAACATCTGCCACAAGACAAAAGAGGAGGGACGACAGTGGATCTCCTTGGCGAAGGCCACATCTAATTTTGAATTTATGGCATTCCGATCCATTAAGAAAGATGGAAGAAGTCCCGGAGAACAGGCTGGATTGGATCCAAGCTATCCATTTCGGACCGAAACCTCTATTAATGAGGATATCAAACAGAAAATCCCAACTAACATTGTCGTAAGCTTTTTGGAAGTCGAGTTTGAGAAGGATACCTTCAGTGTTAGAGCTGTGGCAATGAGATATGATCTCTTGAGCCGCGGCAACACTATCAAGGATAAAATGGTCTTTAATGAAACCCGATTGCGCGGGGTCGATGAGGGGGGAAACCACTGCGCTAAGCCTAGCAGAGAGCACTTTCATAATGATTTTGAAGGTGGTGTTGATCAAGCTAATAGGACTAAAATGCGCCACTGAGTGCGCTCCCACCATTTTGGGAATGAGCACTATGTTAGCATAGTTGATATGATCAAAAGAGAAGGAACCTTGATGGAGTTCATCAAAACAGCGGAGAAGGTCGGCTTTAAGCCATGGCCAGAATTTTTGGAAGAAAAAAGCGGGGAATCCGTCCGGGCCTGGAGCCGAATCGCTCTTTAAAGAGAAAATGGCCGATTGAATTTCTTCCAAAGAGAACGGGGCCTCAAGAGAGGAAAGGTCCTGAGAGATGGGGCCATAATGGTGGTTCCAGTCAATGCTAACTGAACGTTGTTTATACGATCCGATTAGATTTTTGTAAAAAGAAAGGAAAGCACCGTGGATCTCTTGATCGGAGCTGAGATCTAAGCCGTTGTCAGTGATCGAAGAGATCCGATTGGAACGTTGCCTGTGAGAAGCAAAATTATGAAAGAAAGCGGTATTGCCATCACCTTCCTTTAACCATCTAAATCTTGCTCTTTGAAAAAATACAAAATTTCACTTTTTTAAAACCACATTTTGTGGGCTAAATCCACCGTTTTCATCGAATTTGTGAAAACTATAACGATCATTATATTGATCATATTGGATGGGCTCCATTACACGGTATTTTGCATATTAAAATAAATAATAAATTTGATTGATTTGACTATATTTTGTGGGTTATAGTCAATTTGTTTTTGCCGTTTTTGTGAAAGTTTGAATATCTCTATTTTGGCCATATTTATGGGCTATAGTCTACTATTTTAAGCCGATTTTGAGATATACGAAATTTTACTGATTTTGCCACATTTTGTGGGTTATAGTTGTATCGCCACGGGTCCTCTCAGCTGCTCACACGCCTACGCACCTATGTGCATGGACACCTAAAGAATCTAACCATTGCCCCACCACATGACACAGTCTCAGTCTCACCAAAAGAGCTAGCTTAGTAGGTAATCTTAGTTCATTGGCAACTATATTTAATCCACTCCTCACTTAAAGTCTTATATGAAACTTGGTCACTGTCACCTTTTACACTTGCATGAATATGCATGCTTCTTAGACTACGTTTTACTCACACATACGTATATTATATATTACTAGGCCTATGTATTTGTCTCTCTCTCTCTCTCCCATACTTAAGCCCACATAAGCCATCACATAGTCCTTCATTATTCTACTATGCCCATATAATCAACCTAAGCCCATCTAATCTAGGGATATTACAATCACCCCTCTTTATGGACTTGGCGTCCTCATTAAGCTAGACACATTATCTATCCATAACCTTCTTTCTGGTCGATGTGGTGGTCCACATGGATGCCCCGCCAGCGTACTATCCTGATCTTTTTATACCACCATATTGTCTATAGCCCCACCAGTGTGCACATCCACTGTGATCCACTACTGGTGTCGAAAGTTGGCTCTGATACCATTTGAAATACCCCTGGCCCGCTCATCTGCTTACACGCCTATGCGTCTATGTGCATATATACCTAAAGAACCTAACCATGGTCCCACCACAGGGCACAACCTCACCAAAAGAGCTAACTTAGTAGGTATTCTTGGATCATAAGCAACCTAATATAAGCTCGGACCCTCATCTACCTAGGACTTCTTTCTAGCCGATGTGGTCCACATGGATGCCACTACCCTTATTCCACCGGTGTACTGCCTTGATCTTTATATCAGCATACTGTCCCTCCCTGGCCTTACCAGTGTGTACACCCACTGTGGTCCCACATCGGTATCGAAAGTCGACGCTGATATATATATTGTGTGATCTTAGGTTAACGTAGAATGCATGCATATGCATGTAAAGAAAATGAACGTTGAAAGTGACAAGGTGATGATGACTGAAGCATATAGTCCCATATCGATTAGGATATTGTAATACTATAGATAGGTCATTGAATTACTGATACCGTTCAATGGCTCCAGTGTGAATTCCTAGCGAGTTAGCACTAAAGTAGGTGTACTAGTCAGTGACCTCCAGCTAGAACCGGACGAGTCGGCACTGGTAAAAAGCAATTGTAATAGCCCTAGATTAAATGGGCTTAGGTTGATTATGCGGGCCTAATATATGGTTTAATGGGCTAGGGATTATCATATGGATTAGGTATATATGTGTACGTAAGCATGAATGCATGAAGATAGTGACAAGTAGGTGACCATCTACATGAAATGACCCATATCATTTGGGATTGAGAGTGGAGAATGTTTATCTCGGGTTGCCAATGATCCATTAGTACCTATTAAACTAGCTCTTTTGGAGAGATTAAGCCCTATTGTTGGGCCTTGGTTAGATTTTTTAGGCATGTAGGCACGTAGATGCATAGGCGTGTAAGTAGCTGAGCAGACCCGAGGCGTTACAAATGGTATCAGAGTCAACTTTTAACATCGATGGTGAGGCCACAATGGATGTACACATTGATAAAGGCCAGGGACAGTATGTTGGTATAAAAAGACCAGTATAGTACGTTGGTGGATCAGGGTAATGGTATCAATACAGACCACATCGACTAGAAAAGAGGTCCAAGGTAGATACGGGTCCGACCTTAACGAAGATGCTAAGTCCATAAAGAGGGGTGATTGTAATATCCTAGATGGGTCATTGAATTACTGATAACGTTCAATGACTCCGGTGTGAAGTCCTAGCGAGTCAGCACTGAAGTAGGTATACCAGTTAGTGGCCTCCAGCGTAGACAGGGCGAGTGGGCACTGGTTAAAAGCAATTCTAATACCCCTAGGTTGGATGGGCTTAGGTTGATTATGTGGGCCTGATATATGGCTGAATGGGTTAAGGATTATAATATGGATTAGGTATATATATAAGTATGTATGCATGCATGCATGAAGATACTGACAAGTAGGTGACCATCTGCATGAAATGACCCATATCATGCATATACTGACAAGTAGGTGACCATTTGCATGAAATGACCCATATCGTTTAGGATTGAGAGTGGAAAATGTTTATATTAGGTTACTAATGATCCATTAGTCCCCGGAAAGCTAGCTCTTTTTGAGAAGCTAAGTTCCGTGGTGGGGCCGTTGTTAGGTTCTTTAGGCATGTAGGCATGTAGGCATAGACACATAGGCGTGTAAGTGGCTGAGCGGCCCCCGGGCGTTACAATAGTCTACTGTTTTTGTCGATTTTTCTAAAAATCACTATTTCTGTCATATTTTATGGAATACAATTCACTATTTTTAGCCAACTTTGAGAAATACAAAATTTCACTGATGTTGTCATATTTTTTGGGCTATAGTCCACCGTTTTCGTTGAATTTTTGAAACTTCCGAATACCACTATTTTGGCTATATTTTATGGGCTACTCCACTGTTTTTAGACTATTTACATAAATACAAAATTTTACTATTTTAGCCACATTTTGTAAGCTATATTCCACCGTATTCGTCGATTTTGTGAAGAATTCTAAATATCACTGTTTTTGCCATATTTTATACACATTGTATTTTCGAGATTTGGAGAAATGTGAAATTTCACTGATTTGTCCATTTTTTGTGGGCTGCCATTTCTGTCGATTTTGTGAAAATTCTTGATATCAAAGTTTTGGTCATATTTTAAAACTATGGTCTCACTATTTTAAGCCAATTTTGATATATATAAAATTTCGCTGATTTGGCCGCATCTTGTGGTCTATAGTCCACCGTTCTCGTCAATTTATTGAAAATTTTAAAATTATTATTCTGGCCTTATTTTATGAGATATAGTCCACAATTTTTACCAATTTTGAGAAGTACAAAATTTCACCGATTTGACCACATTTTGTGGGCTTATATTATAGGTGTGGTAGGGTAAAAATGGCTGGGGGCCCAACCAGGGCCCAATACAACTCTCACTCAAAAAAAATAGAAGAAACAGCAGTCTAGTTCGGCTTCGAGCCACTGCAGGGTCGGCACCGATCCTCAAGTTCACCCCCACAGATCTGGTCTCCTCGTATCCGAGGAGCGATGATGGCCCTCGACCTCCGATCCACGATAGCCCTCCGGGCCGTCCGCCCCTCCTGGTATAGGATGAGGATGACCTGACACAGCCCGGGCCACCAGATCCTCCCGGAAGCACAAAAGCCCCATGATCTGCCACGTCAGCTCCAAATACCACCAAGGGCTATGCCGCGTCAGCCCTATACCACTCCTGGTAATGCCATGTCAGCCCTAAACCCCCTGGGCCTTCTGCCACGTCAGGCCCACGGGCTTTCGGGTTCAGACCCGGCCCCCAAGCGGATCCAAACCCGGTTGGGATTCTCTATAAATACTAGACCCTCACCCACCTTTTGAGGTAATCAATCTTTTGCCACTTAAATTCACCTAGTTATCGCTACTCTCTCACAGAGACTGACTAGATCGTCGGAGGGTCCGCCACCGGGATAAACCCCGGTGTTTCAGGACCGTCTGCAGGTACACAAGACCTCGGATCCGAACCCTCTGATCCGAGCCGAAGCATACACCACACCCCGAGCTAGTCGCAGGAGCCGCCAGGTCACTCCGAGGGTCGTCTGACAAGCAGCTTTCTCCTTCAAATACAAATCGAGTCTGAACTGACACCTGGTGCATCCACACGTCTCCCAGAAATAAACCGCATCAGGATGGCGCCGTCTGTGGGAACTGCTTCAGAAGCTGACCCGAGCACGACCATCAAGGCACCTCGACAGCCGAACTCTCATGGCCTCCAAGGGCAAGGGGGCTGCTTCCTCCGTCAACCGACGGGACTCGCCCCCACCAACCGCTAATGCCGATCCACACCCTTCAAAACACAGGGCTCGCCGTCAGGGGCCCCAAAGGAGCGTCACCCGTCAGGTCCAGCCCGACCTACGGGGAGTAATCGTCAACCGACAGATTAGCCGCAGCAAGGGAAGGGCCGCTTCCAACCCGGCCCCGAACCATCCGAGACCGCCGTCCGAGGGACGGAGGTCAGCACTCAGCCGCATCGGAAGGCAGCCTTCAGGCCGACCAAACAGGGTCGAGGGAGCCCCCGTCACTCACAAGGAGTTCCAAGACTTCCGGAGAGAAATTCTCGGGGCCCTCCGACGGGCCCCCAGGGAGGAAACCCTCCACTCCCAAACCGGGTCGGATGCCGAGGCCAGCGTGTCGCGCCCGTCAACAATCCAGCCAGAAGACGATGGCGTACTCCTAAGGCGCCTCCAAGAAATGGAGGATCGCCTCGATCATATAGGAGACGGCGACCGACGAGCGGCTCAGGGGTACAGACCTGTCCGTCCTCCCTTCTCCGCCCCCATCCTCCAAGCGGAAATACCCAGGAATTTCCGACCACCTCAATTCGAGACCTACGACGGCGAGGGAGATCCTGCTGATCACATGGAGGGTTTCAAAACCCTCATGATGATTCACAGCGCCTCGGATCCCCTGCTATGCCGAGCCTTCCCCGCCACACTTCGGGGCCCGGCTCGTGAATGGTACTCGAAACTCACCTCCGGCTCCATTTATTCCTTCGACCAACTAGAGGGCAATTTTCTTGCCCACTTCGTCACCAGCCGGAAGGCGGAAAGGACCAGCGCCTCTTTACTTGGGCTCAGACAGATAGAGGGAGAGTCCCTCAGAGTGTTCGTCCGGAGGTTTACCATGGAGGCAAGGTCGGTCTCCTCTCTTGATCCAGGCGTCGCCTCTGCGGCCTTTCGGCACAACGTCCGCCATGGACAGCTAAAAGCTTCTCTGGCGAAGAGGCCCCCCATCGACTTTCCCAACCTCCTCAACAGGGTCGAGAAATACATTAGGACGGAAGAGGCCCTCAGCCCCGAAGATGCTAGGGAGGCCACCTCGAAGGGAAAACGGAAGGCCGAAGAAGTCGAACCAACAAAGAAGGCTCCGAGGGACGCGGGGGCCGTAAAGAAGATCCCGCCGGTCCCCCGCTTCGAGAGGTACACTCCCTTGACACATAACGTATCCGCCATCCTCTTAGAAATCGAGGACAAAGGTATTGTTCGACTACCTTCCCGACCCAACAACAGCAAGAACCGAGATCAGCGCTTCTACTGCCGCTTCCACCGAGACCATGGGCACGACACCGACCAATGCCGGGCCCTGAAAGACGAGATTGAGGAACTCATCTCCAGGGGGTACCTCCGAGAGTTCACCCGAGAAGTCCCACGGGATCGGCGAGATACTAGGAACCGGAGGCTCTCGCCTCCGAACCCTACTCTGAACCGCATCCAGGGTCGGGATCCCGAGTCCGAGGGAGCCACGGATACGCCATTCATCTTGCACTGTGTCCACGGAGGGCCAATGGGAGGAGAACCGAACACTTCCCGAAAAGCCTTCATCCGAGAGGTGAATGCTGTCCAAGATAACCCCTCGCCCAAGCTACAGCCAATGCCAGTCTCATTCTCAGGAGAGGACCTCGAAGGCGTTCGCTTACCCCACTGCGATGCCCTCGTCATTAGCCTCCACATGGCTAATTGTGAAGTTCGCCGAATTCTCGTCGATAACGGCAGCTCGGTTAATATTCTTTTCCTCGAAGCCTTCGAGAATCTCAAGTTACCTAGAGGCAAGCTCAAGCCGGCCGGATATACCTTGCACGGGTTCTCCGGCGTCCCTGTCGTGATAGAAGGGATTGTCACCCTCGACGTTACCGCAGGATCGGCTCCCGTCAAGAGGACCGAGTCTATGGACTTCATGGTGGTCAACGTCAAGGCGGCTTACAACGCCATACTCGGCCGACCCGGATTATGCTCCCTCCAAGCAGTGCCTTCGGCCTACCATCTGAAGCTTAAATTTCCTACCCCGCAAGGAGTCGGCATCGTCCGAGGCAGCCAAGAAGCAGCACGATCGTGCTACATGACCACCGTCGGGGGAGGTGTGTTCCCCCTCGACGCCGTCGAATTCAAACCAGAGAGGGACGGCCCTACTCCCGGACCTGCCGTCGAGCCGGAGGGATTCCCATTTGACGCCGAGCACCTAGTGAATTTCCTTGAGGGACGAGCATAAGTTCTAACTTAGCTAGAAGTAAACCTTTTGTAAAGCCTTCGTATGTAAAGGGCCGTTTTAGCGGCCCCCTCTATCTTATACTAAGGAAATCTCTTTGTATCATACTCCAAACGCCTTGGCAGATCCGACCTAATACCAGACAAGGGGATCGACACCCAAGTCTTCACCCCAGGGTCATCCCCGACGCCTCGGTAAGTTCGACCCGACCCAGGCCGGGAGACTTCACCACGCCCCACGCCGATCCCTCACGGAACGACAGGGCCGAACCACACTCCCTTCATCATTCCGTACACTATCAACCGGAGCGAAGAGTGAAATGAATTCCTTATTCATATTCCTTTATTGGGTTGGGAGGAAACAAACAAAGACCGTTACAGAAACACTCCTCTCATCTCAAACAGTAGGAAGCCGCCCTCTCAAGGCCCCTCTGGTCCGACGAACGGCGGGATCACTCCAATCGAACAACTTGGAACTCTCTCCTTGTCGTAATGGTCCTTCGGCTCGGACACGGTCGACACACCGGCCACGGAACTCTGGGCATCAGCGGGCCGCATACGCTCCAATAGCGGCAGCGCAGAGGGTACCCCCTCCGCTCGCTGACCACCCGAGGAAGGTCTCGAGACGCCCAGCATCGTCCGGTAGCGGTGTATCTCCACTTCCTTCTCCACTATCACATCTCGAAGTAGCTTCTCAGAGGAGGGCCTCTGCACCGAGGAACTCGACATAGTATATCCGAGTCCGACGCCCACGAGTTCCCGATCCACCATCGCCCTCCTCAGACGGCTGGCCTCCTCACCAAGGGCTTCAGACATGTTCCTGTAATAATTAAAGGCCGCATCAGCGTTACGGGCCCTCTCACGGTACCGAGCCAAAGTGGCCTCCAATGCCTCAACCTTGCTCCGGAGCCACGCCACGTCGGAACGACAGGGGTCCGCCTCGGGAAGGGAAGCCACAACCTACAGGAGAACCAACTCAACGCACATAAGCAAGGAGGTTCGGAAATACCCGAGGTCAAAACACTTGGCCAGTCAAAAATACTTTTTGATAAATTATGTTGCTTCTTACAAAAAAGGCGGTGGCCAGTCCGCGGAAGGCAAATACAATCGAAGGGGGGAAAAAAGAAAGAAAAAACTATACAACTTGATTTCCCAACTCGGCATCGATCGGGTTCGCAGGAGGGTCAACGGCCGGGTTGCCAACGGGCCCTTCTTCGGCAGGAGTCTTCGGTGTCCCCTCGATCTCCATATCATACTCAAAGTTGGACAGGTCGATGGTCGGGTAGAAGTGCCTCACATGACTGAGGGCCTTCGTGTTGCACTCATCTTGGGCCTTGATCACCATCCGCTGGCCCGCATCCGTCAGCTCGTCCTTCTCCTTGGCGAACGCAGTCGTCAACTCCTCCTTCTCCTTGGCGAACTTCTTCTTCAAGGAGACCACCCTCTTCCCCCACTCGGCGTCCTTGGCCTCGAGCTCGAGCTTCATCTGCTGCTCCCTCTTATGCGAACCCTCGAGCTCGATCCGCATCTCCTTCATCTCCCGCTCGCTCTTATCCGCCCGAGCTCGCTCTTGTGACAGGGACGCTTCGTAGAGGTTCTTTACGTTGGCTCCCTGCATACAAGCCTGCGACCGACAAGCACAGATAAGAAGTAAACTCCCGAAGCAAGATTAACAAGAGGGATAAGGTCGACAAGCTTACCAGCACGGTGGCCTGCGCCAGGCGCGTAAATGCCACCTCTACGGGCTCGCTCTCCATCACTTGGCGATCGCGAGGGGTCGCCAACTTCTCCACCACCTCAACGGCCTGAGCTTCCTCAGTCAGACAGTCGCCCATCCGAACCGACCAGTCTGGTGCCCACCGTTGCCGCAACATCTCCACCACCGGGTCCTCCTCCTCCTCTACCAAGGGACCTTTCCCCTTGTCAAGATCGGATGCCCTCGCTGGGCCCTTACCCCTCGAAGGGGCCGCCCCCTTGCTCGTCTCCGAGCGAGTCCTCTTACCCCTCGGCTCGAGCGGGGCCTCCGAGATAACCAGGGACGGCTCCCTCGGCCTCTTCGTCACCTCCCCCTTCTTCTTCTCGGCGTTCTCCTTCTTCATGGCGAGCCTCTTTGCTTTGATCGATGCTTCATCCATATCTGCAGAAAAAACCATTAAGAGCAATGAGCAAGAAAGTACGAAAAGATCGAGAGGAAAGAAACAACTACATACGCAGAACGGCTGGGCTCAGTCCAATGCTCGCCAGGTGGGCCTCCGTCACCGTCGTCCAATCAATACTAGGGGACAGACGGAGGCGCTCGATAAACCCCCACTCCTCGGCCGTCAGATCCCTCGGCCTCGGCGGTTGATAGCTAGGCTTGGAATGGTTCCATCGAGTCGGAATGTCCCAGGGCTCTTCACTCCGGATCACCAGATATTTTTTCTTCCAATCCTTGATGGAGTCCGGGTGGCTGTGAACGACCTTTCCCTTACTCCGGGGGGAGATATAGTAAACCCCCTCGGCCGCCGAGCTGATCATCAACATCGCTCGGAACACGTTCAACCGCAGGGGTACCTTTTGTTCCTCGCACATCAGTACAAAACAAATTATCTGCTTCCAAGAGTTCGACCCATACTGCATCGGCGCCAAAGAGGCCCAGTTCAGCACTTCTCGAACAAACGGGTGGACTGGCAGCCTCAGTCCAGATATGAAGGCGTCCACTGGGAAGACGCAATACCAAGCAGATAGGGGATCGGTGGGGCGCAGAGTAGAGCTCGGCAGCATCAATTCGTAGCCAGGGCCTATGTGGTACGCCAGCTGCAAAACCTCCAAGTCCCCACCCTCCAAGACGGTCGGAATCACGTCCATCATCACCCTCTTCCGACTCTGCGAAGAGGCCTGCACACCGAAGAGCTCCTTGTCAGATAGGTCGTCAGGATACTGACGGAAAGGCTTCGGCTGCACGGGCGAACCTGTCCACAAATTGCGGTAAACAGGCGCCTGGCTCGAACCACCAGTCCTCGGTCCTGCCTTCCTCGGAGCCTTCTTCCTCTTCTTGGTTCGCTCCGTCGAGGGAGTAGATAAGGGCCCCAGACCAGCCGGCATGGAACTCGGACCTGCACCCTGAACTGTGGATCTTCTTACCGTGCCGCCCTCGCCTCCCTCCTCCTCGGAAGTCAACTCGAGAACACTGACGTCGTCCGAGCCGTCGTTCGCTTCCTCCGACTCGCTACTATCCACCACGAAGGGACGTCGGGAGCGTAACGGCCTCGCACCATGTACCTCCTCCTCCTCACCTACTGGTTCCTCCCACGAAACCAAATCGAATGGCTCCTCAACGTGCACTGATTCCTCCTCAAGCACGGGCTCCTCCTATGACGTCGATTTGGAGACAGGTTTCACTTCCCCCCTAGACGTCGACGCTGACGAGCCAGACTGAGCCCTATCCATCTGTGCCTAAAACTAAACAGACTTACCAACTCACCTGGGATCGCTTCGGAAGGGCGAGTCTAGTACAGCAAACTGCAGGGACGAGCGCTGAAGTGTTGGAAAATTTTTGAAAAAAAATAGTGGCAAGAAAGGAGTGGGCTAAAGGGGGAGAGGGGGAATATTTATAGAGGAGGAAAGCGACTCCTCGATTTCCGCAAGTACTGTTCACCTATTGACGTGCAACTGCCGCCTGGGAAATCGCGCCACGTCCTCGAAACGTGCGCTGCTGACGTCATCCAATGCCAGGCTGGCAGCCAGACGCGGGGGTCAGCTCGGAGGGGGTATTCGGCAAAGATAACATTTTAATTAAGATTTGAGGCACTGTCCTTAGACAGACGTCCGCCGGAGCAGACACCTTTGATGGCCAATAGACCACCCTTGCTGTGATCCAACCCACTGCAAAGGGAGGGGTACTTATAGCCTCCCCGATAGGCCGACCTTTATGACATGGGGAAAACCAAACGACGGAAGACCATGCGCCATGCATTTATTAGGCGGCGCCATTAAGGCCCCTGGGAAATTGGAACATCGCACAGATCCCGGGGCGCCTTCAATGCTCCGCAAAGACGGCGGGCTACCCTGCTCAACATTCCTAAGGCACAACGGTTTGCCCCCCACCCTTGTCGACACGTAACCCCTCGCCAGCTCGAGGCCAAGTCTAGTACCAGGGTAGTCATGCCAGAGAGGCTCAAACCGTTCGCCATCGCCCTTGCCGACCCGTAGGTCCCTCGCCGTCTCGAGAACAGGTCTGGCACCAGGATAGTCTTCTCAGGAAGGCTCAACGACTCGCCATCGCCCTTGCCGACCCGTAATCCCTCGCCAAGCTCGAGGTCAGGTCTGGCACCAGGGTAGTCTTCTCAGGAAGGCTCCACGGCTTGCCATCGCCCTTGCCGACCCGTAATCCCTCGCCAAGCTCGAGGTCAGGTCTGGCACCAGGGTAGTCTTCTCAGGAAGGCTCAACGGCTCGCCATCCTCCTTGTTGGCCCATAAGTCCCTCGCCAGCTCGAGGTCGGGTCTAGCACCAGGGTAGTCTTCTCAGGAAGGCTCCACGGCTCGCCATCGCCCTTGCCGACCCGTAATCCCTCGCCAAGCTCGAGGTCAGGTCTGGCACCAGGGTAGTCTTCTCAGGAAGGCTCAACGGCTCGCCATCACCCTTGTTGGCCCATAAGTCCCTCGCCAGCTCGAGGTCGGGTCTAGCACCAGGATATTCTTCTCAGGAAGGCTCCACGGCTCGCCATCGCCCTTGTTAACTCGTAATCCCTCGACAGCTCGAGGTCAGGTCTAGCACCAGGGTAGTCTTCTCAGGAAGGCTCAACGGCTCGCCATCACCCTTGCCGACCCATAATCCCTCGCCTGCTCGAGGTTAGGTCTGGCACTAAAGTAATCTTCTCAGGAAGTCTCAGACAGTCCGCCATCACCCTTGCCGACCCATAGACTCTCGCCGGCTCGAGGATCGCTCTAAAAGACAATCAGGACAACCCCCTCACGAAGGCCCAGTGGCTCGCCATCCCATTTCTACAACCGTAAACACTCCTCCACGGCTAGCTCCCGCACCCCCGCAGGAGTGGGGGGCTTGTGTGGTAGGGTAAAAATGGCTGGGGGCCCAACCAGGGCCCAATACAACTCTTACTCAAAAAAAATAGAAGAAACAGCAGTCTAGTTCGGCTTCGAGCCACTGCAGGGTCGGCACCGATCCTCAAGTTCACCCCCACAGATCTGGTCTCCTCGTATCCGAGGAGCGATGATGGCCCTCGACCTCCGATCCACGACAGCCCTCCGGGCCGTTCGCCCCTCCTGGTATAGGATGAGGATGACCTGACACAGCCCGGGCCACCAGATCCTCCCGGAAGCACAAAAGCCCCATGATCTGCCACGTCAGCTCCAAATACCACCAAGGGCTATGCCGCATTAGCCCTATACCACTCCTGGTAATGCCACGTCAGCCCTAAACCCCCTGGGCCTTCCGCCACGTTAGGCCCACGGCCTTTCGGGTTCAGACCCGGCCCCCAAGCGGATCCAAACCCGGTTGGGATTCTCTATAAATACTAGACCCTCACCCACCTTTTGAGGTAATCAATCTTTTGCCACTTAAATTCACCTAGTTATCGCTACTCTCTCACAGAGACTGACTAGATCGTCGGAGGGTCCGCCACCGGGATAAACCCCGGTGTTTCAGGACCGTCTGCAGGTACACAAGACCTCGGATCCGAACCCTCTGATCCGAGCCGAAGCATACACCACACCCCGAGCCAGTCGCAGGAGCCGCCAGGTCACTCCGAGGGTCGTCTGACAAGCAGCTTTCTCCTTCAAATACAAATCGAGTCCGAACTCACACCTGGTGCATCCACACGTCTCCCAGAAATAAACCGCATCAATAGGCCACTGTTTTCGTCGACTTGTTGAAAATTCTAAATATCACTTTTTAACTATATGAAATTTTGCACTTTTGGCCACATTCTGTGGGCTATATATATAGTCCACCTTTTTGGTCGATTTTGTTTTAAAAATTTTGAATATCACTATTCTTGCCATATTTTATAGGCTATATAGCACATTGAATTTTGCATATTTTGAGAATATGAAATTTCACTAGTTGGCAAAATTTAGTGGGCTATATAGTCCACCATTTACGTCGATTTTGTAAAATTCTGAATATCATTGTTTTGGTCATATTTTATTGGCTATAGTCCACTATTTTAAGCTGATTTTGAGATATAAAAAATTTCACTGATTTCACCATATTTTGCGGGCTATTGTCCACTGTTTTCATCGACTTTTTGAAAATTCTAAATATCATTGTTTTGGTATTATTTTATGAGATATAGTCCACTATTTTTAGTCGATTTTGAGAAGTATGAAATTTCTATGATTTGACCACATTTTGTGGGCTATAGTACACCGTTTTCATAGACTTTTTTGAAAATTATAATTATCACTATTTGGCAATATTTTATGGACTTTAATCCAATATTTTTTAATCATTTTGAGCAATAAGAAATTTCATGCTTTTAGCCACATTTTATGGGCTATAGTCGACCGTTTTCGATGATTTTGTAAAAATTCTAAATATCACTATTTTTTCATATTTTATAGAATTCTTTTTTAATATATGCCTTTTTTCTAAACTATTTACAGAAAGATGACACTTACCAAACTAATTGCGCTCGGGGACTCAACAACTAAACTCGCCGTTCTCAACGGCGAGCTTAGTTATTTCGTGCTCGCCGTTGGTATACGACGAGTGTAGTTTTTTGTTTTTTGTTAAATTATTATGAGAAACTCGTCGTTCCTAACGTCAAGTTTAGGTCAAAATTTTCAACCAAGACTTGTCGTTGGGAACAGTGAGGTGCTTTACAGTAGACTCGCCGTTCCCAACGGTGAGTTCAGTTCAACAAAAAAAAAATGGATGGATTTTTTTCGAAAATTCACCAAGTCCAGCAAAGAGCTTTACTCTTTGTGAAATTTCAAAGAACATCGCCGTTTCCAACAACGAGTCTAGTATAAATAACATTGCTGTTGGGAACGGCGAGTCTTGTTTGAAAATTTTGAAATGCACTCGTCGTTGTGAACGACGAGTTTCTTCGAAAAATAAAACTAGGCCCACTGTTCCCAACGGCGGACACGAGATAACTAACCTCACTGTTGGGAACGACAAGTTTATATATTGAGTCCTCCAGTGCAATTAGTTTGGCAAGTGCTATCTTTCTGCAAATAGTTTTAAAAAATTGCATATATTAAAAAATATATATTTCATGTCCTAGAGTGAACTTCTTTTAACCAATTTAGAGAAATTAAATTTTCACTATTTGTCCACATTTTGATTCACCATTTTCATCGATCTTCTATAAATATTGAATATCACTAGTTTAGTCTTATTTTTTGGGCTATAGTGCACTGACTCCACTTTTTTTAAGCTTATTTGAGAAATACAAATTTTCTTTGATTTGGTAACATTTTGTGAGTTACAATCCACCGTTATTGTCGATTTTGTGAAAAATATGAATATCACTGTTTTGACCATATTTTGCCAATTTTGAGAAATACAAAATTTCACTTTCTTTACCACATTTTGTGGGTTGTCCATCGTTTTCTTCGATTTTGTGAAAATTCTGAATATCACTATTTTGACCATGTTTGATGGCTACATTGTATTTTTCATATTTTGATAAATATGAAATTTCTTTGATTTGACCTCATTTTGTGGGCTATAGCCAACTGTTTTCGTCGATTTTGTGAAAATTCTTAATATCACTATTTTTGTCAGATTTTATGGGCTATAGTCCACTTTTTAAGCCGATTTTCAGATATACAAAATTTCTCTGAGTTGACCACATTTTGTGCGCTATAAGTCTACCATTTTTGTCGATTTTGTAAAATTCTAAATATCACTCTTAAGGCCATATTTATGAGTTATTGTCCATGATTTTAAGCAATCTTGGGAAGTACAATATTTCAATGAATTGGCGACATTTCGTGCATTACGAGTCTACTGTTTTCATCAATTTTGTGAAAATTTTGAATATTACTATTTTACTCATATTCTGAATATAGTCTATTGTTTTAGGCGATTTTGAGAAATACATTTTGTCACCTATAAATCTGCATTTTGTCCACCGTTTTCATCGATTTTTTGAAAATCCTGGATAGCACTATTTTGAAAATATTTTATGGGCTATAGTCCACCGTTTTTATTCTATTTTCAAATACACAAACTTTCACTTTTTTGTCACATTTTGTGGGCTATATAGTCCTTTGTCTTCGTCAATTTTGTGAAATTTCTAAATATCACGGTTTTGATCATTTTTTAGGTTCCAGAGTCCATTGCTTTTAGCCGACGTTGAGGAATGAAAATTTCACTGATTTGGCTAACTTTTTTTCTTTTGTGGCCATATTCCACCGTTTTCGTCGATTTTGTAATAATTCTAATATCACTATTTTTGTCTTATTTTTTGGGCTATAGTCCAAAAAAATTAAACCCGATTATGAGAAATACAAAATTTCTCTAATTTGGCCATATTTATGGGTTACAGTCCACCATTATCGTCGATATTGTGAAAAATCTGAATATAATTGTTTTGGCCATATTTTATATGCTATAGTTCATTGTATTTTTCCAATTTTGAGAAATATGAAATTTCACTTTTTAGCTACTTTTTGTGAGCTAGTCCACTGTTTTCATCGGTTTTATGAAAATTATGAATATCACTATTTTGGCCATATTTGTCAGGTTTTAGTACAGTTATTTTGTATATTTTGAAAAATATGTAATTTCACTGATTTGATCACATATTTTGGACTATAGTGGATAGATTCATCGAATTTGTGGAAATTCTAAACATCACTATTTGGGGCATATTTTATTGTCTATAGTAACTATTTTCAGCCGATTTTGAGAAGCACGAAATTTTACTGATTTGACCACATTTTGTGGACTATAGTCCACCGTTTTCATAGGTATATATATAATACATGCACCACACATACAACCATAGCCTACAATCTTTGACTTTGAAGAAGGGACACCTAAACACTACACTACAAGTTTCATGAATAAATAATTTTAGCCTACAATTGTTAACTTAGAAAAGGGTCTTTATGTAATTATTAAAAACCTAGGGGGTCAAATGTAAAAAAAGGTAAGGACACCTAAGCATTTATACACATTTCTACCAACTCCTCCACTCCACTACCATTCTCCAAGTTGGCCGGCTATCTCTCCCTTTCTTTCTATATATACATATGAGTAAATGAGAAACTACAGTTCTTTTTCCCACTCGATCCTTTCAAAACCCTGGCCTATTTTCTATTTACCAACACCTTCTCATTCTCTATATTTTCCATTTCCAAGCATCATATATATATATATATATATATATATATATAGTAGTGAGAAGCCAAGGAGCAAGGAGGAGAAGGAAGCAATTATATATATATATAGTAGTGAGAAGCCAAGGAGCAAGGAGGAGAAGGAAGCAATTTGAAGCATAAATATTGAAGCTTGCAAAAAAAGTGGGTATTTTCCCTATCCTGAAAAGCTACTACTTAACTTATATGAATGTTTGTTGATGTGTTAATTAAAAATATTATGAAAAGAAATTATATAGGAGTATTGTTAGTGTTGTCTTACTTGCTTATAACTCATGTTCTATTCTTAATTATTTGTTTAGTAAATTACATGTAGCAAATTATATCGACTAGAAGTGTTAGTGTTAAATGCCTAGTTAGTATTGTTTAGAAATTGGTAATGTTGTCCAGTAATTAAAGAAATTGGTTATATAGTAATCTATATATGGTAAATGGTAAGTTATATAAAAATAGAATTGTTGGTATGATATGCTTAGTTAATGTTGTTTGTAGTGATTCATAGAAAGTCATGTAGTCACTTGTAGTAGAATAGTTTAATCACTTATAGTAGTAGTCACTTGTAGTAGAATAGTTTAATCACTTGTAGTGGTGACATGTAGTAGTAGAAGAATGTTGTAGAGTTGATGTGTACGTTCAAAAGTTCATGTAATTATAATTGAAGGGTGATTAGAATAACTATGTTAAATTCATGTGTATAATAAACTTCATGTTAAGTCCATAATCCTAAATGATGCACAACGATGGTATAAATTAACTACCTATGTTAGGTTATGGTGTAGAATTTTGTATAAAAGAGTTGAAACTATAAGTATACATGGGTAACTAGAAGCTAGTAGAGAGATATGTCATTAAAAGGTTAGTAAAACTTAAAAATAGAAAGAGTTAAAGTTGCAATGAGGTATTAGTAGACCTATATGTGTGCATACGGTGATGCCTAGCGCATATTAAGTGCACTAGTTTGGTATATGTCAAGTATGTATGTTGAGCCGACTCTTAGCTTAACTGGAAAGGGGTTGAATCCAATTTGGGTTAAGATAACTTGTTGTAAGACAAGACTAACTTTTGGAACTAGGTTAAATTTACCTAGTATTCAACCATTGTTGAGTAAGAAACTAAGTAAACCTAGTAAGGAAACTGTAAGTAATAAAAACAGAAATGAAGCATGATTAAATGTTAAAATAAGAAACTAGAAAATAAAGTGAGAATAGAGCCATTTGAATCGGGTAAAAACATGGTGTAACTATATTTCCTAACCCTAGATTGTAGTGGCCCTTAGTCGTGTGACCAAGTATATAAGGACAAGCACTAATTGGTGTGTACTCACCTGTCAAGGGGACACGTGCGGTATCGTCTCATCTGGGACACGTGCGGCGTTGTCTCGACTGTTAATTTCTGAGATTTAGTGATAAGAGCGGGATGCAGACGTAAGTCACAAGTTCCATCGGAACTTAAGAGATGGACTCCTAAGTTTTCATCTATGTTCTGGGTTATCAATACGAACAAGGAGCAAGAGTGTAACTCTAAGTCTCTTGGCAAAGTAGGGGTGACCTTACGATTCGCTTTATGTTCACGACAACTTTGGGTAGGGGCGGGAGTGGAGAAGGACTGTGATTCCGGCAGAGCTGATGATCACCAGCCTGACCGGGATGCAGAAGGACCACGATCCTGTTGGATTAGAGAAGGACCATGATCTGAATGAACAGTGATCACTGCCGTTTGGAGTGGAGAAGGACCACGATCCGACTGCAGGAACGGGAATGGACCGCATGTACTACAGACTCTACCAGTCACTAGATAAATGTCAGAAACAGAAAAGAGTACAAGAGTATAATGCATGGCGAGGGATTGAACCATCTCATCTGGAAATTACGAACTCGATTTGGGGAGTATGTAGAATGAGATGCATACGTTTCCAAATCAAGTTTGCATTAGATTAAGAGCATAGTGTGCATATGAGTTGTGCATTAAATTCGAGGTCATGATATACACCAACACTTATGTTTGTATGACTTTTACATTTTTTCTCCTGCATCAAATATTTAATGTTGAGGATTTTGGAGATTGCGGGTTACATCCGCATTGCGTCAATTGTATACAACTGATTTGCCCACAGTTTGTTAGTTGCAGGATTGCTGATCGTGGAGCCGGGGACTCGAGTTGCGAGGAGCATCCAAGTAGAGAAAATAATTTCTTGTGCAATGTAAGTCTTTAATTTCTTGTGGTTTTTCTGTGTTGTGTACTCATTGAAGTAAAGATTCTGGGTAAGTGTCACGAGCTTCCAGTATGCAGAACTCGAGGCGCTACATATATAGTCCACAGTTTTCATCGATTTTGTGAAAAATTCTCAATGTCACTATTTTGGCAATATTTTATGGGCTAGAGTCCACTACTTTTTAATCAAAACTGAGAAATAAAATTTTCACTGATTTAGCCACATTGTCTTCCACCGTTTTCGTCGATTTTCTAATAATTCTGAATATCACTATTTTAGACTTATTTTTTGGGCTAGTCCACTGACTCCACTTCTTTTAGCTTATTTAGAAAATACCAAATTTTACTAATTTGACCACATTTTGTGGATTATAATCCACCATTATCGTTGATTTTGTGAAAATTCTGAATATCACTATTTTGACCATATTTTATGGGTTACAGTCCACTATAGTTTGCCGATTTTGAAAAATACAAAATTTTATTTTTAAACCATATTTTGTGGGCTAATGTTCACCGTTTTCATCAATTTTGTGAAAATTCTGAATATCATTATTTTGGCCATATTTGATGGGCTACAGTCCACTATTTTTAGCCAATTTTGAGATAAACGTAATTGCACTAATTTGTCCACATTTTGTGGGCTATGTAGTCCACCATTTTCGTCGATTTGTCAAAATATCATTATTTTGGTCATATTTTATAGGATATAGTTCACTTTTTAAAGCCGATTTTGAGAAGTACGAAATTGCATTAATTTGGCCACATTTAGTAGGCTAGATTCATCGTCCTCGTCGACTTTTTGAAAAATCTGAATCTCACTATTTTTGGCTATATTTTATGGGATTCTCCATTGTTTTTAGAATATTTTGAGAAGTATGAAATTTCACTCTTTTAGCCACATTTGTTCGGCTATATACAATCATCCACCTTCTTCGTCGATTTTGTGAAATTTTTGAATATCACTATTTTTGCCATATATTTTGCATATTTTGATAAATATGAAATTTCACTATTTGGCAAAAAAATTGTGGGTTATAGTCCACCTTCGTCAATTTTTTGAAAATTCTAAATATCTCACTTTTGGTCATATTTTATAGGCTGTAGTCCACCATATTTAGCCGATTTTGATATATATGAAATTTCACTGATTTAGTTTTATTTTGTGGGCTATAGTCTATGTTTTTATTAATATTTTGAAAATTCTAAATATCATTATTTTGGTCATTTTTTATGAGATATAGTCCAATATTTTTAGTCGATTTTGAGAAGTACGAAATTTCTCTGATTTTGCCTCATTTTGTGGGCTATAGTCCACCGTTTTCAGCGATTTTGTGAAAATTCTAAGTATCAAAATTCTAACCATTTTGCATGTGCTAGAGTCAACTGCTTTTAACCGATTTTGAGAAATTAAATTTTCACTGATTTGTCCACATTTGGGTTCAACATTTTTGTCGATTTTTTAATATTATGAATATTACTATTTTTGTCATTTTGGGGGGCTATAGTGCACTCACTGAATCCACTTTTTTTTAGCTTATTTGATAAATACAAAATTTCATTGATTAGGCAACATTTTTGTGGGTTATCGTCGATTTTGTGAAAAATCTGAATATCACCGTTTTAACCATATTTTATGGGTATAGTCCACGGTATTTTGCCGATTTTTGAAATACATAGTTTCATTTTTTTGACCACATTTGTTGGCTAAAGTCCATTTTCTTTGATTTTGTGAAAATTTTGAATATCACTAGTTTTGCCATATTTGATGGGCAACATTGTATTTTGCATATTTTGATAAATATAAAATTCGTTTGATTTGACCACATTTTGTAGGCTTTGCCAACCGTTTTTATCGATTTCTGTGAAAATTTTGAATATCGCTATTTTGATCTAATTTTATGGGCTATAATCCACTATTTTTAGCCGATTTTGATATATACAAAATTTTCTGATTTGGCTACATTTTATGCACCATTAGTCTACCATTTTTGTCAATTTTGTAAAAATTCTAAATATCACTGTTATGGCCATATTTTATGAGTTATTGTCCATGATTTTAGGCGATCTTGAGAAATACAATATTTAAATGAATTTTCCACTGTCGTGCACTATGAGTATACCGTTTTCTTTGATTTTGTGAAAATTTTGAATATTACTATTTTATCCATATTCTCAGTATATTCTATTAATTTAATCGATTTTGAGAAATACATTTGTCACCTATAAATCCACCATCTCCGTTGATTTATTGGAAATTCTGAATATCACTATTTTCGCCATATTTTATAGGCTATGTAGTCCACTATCTTAACAGATTTTGGGAAGTACGAAGTTTTGATGAGTTGATTACATTTTGTCCACCGTTTTCGTCGATTTTTTAAAATTTCTGTGTAACACCCTGTATCTTAAGAGGGTATATATAAATATTATATTGGGTTTATTGGGTAAAATATTATATATATATATATATATGTATATAGGATAAAAGGGATATGAGCAACTTGCTCATTTAGTAAATGAGCAATTGATTATGTGGCATGCATGTGATACATTGGACAACTAACCATTTTAAAGATTATCTAATCACATGGATGGCACATCATCAATTGCTTATTCACTAAATGAGCAAGTTGCTCATACCCCTTTTTCCCATATATATATATATATATATATATATATATATATATATGATGAGAAGTAGTTGGCCTATAGGACTTCTATAGGCTATTTGGATTAATGGAATTCATTAGGAGCCCATAGATGAGAGCTATGGGGCTTATAAAATTAAATGCACTAAAGGATAAAAATATGAAAATGAGAAGGTGATTGTGTGATTGCTGGCTTGGGTGACGTGGTTGTGCTTGAATGCACAGTCCCACATCACATGGAAGTGAGAGAGTAGAGTTATATAGGATTGCCTACCTATTAGTTCGACACCTTTTGTGAGGCATGCATGTGGTTAAAAGTTGTTAGGATTTTATTTTTCGCGTATTGCGCGTACGTGTAGCCGCGTGCACAGCTGAGTCGGGCCTGAATGACACTATTTTATGGGCTATAGTCCACTGTTTTTATATTATTTTGAGATATACAAAATTTCATTGTTTTGTCACATTTTGTGGGCTTATAATCCACTTTTTGAGACAATTTTGTGAAAATTCTAAATATCACAATTTTAAAATCGCTTTTTATGTTCTAGAGTCTACTGCTTTTATCCGATTTTGAGGAATAAAAATTTCACTGATTTGGCCACAATTTTTTTTGTGCCATATTTTGTTCCACCATTTTCACCAATTTTTAAATAATTTTGAATGTCACTGTTTTGGTCTTACTTTTTGGGCTATACTTCACTTTTTTTAGCTGAATTTGAGAAATACGAAAATTCATTGATTTGGACATATTTTATAGGTTATAGTCTACAGGGCTGGTCCTGAGGTATTTGAGGCCCTGGGCGAAAATAAAAATTGGGCCCAATTTATGTATATAGTTGAGATTTGAGGATGTTCGTTACGAAATTGCTCTCTCCCCTAGTCCCCTCTGGCATCTTCACTCTTTAGAACTTCAAATAAAAAAAAATAAAAAAAAAAAAAAAAAAAAAAAAAAAAGAGCAGGGAATGGGCCCAATTTTTTTTTAAGTATAATGGATTAATAGTCTTATATTTAATATAATGGATTAATGAGTTTGTTCTTGCACATCAAACTAAAATTGCAACCAGTAGATAACAATCTCTTAACGAACAACCTATAATCTCAACTATATACACAAATTGGCGAGAAAATTAAATAAATGCCTGTTTGTCATGAGTTTCTACTCTTGTCTATATGTACATATCTACCATAGCTCATAATCCTTAAACATCAAGGTTTTCTTATATGAATCCTTTAACATTAAACTTAAATCATAACCATCAAAATGCAATTATAAAAGACATCCATTTCCCCCAAATTCTCCAGATTTCATTCACGCAAATCGTCAAACACCTTCACTGCATTTCGTCGTATTTTCAAACATAAAAAACCTACCCGCACTCCAATTCACCAAATTCCAAGGCACAACATCTCAATCTCACAATACATTCAAAATCCACCAAAAATTTCAAACCAACATCACATTTCTAGCCATAAAAAGAATCACATCATTCCAAATCAAAGATATCGCCAAATCTCGTACTCACCCAAAACAGAGAACAGCTCTGCCAATCTCGTTGATCATTACTTGGCTTTGATCCTATCCAGTGGTGAGGAGAGTTTGGATTGAGAGTCAGAGAGAAAGATAATTTGAAGAACAGAAGAAGATGAAGAGACGCTGGAGTCTCGATAAAAAAATATGAAGAAAAGTGGCAGCGTGACATTGGAAGAGAGAGATTTTACTAAATTGGGCCCTCCCCTAAAAATTAATAACAAACCCATTAATCCATTATATTAATTATAAGACCATTAATCTATTATACTTTTAAAAAAATTGCCCCCCCCCCCCCCCACCCCACCCCACCCCGAATTGGGCCCTGGGCCAAGGCCGGCCCTAATAGTCTATTGTGTTTTGCCGATTTTGAGAAGTATATATATATATATATATATATATATATATATATATATATATATATATATATATATATATATATATATATAAAGTCATGCTATTATGAGATGGTGAGATGGAGTGTTTTTTTGTGAAATGGGCGATTTGAATCATCCAAATCTTGATCACACCGTTCACATCATTCTACATGTCATCTAGATGGTGTGTACAAAATTTTAAATCATTTGGAGACCTCTAGCCTTTGCATCAAAGCGTTCAACACATCATGAAGATGATGCGAAATACATATATATGCATTTATTTGAATGCTTTGATGCATAGGCTAGAGGTCTCCAAATTGCTTGAAATTTTGTACACACCATCTACATGATATGTAGAATGATGTGAATGGTGTGATCGAGATTTGGATGATTCAAATCGCTCATCTCACAAAATACATTTTCATCTCACCCATCTCACCATCTCACCATCTCATATTAGCATTTTTCTATATATATATATATATATATATATATATATATATATATATATATATATATAGGAAAATGCTCCATTGAAAATGCAAATGTTGTGAAAATCCGTGAAAACAACCTAGGCCGCTGTTGGGAACAGCGGCCTAGGTGTTTTTCTACGTCTTCACAGACATTTGCGTTTTCAACTGAGCATTTCCCATATATATATACAGGGAAATGCTCAGTTGAAAACGCACATGTTGTGAAAATCCGTGAAAACAACCTAGACCGTTGTTAGAAAACAACGGCCTAGGTGGTTTTCCACGTTTTCACAGATATTTGCGTTTTCACTGGAGCATTTTTCATATATATATATATATATATATATATATATATATATATATATAGGTAAAAGGGATATGATAAACTTGCTCATTTAGTAAATGAGCAAGTGATTATGTGGCATGCATATATAATGGAAGAAGGTCATAGTGTAATTTGTCCATCTACCAATCTGTGCAACGCACGTGCATAACTATTGTAAATGAGGTTTTAGATCAAATCCAGACTATGTCTGAATTTTTACTTTAAAAAAACTATATTTATTAAGACGTGCATCGCACGTGTAAACTACTAGTATATATATAGCCACACTTTGTGGGATATAGTCCGGTTGTCGTCTTTTTGTGAAAGATCTAAATATCACTATTTGGCTTTTTTTGTGGGCTATATAGTCCATTGTATTTTGTAGATTTTTAGAAATAAGAAATTTCACTGATTTAGCCACATTTTGTGGGCTAGTTATAATACATTGTTTTAGATTATTTTGAAATATAAGAAATTTCAATTTTTTTGCTAAATTTTGTGAGCTATAGTTCACTGTTTTCGTCGATTTTGTGAAAATTCTGAATATCACTATTTTGGTCATACTTTGTGTATTATCCACCAGTTTCTTCGATTTTGTGAAAAATCTGAATATCATAGATTTGGCCATGTTCTATGTGCTGGAATGTACTGTTTTTAGCCGATTTTGAGAAATAAAAATTCCACTGATTTGACCACATTTTATAGTCTGTATTACACAGTTTTCGTTGTTTTTTTTTTTTTGATAAAAGATGACAGCAGTCATCGTTTCATTAAAGAGATTTAAAGAAACAAGTAGTACATAACATCCTGCTAAAACAGACAACATCAAAAGGAACGAAAAACAACAGCATAGAAATACATCAAAATAAAGGTAGCCCTATATAAAAACCAAAATAACTTCTTCCTTCGCCCCTTCTCTAGAAAACATGAACAATCTATCGCATCCCTGAAGAGGCAAAGTCCACCTAAGATCTCCTTCCTTGCTATTCCTCTTCGATGATCCTCCTCCTTTTAGCGGCTTCTTCCGCACCTGCCCAATTGTGAATCAGAGAAAAAATTTTATGCATGGATAAATTTAATGAATATGAGATATTTCTAAAAATGAAATCATTTCTCTCTAGCCACAGGTTCCACATCGCAGCTGCTATTGCAATATCCCACGCCTTACTATCCCCCGCCCTAATGTGACCCTCTCTAAACCCCCCCCCCCAGATGTCCACTATTGAATTCGGTACCCGCTCTATCCCAAATCCCCTACAAACAACCTCCCAGATTAATCTAGCTTTGGAGCATTGGAATAGCAGATGATTGACATCCTCCTCTGAACTCCTGCACAAATCACAAGTAACATCGACCAGCATGTTCCTTTTCCGTAGATTTACTTTCGATAGAATGGCGTCTTTGTGTACCAGCCAACAGAAAACTTTTACTTTGAAAGGTACGTGAGCTCCCCAAATAACCGCTTGGTCTTTACATCTATGACCCCCATCGTTTAGCCAGTTATACATTCCAGCTACAGAGAAAACTTTCGACTCGTCTCTATCCCACCATCTCTCGTCTTCTTGGTTGTTTTGTTGTCCCCCTTCCTCGCAGATTAGTTTATTTAACGCTTCGAATTGGGTTACACTCCTTTCGTCGATGTTGTTAGATACAACGAATTTGAGCTTCCCATTCTTCCACACGTCTTCCACAGTAAGATCTAGATTCAGAGTTGCTTCCGCCGCCTGGGGGAATCGGCTTTGCATAGTTATTTGTCCACACCATTTATCTTTCCAGAATCTAGTATTTTTGCCGTTTCCCACTCTGCATCTCGTATTAGTGTGGAAAATCTCCCCCTGCTTAGCTATCCCTTTCCAAAGAAGGGACACCTTGGCTGAGGGACTCCTTCCTCCATACCGATATTTTTTTCTCTTGCGAAACCGATCAAATGAGAAACTCCACCATCCTTTACGCTTGGTAGTAATCTTCCACCACCACTTACTCAGCAAAGCTTTATTCATATCATGTAAGTTCATGATTCCCAAGCCCCCAAATTCCCTTCTCTTACAGACTCTCCCCCACTTTACCAGGGGTAATTCTTTGTTCCCCTCGTCCGTTCCTTTCCATAAGAATCTTCTTCTAACTTTATCGATTCTCTGAATTACCCACTTAGGCAGTTCGTAAATAGACATTAGATACAGCGGTATTGCTGAGAGAATGGAATTTAACAAAATTATTCTTCCTCCTAGCGATAGAAACCGGCTCTGCCATCCTGATAGTTTCTTTTCGATCTTGCTAATTAGCGGATACCAATCCTCCTTCTGAAGCGCTCCCGATCTAATTGGCGATCCTAGATATTTAATTGGATATTCGCTGTTCTTGCAGTTAAAGATCTCCGCAATATCTTCGGCAGTCAAAGTGAGCTGGTCGGATAACGGAATAATGCTGGTCTTGTGGTAATTTACCTTTAGCCCCGACCACCCTTGTAAACACCCTAAAACTGCCTTGATGGCTACCACTTCTGGCAAGGTAGCTTTCCCGAAGAGGAGAGTGTCATCCGTGTATTGTAAGATTGCCATTGGCTGAGCTATTCCTTTAATCTGAACGCCACTGATAGTGTTGTTTTCCTGGGCGCGTCTTATCATCTCCGCTAACCCGTCCGCAACTATTGCGAAGAGAAGGGACGAAAGCGGATCCCCTTGCCTCAACCCTCTTTTGCACCTAATCTCTTTCCCTTGCCATCCGTTCACTTGGATGAACGATTTTCCTCCACGAATGCACATGTTCATCCATAATCTCCATTTGGGGCCAAAGCCTTTTCGATCCAGAGTCTCCTCAATACAATCCCAATTAATGGAATCATACGCTCTTTGAAAATCTAGTTTTAGGAGAAAGCCGTCCGCTTTTCCTTTGTGACCTCTGAAAACGATTTCATGTGCGGATGCGATGCTATCCATAATGTCCCTTCCTCTGATGAAACCGCTTTGCGACGGAGCTATTACGTCGTTCAGATGCGGTGCCAATCTATGTGCAAGAACTTTCGTTATGATCTTGAACGAACCGTTCAGTAAACTGATTGACCTAAGGTCCTCATGGGAGGCAATCTCACTTTTCTAGGAATCAAAATGATTGTAGCGTAGTTCAATCTTTCTAGATTTGCCGTACCGTCGTACCGTCGTACACTTTTCTTAAGTTTTCGTTGTTTTGGTCATATTTTATGGGTTGTAGTCTATCGTTATTATCCGATTTTCATATTCAGAAGATCCTTGATAAAAAAAAAACCCTGCAATTTCGCCTAACCCAACCATCCAAACCTGAGTTAGCAGCAGGATTCGTTAGCACATTTCGCTGAACACCATCTGGCTGTGGAATTTGAGTTATGCAATCACGAACAATAGCTTCAGCAGTAAATGCATTTTGAGAGAATACCAAATTGCAACAATGTTTCCATATGATCCACATTAAATTTGACCTAAAACAGAAGCTTTCAAATTCCATAAGCTATTAGTCCACTGTTTTTAGTTGATTTTGAGATATATAAAATTTCACTGATTTGGCCACATTTTGCGAGCCATAATCTACCGCTTTTTTTTCTTTCGGTTTTGTGAAAATTCTGAATATCACTATTTTGACCATATTTTATGGGGTATAGTCTATTGTGTTTAGTTGATTTCTATAAATACGACATTTCACTGATGTTAGCAGATTTTGTGAGCTATTTAATCCACCATTTTCATTGATTTTGTGAAAAATCTTGTGAAAAATCTGAAGATCACTTTGTTTTGCCATATTTTATATGTTGTATAGTCCACTGTTTTTGCCGATTTTGATAAATAAAATTTTTACTAGTTTGTCCACATTTTGTGGGCTATGTATTTCACCATTTTCGTCGATTTTGTAATAATTCTGAATGTCACTGCTTTGACATATTTTATGGACTATAGTCCGCTATTTTAGCCAATTTTGAGAATTATGAAATTTAACTAATTTAGCCACATTTTGTGGTCTATAATCCACTGTTTTCATCGATACTGTGATTCTGTGAAAATTCTGAATATCACTTTTTTTGCCATATTTTATGTGTTGTAGTCCATTATGTTTAGCCAATTTTGTGATAAAACTTTCATTGAGTTGGCCGCATTTCGTGTGCTATGTTCCATAGTTTTTTGTCGATTTTGTAATAATTATGAATATCACTAATTTGGTCATATTTTATGAGTTATAGTTCAACCGTTTTTAGCCGGTTTTGAGAAATACAAAATTTCACTTACTTGGCCACAGAGACTATAGTCCTCCATTTTCTCAATTTTTGTTAAGATTCTGATATCACTGTCCTGTCCATGTTTTTTGGGCTATAGTCCGCTCTTTTTTTAGATTATTTTGAGAAATATAAAAATTTTACTGATTTAGTCACAATTTGTAGGCTACACCATTTTCGTCAATTTTGTGAAAATTTTGAATATCACAGTTTTTGCCATATTTTATGTGCTAGAGTCCACTATTTTTAGCCGATTTTGAGTAGTAAAAATTTCGCTAAGAACACATTTTGTTGGCTACAATCCAAAGACACATTTTGTTGGCTACAATCCAAAGTTTTTTTAACGATTTTGTAATTATTTTGAATGTCACTGTTTTGATTATATTTGATGGGCTATATAGTCCCCTATTTGAAGCCGATTTTGATAAATATAAAATTATACTTTGTAGTCAGCTAAAATAAGTGAAATCTCATATTTCTCAAAATCGGGTAAAAACAGTAGATTATATAACCCATAAAATATACCTTAAAAAGAGATATTCATAATTTTCACAAAACCAACGAAAATGGAGGACTATTGCCCCAAAAATGTGGTCAATTCAGTTAAATTTCATATTTCTCAAAATCAGTTAAAAACAGTGGACTATAACCAATAAAGTATGGCCAAAATCACTAATATTGAGAATTTTCACAAAGTTGACGAAAACCGTGGACTACAACCCACTAAATGTTTGCCAAATATGTAAAATTTTGTATTTCTCAAAACCAGCTTTAAAAAATGAACTATATCCCATAAAATATAGTCAAAATAGTGATTCCGTATTAATCAGTGGACTATGATGGCCCACAAAATCTGGCCAAGATAGTTACATTCAGAATTTCTCAAAATTGGCCGCAAACGATGGACTGTACATAACCCCATCAGAATCGGTTGCCGCATAATTATAAAATTATACAGAGGAGATTAGTTATGGTGAATGTGTGGTATATTGATGTGCCTATTCAGGCCTTCTTCCTCATCAATCCCTCTTCTTCTTATATAATACCTAATATCAGTCTGTTTTCGTCTCGTCTAATATCTAATATCAATCTGTTTAAGCTGCAGGTATGGATATGAACATCTCGAACATTCGAAATATTCAACTAGATATCTGAATAACCAATATACCATCCCAATATACTAGAACTTCAGTAAAACACAAAGGTTACAGTCTTTTATAATTATATTTAATAGTTAATATAGCTTCAAGAATATACTATAACTTGACCTGTGGAGTTAATAGTTGATGTATATTAATGTTTTGGGCATATAGTCTTCCATAATTTGCAGTAACATTTGGACAGTTGCAGAGATATGAACAAAAATTCGGAATAAGAACCTCAATGTACATAGTTTCCTGTACATTTTGTTCTTCTACGTAAATACGAAAGCATCAGCATAACAGAAAGATCCTTGACAAACCTCTGGTACTTGCATCTTCCCTTGATCTTCCCTGAAAAACATGGAAACCAGAATGATAGCTCAGCATAATTGTAATACACACTTTTGTTAAATTACCAGCTTGCAATGTAGAGGGCTCTGCTTCATCCTCTCACTGAAAGTCTGAAACTACTACAATTTGGTATGAATCCCGCAAAACAATAGGGCCGCGTGATCTCTTACCTGAGTTCAGAATCCCTGGTTGGAAGTCGCATCACTGCTCCAAACAGAGTTAGCTCCAGAGTGATACGGGCAGTCGGGCACCCTTCAGATGATATTGGAGGTTAATCAAAAGCATTTGAAAGCCTCTAGCATGCTGCAATTCACAATTTCTGAAAGCCCAGTAGAAGTATTCCCCCATCAAAATTCCGAGAGTCAACGTGCACCAAACTGACTGCTTTCCTTCTCATATGTACACTAAAATATCTAAAATCAATTGGAATCTCTCTGCCGCTCTCCCTCTACCAAAACGAAAATTTGTTTTTGCTCTTATACTGGTCCAAGACAGTTCTACAAACTTATAAGACACTGAAAGAGCCTTCACCGAACATTAATTGTATGAATGATACTCCATCCCCTTATACATCAACTACATGAAATGAAACCTGATGCTAAGAAAAGCCAAAACTACCGATAATCTGGCTTCAACACCCATCTCGTGCCATCAGCACTTTTCTGCAGTGTCGCTATTTCCTTCAGTAGATTCTTAAAAAGAGGGAGATCTTTGGACTGCACTCGTTCCCTGAAGTGCTCCGTTATACTGGCTGAGTCGGACTGCCCTCCCTTCTGCTGTATAAATGAGCAGAGCTGTCGAATCAGTACCTCAGGCTGCACAATTGCCGCCCTGTGCGTTGTCCTAACAGCCTGACTCATGTCCCTGCTTCTGCTGCTTCTATTACTTGAACCTGAGCCCAAATCCAAGTCTTGTTCAAGAGCATCATTAACTGCTCTCTCTTGAGTGCCTCGCATTCTGGCCAAGAGTTCAGCTGATGAGAGAGCTTTGCCAGTGGAAGCCCCAGCAGCAAAACCAGGAGGCCGAGTTGAAGAAGTAGACCCTTGGGAAAGTTTTGGAGAGCTAAGAAGCCGGGTATTTACAGTCGAGCCAAACTTCCGGCGGCTGGACGAGGGAGCACCGGCAGCGCCAGATCGCCCTGTCCATGTTGGAACGGCAAAGCTTTCCTGACTTCGAAGCATTCGAGATTCTCGCAAGGCTTCAGCTGCCCTTTGGGCAACTCGGGATGCTTGCTCCTCCATTCGCAACTTATCATTGTCATTGGCATTCATGATAGCATCATGGTTTACCGCACTCTAGTGGTACACCAAAACAGATATTTGGCAATTAGAGAAGACCAAATGTATATACTCTATGGAGGAAAGTCAGAAACTCGTGAAAAAGAAGAAAAAAAATCGTACAAAATAATATAGACTGAATATGCTTTTGGATATGTTTGTATGTGATGCTAGAACATGTTTGAACCCCCAAGTCCGAACTGTGATAAAGTAATTCACCATCCAAAATGAAAATATATAGATCAATAGATCAATAACAGAACACCAAGTGAGAAAAAATGTATTTGTAGTCGCTGCACCTGAAAGATACTCTGATCATGAGTTTAAATTCCTCAAAATAAAATATGGAAGTTTTTGGGTAAGAGACGACTAAAACTCCTGAACCACGTTGATTTTCTTCCTTAAATTCGAATAGTTTATGATTTTCATTCATGAAAAATATGCAAGCAATCGTTAAAAAAAAGCAAAAACTACAGAAGTCTAGTTAAAAGGACATGAGAACTTACATGAATCCCTTGAGCATCAAACAAACATTTCAATATATTAGTTTCCTCCTCAACTTCACTCGTTTTGGGGTCAATGCTCGCTTCTCCATTACTAGTGGAAGCTGATGATTTACCAGTCCCCTCGTTATGTATACGATCTTCAGGATCTGGAGCTATAGATGAGGAACCTTGTTTTTCTTGGTTATCATTGCCAATCCCGAGGTTTATCTCTCCAGCCAGCTGGCTAAATATATTAGATGTCTCCGTAGAACCCCCATCTTTGTCATCTTGCAGAGTGAAGAGATCCCTCATGTCCCTGGCTTTGAAGAATCTCCTCTGTTTTGGATTCTTCAGGATCTTGTTGGTCAGAAAATGCTTGTAGATCTGCCTGTGGTAAACCTTTTCCTCTATGGTTCCACGTGTGATCAGTCTATACACTGTTACATCTCGTTTTTGCCCAATTCGCCAAGCACGTTCTCTTGCCTGTTTCGTGAAACACACATTTATCCAGCCATTGAGGGAAAGAAAATTCAGGGGATCATAATATTATTCAAAATCAGGGCATTGAGCATATGTGTCCTTGAATTTTTGATGAGTTACATATTTCTCTTTGTTTTTAAATATCTCCATTCACACTGTTGTTTTTTCACTATTTTGTACATGCTCTTCTTTTACTTCAAATTAAACACTGATCAAACTTATCATGAATTTAATGAATTTGTCATAATAATGTTTATTCCTGCAATGCTTAAAAAAATCATCGGAAACTAATTCATTTTTGTCACAACTATATATAACCAAGAATTGAAGGATTTAGCTTCACACATAATGTGGATAATGTGAGGTCATGAATTTATTGACATGAAGTTTAACAGATAAATGGCACTCTTGTCATATAAACTTAGTAGCAAATGTTAAGTTTAAAGCGTTAAATTGTTCGTAAAGTAACTTTTCTATCAGCTAACAGAAGTATATATATGCAGATCAAACACAGAAACACAATGATATCCATCGAAAGATACAAGGAAAGGAGTAATATGAAGTTTTTATACGCTCTACATGCACCAAAACTTTTATTATATTAAGGTAAGATAGGTATTAATAGTGAGTGAGTCAAAATAAGTGAAGCAAGCTCAGAGCTGCATGAACCGGATAACATTCTGAATCCATCCAATCATATCACTTAGATTCCAATATACATCATGGCAGCTTTAGAGCTGATTTTCAAGGTTGAGAAAGTTGAAAACCCCAAATCATCATATGGTTAGCCTAGTGCAATCAATTGCATGAAAAAGAAAAAAAAAAAGATACTAGCAAGGAACAACTTGTTGTACCTTGGTTATCAAAACAAATATTTTGTTAAAATATCATCTTACACTGTAAGACGCCTGAAGACAACTCTGACAATACCAAATAAACATGACAAGAAAAATCTGTACTAAAAAAGTTTGTGTTAAAATATTAAGATCGTATCATGCCAGTTGTTCGCTTCTGCGAACAAATCTACTAAAATGGAGCCCCACTTATCCCTGTCTAATATGTCAATAAAATTTAATCAGGTTTTGCCTTCTCAGAGGCTAAAATACGCCATGATTTAGACTATAAGGTGAAGAATGTCACCCCGACATGAAACTCGATGAATGCAACAATAAATTGAAGCTTATACTTATACTATGTTATAAGGTAAGTCAACAATGATAAGTTAATGGAGGATCTAAGGGCTAACAGAGGCCTAAACTTTCTCGTTGTAATCTTAAATACAAATCTGAGCAACTAGAGCTGTATGATAGAAATTATTCAGAACACTACATAATTACGAAAGAGTCAAACAAATTGGTTTAAAAAATTCAAAAATAAAAAAGACAAGGAAGTGCTGACTACAAAGAATTTTGGCAAACTATCATGGACCATCACAGCTATACCATTGCCTGACTAAAGTCAGGAATCCAACCACAAACCGGATAAGACGGAGGGTTACATTAGGTAGTTGACAGCCAGCATAAAACTTTGTCAAATCCTATAAACATGAATCCTAAAAATATATACGCAAATGCTAGGGCATTCCCTGAAAGCGATGCGTTGTGCCTACCTCCGGGTGCTTCGAAATATGTGCGAAGGGCGTCGCACCGGCGCTCGGGTGCAGCGAAAAATGGGCAAGAGTTCCTGCACTAATCTAGACGTGTGCGAGTAAAGAAGCTAGTCCAAGAAAATAGGCTAAGGTTAGCAACTTGAAATATTGGGGCATTGACATGAAAATACATAGAACTAGTAGGTATCATTATTAGAATGAGTATTAATATAGCTTGTTTACAAGAAACAAAGTGGGTATGGAAGAAAGCTAAAGAGATAGATGGTTTTAAATTATATTATACAGGTAAAATTAAAAATAGAAATTGAGTAGAAATTTATACACAAAATTAGGAACAAAAGAAGGAGAAAATAACATCTATAAGCTTGTTAAACAAATAGATAGGAAAAGAAAAGATTTGGATACAATTTGGTGCATTAAGAGCGAAGATTCAAGAGTAGTAGTAAATGATGAGGAAATTAAGGAAAGATGACGAAATTACTTTGAGAAGTTATTAAATGAAAAGGTTGTGGGCAACTTAAATATAGAGGACCCGAGAGAGAGTCGAGAGCATATGTTTTTTCCGTAGAATTCGGACCTCAGAGGTTCGAAATGCTATAGAAGAGATGAAAATAGAAAAAGCTTTAAGACCATATGGCATACCCATTGCAGTTTTGAAGTGTCATGGGGATGTAGAAGTAGGTTGACTAACAAGATTATTTAATGAGATTTTGAGGACTAAGAAGATGCCTGATAAATGGATAAAGAGTATTTTAGTAACTATATATAAAAATAAAGGAGATATACAAAGTTATTCCAACTACCGAGGGATTAAATTAATGAGTCATACGATAAAAATTTGGGAAAAAGTGATCGAACATAGATTGAGATTAAAAACTACAGTGTCTGAAAATCAGTTTGAATTTATGCCTGGAAGGTCAACAATTGAAGCAATTTATGTACTGAAGAGACTTATAGAAAAATATAGGGAAGAAAAGAAAAGATCTACATATGTTGTTTATAGATCTGGAAAAAAGCATAAAGTTTCTAGAGACATAGTATGGTGGGCGATAAATTAAAAAAAAAATTTATTCGGGTAACTGAGGTAATAAAGGATATGTATGAAGGAGCAAATACCACAATTAGAATAATCACAGGAGATACCAGTGATTTTTCTGTTATAGTAGGTTTACACCAAGGTTCGGCATTAAGCCCCTACCTCTTTACTTTGCTTATGGATGAATTGATGCGAGGAATACACAATGAGGCACCTTGATGTATGCTTTTTGCTGATGATGTTGTCTTAGTGGACGAGACTAGAGCAAGAATCAATGCTAAATTAGAATGATGGAGAAAAACTTTGGAAGCTAGAGGCTTTAGAATAAGCATAACTAAAACAACATATATGGAGTATAATTTTAGTGATATCGGGAACACAAATGAGGAAGTAACAAAATTTGATGGTCAAGAGATACCTAAGAGAGACCGTTTCTGATATTTAGGCTCGATTATATAGAGATAGATAGATTTGTGAAGATGTTATACATAAGATCCAAGCAGGGTGGCTTAAGTGGATAAGTGTTAGTGGTGTTTGGTATGACAAATGTATACCTTTGAAGGAAAAATTTTATAGGACGGTTATTAGACCATCAATGATGTACGGAGCAGAGTGTTAAGCAACAAAAAAAACAAATCCAAAAAATGAGTGTAGCGGAGATGAGAATGTCAAGATGAATGTGTAGTAAAACCAGGAAGGATAGAATTAGAAACAAGCATATACAAGACATGGTAAAGGTAACTCCTATCCAAGATAAATTAAGAGAAAATCATCTCAGGTGTTTTACACATCACATGTAGACCTAGTAGTTCCCCTTGTTTGAAAGAGTGATTTAATAAATATTGAGGGCAGAGTTAGGGGTAGGGGGAAGACCTAAACTTTGGTGAAAACGGTGAGAAAATATATGATAGCTTGTGGCTGTGGCTTTACAGAAAATATTGCGCTAAACCGAGCAAAATGGAAAACCAGAATTCATATGGCCAACCCCAACTAATTTGGAAAAGGCTTTGTTGTTGTTGTTGTTGTTGTATCATGGACCATCACATTAGACAATATAGTTGTGAACGGTAGCACAAGTACAAGGACTGCTAGCAAATATTTCAAACATCATACCTACTAACCAATGTTCTAAAAAGCGCTAGGCGGTAGTCGGGCGGCCGATGGGGGCCTAGCGCCTAGACCTTGTAATCGGGGATTAAGCGGCTAGGCGCTAGGCAGTTTTTTTAGTTAATTAATTAATTTATTTATTTATTTATCGATCTTTTGGGTTTATTTTGTTGTTACCCCTTTTTACTCTTTATTGCTACTCATTCTTACTATTGAACTTTTTCTCTTTGCAATTGTAGGATGGGCTTCACATAGTCGAATCGGTGTATTATTGTATCAGTGAACATGAAGATTCTATCTTCTCCATATCCGATGTAAACCACATTGTGGCTACTCATAAAAGAATACAAGTTCTAAAGTGAGAATAAATGTAAAGTTGATAGATGATCTCATGATATGCTTGATAACGATGAACAACTTTAACTAATAACCACACTTAAATCAGATAATTTCCTCCCATCTCATGGCATGCCGTCCCTTACTAAGTGGATTGGCCATCCATAGATTGCTTTGGAAAGATATGTAGATCTGAGTGACATTTTAGGAGCTGAAAATAGAAGATGAATAAATAGCTTCACTAATGAGGAAAAGCATACTACTTATAATCTGGTAGACTGATTGAGCCTTGAAGTTGTTGGCACATGATGCTTCTTATAAACTTCCCCCTTTGGTGCATAACTTCACTTATTTGGCTTCGTTAGTGATATTAAAGTCCATACTTGTAAGTTTTAACATGATAGCTGTGAGAGTGCGAATACATGTCAAATTATGCAAGATAAAAAAAAGACTAAAGATATGCTTAAATTTTATTAAAGCCATGTTCCCAGACAGTTAAGCAAATATTATTATGTTTTCCAGCTAAGTGGGGAAAAAAAATCATGCACAATGAGCAAATGTAAGTAAATGTAAGTAAATGTAAGTGCTCAAGCGAGGGATCATCCCTAAAGTACTCAAAAATATATGAAAACCGACCTAGATGTTCTTCCTATACAGATAAAAATCCGCGGAGGAGGACGTCGGAGGAGCTGCGATTCGGAGGGAGGACGTTGGGGGAGCTGTGAACTTTGAGAGAGAAGAGGAGGACGTCAGAGGGAGGCAAAGGAGGAGGAGGCGGAGGAGGACGGCGGAGGAGGAGGGAGGCGGACGAGGACGGCGAACTAGCGAAGTAGGAAGGAGGCAGAGGAGGACGGCGAAGGAGGATGGAGGCGGAGGAAGACGGCAAAGGAGGGAGGCGAAGGAAGAGGAGCTGCGATTTGGGGTGAAAGTGAAGAGTGCGATTTGGGGGTGCGATTTAGGGTTTTTTAATTTTTTTTATTAGGAGGAGAAAGTGAGAGCGGTGGGTTTTTTTTTTTTTAAAAAAATTACTTAAGGCCTAAGCGGGTCTAGTCCGCCTAGACCCACCTAGACCGATTAAACGCCGCCTAGGTCCGATTTTAGCCGCCTAGAACCCATTTCCGATTTTCATAAATGCCTAGGCCCTAGTCGTGGCTTTGGGGGGCTGCCTAGCACCTAGGCGCCGCCTAGGCGGCCGCTTTTTAGAACACTGCTACTAACAAAGTTAATTTGCAAATTCATAGCACTACTATTACATTGTTGAAAGTACTATATAACAAAACACAGCACTTTACCTGCATGTCAGTGGACGGATTCCAGTCAGGATCAAATATAATGACCCTGTTCGCACCAGTCAAGTTTGTGCCCAAACCACCAACTTTAGTTGTCAAGATGAAGATAAAAACTTCACTGGAGTTATTAAAATCATCTATAAGTGCCATGCGCTGCCTCACCGGAGTAAGCCCATCCAGTCTCCGGTAGCAGTACCCATTCGAATTCAGGAAATTTTCAAGAATATCAAGCATTTGCTGAGTCTGTGTGAAAAGAAGAACACGATGCCCTTGCTCTTTCCAAACTCCAAGCACCTGGGCGACCACTTTCATCTTCCCGCTCCTCTCTGGGTTCCCATAATCAGGATTCTGAGCCGAATGTTCTCTTTCTAAAAGATCAGGATGATTGCATATTTTCCTCATCACATCTATCCCATAGAGTGAGTTCCTATTCCCACCGAAGATTTGCTCCACTTCAGAACTAGCAAGAAATGCTCGATAAGTAGTTCTCTGGTTTGAAGTCAAGCTACAGAAAAGAACATGCTCGGTTTTTTTTGGAAGTTGGGCATTCACATCAGCCTTCATTCTGCGAAGAAGGTAGGGCATGATTAAATCTCTTAAGACAACGGCACATCGATAAGCTGTGGAAACTTGTAATGGAGTGGCATTCGCATAACCACCTACCGTTATTGGAACGGCAAACTCCGACTCGAACACAGGCAAGACACCTAGTTTTCCAGGGAATACAAAATCAAAGAGGGACCAGAGTTCAGCAAGCTTGTTCTGAATAGGTGCACCGGTCATAATGATCCGATGAACGGTTTGAAGCTGTTTGCAAATGAGCGTAACATCAGCATTAGGGTTTCTGATGCGATGGCCCTCGTCCAAGACAGCATAGCCCCATTCTATATCAAGCAATTTATCCCCATGAAGTCGAAGTTGTTCATAGGTGGTCAGGAGAATCCCTGAGTTGGATTTGAGGACTCGACTGATCAACTCGTCCCATTTTGGTTTGGAAGCTCGAGGTCGATCATTGTCGCTATCAAGAGAACCTTCACTATCATAGTCACTGTCACTAGATTTTGGAAGTGTTTGTTTTTGTTGTACGCCATGGGCAGAATCATGGAGTATCTCCACATGGAAATCAGGGTACCACTTACTAGCTTCTCGTTGCCATTGACGAAGAAGAGTCACAGGACAGACGACAATACTAGGTTTATACATTTTACTGAAATGAAGAGCAGCGAGAAAAGATATAACTTGAATAGTTTTACCCAGACCCATTTCATCTCCAATTATACCACCAGCTCTTTGGCAGTGCAATTCCCATAACCATTGGACTCCCACTTTCTGATAATCAAAAAGCTGTGAATAAATAGAAGCAGGAATTTTCAAACCTCCTTCAAGGACAATAGGAGACGACTCAACATCATCAGCATTCACCTCCTCATCTTGATTTTCTTCCTCATTCTCAGAGTCAGTTGAGTCCTTGGTTGCAACTCCGTCTGGAAAATATATATATATATATATTAAATGTAATTTAGGGAACTTGAACTTTAAACTGATCTTAAAAAGTAGAAATCCCTTCAAACATCATACGTGTCTTATAACGGTTATAAGTAATCCGCTTTAAATTAGAGTTTTTGAAGTTTGAAGAAATTATTTATATGCCAACATTAATCGATGATTTTAGTTGTATTCTACTTAGCAGACAGTAAACAATTGTATTCAAAAAAGAAAAAGATAATACAACAGCACGTTATAAACGGGCTAACAACAGGGTTAGAGCTTAAGATTTAGCTCAATGTCCTCATCCTATTGTCCACATCAAGGTTATCTTTCTCAACACAATACCATGCTATCTTTAAAATAAACGTCCTTTAATCTTTCATCTAGGCAACCATATTGTCTCCGATGAGACATCAAGCAAAGGTCTGATTAGGAGGACTAATAAGTGATCTATTACCCTACATATGAAAGCACAGAATCAGAAGAAAAGGAACATTCGGCTAATGGGATATACGGGGATACAGTGTGCATGAGACAAATAAAATATCACAAAAACTAAATCTGATCCAATTGGAATAGCATTTGGTCAGTAGTGACATTAGATCATCTAATGTTTTGTTCTACTTAGCACTAGGGAGTAGGGGTTATAAATTTATAAAAGGTTGTGTTGTAAAATTAATTGGTAAACATACCACTTCCATTGAGATTGTTCTTTCTCCATTTCTTGTCTGGCAAAGGCCTCTTTGTCTTTCGAAGTTTCCTCCTCTTTTTCTCTGACTTCTCTTCGCTTGGAGACACAGGATGCTTCAAAGGTGTTATCAGTCTATGAAAAGGATGAGTAGGTGGATCAAGTTTAGGTAATTCTGTTGAATCAAGTAATTTTGTTGTTGGGCGAGCTTGTGTAATCTCCAACATTGACTGAGTAACTCTGGCAATGCTGGATGAAGCAAGGTTCTCGGCTGGGTCTTCATCAGAAGCAACATGCCCATTTGATGGCTCAGGTTGTTGAACTCGACGCTCAAATCCTTTCAGTTTATGAAATGGAGTTAATATGCCCTTTCGAACCAGTTCATCCCTTTCCTAAGATGCCAAATAGCAGAAGATCAGCATTAAAGATTACAAATTAGAAAGGTTTTAAATGACAGATATCAGTGTCATGTTGGCCGAAGAAGTTTCATATCAGACGGGATATATCAGGATCTCTAATATTGTCAGGCTAGTATGTAGGACAGGAAAATAAATCCTCAATATGATCAAAATAACATTTGCATACATCACACTGTCACGCTATTATATAATTAACACAAATAATACAAAACTAACTGTATTAATGAAAGCAACACGCATTACATCATGATGTCTACGCCGTGTCAGAATAAAAGTTTTCATGTTGAATGGCGAATGTAGAGTACATACAATACATCAATGTCATGATAGACATATCTCCTAAGTCGCATATGTGTCTAAAAAATCTTAGAATGAGATTATATTCACTGAATATCCTCCTCTCTCTCATTGTATGACATACAAAGAAAACAACAATGACAAAATAAAATAATTAAAGACAAAAAATATCTATCATGCACAGATCAGGTAAATTCGAAATTGATTTGAACCCTAGTTCTCCACCATGAGGATTTCCAGTGTCTTTGGTACCTAGGCAGTTAAAATCCCCGATTACGCCCGATTAATCGCTAATCGGAGACTAAGCGATTATTTTTTTAGCGATTTATAATATTTTAATAATTAGCAATTTAATCGGGTATAATCGGCCGATTAGTGGTTAATCGGCCGATTAAATGGCCGATTAACCAATTAAATCACCTCCTCTAATTTTCATTCTTGTTTGCATTATTTGGGCTCAATCCGGCCCAAACTCAAATCTAAATCTAGAATTCAAACTCATTCTGGTCCGCGCGCAAATGCAAACCCTACATGTCGCCGCTCTCTTCTTCTTCCTCGCGCAAACCCAAACCCAAATCTAAACCCAGCTGGTTCTCTTTTTCTTCCTCGAGCAAACCCAAACTTGACCCATCGTCGCTCCCCCTGCGCCGTCGCATACTTGACCCGGCCAACATTTACTGCACCTCCTCCTCTTGCTGCTCGCGCTGCTCCTCCCTGATTGTTTTCGTTTGATGAAACCGACCAGCAAATTCGACCCAACCCACATCCAGAATCTCAACTCAGCTCAAACCAAGTACTCTCTTCTTTTTCTCTATAATTGTATTTTTTATTTTATAATTCCATAATAGTTTTATGTTAGGATTTAGGGTTTCAACATAATAAGGATATATCTCTTTTAATATATATATATATATATATATATATATATATATATATATATATATATATTATGATTTTTCCGATTTAATCCCCGATTATTTTAGGATTAACCGATTAATCACTAATCGCTCCTAGACCGATTAGTTCCAAAAACCGATTTTAATTGCCTAGTTTGGTACACCAGGTTATGAGGTCTACACAGGACCTACTCTAGGAAGAATTAAATTGCAATTATCATATGTTAGGCAACTTTTAGAACATGTAACATGACAGGAGACATGTTGGGTGAGATTTCGGGGAATATCGGATTCAACCTGATAATGTCGGGGACTTTTCCCAAAAAGGACATAAGTTTAAATGGAAATCGGTGTCGGAGACCTTTCCAAAATGGCATCCAGGGGATACATTGAACATGTCGCGGGACATTTAAAACACTGCAAATTAGAAGTGAACAGCTATAAATGCATGCCATGAGACTATCATGGAATTTACAGTTACTGAAACCATGTGACTCTTATGGCTCCTGTAAGTGAATGGGCAAGTTATGATTGTTGAATAGCTGTGTAAGCCCAGACACTTCTATCAAGGAGCTGAATGTACCTATCACAGACTCTAACACTCCATGGATACTCTCTGTACAAATGTCAGACACTTCTCATACATGTCCGAGATTTTAAAAAATATGGCCGAATGCCAAAACAACTTTTGCCGAATCAAAATCTCCTATACTTCTCAAACAACTTTTACTAAATGTTACGAAGTTCTTTGCATACATGATCAACTATTTTCAAACACTCATCAATGGCCGAATGCCAAAAAATAAAATAAAATAAAATAAAATTCAAACACTTCTGCACAATAGTGAATACTTAAAACCATTGTATGAAGTATGGAGCTTCTCATATCTTGTTACTTAGTATATACTGGAAGTATTACTCCGTTTGCATGGAATATAAACCTCCTATTTATTATGTATCTCAGAATTATATTGTTCAATGTCATTTGGGTAAGTTTATATATGACTGTGATTGTCCCCCCGTCTTCTACTTCTACAAATATGCTGTGTCAGTGCCTTCGTGTTTATCATGTCCACTACCTGCACCTGTCTACATATCCAGGCTTCCTAGTTGAATAGAAAACACATCCTAAAGTGAGAAAGAGCAGTACTTACAGTTTCAACAAAACCAGTAGAAGCAGCATCCAATACTGAATCAAAATCCGCATCTTCATTATAAGATACAGTTTTCAGGCGTCGTTTAGTATCCTTTCCCAGATTTTCTTCTGCCTTTTGCCTCCGTTTCTTTTTCGGCTTTTCTTTAACTAAGTCTTCAAGAAGCACCTCATGTTCAGTGTTAGTAGTCGGAGCTTGCTCACCGAAATTTGAGATTTCTTTCTCAAGCTGAGCTTTTGTTTTCTTGAGGCTTCTTAAACGATCTGTGGCTAATGCCTGCTGTAAAGTCAATCCATTGGGAGTACCTTGAACAGAATCCCCATTGCTTACATCTTCACCATCCTCAGTATCTGCGGTAGTCAACTTTTCAAAATCATCTTCCTCAATAGATTTACCCTTTCTAATAGTAGAAGCAACAGCATCAATTTCAACATTAACAGCCCGTAACTTATTAAAGAGTTTGATTTGGCTACTGGATAGTGGATCAGTTTTGTGTTCCTCGTTAACGCCATGCTCCTCGGAGCTCTCCCCATTTTCGGTCACACGTCCAGCATCTGTTTTCACCTGCATGCACAACCATTACAAGAAGTATGGCAAACGAATTATTTATCATGATTTGCCTATTATAAGGAACAGAAAAACCACCGTAATCAGAGTGAATTTTGCCTCGGTTAACAAAAAGTTTGCTTCTTTGGTTAACATATAATTTAATATCATTTAAGTACCACATCTAAAGTTAGACGAGAAATACATAAGCATGCATATGGAAATTTTAATATGAATTTTTTTCTATCAAGAATGTTGCAAAGGCTTGAGTACTACCACGTCAAGCTTGTGCTGGTATATTAGTATGGAGAAGCTTGAACCAACCCACGCAAATGAATTTCACTCACCGCTCTAGAACACCTTTAAATTAGCCAACTATATATAACATCCAAGTTGCCGACAAGTAACATATCTAAACAGTTCTCAGTTTATTTTAGTAATGACTAATGACAATATCTATGATTTCAGTTTTTTGGCATCAAATCTTATTTTTCAGAGACAAAATTAATTGCCATCGTTATATATAATGAAATAGTCGATTTAGTGGACTCTTCAGATTTGCATTCAGCCATCTAATTCACTTAAATTTCTTATCAGCTTTCGTAACATGCCAGTCAAGGCCAAATTTTGGCCTTAGTGGCAATACTTACTTTGATCTGCAGAACACTTAATATGGCAATAGCCACATATAATTTAATTACAATAGAAAATTTTAATTAAAACCTACTTTTAACTCTATTGGAAACTATCATGAGGTATGCAAAATTACATAAACCCATGAACACAATAAAATCCATACATCTCATCCCGACCAATAAATACCAAACGGTATCAGATATCGTTTATATCATATCAAATTTAGTGACAACACAAAAAAAAAATTAATAAAAAAATGCATTCCAAAATAATGCATCATTTAATTATGTTTAAACATTCACGTATCTGGATAAAATAAATGTTCGATGATCACTTTCAAGAGAATCTGTTCGACCATATATATATACACATGCCATTCTGGTGACTACAACAAAAATAGCAAGCACATACACCTAATTACCAAACTAAGGCTCTGTTTGGTATCACGGAAAGTGCTTTCCCTTAAAAGTATTGTTACCAAATATGTTGTTAGAAGGAATTATGTTTAACTTCAAAATTTTCCTAGTAAGTAAAAGCACTTTTTGAAACGCTCAACGCATCACTTTAGGTGCTTTGAGAAAAAAAGGTTTAAAATAGTAGTTTTAGAAAAAGTACTTTTGGCTAAACACTTATAATTAAGTTTGTCAAACACCTATTTTGAACCTTAAAGAGCTTTCACACCCATAGTCACTCTCCAAAAGCAATGCCAAACAGAGCCTATCAGCCTAATTACTAGCACCAATCTAATAGATTAGTTTGGTTTTTTCTACCCATTACACAAAAATTACATAGAACAAGACATACCTCTGAAAGTACTTTGCGCTCGATATCTTCTGGGTTCGCAGACGCAATCCCCAAACTACTCAGCAAAAGCTTGTCCTCGTCGTCTACCTCCATAATGTAACTGACCACAACCCCCCCTAAAAATCAAATGCACAGTTCATTACCCCCAAAACACAACAACAACAAATCAAGCAGAGTCATTTATTGTCTGAGATGATGAAAAGAAATTAAAATTGAAAAATATTATAATTCTTTAAAATAAAAATAAAAAGACAAAAACCCATGAACCCAAAAACAACCCATATGATATTGACATCAAAATGTAACAATTATGACTAAAATGAATCAAATCAACATTGATTTGGGTAACCAAAAAACCCCAATTCGGATTACTGTGAGAAAATGGAATACAACAATTTAATGGGTCAAAATTTACGGGGGAAAAAACCAGAGAGAAGACATACTTACTGATATTTGATGGGTTTTGTCTAAATTTTGCGATGATTTAATTAATTTCGGGAATTAATTTCGGCTTTGGGATTTGGATCCTCCTCTCTTTCGGGTTTAGGCGATTAAGAGAGAGAAGGGAAGAAGAGGGGAAATTTTGAGGGCAAAAAGGAGAGACTTTTATGAGGGTCTGTCAGATGTCGGATTCGGGTCAAGTTTGTACGATTTTTTTCCCGAAACCTGACCACTTTTTAAAACTAATTTGCAAAATAGACCACTTTCTAAACTAATTCCGAAAATAGATCACTTGCATTTGGGAATTGCGGCCTATTTAATTGTGGGAAACTACTGCCTCTTCAAAAGAAAAAAGAAAAAAGAAAAAAGAAAAAAATTGGTGTCGCAGTTCCCAACTGCGGTCTTAGTTCGTTTCATATTTGGCCTAAAGTGACTTAAGACTTAAGGAATTTTTCCAAAGAAAGATGTGTTAAATAGAGCTTGCAGTTCCCAACTGCAGCATAAAAATAACAGAGTCCGCAGTTGGGAACTGCGGCCTTAGTTCATTTTATATTTGGACTAAAGTGAATTTGAGACTTAGAAGAAAAAAAAATTCCAAGTAAAAATGTGTTAAATAGACGCCGCAGTTCCCAACTGCGGCCTAAAAATAACAGAGGCTGCCGTTGAGAATTGCAGTCTTAGTTCATTTCATATTTGGCCTAAAATAACTTTCAGACTTCGACAAATTTTTCCAAGTAAAAATGTGTTATATAGATGCCGCAGTTCTCAACTATGGCCTAAAAATAACATAGGCCGCAGTTGTGAACTACGGCCTTAGTTCATTTTATATTTGACATAAAGTGACTTTGAGACTTAAACAAATTTTTTCAAGTAAAAATATATTAAATGGAGGCCGCAGTTAGGAACTGCAACCTAAAAAACAGAGGCCACAGTTCTTAATTTATTTCATATTAAGCCTAAAATGACTTTGAGACTTAGACAAATTTTTCCAAGTAAAAATGTGTTATATAGATGCCACAGTTTTCAACTGCGATCTAAAAATAATAGGGCCGTAGTTGGGAACTGCATGTAGACTATTTGCAGAATTAGTTTCGAAAATGATTTATTTTATAAATTAGTTTCCAAAAGTGGTCTATTTCGGGAGAAAATCGGTTTGTTCAATTGTTCATCACCCGAATTTTGTGCGAGATTAACGGGTTCGGGTCTGGGTGTCTAAGGGTCTGGGTGTCTAATGTGAACACTTGAAATTCAAGATTTTAATTAATTCCTTTTGTCTTATGGTTGATTAATGTAGCTTCTCCCTTTCTCATCCTTTTTTTTCTAACTTGAAGGTAGCTTATAAATAATGTAACATATTCTTAAGGTTTGTTATAAATAATGTAACAATGGTGTTTCTCTTTTTTTACAAAATAGGAGGTACAGTAAAAGTAAATAGTGAAATCCTCTGCAGTGGTCGTTTGCTATAATTTTGAGAAAGACGAAGCATGATGTTTCGTCCATTGTTTTTTTTTTAAATTTATTTAATTAATTACTAATTAACTATTAAAATATGTTAATTAAATAAAATAACTAATATAATAATCCCTAAACCTAATTAAAAACCAAATAAACCTAATTAAAACCAACTAAACCTACTCACTAATCCCTTCTCAAATCAAGGACGGGACATGTTGTCCCGTCCGAGAATTTTTCCTTTTTTTTTAATTTTTGGCGAATCTGATCGTTCGATCTATTTTTTTTAAAAAAAATTCGGCGAATCTGACAGTTCGATCTCTATATATATATATGGGACGATACATGTTGTATCGTCCGACGTTATTAAAAAATAATAATAATAATTGGGACGATACATGTTGTATCGTCCGACGTTATTAAAAAAAATTAATAATTGGGACGAGAAATGTTGTCCCCTCTCTTATAATTTAAGAATCACAATTTCGTTTCTCAAAAATGAGAAGCGACTGTAGCGATTTTGCCAAAATATGGCAAAATAACAAATGACTGCAGCATCATGTTTCTCAAAAAATGACAAATTAGCAAATATAGCAAACAATTGTGGATGCTCTAAGAGTAATATTACAAGCACTTCTTAACTATATCTGAAATTCTGCCTCGATGGTCACTTATATTAGGGGTGATAAAAGAAGCTAGGTCAATTGACGATCGTCTAAATTGAATATTGGGTATTCGAAAAAACATACTTGATGCATTTTCTCTTTCAAGAAAATTGTACGAACCGGATGAAAATTTTGTCGATATAAATCATCTTTTTCACCTGGTATAACTATCATTTAATGTTTTGTTTCTTTACCGAATCAGTATAGTTGATGAAGTTCCAGCGACAAGCCCTCCGATAATCTAGTCAGTCACTGATAAAAGCAATAGTAGCTAGAATTCAGGTGGGGTAAAGTTTATTACCTCTGAAAGTGAGGAGGGAGTCTGGTATTTATAGACAGGAGTAAACGGATCTGAGACCCTAATGGACCGGGTCGGACCCGTCTGCCTTTAGACTGAGGCCCATTTGACTTGATGATTACAAGGGAATAAAGTCTGAGGAGATCCAGTGACCCAGATGGGGCCACGTCACTTACCCCATATCAGTTGATTATAAGAAATTGCAACAGGTATAACCTGACATCGACGGAGATGTCAATTACCGAAGAAGGAGAAGCAAAAAAGCCGAAATTCTTTACAAAAGAAGTAGTATTCATAACAGGGTTGTTTCTTCTTCAATTTAATGAACAACTTTCAAACCAGACTGAAACTAGCTGAAGAAAATAATGACTATCCCAAACATACTGTATTTAGCCATCTATAGCGATAAAAGAAAAATTGTTGGGCAAACACCCACTACATCTCTCAGATAAAATTACGAACCTACAATTGATAATATAAGCTAATTGGCCCAAAAAACTTTTACTATTACAGATCTTTTACTGTTAGTTTCGAGATATTCAGAGAATGCAAAAATGGCAAGCAAATCAGCGCTTCCTCTTGCTTCCCTTTGAGGCACCAGATTTTGATGGGCTAGCAACGATGTAGATGAAGAGGCTAACCAATGATACGACTGAAACCAGCGATCCATACTTTGCCAACAGCCTCTGAAAAAGGTTTAATTATCAGTATTACCGTAGAAGATAATGCGGGAAAGGCTTATTAGGCATACGAAAAATTGAAGTATGTAGTTTACACTAGTAAATGAAATTCCAAGGTTCTCTACAGGTTCTTTAGAGCATCTGTAGTCGTTTAAGTCGTTTGATGCCATATTTTGGGTATTTGGTAAATGGAAATGGGAAAAATGGGTTTGCGCTCTAGTTGTCAAAAGCCATGAGTGATTCGTCTCAGAAATTTAAATCAAAAAATTATATATATATATATATATATACATATATATTTGCATTGAAGTGAGTGACAATGGACAAAAAAAAAAAAAAACAGTTAACACATTCACAAAAGGACAAAAAAAATTAAAAAACAAATCAAAAAACTCATTCTTGCCTTGGACAGGGGATGATCTACCCTCCTTGGCAAATTTGTCTTTACTTGAATTTGCCTTGGACGATAGATTGTCTACCGTCCGTGATTCATTTTTTTAAAAAATTTAATTAATTAGACGGGGGATTATTTTCCGTCTGTCGCTTTTGTCGTATACGAAATTGCAGCGACGGTGTATTGTTTGTCGTCCGTCATTTCGGACGGCTATAATTTGGCTTTTGCCAAACCGTCTTTCATATTTGGCACGCTACCGACACCCAAAATTTGGGTATTTGGCAGACGACTACAGCAACTTTTTTTTGATTTTTTCCATATTTTGAGTATATGGCAAACGACCAAGGCAAATGGGAAGTCCAGAGAGTGAGAGACTTAGATTCTTCTCTCCGCTATTTCCATTTGGGCAGGGACTTCAAAATGAGCAAGAAAACAAAAATGCCCAAAGTTTTTTTTTTTTTTTTTTTTTTTTTTTTTTTTTTTTTTTTTGTATAATACCATTTTCACACTACTTGCACATAACTAGACACTGAAGAAGGTGGAGCATGTTAAACACTTCTCCATTGATTGATTGTGGTCAGTGGTCACCACCCTCGAGTCTAGTAATATTTAATTAGCATGAAAGTAGTACAAAAAAAAGTAATAAAGTTTTTGCACTACCCTAAGAAAATAGAGTTTCAGGTACTAGGTGATGCTACATAGTGAGAAAGAGAAAAGTTTGGAATCCTATAGGATTTCCAACGAATCTAGGTGGAAACTAACCAATGTGGCATGAGGAAACTATGAAAGTGGAAAGTTGAGACTCAATTCTAATTTCAGTTCCATTCACTCATCAACGGATTCTATGGAATTTATTAGTGCTTTCACTATAACCCCCACGGGCCTCACCCCTCCTTCCCTACACTGAAACACATAAGAAATCGGCTTTGCTCGACAAAAGGGAATCTAGAGGGGAGAGTGAAAAGAGCTTCTACTCATATTCTAAGTTTGGCAAGATAGTCCTGCTGGGATCCAGATATCAGAGTGGCATATCCTTTTTACAGTTCAAACTGACAGGTAGAATGGAGAGGTGACCATATATGAGAAAGATTAAAAAAAAGTTGGGGAACGAAATTTTTTCCTCTAAGAGGGAAAAAATTGGCAGAATCTCATGTATACTACCCATAATAAAACTAATGAATAAATAATGTTTCTAAAACAAAATTTCGGTATTCATGTGCCAAACATGAGATCTCATGATATCCAGTATGATATTCCCAAGTTACCCACTTCCTCTCCAAATTTCACTTGCCAATGACAACCCAAGAGTAAATAAGCAATACAATTACAGAAATGATTCATACTAACCTTTGCCTGAAGAAGTATGGTTGCAGAATTGCATCAGATTCCAGAACACGAGCACACAAGCTTAAAAGTCAGAATTAAAAAGCAACAAAAAAAAATCTTAATTAACTTGTCAAATAAACATGAAACTTACCCATTCAAACTTCTTTTCAGGAGGTATGTCAGCAAGAATATCTATTTGGGGAATGGGGGTTGAGTATGCCTCCTAGAAAAGAGAACACGGAATGTGACTCAGATAGAAAGACCAACAACTATGAGATTAAATGCACAACATCAACACGAACGAAGAAAGTATTCTAGGAATGGTTCACAATATCTGAACTATGAACTGGATCTTGCTCTTATGCAGACATAGAGATAATAAATGGTATAAAAATAACTAGGATGCAAAAGAAACTTAGAAATCTTCCCAAACCCACTCACCCTCAAGAATGCCTTGAATTAAAGGTCATTTTCTACTAAGTATGAAAATGTTGCACTGCAACAGGGGTCATTCTGCAACTACAAATCTTCCTAAACCCACCAACCCTCAAGACTGCCTTTGGCTTCATGGTCTTTTTTCTGATAAATATGAAAATAAACAAGTAACTGAACTGGATCCAGATTATTCATTACCAAGTGTTTGTTGCATTGCAACAGGAGTCATCCTGCAACTACAAATCTTCCCAAACCCACCCACCCTCAAGACAGCCCTGACTTCATTGTCATTTTCTGATAAATATGAAAATAAAAAAAGTAACCGGACTGGATCAAGATTTTTCACTACCAAATGTTTGTTGCATTGCAACAGCGTTCATTCTGCAACTAAAAATCTTCCCAAACCAACCCACCCTGACTTCATAGTCATTTTCTGATGAATATGAAAATAAACAACTGGACTGGATCCAGATTACTCATTACCAATTGTATTGTTGCATTGCAACAGTGCCATTCTGCAACTACAGTCCAGCAAGTGGCCCAACTGCCACATTTGGAAGCTCCAACCCATATTAGTTACCTTACTTGCACACATTCACTTGCAGTGGAGTGGATTTTCGTTGCAGTGGGTTGCAATTATATGCAGTGCAGGCCAAGTTGGAAGTTGTAATAGCAAGTAATAACTACAGGACCAACCAACTTCTTTCCCACTATATAATGTTTAAAATGTATTTCAGAGTAATTTGCAACGCTATTAAGGGGAGAGGGGGGGAGAGAAAACAGACCAGAAGTGCTGCCTTTGTTGGAACACGGAATTTGATTACAGCAGGGGACCCTTGGAATGGGCCCTTCACTTGGGAATCGAGCACAACTGAATGAGAAACCGTGGCACCACTGAATCAATTAATGCATAGCAGTATTTGTCATGAAATGGGTTTTGCTTATTATAAGGGCAATATGATGCAAATGAAGTACAGAATTTGTAAATTGAACTCACGCATCAAGCCTTTCCCATGTCTGCGAGGTGCTACCTGAGATGATATCAAATTTATCATGACCCCAACTATCATCACTGAGGCTCACATCATATGCAGTTCTGGAAGTTGTCAATGAAACAATTGAGCAAGTCTCCATAGATGAAAATGCAAAACAAATAGGACTTCTACTTCAAACAAAACTGGTCTTTCTTTCCTTGTTGATTATTATACAATAAGAAAAAGTTAATGTGGGGAGAATGATAAAAAAAATTAGAAACTTGAATCCATCCCTAACATACAGAGAAAGGGAGCAAGCTTTAAGAGAAGTAAAATGCAACTCAAACTGTTTTAACAGCAGCATGCAAAGTAAATCAATAATGATAAGAAGTATGTGAGCATAATACCTAAGACGAGTACTTTTGTGTTTAATTTGTAATACTATAAGACTACTTCATTTTTCTAACAGTATATTTGTAACAAGATCAGATTAAACCAATTGCAACAGTTTCCTCTTTTGAGATCAGTCTTAGCAATACCAATTGCAATGGGTCGGATCAGTCTTAGCAAGAGTCCAGTCCAAATAGACTAGGGAAGGAAGAAAAGTTGTTTATTTAGGAAAAGGAAGCTAGGTTAGAAACAGAGAAAATAAGAAATTAAGAAAGTACTAATGTTCCAAGGATCCAATCAAATGATAAATTTCTTCTCTTGGATAGAATAGGGACTAATTACGATGGACTCCTCTGATTAAACTCTTCCACCACGATGTCAATAAAATCCCAAGTCTGCAAAGACTCTAGACAGCACTTCATTAATTCTACGTTTCTGCTACATTGAAACCTTCCACCGACAAAACGGAGAAAATTGCTGTATCATGTTCACATCTGACTTCATTTGCATTGCATAATCCTACAAGATCAGTTTAACCAGAAAGCCTAACGAGTTCAGACAACAGAGTTTCATGTAGACATTCTCTACCACTACCAAAAGGTACAGCTGTGAACCTGTCCATCTCAGCTACAAGCAAAAACATTTCTCCATATCTTTAACTATATATTCAATTATAAGTAAACACATGAAAAGGGACATGATTAATGTGAAAAGGAGGAGCACACATCCAATCCACAAGTTCATTTTCCTTCATATCAATATTGTCCAGTTATTTAACCAAATCACATAAGGTTACCTGACTAATCCACACATGCTATATGAAATGGAAACTTACAACAAACAGTTTGAGATCGGCATGCCAAATTTCAACTTATACTCGACCACATGTACTTTCTCATGTGAATGCTCCACCATCATCTAATACTTCATGCAAATTCTAATCACCAAATTTACAAATATAAAATCAAAATGCAATTCTTTGCAGCAAATATTTCTTGAAGGAAAATTAGGGGTGCCTATGGGGAATTGAATTAAGTTATTATTACTAAAGTTATGTGAAATTATCTAACGGTAGTTTTAGTTATCTAAATTGTGGACTGTTTGGGACTATCGTTGGAGCTGAGATAACTCCGGTAATTTCACCCAAAAGTTGAGATATCTAAACTCTAAGGCCCTGGTTGGATATAATCATATAAAGGTAGGTTACCTATAGGTAATTTTTAAGTGGATGTAGAGGAATGCAACATGTAGCTTGCAAACCTCGACCTCCATTTAATTGTATTGGAGTTTACAAACCTATGGTTATCTTAACGTAGAGTTGAGATAAACGAAGGTGACAAAACCAAAATATGACCCAATTGGACAAAACTTTAGATAACAATAGGTATTTAACCTTAGTGGACCTGTACTAACCTCCACTAACCTCTGTATCTGAACAACAGAGCGTAATCTAAACATGGCAAACAAACACTTAACTTTGTTTCCAAACTGAGAATTCATGACCCTGTCACATATATAAGTATTCCTCAAGTATGTATATTGAGATCTAATCAGATGCACAGATCTCAAAGCTGATCTAGTCCCCTAACTAAACAACTTTTCCTACAAAAAAAAGTTTGACATAGGCATCCCAAATTTCAGCTTAAACTCAAACACATTGACATTCGCAATTCAATGATCTATAATCATTTGGTAAACTATTCATTGCCCTATATGGCTCAAAAGGAGAAACTTCCAATTAGAGTCCGAGGTCTAATCAAATTTTACCATATTCATCTAATTCATTTTCCAATGTGTCACTATTATTCGAGACACAACCTCAACAATCTCCGCAGTTTATTGTACTAAGATTGCTATTCCGAATAGAGGCCATAGTTGTATGACTATTTTGCAAATTTTACAAAGAACAAGGAGATTGTGTTCCCTACTGTAGGTCGCTATTGGGAATAGCAACCTTAGTATACTAAGGTCGTTATTCCCAATAGCGATCTCAGTTTCAATTTTTTTGGAAAAGCACTTTAGGAATCGCTAAGTGTCTCAATACATTCATTCGAGATCGTTAATCTCATTAGCGACCTCATTTAACTAAGGTCGTTAGTGGGAATAGCGGCGGCAAACAAAAAAATCAAAAATATTTAAAACATAGGCCGTTATTCTGTCAGGGTCTTGGGATTCCGACAGCACTTGTCAGTGTCTTCGATTCCGACAGCTACAGCGAATTAGACATTAATGGAGAAGAGGAGGTTAGGGATTGAGATGGATTAGAAGAGGTCTGAGATTTGGAGAAGAAGAAGAAAGGATTGGGAATTGAGAGAGATGAGAATAGATCTGAGATTAGAGAAGAATTGAGAACTTTCTATTACTTGATATTTTCAAATGGACAATTACAGACCTTATATAGGCCGTTAGAGATGGATTGAGATATTTTTACCCAAATCCTAACTCTCCCGCCCATTTTCTATTACAAAAGGTGCACTAAGCACGTAAAACAGAAACAAAATAGCAAACACAATCAGCTGATACAAAACACAGTCGACTGACAGACGGCGTCCCTAACAACTCCACCCCCCTTAAAAATGAGCTTGTCCCCAAGCTCAATACCAGGAAATCTCCAACCGTATCTCCAGTTACTGCAGCTTTATGGCCATCACTTCCTTTTCCTCCAAGTGCACCAGTTTCAATGTATTTTTTTCGCATTATCCCAAGCTCCTCCAGCAGTATTTAGGAAGAGAGCCATCAGAATACCAGCTCCTGTGGCAAACATTAGCATTGATGCCACCACTTTTGCTCCAAGAAGCTGCTGCCCAGTGGCTTGTCCCAGTAATCGAAAAATGAACCCAACTGCGATTAGTAAAATAATGGCCAAAGCACCGGGTTTTATCATTTCCCGCAAGGATGCAGAAGCCACAATGGATACACCACGACCATAATCTGGTTTCTCTTTATAATCCATTATACCAGGGCTCTCAATAAACTGTCTTCTAACTTCTTTAACAACCTCCTGAGTAGTTTTTCCAACAGCTGCACAAGCCCAGACACTAAACACAAAGATAAGCATAGAACCCAATAGCCCTCCAACAAAAATTTCTGGAACCGCTATGTCAACCTGTTTAAATGGGAGTTGAGCAAATGAAGCCACTTCATCCATATAAGCACTGAAAAGGAGAAAAGAAGCAAGAGCAGCAGAAACTCAAAGCCCATGAGGTTTTGCAAACTTCTTTGCTTCTAGATATATCTGATGAGCTAGTTCTCTTGTAGGAGCACATATTACACCTATCGGACCCTCTTCTTTTGAAAGTTCAGGTTGATCCATGATATGAACAATCATTGGAAGAACAAAAGCTGCAGTTATGAACATGAGTAGAGGGATCTGTGCATTTTCAAGAACCCTTGCAGCATGTCTGGCTAGATCAGAAGACATGTGCACAAGCCTTTGCAAGGACTTCTCCTTCACTGTTTTCAAGATCCACAATGGAGTTACAAGGTGATTAGTGTGGCCAATGTATCTCTAGATAGAAGGATCTTCACAAACAACATGACTTGCAGGACAACCAACAAACCAGTGTTCCAACATTGTTGCACCTTCTTTTGTAGCTGCATCAGCAACCTTCTTCTTCAGTTCAGCTGATACATGTTGCCATGTTGTACTCAACGACTTCTCATCTTTAAAAACTCTGAGTGGAAGGCACGACTTTTCAGCTCCAGGGAGTCCAACAAGTTTATGTAACTCCTTCAATGGCATTCCATCCTCTCTATATCGCTTAACACTATACTGAGATTCACTCATCCTCGCGTTCCTTCGCACACTATCTACAAACCAACCCAGTGTGACAATTAAGAGACCATACCTTGATCGATGCTTCAAAGCATGCTCAAACTTGTGCCTAAAACAGCTTTGAACAACCAGATGAGTGCAGTGTGGGTGCAGACTGGAGCTGTACTGGCCACCTAACCTCTTCGTTGCAGCCATAACCTGCATTCTTGCTTCTGAGCTCAGTCCAGGAACACTATGGAATGCTTCATCTATTTCCCCTTCTGTGAGGCCTTTCATTTCAAGACATGAACACCTATACATCATTGGAGAACCCCTCACTCTCATAGTTTTGGACCAAACCTCATCATTTGTAAGCACCATAGAGCTTTTCATCATTTCCAGAACTTTTTCTGCATAAGGAATAAAAGCCTTCTCTGCTGCACCTTTCTTAACTGAGACATTTGAGTGAACAGGTGGAGGCCAACCATCGAGCAACAATTTTCCTCCACTAACTTTTAACTCTCTTGAACACTTTAATAGTTGTTCTTGGTCTTTCTTTTGAGCCCTTAATGCAGTGACATTGCCATCAAGAACATCAGTAGCATCAAAATTTTGGGAATAGATGGAATGGAGGATAGGGAGAATATGTCGTCTACTCTGTGCCAATCTGATAGCTTCTTCTTTTCCGACATTAAGAACCTCCGTTACTTTTCCTTCACTTTCTTCAATTGAAGGCTTAATCGATGGGTTTAGATGAGGAGTCGATTGTTCCAGCTCTGGAATGGTCACCTTGGATACATGACATGTAGAAGCTTGTAGTTCGGAGACAATCTTCACGCAACCAGTCTTGGTGACTTCTGCTGCGGCCAGATCTCGCAGATCGGAGACGCTCAACGGCGCGGCAGCGGCGGCCGTCGTCGTCTTTGGAGGTTCGACTTTGGGGTTGAAATCTAGGATTTTCTTGGAGTGAGAGATTGATTGCTGATTTTGATGAGAAATAGGTTGCTGCACTGAGAACATCATCACCTCCATTCTTGTTAACATTGCCTCAAGTTTCTCTTCCACTTTGGTCGCCGACGCCTCAAATTTTTTATGGAGTGAATCGAGTTGTTTCTCCATCAATTTCGATTGCAGATTCATCGCTCGCATCCCCTCAGTCAAGGATCGGATTCCCATCCTCACCGTCGACATGCTTCCGGTGAAGGTTAGCTCTGATACCACTTGTCAGGGTCTTGGGATTCCGACAGCACTTGTCAGTGTCTTTGATTCCGACAGCTACAGCGAATTAGACATTAATGGAGAAGAGGAGGTTAGGGATTGAGATGGATTAGAAGAGGTCTGAGATTTGGAGAAGAAGAAGAAAGGATTGGGAATTGAGAGAGATGAGAATAGATCTGAGATTAGAGAAGAATTGAGAACTTTCTATTACTTGATATTTCCAAATGGACAATTACAGACCTTATATAGGCCGTTAGAGATGGATTGAGATATTTTTACCCAAATCCTAACTCTCCCGCCCATTTTCTATTACAAAAGGTGCACTAAGCACGTAAAACAGAAACAAAATAGCAAACACAATCAGCTGATACAAAACACAGTCGACTGACAGACGGCGTCCCTAACATATTCCCATTAGCGACCTCGAAAATGAAGAGGCCGCTGGTGCTGACGTGGCACAAGTTAGCCCACGAGCGCTCATAGTTTCGAAACTGGCCCATAATCCCAAATATTTTCAAAAAGTGGCCTTTCACGGCAAAAAATTCCAATTTCAGTACTCTAACTAAACCACACACATAAAAGTCGAAACTTCCAACAGAAATCCTAGCATATCAAGATCTAATCCGCGAATCTCAAAGCCTAATTATCATCAAACCCCCTCCCCTAAAATCAATCAAAATCGCAACTTTAACATCCAGATCTAACCTCGATCGACAAACTAATCCACAAACCCTAGATCCGATCTCAGAAAACTTACGAGGATCCCTGGTTGTATAGATCGATGGTGACCGTAACGCGCTCCATCCCCGTCTTTTGGCGGGAAACGCTGACCTTCTTGTGCGCCACGATGAAGGGGCCATCGGAGATGGCGATCGAAGGCGATGCGAAGACAAGGACGAGGAGGAGTAGGAGTGCTTTGACTAGCGAGCTCGCCATTGCTAGGGCTGCGGAGCTCAATTTCGACTTTCCCGTCTTTCGAGATTCGTTCAGAATTTTTCTGTAGAAAACAGAGAAAACTCAGTTCAGATGAGTGAGTTTTTACGCATAAGACCCTGATATAAACTGAACTTTTCGGATTGGTCCTTTTATTTATTTATTTATTTATTTTATTTTATTTTTTTGAGAAAATGTCCTTGGATTTTGTTACCGGGTCGGGTTTGGCATAGACGGTGGAATCTCTTCTATGCATACATGCATTGCATATTTGCATATACTAAATAACCAGTAATCTTGTTCGTATTAGTTTTTAGATTACTTGTGATCTCGAGTTTTACTAAGATTCACATGTCGAGGAGTAGATAAATAGGCAAGTCATCCAAACACGTCGACGAGTCGATATCGGTTACCAAACACGTTGTCTAGTCCTTCACTATCGACTTTTTCCGGACTGACCCACTTTTGAAAATATTTACCCAATTGATTCAGTTTTGGACATGTCAGCATAAAACAATATTGACAATACCGGCATATGTTATTTTGATATTGTTGTTGCCAATAGATGCACCTATACAAAAAAAATTTCATTGCCGCTATTGAGAGTAACAGTATCAGTACATCTCGCATTCACTTCGGGGCTCTGACTTGAGAAAAAAATTGTAAAAGAAAAAATTTTATAACTAATGCCGCTATTCCCAATAACGGCATAATTAGCTTGATGTCGCTATTGGCAATAGCAGCATCAGTATAATCCACAGTCAGTGCTCCAAATTTTGTGTAGGTGCATCAATTTCAAGCCCGATTTTGATCTTAATGCAGCGAATATCTCTCAAAACTCAAAACATGTTTGTAACTTTTATGAAGCCATATGGGGTTTTTTACGGGTCGGGCTGAAGCCCGCTTGTTTGTAACTTTTATGACCCCTGGGCTTTTATCCAGCACATAGGTCCAGGCCTAAGCCTAAGTAAAAAAGCCCGAGCCTGATCCCAAGTGAAAATTATATGATATTTTTTATTAATTAAATAACTAGTTTTTTTTTATAACTACTTTTATTAAAGGATTTGAAAATTAGTTATTTCACTAGTTCACTTATACAATTTGTATGAGAAAATAAGAGTATTTTTTTAGTAGATGAGAAAAGATGAGAGGTGTGTGAAAAACAAAAGGGTAAAAGGGATATGAGCAACTTACTCATTTAGTAAATGAGCAATTGATTATGTGGCATGCATGTGATATATTGGACAACTAACCTTTTTAAGGATTTTCCAATCACATCTATACCGCATCATCAATTGCTTATAACTAAATGAGCAAGCTGCTCAGACCCCTTTTTCCCAAAACAAAATGATATGAAGGGATATATATTGTTTTTCTTAGAGTTTATGTTTAAAAATTAAAATGCAATTTGCTATAATTGAATTTAATTAATTGTAAAACCAAGAAAATACGCAAAACTCTTTGGAAAAATTGCATTTTTGTATGCTAGTTAATTTTCCTAAGAGTTTATTGAACTTCGTATCATTGAGAGAGGAAAAGCTTCTTTAACTTTGAATTTTGAAGCATGCGAGAAGAGTACAACCATGCATCTTCCCCAGAAGAAAAGCCTAGGCGTTATGGCCGGACCAATGGACGGGCTAAAGCCCGGGCTTCAAAATGAAGATCCAAGCTCAGCTCTTACTTACGAAGGACTAAGCCGGGCTTTCTAGAGGGCAGGATCAACGGGTCTATGAACGGGCTTGAGCTTTTCTTACATCCTTATGCATGACCACCGTTCAACGTGTATAAAACATAAAAATATGAAATCAGTACGACTATGCTTAAATATATTTTGCAAATTCATCATATAATGTGGCAAAATATGTTCAATGATCGTGAAGAGAAATTTGCCCTGATAGTTCAGTCTTGCACTATATGTTAAATTCCAAGAACATCCAAGGAAAATCAATCAAATTGCTAAAGCCAAGGCTTGTTAGAAGAAAAGTGATTATTTATTGAGTATGACATAATACACAACAAAATAAATAAAATTCTTGCATAATGTAAACTTTTTTAGACTTGATCAATGTAGAGAAAGAGTACAGATATCTATAAAAAGAGCCCTGAAAAACAAAGTGGCGCATGGTATCCGCAACATCATCCTCTCATCCATGAGGATCATCCAAGCTTTGGCTCTTCTCCTCCTTTCTGGCCTTGTCATTCCTACAATAGTCATTGGAAACACAGAAGGTATGTTAGATTAATAAAACCGCAAAAAAATTCAGAATTTACTTTATTCACTACATCTCACGTTATACATAAGTTGATATTCCAGCCATACAACTTTAAACTTTAAACTTTAAACTTTAAACTACTTAGGCGATTTCAAATTCCTTTCTCCTCCACTCTTTAGATCCCCAGATCCGCTCGTATCCGTCCCTTCTCCGTCGACCCTCCTTCATTAAAGTTGTAGATCACTCCGTGCTCTACCTCCTCATCCCATTTTTTCCGTCACCGGTCGATTTTCTCCCCATTGGCTCTCGGATCCTCTCCTCGCTTCTCGCCGCCGAGTCTAGCTTCGTGGTGCTTCTTCTCAGCCCTTCTCGCTAGTCTCGGCGCTTGTGCGTCCTTTGCCCTAGCACCGTCGAGTGTTCGCCGTTGAGACAAGGCGAGTGTTCGGTTCCCTGGTTGTTTAGTTCCAGCGGAGGTGTTGCGTCTTTTGGACTGGTAGCAACGCATCATCGTCCGGTGCTATCGTTGCTGTCGTTGCTCGCTCCTAGGAGCCGGAGTTCTTCGCGTCGCCCTCCACCCCCCTTCCCACCGTTGTAAGTTTCCGCAACCTTCTTCTCCTTTTTTGGGTATCCTGGCGGTTGTCAGGTGCCATTTAGCGTGAGCTTTGCTCCTCTTGTTCTCTTCCCCTTCCCGTATTCTCCTCTCTCTTTACCCTCCAGCTTCCTCTTTTTCTCTTCCCTCTCTCCTGTGGCATTGCCTTCCCCATCTTGATAGATTGGGGATTTGGCCTCTCTATTACTATTTCGCTGGTAGACTGTAGGGGCTTAGTCTGGTTTCTCGGCTTCGGCCTTGAAATCTGGGTGGCTGTTGAGATTCGTTAGCAAGGTAGAGTCTTCTTCTTCACTGGTTCTCTTACTCTTCTTGTTAGGAGTGATTGGTTCTCCTTTCACCTTTGGATGTTCAGCTCTCTGTTCGGCCCGATTCCATTATTAGGTATTTTGAGTTGAGGTTTGTTGTTGCCGGTTACTACCATGTTCCTTTCCATCCCGGTTGCTCCGCTTCGGGTTTGTCACAGGTGTCTCCAACCTGGGCATTTGAAGCGTGAGTGTGGTTATAAAATGAAATGTTTTTTCTGTGATACTTTCGGTCATGCGCGCAGTCGCTGCTTTGCCCTTCAAGATCTTCTTGGTCTCCCCAGAGGCCGCCCTTTACCAACTAAACTCCTCTCTTTCCTTAATTTCCCTCTCTTGAAGAGTAAGCTTCATGCTGGCTCAGCTTCGAAACGCAGTAGCGCTTCTGGTAAGGAATTGGTTTCCTATGCAGTCGTTCCATCTCCATTTTCGAACTCATCGAGTTCAGTCATTGCTCCTTGTGAGTCTATTACGAGACTTCTCCGTCCCAATATTTCTAAACTCTTTAAAGATCGTAAGGTCTTTTCTAATCAGTTTCCCTTCCCTCGTTTAGGTCCTTTAATAGGCCATCCCCAATCTACAGCGAAGGTGTCTGCGTTAAGCTTGAGTTTGAATTATAATACGGTTTTGTATAAATACTATTCTTCTTGCCACTACGGGCATCGCAGTGCGGTGGGAGACTTTGGGTCCCGCAACATTTCTTTCCCAGCTCCATCGGTCAAAGCCAATGATCTTTTGGAGATTCCTGATCTAAGTTATAATAGTCCATGCCCAATGACCATTTCTTCGCCCCATCTGTCGATGCTCTCGTGCCATTCTTCGGGTAGCATCTTCTCGCTCTATCAATATTTATGGGAGCTATTTTCGATCGATCTTTTCCGCAGGGAGATTTCGCGTTACCTGCTATCTCTTCCCCTCAAGTCTCCTCCGAGCCTAGCCCACTCTCCGTTCATAGTTTCTTCCCATCTTTCTAACTCCATCTCCATTCCGCCGCCGGTGGGTACTAGTGTTCACATTACCCCTCCCGTTCCCTATATAGACGAAGTGGTTTTCCTTACCACAGCTTCGAGCTCATCCCCCGTTGTTCCTCCCGTAAAGCGTAAACGCAAGAAGCTGGTTGATAATCTTAGGCCGATTCGAGTGAGTGCGCGTATCCGCGCCAGGCAAGCTAATGATTTGGCAACCCGTCGGTGCTCAGATGAGTTCGAGCATTGTTAGATAGGCGGTATTCCATTGTGCCGCTAGCGTTTCTCCTCGGTGGCTGCCGCTGGCTTTTGGTAGCTCCTGGTAGGCTGTCTTTCTTAGCCGGCGTTTGGCTTGCCGATCCTCTGTTTTCTTCTCATCTGGTGGGTGAGCAAGGGCTGTCGTTTCTCTATTCGCGAGTTCCTTTCCGAGCTAAAGGATTTGTCTCCCTGTTCAGCGACTGCATCTTCGATTGTATTATTGCTCCCTTATTAGCATTCTTCGCCTCCTAGTTATGATTTCATTGTATTTAATTCGCTCTGGTTGTTTTACATCTTGTAAAGCCATTGATTATTTATTTGTATATGTACTGTTTTTATTGATTAATATATTTTTGATGGCTGGAGCCTTTTGGCTCTATCCGATACATCAAAAAAAAAAAAACCGCAAAAAAAAGGGGGATAATTATATGTAAAATATATCGTAATTCCACCCCCTTTCATTTTTAAAACCATCAATTACTATATGTTAGTTAAATTTTAGTGTATTTAACCCAAAATGAAAGAAAACATTGATGTTTATGTGCAATTACAAACACACGTATATATAGGGCTATGATCATGTGATGAGTGGCTACAAACATAATTATAATTATCGATCTTTTAGAAAAATGACCTAATTTGTCAGATTCGTCATTGAATATCTCAAAGTTTTTTAGTTCATGCGCAAAATATTATATAGGGAAAAGGGGGTATGAGCAACTTGCTCATTTAGTAAATAAGCAATTGATGATGTGGCATACATGTGATTGGAAAAGTCTTAAAAGGGTTAGTTGTCCAATGTATCACATGCATGCCGCATAATCAATTGCTCATTTACTAAATGAACAAGTTGCTCATATCCCTTTTACCCTATATATATATATATATATATATATATATATATATATATATATATAATGTGAGCACTCTGGTTGCTCACTACTTTCGTGAGCAACCGGAGTGCTCACCTAATTTGTCAGAGGGCCTTTCAGTTGCTCACTACTTTCGTGAGCACTCACGAAATAAAGGCCCCATGAAAAATCAGAACTGCTCAGCTTGTTCTATATGCCGATAGCATAACAATAAAAAATCAATTAATTTGAAATTCATTTGTCCATGATTTACATCATCACAAAATTGTATAACCGAAAATTCTAGCAGCACGATGGATGGGCAAATGAACTTCAATTACTTGGTTTTTTATTGTTAGGCGATCTTAGGCGTACAGAACAAGCTGAGCGGTTCGAATTTTTCATGGGGTCTTTATTTCGTGAGTGCTCACGGAAAGTAGTGACCAACCGAAGGGGCCTCTCTCTCTATATATATATAGAGAGCTATGATCATGTGATGAGTGGCTAAAATGACCTAATTTGTCAGATTTGTACTTGAATATCTCAAAGTTTTTTAGTTCATGCGCAAAACATTATTGTTTTCCTCCTTCCTTATCTACAAAGTATAATATAATACTTATCTATGAATAAGAATTTTATCTACAAATCAGATATATTTTTTTCCGACATATTTCACTTAGAATACTTGCTTAGATTAATATTGAATAATACAGGAGATATCCTACATGCACAAAGAACAGCTTGGAGTGATCCCTTCAATGTTCTCTAGAGCTGGGATCCAACTTTAGTCAACCCATGCATTTGGTTTCATGTCACTTGCAATAATGACAACTCTGTAATAAGAGTGTAAGCATTCCACATTCTGATATTTGTTAATTTCTATTTTCGTTAGAGTGGCTAGTTGGCTACATATCGAGATAAGCTATGTGCAACATGACATAATCTTCTAAATTTCATATCAAAATTTTCCTATTTGCAGTGATTTGGGGAATGCATCACTTGCAGGGCTTCTAGTTCCGGAATTAGGAAGGATTGAAAAACCTTCAATATTTGTAAGAAATAGTTTCCATATAGTTTGTATATTTCTCAAAACTAAGATTGTATATTTGTATTGTGAATTTCTTATATTGGGAAAAAATTATTCGCAGAGAGCTTTTCGGAAACTTCATAAATGGAACTATACCTTCTGCGTTGGGCAACCTTACTTATCTGGTGAGCTTGGATCTCTATAACAACATTTTAAGTGGATCTATCCCTCCTACACTTGGGCAACTCGGGGTCACTCAACTTTCTGTTAGTCCCTATGAAATTCCTCCTTTAAGTCTCTTAGTTATTCTTGTAACTCAATACAGTACACTTATGTGGCTTCTCTCAAAATATATTTGTAGGTGGCTCTCCGGAAACAGCATAAGTGGAACGATACCTGAGGAACTTGGCAACCTAACTACTCTCGTCAACTTAAATCTCAACAATAATTTTATAAGTGGGGCAACCTAAAGTCACTTAAAATTCTGTAAGTTTTTACATTGCGATACATTTTCTCAAAAGTTCTCGAGGGTAAATAGCATAAACCACTTTGTAGTTAACTGAGGATAATAAATAATTTCCTCACCATTTAAATCTTTTGTACTTAACCAGCTTGAGTGTGGGAAAAGACCAAATATTCATTGTGGTTAAATCAGATGAACTCTTATTCAGTTCCTTAACAATGGCTAATTTGGTCTAGTTTGCTACTGTGGAGTGTTTTAAGTAGAGAAAATAAAGCTCAGGAAAGTTATTTATTCTCCTTATTAAAACACATGATGCTTTTCTACAAATTACCCACATTCTTAAAATAATATGCTATTTGTTATTATAAAGGGTATTATTCTAAGTGAGCAAATGTGACCAACTGTGGGGGATTAAATGAAAATGTACTTGCCGGCAGTTTGCCATTACAGGTGCTCCAACTTGTGGAAGTTTGGAAGTATTGTAAGTCCTCATCCAATTTATTTGTTTAGTTTATTTTTTTATTTTAAATATAAACCTTCTAAAAAAAATCTATAATTTCAATATTTTATTAACACTTGGTATCTGGTTATATTCTGACAGGAATGTTACAAACAATTTACCAGAAGGCACATTAAGATCCTCACAATTACGACGTCAGTAAACAAAGTTCATTATATTCTCCATTTATATATATATAAAATTATATATAATATTATACTTTTAGGAATATTTTCTTCCTATTGGACAATTGACTCAACCTCTTTTTCCTACTATTTTTCATGACTGTGCAAGGGCTGCAATCGAGCCGAGCCGAGCCAAATACCTTCAGGCTCGAGCTCGGCTCGTTTACGAAACGAGCTCAATTTTGAGCTCGAGCTCGGTTCGAGCTGAGCTTTGACCATATTTGAGCCGAATAGCTCGCGAACTTAGGCTAAAAAAAAAAAAAAAGTAAAGCTCGAGCTCAGCTCGTTTACGAAACGAGCTCGGTTTTGAGCTCGAGCTCGGTTCAAGCCGAGCTTTGACCGAGCTCGAGCCGAATAGCTCGCGAATAGCTCGATTCGTTTGCAGCCCTATGTGCAGTTACTTAAATCATCCAAGATAAGAGCTCCAGATTGGCAGCGTTAGCATCTAAAAAGTATTCCCATGTTTTTATTCAGATCATATTTGTCCGCTCATGTTATAAATAAGGATTATATTTAATAAAACGATAGGAATAATTGAATGTCTAAATTCCAAGAGTGCGCATTATCATCAAATTTATGTCAATAATTTTTCATGCAAGGTTATAATGCGCCATGCCAGGTTTTGGTGAAAAAGTAAAACATTGAGCCTGTTTATATAAGTATTTTGAACGATACTATAGAAGACTTATGAACAACAAAATCATCATAATTCAAAAACTAGATCCCACACTTGATAATATAAATGTACTTGTAAATCCTTACTCAATAGTATGGATAGTTTTTCTCGTGTATCAAAAAGGCCTAGCAGCTTCTTCCATCATCTTCTTCACTCTTGTCAGTCTTTGAATCTCTTTCAAAGCCTAGAAAACTTTATGTCAGCTATTAAATAACAAAATCCATGCATCGAAGCTGTAGTTTCTGGATTATTTTTTGTATATATATATATATATATATATATATATATATATATATATATATATATATATGATTCATTCATAATATTCCCCATACCTCTACTGCCATATCCTGAGGGGTGACTGAGTTCAAATCTTCATAACCCAGCTGAGTAGCAACTTCTGCATTCAGTTATTTTTGCAGTTAGCAATTGTACTTTTCCTTGAGGAAACTTCAAATAGATATTCAAATTTGGCTGCAACATTTTACTTTGGAGAGAGACAGTAGTATCTGCTGTTCCATATCCTTCTCTTAATTCAGAATACTGTTTTGAGAGCTCCTGTAACACCTGTATTACCAACCTTAACCCTGGTTAGAACAGAACAGATGGAATTATTGACCAAAATGACCTTTACAACAACTATAATCCTACACATGTAAAAGCTGAGATAAGCCTATTCACCCCCTTCCCTCTCTTCCTTTTAGATGATACATAAGAATATATAACAAAGCTGTACATGGTATTCAGTAGTCCGAAATTTGTAAATATCATAGGGTATTCTGATCTCATCCTTAAAGAAACATAATTTTGATCTTTTTCTCAAACTAAATGATTACAAAAATGAACGATTTTATAAGTTGGTAGAGCTAATGCAGTCATTTCACTTCCTGTATTTAAACAGTAATTCATTCTAAGTGCACTGAGAACATTAACCTTATAAGAGTTACATATTGTTCCTTATCCATTCAGATGATTTAGTAATTTAGTTTTATGCATTGAACTCAAAACTTTGGATAAAGGCTTGGTTGTTGTTGAACAGCATGCATTGAACTTTCTCCACGCGAAATTCTTATTTTTATCACCATTAATTATGGTTAGGATTATGAGGATCAAAAGATACAATATGGTGTTTGACCTCATATGTCGAAAGTGAAATATCGATAGTAGGGATCCCAAAACTGGGTGAAGGCCTTAATTTAATCAGTTTGATCGTCAATAGATACCATGGAGACGTAGCTAGTTTGAACAAATTTCAAATTGAACTGCTGCAGACCAAGCCCACTAAATTTTCTCAGGGCAGTCCTATCGTTCTGCCTTAAGTCCAAGCTAACTTCTTCAGGTAAATAGTCTTATCTATTGAGGGCATTCTCTGATTCCTCAATCACAAAGGCCGCTTTCCCCGAATAGGAAATGCAGAAGAGGATGCTTGAATTTCCAAGATAGCCTAACCAGGAAGGATTACTTGATCTAACAAGGGGATATTTATTGATCACCACAATACTTCCAAATTTTATGAGTTCAATAGTTTCAGTGTGTTTTTGGATTATCAATAAGGGCAGGGGCGGATCCAAGATTGAAAAGCGAGCAGGGCTAGAAAAAAAATCGCACAAGCAAACATGCAAAATATATATAAAGTTGTTATAGATAATAGAGAAGTAAAGTTGTTATAGATACTAGATAGAATAGAGTTGGGCTTGAGCCCAAAAAAATAAATAGAAGGCTCAAATATATATGAGGTGGGCTTTAAAAAATATTTGGGGTGGGCTTTAAAAAATATTTTGGGGGGCTGAAGCATACATCCTGCACTAATATACCCAAAAAAATAAAATTTACAAAGAAATTGTCAAATGTTGGGGGGGCTGTAGCATACCCCAGCCCCCCCTGGATCCGCCCTTGAATAAGGGTATGATAGCTCTAAAAAGTTGATCTTAGGAGTTAATTAGATTATTCTATTGAAATTAAATGAAGTGCAACCCTCCATATTTAGTATTCCTCACATACATATCCTATTAAGTCATGCAAATGAAACCACCTATGCTGGTACAAAGTTTATGTGAATTAAACACATTATAACTTAAAAGAAGAATTGGAGAGTTTGTCGCATCAACTATTCAATTATATAAAATTCATTAAAATTTATTATCATCATCAATTACTATCAACATGTCAAATGTAATAACTTGTAGATATCTTTTATTGACTAAGCTACTGATACAACAAACAAAAACCAAAAAAGATAAACAAATAAACAAAACCAAAAAAGAAAAAAAGAGATGGTTATAAATCATAAGGTGCAGATCAAAGTTAGCAGGTTGACCTCTGTAAACGGATCTGAATCTCTTGTATCCTCTGCAACACTTGCTGGGAACTCACTCTCTAGGATCTCATTTGCCAACGTATCCAAAGGAACATCTATCCAAATTGAAATGCCATATCTCAATAAAGCCCTAGAAACTCAGGAAGTGGTAATGATTAATAGTTACAATTAGGGATGCACGCCATAAAATAAAGTAAAAGAAGCTCGGTCTTTACAGATTAGTGGAGTTCTGAACAGCACCATCCCCAGCACAAACGACAAGACGACCCATAGACGATAACTGCTTTAAAACTTCAGTCTGCAAAGAAATTGAAAATTTTATGCGTCTTTCATTTGGTGTTTATTTTATGTGACTAGTGATCAACGCTATAAACTTTAATAGATACCTCAGAATCACGAAAACCCTTTTCATCTATCTCCTTAAAGGACTTAGGGGCAGACTCACCACCAGCAGCTTGTGCAACCAAACTATCACTGCTTACGACAAAATACTTAGATAGTAAACATAGAATCAAGCATGTCGCCTCTTGCATCTTTACAAAGAAGAAGACATACACCTGTCAAAGTAGTAATATCTCAGGGCGTCAGCTAAAAGCTTCCCCAAGTTGGATTTTATTGAGGAATTCATCCCTGTGCACCATGCATTAGCCCAAATCATAATCAAAATTTGTTTGTATGTGTGCATGTCTGTATGTTTATATGGCTTCAATTACATCTTGAAGACTACTAACCAACAAGAAATATGGATGTTCCTTTCAATTCGTTGGAGACCTCAGATGCCTTGTTCTGCATTATTAAGTGTAAAATAGTGTTTTAGTCAAGCTTGCATGAGATTTTGAGGTGTGTTCATGCAATCAGCTGTTCACACCAAATGATCAAAGATAGAATGTACATAGACTCACCTTTACAACAAGAGATGGTTCAAGCTCCACTGCAGACATTCGAGCACCTAAGAGCAACAGAAAAAGGAAGTCAATGAGAAGAATATTAGATATTCTTTGACTTAGATTTAGCTCCTTTCAATGCATAAATCAAAGGTATAAGTTGACGGCAGCAATGGATAAGGAAACTCAAGATACACAAAATGGTCCTTTCAATGTAGTATAAGGGTTTAGCACTTTGCCTGTACAAAATTTTGATCAAAGGTGTCCATCATGATCTCACAATCTCAGGTCAGGCATAATCACATCACCAACATTATGTGATGATGATCTGCAGGACTAGGGCATCATCTTGAGCCAACGTAGGGCCATTTATATCCCCTTCTAGCTTGTAATATATATGGGGTATGGCAGACACTAGAACTACTAATCTTTTACTTTGCTGTTTTCTTTGCCTTGTGTATCCCATTTTCCCAATCAATCAACTAATACACAACCCCAGGGCACTAGACTGTTTCAAGTTCACGATGGTTACAACAACCAATATATACCTTCAATAACATAAGATCCTCACTGAAGCAAGTGTGAGGCTGGTAAGCCACTTCTCTGGTGAGCAAGAGATTTCTGGTGAGCAAGAGATTGGGAGTTTGAATCCCGCTTGCATCAAAAAATCCTCATTAATATATATATTCGGGTACTGTGTGCGGGTGTGTGGCTACGGCCATATTCCTCCCCCCCCCCCCCAAAAAAAAAGAGGAAGAAGAAGAGGAAGATCCTCATTGAAGAAAACAATTTTCAACATGTTACTCTCAACTATTATTACATATTATTCACTCACGAGTGGCCCATGCATTGTTTGTCCTTATGCGGTGCTACTACTAATATATAAATACGGAAAGGACCACAGCGGACTAGTTCTCTATGCTATACATTTTTAGGGACTTTTATGTTATTAAAGTTAAGGAAATAAAAGCCACAATGAGAAAAAAGATAACAAAAAATGAACATTTACCCAAATGTCTATATCTGCTATGATTAACTGGAGAAAAAGTGTGCATGTGTGTGAATGACTGGTGCTCCCATCAACTTCTCAACGCGTGATCTTAAAATAAATGGGACCCATGAGCTAATAAATAATATGTATGGATAAAATTAAATAATATGTACGGATAAAATAAAACGTCCTTAACAGTATCATTCACCTCTGAGATCTCAATGCATACTAATATCCATTAATTACCAACACGTACACATAATTGACAACAAGAATTAGGAGGGATATACACATTCAGAGAACATGCAGTCCATGAGCCAATAGATCTAGTATTGGTAAATGGTAAGTGCAACAAAACCTACCCTGAATCAAATGAACTTCAGTGCTCCTCCAACATCAACTTCCTAGAGGGTCACATTTCAGTAAAGCGTTTCATCAAGCTCTTTACCCTCCAAAATTGAGTTTCATTCAAAAACTACCACTTTGAATTTACCAATTAAAATTTCAGCACATACCACACTAACTTCCTATACTTAGATAACTATAAGCTCATGAAACAATAGTTGGCAACTTTAAAAGAAAGAAGAGCCGCTGTTCCCTTCAAATGAAAACAACTGAAAGATACATTAACACACCAAAGCAATCAGAAAGCAAGTTATGATTTGAATTTCAATGAAGCATTTCATCATTCACCAATCATCAATCACGGTATCCACCAAACCATGTTCAAATAAGAACCACTACTTCAAATCTAACAAATAAAAATTGAGCACCCTATTTTCCTATACTCGAAGAACTAGACGAACTACAACATGATAGCTCTATATCAGCCAAAATTCAAGGCACGTTAAAGAACATAAGCTCAAACTAATCGTGGACACCATCAATTAGGAAAGAAAAGTCATGGGCACTCCTAAAATCAGAATCCTCTCACTTAGAACTTCTAAGCTTCGCTAACACATCAATAAAAATTACAATTTACAAACCAAGTAATGATTTGGGTTCCATTTAAGCATTACATCAAGCACAAATCTTCCAAAATCAAGTTTAAATAAGAACCACAACTTCAAATTTATCCTTGAAAAATGGGCACTAAACTTCCTGCACTCAGAGAACTATAAGAACTAAAGCATGATAGCTCTATACTAGCCAAAACCCAATAATTTCAAGTTACATTAAAATTAAAAAAAAAAAAAACTCAAACTAGTCGTGGGTACCATCAAAATGAAGAATAAAAGTCATGGGCACTACTAAAATCAAAATCTGTGACTTCTAACCTTCATACATTTCAAAAACTAATCAAACACCAGATTATGATTTGTATGTCTGTGAAATATTTCATCAATCAACCCACCAAAATCAAGTTCAATAAGAACCACAACTTCAAATCTACCAATACAAAAACAAAAAGAAGGGAACACTGGTTTCCTCTACTCAGAGAACTAGAAGAGCCAAAATGTGACACCTCTATATTAGCCGAAAGTCAAGGCAAATAAAAGAACATAATCTCAAACCAGCCATGGGCACTATTATAATGAAGAAACATAAGTCATGGGCACTCCTAAAATACACATCTCTCACTTATAAGCTACATTAAGACATCTTATAACAATCACTAACCAACTCATGATTCATTTAGCCAATTCATCAAACATACTATCTTCCAAAATCAAGTCCAAATAATTCCTACCACATTAAATTCATCAATTCGAGAAATGGGCAATCTTAACTTCCTAAAATAGAAGCAGTAGCAGAATCTAAACATGATAACTAACTCCATAACAGCTGAATTCAAAGCACATTCAAAAAAATAAGCACAAACCCAATAGAGAACTTCCCTTTTAAAAAAAAAAACCAATAGAGAACTACCATTACATTCAAGAAACAACAACATGGTCATTCCCAAAATCAAAACTTTAACATTTACAATCCAATTTGTAAGCAATTCATGAGGGGGAAAGAGAGAGTACCCGAAAAGCCATTGATGCGAGATCTTTGAACTGCCCTTTTGATTCTGGATTTTGAAGAAGATGGTAACGAGAGGAGTTTGCGAGTACTGGAGATTGCAGGGGCGGGGATTGAAGAAGAAGAATAAGAAGAAGAAGTAGGGAAGAGAAGGAGGGGAGAAGCTAGTGCTGCCGCCATTATCGCCATTAAAGCTTAAAAGAGAGAAAATTCAGTGATTATTGTCACCTTATCGAGTACTTTTGCATATTCAACCCCACTGATAATACATTTTAAACCCTTTGTAGAATCAATTTTGTCATTTTCAACCCCATAGAGAATAGCTCTTTCACTTTACTCTTCATTGAAACAAAGAGTAATGCTACACGCAAAACTTTTTCTACAACATTTTTCTTTACATCCTTCCATGACATAGTATCAGGAGCATCCACAATGGCAGTTGCTATATTTTGGCAAAATGAAAAGAATAGGAATAGAACAGATTGCATCGTCTGCAATGGTTATTCCTCAAAATTTTCTTATTTTTTTTGGGGACGATACAAGATGTATCGTCACTTAAAAAAATGAGTAAGACGAAACACCTTGTATCGTCCCTTTAAAACAATTTCGAAAACCTCCTGCGACGATACATGATGTAACGTCGGTACAAATTTTTTTTAAGCAGGCCGAGACATGGTGTCTCGTCCGCAAAGAATTATTAAAAAAAAAAAAAATTAAGTTGGAACGGGACATGATGTCCCGTCCATATTGGCTGCATAAGTGAATCCAATTCTTTGTTTTTGATTTGGAGAGATCTGATATGCCTGCATAAGTGAATCCATACCAAACAAATGGAAGCATTAGTACTTGGTCCACATAGTCATGGGTTTCAATCTTAATCGATTAAGGGAGGGGAAAAAATGCCTTTATTTTGTGATCACCTCGGACGGGACATCATGTCCCGGCCGATCACAATTTGTGATCAAATGGGACATCATGTCCCGTTGGAGGTTAATGCCTTTATTTTTTTTAGAAAATGGGAAGGACGATACATCTTGTATCGTCCGACCCATTTAAAAAAAAAAAAAAAAAAAAAATTATTTTACGGGACGAGACAACTATTCCCGTCCGATTACAATAAAAAATAATTTTATCTTTGGAACGATGCATCATGTTCCGTCCTCTATTTTTCTATATTCGCTTCTCCACTTCTCATATATGAGAAGTCACTGTGCACCGTTTGAGAAAATAGCAAACGATTGCAGAGGGTCATTTCTCAAATTTTTCTCAAATTATGAGAAAATGGAAATTATAGCAAACGACTGTGGATGCTCTAAGGATGTAAAGAAAAAAAGGTTGTAAAAATTATTGTGGGTATAGCATTACTCTTTAATTATTCTTTACATTTACAGGGTCTGGTTGGGATGTTTCGAATTTTAACTTTTAGTACCTAATCAATTTTTTATTTACTTTTTTTTGTCTACCAAGTAAAGAAATATTGAGTTTATCTGTTTTTTTAAGCGGTTATTTACTTTAAAATTTTAGAATATTTTTATTTATAAGATACTTTTTGAAAAAAATTGCAGAACGAGGACAATTGCTAAAGTATTTGCGCTCGTGGACTCAATAACTAAACTCGCCGTTCCCAACGGCGAGTTTAGTTGTTTCATGCTCGTTGATGGGACACGGCGAGTTCAGTGCTAATTTTTTGAAAAACTCGTCGTTCCCAACAGCGAGTTCAGTTCAAAATTTCAATGAAGACTTGCCTTCCTAACGGAGAGGACATTTATACTAGACTCGCTATTGGGAACAGCGACTTTAGTTCAAAATTTTGAAAGAAAACTCGCCGTTCCCAATGACACAGATATTTATACTAGACTCGCTGTTGGAAATGGCGATGGTGTAGAAAATTTCACAGAGAGTAAAACATTCTGTTGGATTTAGTGAATTTTCGAAAAAAACTCCATTTAAATTTTATCTGCACTAAACCCACCGTTCCCAACAGCGAGTCTAGTGTAAATGTCCTTGCCGTTGAGAATAGCGAGTCTTCATTGAAAAATTTGAACTAAACTCGCTATGCCCGACAGTGAGATAATGTCCTCGCCGTTGGGAACAGCAAGTCTTCATTGAAACTTTTTGAACTAAACTCGTCATTGCAAACGACGAGTTTCTCAACCAAAAAAAAGCACTAAACTCGTCGTGTTCCAATGGCAAGCATGAAACAATTAAACTTACCGTTGAGAATAGCGAGTTTAGTTGCTGAGTCCACAAACGCAAATACTTTAACAACTGTCTTATAAGTGCAAATATTTTTAAAAAGTGGCATATAAAAAAAATCTAAAGATTTATGCATTTTTAGCTGTTTGTTTCATATATAATATTATAAATTATAAATTCATCTCTCTATGTTTCACTGCAAAAATTCATTCTCTGATCTGCGACTCAAAGGCATTTGTGCGCGCAGCATCTGAATCAAGAGCAAATGTGCAACAGATAATTCCCGATATAAGCGCTGGAAGATATTGCGTCTTTGCATGATTTCTTTGAACTTAAAGATTAATGTAAGATGAGAGCAAAAAACTTTGAATGCATATGCAGATAATTCTCCTATGACTTCAAAACCTTTTTTTCTGCAATTCCTATTTATTCTTCCAACTGCAACAGAACTGCGACTGCAACAGTACAATTTACATCTTATAATTACACAGAATAAACAGCTGCAACCCCAATCAAGTGCAATTGGATTTCTTGTGAGTTGTTACCACTCTTGCATCAAAACCGAGTCGCAATGTGAGACATCACACTAGGTTTTACATAAGGTCGACAAAAGTTTTGAGAGTTTGCATAGAAACATGAAAGAACCCGGATCAAGAGAAGGGTGAAACAGGCAGCAATTATTCAAAAAATACAAAAACAACAAAAATATGACAACTCCCAAGCTCGAACTGTGGTTGAAAATCAGCTTTTTGTAGTATATATTGGGGACAATTAAAGTCAGTGCCCCCTGCTGCAAAAGAATGATATGGAAGTTCTTTGCGAGAACATATAGAAATTAAGCTGCTGCAGCCATTGGCACCGCTCGGTAGCATGCCCTTTTTGCAGCCCGGACAATATCTTCAACCTATTCAGGACAAACGGTCGTAAATACCAAATACTTTAATCCAGCTGATGGGTAAGTGGGATTTCACAATCAAATCTGAAACATAAATATCATATTTTTCCGTCCAGACCAATATCAGACATTTCACTTTGCCATAATGAAATGGAACTAGGTTAAGAAACGCAAAATATGAAAATAAGCTTTATTTCATCCAATTAACTTAAAATGAGTGGGTTGTAAGTTGGAACAACTGAAACTAAAGTAACCCTGAGATATGGTCAAACCCCACTCCCTTCTCTTGGGTTATTCTAAGGCATCACATTCGATAAGGATTAAAATACAATTTGGATTGGCATAATTCATTTTCTTTCAATGAGTCGGCAATGAGTGAAAATTGTGGTTCAGTCAAACCTCACTTAATCCAGTTACTGCTTTCTATTAAGGCTAATCCAAACATCGCTAGGTGAGATGAAGAGTAATATTCAGACTTAATTCTATTTGAGGCTTAGAATCATATTGTCTAACATAATCCTTGATCACCGCCAACCCTATCATCTTTGAATCTGGCCTATTTAAACAGTGCTATAACTGGATTAATTAAGTGAAAATAGAAGTAACAAGTCAATTAAAATATTCATTCCTTAAAATTGTTATTAACAAATGGGCCCTGAATAGATGAAGTGATTACTCACTTCATTCAAATTTGTTAACTGATCCACTTAATATTATTCTAATTTTTCAGATGCATGACAACCATTTTCTCAAATTGTTTTGCAAACCAAGTGGGAATATGGGGGTCAATGTGGAAATAACAATTCTCACTACCAAAATAAACCAGTATAGTTACTCCACCTCCCCCTCGGAATAACTTGATTAGCTTTAATCCACAAAAAAGAAAACAAAAGATTCGCTGGATTAAGTGTGGTTAATTCACTCCAACTATAGTGACTTATCAGGTCATTCTAGCCACCCATTTTAGCCAACTAGATGAAATAAAGGTAACTAAGCTATTTCCAAGTTCAGCTCTTTCTTAGCATAAACCAGTTAAGTTGCTTAATGCAACCAACAGAAATACTTTCCCTTATTCCTTCATCAAACATTGCCTATATATCTATAATTAATTCTTCTGTGTAGTAACTTCTCATATCATTGAATATGTGCATAAAGCATGAGCTGCATGACTCACCTGGGGAAGTGCTAGCCTCTCAAGGTTTGCAGCATAAGGCATTGGAACATCGGCTCCAGCAATCCTCTCTACAGGAGCGTCAAGGTATTCAAAACTTTCTTCAACCACAGATGCGCTGTTTATTAAACAAAGTTCAGTGTCAATCATTATAGCTAGAAAATGGCAGAAAGAAAACGGTAGCTACAATCTACATTGCAGCATATGGCTACAAGTTTTCATAAATATAGGATATGGGAAAACATTCCACACATGTAAAAACGCACACTCAGCAGTCAAATAGGAAATGATCATTCTTTAAAAATTATCATAAACACCACTGACTGTTGATTTGATAGTAAGTTTGGACTACTATTGTTAAAAGCTAGATTATATAAGTGATTACCCATTAAACTATAATGTTATACACATTTCTGGTTGAACGGAAGATCAATATATAAGTAATCCTCCCTCCCTCAATGACGACAGACCATGTGTCCCTCTCTCAACGACGACATGACTGACAAGGATAACCAAGACATATCCACCAGGAGTCCGACATGGATAGGGTGTGTAGGGTATGTGCTGGGAAAGTGTCGGTGTCGAGTGTGTGACATGGAGACAGGGACTACAATGGTGTCAATGAAATATATGTTGAGTGTATGTTTTGCATACTTGGGTTCAATGTGAAGAGAAGACGTTGAAGTGAAGAAGAAATAACAGTAGCAACAGGCCATTGAATTGACAGTCGACTGCCCCGTCAAAGTCCTTTGTTTGGAGTTTATCAATTGCGGTCGACTATGCATTGGGACAGTCGACCACCCAACGGCTGCCTGTTATTGGGCCTAAAACTGGGTGACATCTTCTACCCTAAGTTAGATCGTACGGCTCCCATCGTGTGGCTTTTTCTTCACGATATATGGGACGGTTATTGTATCAAAACTAAACCTAGGATTTCTATAGATCTCTATATATTGTAATAGCCTCTACTGAAAGAGGTAGTACTTCATTGAGATTTCTCCATTGTAAGTAAAGCTCGAGAGATAGTTCTTGGTAAGTAAGTTTGTAACTACTATAATAGTTGAATAATATCTCCCTATATTTTCCCCCGGATTAGGGTCGCCCAAACCAGACAAATCTTAGTGTAATTGGTGTGGTCTACTTGTTCATCAGATTTGTTTGTGTTTCTGAGTTTCTCGCTACCTCGCTCAACAACTCCACTGCACAATAAATATCCTAACAATATAGGGTACTCGTTTTAGGAGAAACTAACCAGATTTCAGCGCCCACACCATGCTGTGGGAAACCTTCTTCAACTGTCACCAATCTGTTGGTCTTCCTAACAGACGCATTTATCGTGGCTCGGTCAAGAGGTCTTATGGATCGAAGATTTATAACCTGTAGATATAAAGAAGTGAAAAATATCAGTCTAGGACAACAGCAGAGAACAGGTTGCCATGAGTATCAATATTTACCTCAGCTTTAATTCCTTCCTTTGATAGAATATCTGCAGCCTGAAATGATTACAAGACAATTAAACATAGAAAAGTACCAGGGAAAATATCATGTGGGCTCAAAGTAAATCTAGACCATGGCTTTAATTTAAACTAAATTAAATTTGACAACAGGTAAAGAGCATGAAACAGAAGATTGCAATACAAGTCTTAATCTTAAGCAATCATGAATAAAGCCTTTTTGCTGAGCCTTCAGCCTCAATCAAATGCAGTATGGTATTAAAATATACCACCTACTCTTCTTTGCTTCAACAAAGCCCTAGATTTTCAATCCTTTGAGGATCATACTTAAGCTATATAAGATGATATTACACTATCAAGAGATGGAGGTCATCAAACTGCTATATATAGACCATTGTTGTACATTCAGGACATGTCAAAGTTGTCAAGATTTCAAAATCATGGTATAGTTGCAGCATGCAAATTATACAGAAAGGAACACAAGAATCGGCTAGGTCACCAAGTTATTTTGGTTAAATATGATTCGCTCTCAATCTGCAATATATACAGAAGAAAAGAAATACAATAATGCTAATAGCCATAGTTGCCGTCAATCTGCTCGAGTTGCACCTGCAACTTATACACGCTAAACAGCTATTAAGCAAGACCCCTACATTTCCTCTCACATCATTTGCGAGTTTCAAGGGAGTGCAGAGAGGGTTGTCTGAAGGAACATCAAGAAAGGGCCTACTTTAACAAAGCACTGTAGTGATGTGATCAATTAGCATTTTATGAAACCTTCCCTTTTAGATCTTTAAATTAATTTTTAGTTATTTAAGTATTACTCTGATGGTTTCAGTTTCTCACCTATGGCATCTATGCATCATTAATACTTAGTTTTAACATTACAAACCTGAGGAATTTCTACAGTAAACTACTTTAAGTTAACAAATCAAAAATGTAAAGCAAGGAGAAACTACAAGATCACCAAAAAAAGAATTATTGAAATCTAAGAAACAATTTTGTAGGACAACCAAACAGTGGGGCATTTGTTTACTAATTACAATATACAAGTCTACAAAAAGTTCGTGCTTTCTTCAGCCAAGGCAAATTTAAACCCATTAGAGAACGTTACCAACCAATTATAAATGGCTAAAGACCCAAATATATGGTTTGTAATAAAACCACATACCTGGAGAGCATAACCAACCATCTTTGAGAAAGCAGTGATTGTCACATCCTTTCCTTCCCGTTCTATCTGTCATTTTAGTACATTATACATTAGATATAGATGATAACAAATCTAGGGTTCCATTTGAATATACAGTCCTGCGGCACACCTTGGCTTTTCCTATTGGAAGGCAGAAACTGGAATCAAGAGCTTCTGCGGACACTGGAAAGGATTCTCCATACCTGAAAAAGTATAAAATAAATCTTAGGATCTGCCTCAAAATGTTCTTCATGATTCACTTAACTTGCTAGAGCTACATACAGAAGTTCATTCTCAAGGAAAACAACAGGGTCAGGGTCTCTGATTGCAGCTTTTAGAAGTCCCCGAGCATCTTCAGATGAATAAGGAGTAAGCACTTTCAACCCAGGAACAGATGCATACCATGATGCATAACACTGCCAATGAACTAGAAATTAGCACTCTCTGAATGTTATCCTTTTTTGGTTATTTTCATTTCTAATCAATTGAGGAAATGAAGACTTTATACATACTAGAGAACTCTTAGAGAGAATACAACAAAATTATCTATCAAGAGCTTAAGACTTAGACTGGAGAGCCCCGAAAGTATTTTTGGGCTTTAAAAGCACTTTGAGACTCAAACTAGATGTTAGGTAAACTTAATTAAAGGTGTGTTCATCCCGAAGCACTTATCCAAAACTGTGATTCTTGCCTTTTTTCTCACCAAATCTCAAGATATGCTTTTAGCTTTCGCAAACAGTGCTTTTACTCGTCAAGAAAATTTTGAAATTAAAACACATTTTTTCTTCAGAGCACTTATGTAAATAACACTTTTCAGCGAAAACGTTGTTCACAATAATACCAAACATAGTGTAATGCAAGATTAAGCACTGTAAAGTGTAAACATAGTGGATCGGAGGGCTATTTTTTAAAGTTTGGTTCAGTAAAAATGATACGGTAAAAATGAATACCTTTACATCTCTACACAAAACAAAACTTGTTGAAACGATAATCAGTTATCAGCTTGCTTAAAGCACGATTATTTGGAAGAATCCTATTAAAGCTTAATAATTTATAGTTTGTGATTGAAAAGCATTAAAAATGTAATTATTCAGAGGTCATAATCTTGTATTTTTTAAATGACCAACCAAGATTTTTCTGCACTAATTTACTTGGATGTGCAATGTACACGAAATAAGAATATGATTTTTTTTTATTATATAACTATTCAAGGAAAACAACCATTATAATGCAAGAAGAAAATAAAGAAAAACAATCACTTCGATTTACTTTGGTGAGAGAGAAATAATCTAGAAGAGGACAATATGGTAATAAAGGTGAAAGCAGTTCCAAGCGTGCAGGTTTCGCACACTCAAGTATGGCTTGGCTTAACACGCTCCTTATCTAGTTAAGATGTTAGTATAAGATATCATCTCAATGACACTAACTCTGTTCTAAAAAGGAATAAAAAAGATTACAACAATTAATTTCCACATAACAGTTATGTACCTGTGAATGTTGTGCACCAACACCAGCCGCAGCTCCATTTGGTCCTCTGAAAACAATAGGCACAGATATTTGACCTGCTGACATGTAGTTTGACTTTGCAGCAGAATTGATAATATGATCAATGGCCTGGAACATGTTCCAGATGAGTAAATCAAGCATTTGAAGGAATATAACCGCAACTAGCTTGGGGCAAAAAGCCATGAAGAATATGGTAACTAGATAAATAACAAAATAAGAAAGCCTTTCGTAAACTACTAGATAAGAAAGTTCATCAAAGAATAAATATATTTTGGTTAATGCGCCGAAACGTTCTACACATGTCAAAGATCCACTAAAGTAACACTATTTTGCATAGAAAGATATTACAAATAGAGTTAGAAACCTGACCTGCATAGAGAAATTAAATGTCATAAACTCGATGATTGGGCGAAGACCATAATATGCTGCACCAACTCCAATTCCAGTGAACCCAGCCTGCAACAGGAGAGCAAACATATTTGATCAACATACAAGAAAAGGATTCTTAAAATATCTACTATGAAAATGCCACTGTGTGCAAAAAATAATTGCATGGATTAGGAAATCAAAGCAACCTCGGTAATTGGAGTGTCGAGAACTCGCTCAGGACCATACTTATCAAGAAGACCCTTGGAAATCTACAGACATAAGCAAACATTCCAAATGAGTGAAAACAAATTTATCAACAAAAGATGGACTGCAACACGATTCTTCTTATCATGAGTAGCTAACCTTGTATGCACCTTGGTACTCCCCAACCTGTGCAAAAGTCAATTTCTCAGCAAATAATACAGGGGAAATGAAAATTTCAGAAAATTATTCTCTTCTCTTCATTTTACCTCTTCACCCATCAAGAACACTTTCGTGTCAGCAGACATCTCCTCATCAAGTGCAGAGTTCAGAGCATCACGCACTGTCATCTATAACAGCAACAAGTTCAAATTTTAGCTACCATATTTGAAATAAATTCTCTATTGTTCTTGTTTTGACTTGTATATGCAAGCATGGACTTGGATTGAGATATACAAGTGTATACAAATGTGAAAGAAAATATGATCCACAAAAAAGTCGAATAAAATAAAATGATACATGTCAGACGACCCTAGAGATTTGGGCACAGTGATTTGTTTTTGTTGTTGTCCGATGGTAATTACACTAGCAGTCTGTTTGGCATTGTTGTAAACAACAATCGTTGTGAGCAAACAATGAAAAAACGATTTTAACCGCTTTTTTGCATGTGCGAAAGCAATCCACAAAAAGCTTTTAAAATAAAGCACCTTATTAGATGTGGTTGCAAAAAAGCGGAAAAAATACTTCAATTTGGAACTGTGTTTTACAGTATTGGCAAACACATTTTAGGTCAAAGTGTTTTACAGTACAAATGGTGCTTTTGGACTTTCCAAAAGCAATACCCAATATAGCTGCCTAACCCCTATCACCCTTTTATAATCATCTCTGCTTTAAGCTACTGAGAACTGCCCCCCTCCTAGAGGCATCACAGGTGCACAATTAACCCGTCTCATCTTAACACACACACACCCCAAATATATATATATATTCAATAAGTCCACTTTATTCAATCTCCTCTTTCCAAAATTAAACTAGTTGACTGGGACAGAGAAATGTCATCAGATGATGGTGGGTTCTCAACATCAACCTACAAGCACATTTGCACAAGTTATCATCCTTTTAAAGTTGATCTTTTAAAATCAATTCAAATAAATACAAATACAGTAACAAATATTGTCAAATTTATGAAAAGGTTCTCCTACCAACTTAACGTCAATTATTACTTACGTAGTGTCAATTTATCAGTTCATCGTCAACCTAACAACAACCATCTCCTGTTTGGTCACAAATTATATAGTAAGTTATCAAACAGGAATTACAAGCAAAAAAATCAAAACCTCAAATGACAAATATAAATGCCATCATCTCCCTAAAGTTATCTTTTGAGATCAGTTCATATTCAAAGAATATCATCATCATCAAACTCAGGTTGGTTATATGGCACACAAATGACTCCATAAAATAAATGATTTCTTGTTAAAGCTTACCAACCAACCTAACATCAATTACCGTTTATGGCATCATTTTTTTTATTTGACTGTCAACCTAACACCAACCTTATCTTGTCAATGTACAAGTTCACATGAAAGTGTAATTTGTAAACTAACTAGGTTTGCCCGTTGACACGTGCCTACGGCACGTCTTCGGAACGGTGCACTTTGTTTGATCACATAAAATCGTTTTGGAGGTCGAACAAATTAATTGAAGTAGAAAACATATTATATGAGAAACTTTTGGGGGTCAAAAAAAAAAACATATTATATGATTTTTTTTGATTTCTTTGAACTATTTTAAAAGTTTTTTAATTTTTAATTTTTTATTATATGAGAAACTTTTGGGGGTCCAGAAAAAAACATATTTACTTTTTTTATCATATAAAATCGTTTTAGTTTTTTATAAAATTTTTAAAATTTTATTTTCTTATTTTTTTTAATATAAGGGAGAGAGAGACAGAGAGAGAGAGAAAATTAAATAAATATAGAAGTTGTTTTGGGTGGGGGATTTGAATTTGAGTTTTGGAGGAAAACTTTTGGGGGGAAAAATATGTTTTGTGAGGTTTGATCTGGGCCTTGGATTTTTGGGGGGATTGAAGGATAACCACTTGATAGCTTTCTTTGTGTTTTATTATATAGATATCAGCCACACATTTTTAGTTCAGATTTCTAACAACCATCCAATTGAAATCAATCACCCAATTAAATCTCTACCACACTTATAACAATCAAATATATATCAACCATCCACTTCAAATTAAAGATTAGAAAGAACCAGCAGATGTGTAGCCTCCTATGTGCATCACACTTGCTAACTAAGTCTTGTTAACTTACAAGTTCACAACAATCTCCTATAACCCTCCTCCCATCACCTCTGCTTTAACCTACTTAGAACTTCCACCTCCCGGATGCATCACCAGGTTCAAAACTAAGCCATCTCATCCTAGCCCCCTCAGAAATACCAAAATTGTTCAAGCTAAAACTTCTAATACCACTCAATTCATCACAACAGTTTCCTCTTCCCCAAAGTCAACTACTCAACTAAACAATGACCAGACCTCAACCTCAAAATGCAAGCACAAGTACTATCATCCTTCAAAATCAATTCATACACATACCCTTATAACAATAATAACCAATTAGCTTATACACTCAATTTTTTCAGCTGATTCTCTTGTTCAACTATCAACATGACATCAAACAACTTAACAACAACAAATTTTATAGAGAAAAAATAACATTGGAATACTCTTTTGCACAGGGCCGGCCCCCACCTTGAGGCCAGTAAGGCGGCTGCCCCCTGTCAAAGGCAATCAGTTCTAGCGCAGAATGAAGCCCCTTCTGTGGCATAAACCCTAGGCTTTCGCTACTCGTACTGGCTAATTGGTAGGCAGATAATAGTTCAGGGTAGGCATTCCTTCCCTTTGAGGTTCCTGTCAAGACCGGCTTTCAAGCTCACTTTCTTGGTTTATGATCGAAGCCTATTGGGAAAACCCAGCGGAATGGAAGGAAGATGGGGTGACACGTACAGGCTCCCATTTTTTTTGCACTTTTAGGGACCCCCAAATTTGTATGCCCCTTGTGAATATAGGCACATATTTTACGCGTAAAAAAATATATTGTAATTAGGGGCCCCAAAAATAATTATTTGGGCCTTTCGCCTTGGGCCCCCGGGAACTCAGGGCCGGCCCTGCTTTTGCAGCAGCTGAAGAATACTTGAAAATTCCCATCCATAATTCAATATATAAGTTCCATCATCACTAAAACCCTCACAACAAAATTCTCTTCCAAAATTCAACTAATTGACTAGGGCAAAGACAAGGTATCAAATGATGGACCGTCAACCTCAAATTACAAATTACAGTCACAAATACTATCCTCTTTAAAGTACACTTAAAAATCACTTCATACACATACCCATATAACACTAATCAAATTATCTCTTATGTTGTTGCGTTAATTTTTCAGCTGATTCTCTTGTCTTCTAGAAATTTCACAATAAGTTATCAAACACACATCAAAAAACATAATAACAAATTTCATGCCAAGAACACCCAATACCAAACATAGCTACCTAACCCTATTACCCTTCTACTACCATCTCTACTTTAAGCTACTTCGAGGATGGAACTCCTTTCCACATGCATCACAAACTCACAACTGACCCATCTCATCTTACACCCCTAATATTCACTAATTGCTCTAAAACTGTTCGCTCCGTAACTTCAAATCATCACATCGATCCTCCTCTTCTCCGAATTCGCCTTCTCAACCACACAATAACCAATCCTCAACCTCAAATTCCAACCGCAAACACTACCAACCTCCAAAATCACTTCACGGGCATACCCATATAACAACAATAATCAATCATTACCTCCAACATCACTAATATCCTCACAACGACAAACACTGCCATCTTTTAAAATCAATTCACATACATACCCACATAACAACAACCAATTTATCTCTTATATACTATCAACTTTTCAGCTTGTTTTCCTTAAGACTCTCTTTCCACAACAAGTTACCAAACATAATAACAACTTTTACGCTGCTGAAAGAAAAAAAATCATCGCAAACCTCTTTCGCAGAAGCCGAGTAGTACTTCGGCAGAAGCAACGTCGCAGGCGGTATCCTCTCCAAACCCTAACCACCAACAATAACAATGATCAATCAAGTAATCATTTTTGCTTTAACAAATAAAAACAAAAAATCGATTTTTAATTATACCGACGAAAGTAGCAGCTTTCTCCTAACAAGTCCCAACATCTTCTTCTTCCTGCAAAAAAAAAATACAAAAAAAATAAAAATAAATAACTGAATCTAGAGTTTGCGACTCAAAAACATAGACTAAAATGCGAAAAAAAATATACTAAAAAGGTGGAGAAACCCTAACCCTAGTTTCGGATTTGGGATTGAGAAATGGAAAGAGGAGATGAAGAGAGGGGTTTTGGTAGTGAGATTTTGGTCTAAGAAAAGAGGCAGAAGAGCAAGAAATATATTTGGGGAATTGTGCAGTTTGCACCCTGGAATTTGGGAGTTTATGGGAAGGGCACGGTGGACTTTTCTGCAATTGGGTGCTTTTTAATTGGAGTAATTTGAATTGTAAGATTAACAATTTATTTGTGATTTAGGTTTTTTTTTTTTTTTTTTTTTTGTGTGTGTGTGTGTTATATAAAAAAATAATCCTAAGTTTACTTTTTCTTTTTTGTAAGAGGTTGGTTGTTTCGATAAAAATGCACCATTTTTTGTGCCCAATTTAGTTCATTTTTTTATTAGTGTGTATATATATATATATGGGTTTTGCTCGGGTTGGAAAACACCTATTTCCATCGTCGATCTGATCTTGATCTTGATCAGCGGATCAGATCAAGATCCGCTAAGTCTCCCACTAACGCGTCAAATAAGCGGAGGGACATTTTCGTCACTTCACGCCAAAAAATGTTTGGGACTTAGCATTTTTTGGGCGTGGAGTTTTTTTTTTGTTGAAAAAAACACGTAGGCCTAGGGGTTGTTTTTTTATAAAAAAAACATATCTTGGCCGTTGTTTCCAACAATGGCCTAGGTATGTACAAGTGTTTTTCCAGACACTTGTACATACCCAAATCTCCCTCACCCTGTCTTCGTTACAAACACTCTCTCTCTTTCTCTCGAGCTCCCGAAACCCATCCCCAAACCCTAGTTCACTATCGCAACTCCTTAGCATCGATTTCTTTGCCTTCTCGATCTCCTCCTCTTGTGGAAAGCTCCCTATCTTTCTCTTCCTCTCCCGAATACAGCAAACCCTAACTTCACATCCAAATTCCCAAATCATCTAAACCCTAGCAAAATTTTCTTCCTTAGTCTACAACAGCGTGCAGCGGCTTCTCACATCTTCGCCAACTCTTTATCTCTCTCTTTGGACCAAGTATTTACTTAATCCCAATTTACTATAATGAACTATGTTAATTTATTGTTTTTTTTCAATTTTGGAGTTGGGTTTTTTTGTATTATGCATAGTAGTTGATGCTGTTTATTTCTGGGAGACGTGTGGATGCACCAGGTGTGAGTTCGGACTCAATTTGTATTGAAGGAGAATGCCGCTCGTCTGCCGACCTTCGGTTGACCTTCTGGGACCTGCGATGAGCTCGGAAAGATGTTGAAGGCTGGGCTCGGATCGGAAGGGTCGGATCCGAGGTCTTGTGTACCTGCAGACGGTCCTGAAACACCGGGGTTTATCCCGGTGGCGGACCCTCCGACGCTCTAGTCAGTCTCTGTGAGAGAGTAGCAATAACTAGGTATATTTAAGTGACAAAAGATTGATTACCTCAAAAGGTGGGTGTGGGTCTAGTATTTATAGAGAATCCCAACCGGGTTTGGTTCCACTTGGGGGCCGGGTCTGGATCCGAAAGCCCGTGGGCCTGACGTGGCAGAAGGCCCAGGGGGTTTAGGGCGGACGTGGCAATACCAGGAGTGGTATAGGGCTGACGTGGCGAAACCCTTGGCGGTATTTGGAGTTGACGTGGCCGATCGCGGGTCTCCTGTGCTTCGGGGGGGATCGGAAGGCCTAGGCTGCGCCAGGTCATCCTTCTGCCCCGCCCGAGAGGGGGGACGGTCTGTGGGACTGTCCCGGATCGGACTCCGAGGGCTACTGAGGCTCGTCGGTACGAGGAGGCCAGTACCGTGAGGGCAAACACGAGGTTTGGTGCCGACCCTGAAGTGGTTCGGAGCCGAACTAGGTTGCTATCTTTGTCTTTCTGAGTGGGAATTGTATCGGGTCCTGGTTGGGCCTCAGGCCATTTTTACCCTGTCACACAAGCCCCCCACTCCTGCAGGGGGAGCGGGAGCTAGCCGTGGAGGAGTGCTTATGTTTGTAGAAATGGGATGGCGAGTCACTGGGCCTTCATGAGAGGGTTATCCTGATGGTTAGAGCGAGGGCGAGCCAAGGAGCCTTCCTGAGAGGACTACCCTGGTGCTAGACCTGACCTCGAGCCGGTCGAGGGATTACGGGCCAAGAAGGGGGGTGGCGAGCCGTTGGCCTTCCTGAGAAGACCACCCTGGTGCCAGACCTGACCTCGAGCTTGGCGAGGGATTACTGGAAGGCAAGGGCGATGGCGAGCCGTGAAGCCTTCCTGAGAAGACTACCCTGGTGCCAGACCCGACCTCGAGCCGGTCGAGGGATTATGGGCTAACAAGGGGGGTGGCGAGCCGTTGGCCTTCCTGAGAAGACCACCCTGGTGCCAGACCTGACCTCGAGCTTGGCGAGGGATTACTGGAAGGCAAGGGCGATGGCGAGCCGTGAAGCCTTCCTGAGAAGACTACCCTGGTGCTAGACCTCACCTCGAGCTGGTCGAGGGATTACGGGCCAACAAGGGGGGTGGCGAGCCGTTGGCCTTCCTGAGAAGACCACCCTGGTGCCAGACCTGACCTCGAGCTTGGCGAGGGATTACTGGAAGGCAAGGGCGATGGTGAGCCGTGAAGCCTTCCTGAGAAGACTACCCTGGTGCTAGACCTCACCTCGAGCTGGTCGAGGGATTACGGGCCAACAAGGGGGGTGGCGAGCCGTTGGCCTTCCTGAGAAGACCACCCTGGTGCCAGACCTGACCTCGAGCTTGGCGAGGGATTACTGGAAGGCAAGGGCGATGGCGAGCCGTGAAGCCTTCCTGAGAAGACTACCCTGGTGCTAGACCTGACCTCGAGCTGGTCGAGGGATTACGGGCCAACAAGGGGGGTGGCGAGCCGTTTGGCCTTTCTGAGAAGACCACCCTGGTGCCAGACCTGACCTCGAGCTTGGCGAGGGATTACTGGAAGGCAAGGGCGATGGCGAGCCGTGAAGCCTTCCTGAGAAGACTACCCTGGTGCTAGACCTGACCTCGAGCTGGGGAGGGATTACGGGCTAACAAGGGGGATGGCGATCGGTTGGCGCCCTAGAGTGATTGAGCGGGGATATCCCGCCATTCTTGTGGAGCATTGAAGGCTCTCCGAGAACGGTGTGATGGTCCAATTTCCTAGGGGCATTTAATGGCGCCGCCTAATAAATGTAGATGGCGCATGGTTTTCCGTCGATTGGCCTTCCCCGCGCCCCAACGGTTAGTCCCTGGGGGAGGTTATAAATACCTCTCCCCTCCATCGCAGGTATGATCAAAACAGGGGTGGCCCATCGGCCCTCAGAGGTGTCTGCTTCGGCGGACGCCTGTCTTTTGCTAATATTTTCGACCCCAGCAGCGTCGGAGAGGTGGTTACCCTGCCGTCCGGATCTTCTCTTGGATCTGATGGACCTTGATACGGCAGCCAGATCCAGGGGAGATCAGGGCGAGAGGGGTAACGGCCGAGATCCGTGCTGGTGGAAGAGGAGCCTCGGATTGGTGGTGGTTTTGCCGTCTGGATCCCTTTTCGGGTCAGACTACCCTGTCATGGATGTTTGGCCCGGGAGAGATCCGGACGAAAGATGCACCAACCGTATTCCGGTCTTGGGGCTGAAGGGCCTCGGATGGGGGGACCACCTCCCATTGGGGGTCGGCCAGTCCGTCTTGATAGGGCTGCAGGCGATGGCGATTTCTGTCCCACCCTCGAACAGTTCGGGGTTTCGGCTGTCGAAGCTGTAAGTCCCGGGCTGCTCGAGGGTGAGAGGGGAACTGGTCGAGCGCTGGAGCCCGGGGCGTCTGTCATATGACGGCGCCTTAAACCTTAAGTAAAAATATTTTCTCCGTCGCGTATTCCATCCGACCCGACCCCAGAGTTGGGCTGTCAGTCTGGCGTCTGATGACGTCCTCCGCACAGGTTTCGAGGACACGGCGCGATTTTCCAGGCGGCAGTTGTGCGTCAATCAGTGAATAGTAATCGCGGAAGTCGAGGAGCCGTTCTTCTCTTATATAAGTATTCCCCCCTTTTCCCCTTTCGCCCACTTCAATCTCGCTGCTCTCTTCTTCAAAAAATCTCCCAACCCTTCAGCGATTATTCTTGCAGTTTGCCGTACTCGGCTCGCCCTCCCGAAGCGGTCCCAGGTTAGTTTGGTAAGTTTGTTTTAGCTTTGGGCACAGATGGATAGGGCTCAGTCCGGTTCGTCGGCGTCGTCGTCCAGGGGGGAAGTAAAGCCTGACTCTCCGTCGACGTCGTGGGAAGAGCCCGTGTTCGAGGAGGAGTCGGTGCCCGTTGTGGGCCCTACTGGCTTGGTTTCTTGGGAGGACTCAGTAGGTGAGGGGGAAGCGGTACACAAGACGAGGCCGTCGCGCTCCCGACGTCCCTTTGTGGTGGAGAGTAGCGGGTCGGAGGGAGCCGGCGACAGTTCGGACGGCATTCGCGTGCTGGAGTTGTCTTCCGATGAGGAGAGAGGCGAGGGTGATATAGCGAGGAGATCCACCGTTCAGGGTCGAGGACCGTCGGAGCGAGTCAAGAAGGAGAAGAGGGCCCCAAGAAAACCGGGGTCGAGGACCGGCGGTTCGAGCCAGGCGCCTGTTTTCCGTAATTTGATGACGGGTTCGCCCGTTCAGCCGAAGCATTTCCGTCAGTATCCCGACGACCTTTCTGACCGGGAGCTTTTCGGAGTGCAACCCTCTTCGCCGAGCCGGAGGAGGGTGATGATGGACGCGATCTCGACCGTTTTGGAGGACGGGGATTTTGAGGTTCTGCAGCTGGCGCATCATATAGGGCCTGGTTACGAACTGCTGATGTCGAGCTCTACTCTGCGCCCCACCGATCCCTTATTAGCTTGGTACTGTGTCTTCCCAGTGGACGCTTTCATCTCTGGCCTGAGGTTGCCAATCCACCCGTTCGTTAGGGACGTGTTGAACTGGGCATCCTTGGCGCCCATGCAGTATGGGCCGAACTCTTGGAAGCAGATTATCTGCTTTGTGCTGATGTGCGAGGAACAGCAAGTACCGCTGCGGCTGAATGTGTTCTGCGCGATGTTGATGGTCAGCTCGTCGGCCGAGGGTGTATACTATATCTCTCCCCGGAGTGGGGGGAAGGTCGTTCGCAACCACCCGGATTCCATCAAGGGATGGAAGGAGAAATATTTGGTGATCCGGAGTGAAGAGCCATGGGACATTCCCACTCGATGGAACCACTCCAAGCCGAACTACCAACCGCCGAGGCAGGGGGATCTGTCAGCCGATGAATGGGGGTTTGTCGAGCGCCTCCGCCAGTCACCTAGTATTGATTGGACGGAGGTGATGGAGACCAATTTGGCGAGCGCTGGACTGAGCCCAGCCGTTATGTGTATGTAGTTGTTTCTTTTCTCTTTGTCCTTTCTTGCTTTCTTGCTCATTGCTCTTAATGGTTTTTCCCGCAGGTATGGACGAGGCGTCGATCAAGGCAAAGAGGCTCGCCATGAGGAAGGAGAAGGCTGAGAAGGAGGCGGCGAAGAGGCCGAGGGGGTCGTCCCTAATCATCTCGGAGGTCCAATTCGAGCTGAGGACCAAGAGGGGTCGCTCGGAGACGAGCAAGGGTGCGGCTGCTTCGAAGGGTCAGGGCCTAGCGGGGGCCCCTGTTCTTGACAAGGGGAAAGGTCCCTGGGTCGAGGCCGAGGAAGAGGATCCGGTGGTGGAGTTGTTGCGGCAGCGGTGGGCTCCGGACTGGTCGGTTCGGATGGGGGACCGCCTGACAGAGGAGGCCCAAGCCGTTGAAGTGGTGGAAAAGCTGGCGACCCCTCGCGATCGCAAGGCGATGGAGGGTGAGCCCGTGGAGGTGGCGTTCGCACGCCTGGCGCAGGCCACTGTGCAGGTAAGTCTGTCGACCCTGTCCCTCTTTGTTGATTTTCGTGCGGAGGCCTGATCTTTATCTGCCGTTGGCTGTAGGCTTGCATACAGGGGGCCAACATAAAGAACATGTACGAGGCGTCCCTGGCCCAAGAGCGAGCTCGGGCGGAAAAGAGCGAGCTGGAGATGAAGGAGATGCGGATCGAACTCGAGGGTTCGCATAAGAGGGAGCAGCAGCTGGAGCTCCAGCTCAAGGCCAAGGATGTGGAGTGGGAGAAGAAGATAGCCTCCCTGAAGACGAAGTTCACCAAGGAGGCGAAGGAGGTGCTGACTACGGGCCAGCTGATGGTGATCGCGGCCCAGGACAAAAGCTATGCGAAGGCCCTCAGCCACGTGAGGCACTTCTTCCCGGCCCTCGATTTGTCCAAGTTTGAGTATGATATGGAGATCGAGGGGACGTCGAAGACTCCTGGCGAAGAAGGGCCTGCCGTCGACCCACCGGCCGACGCACCCGTGGGTCCGTCCGTCGACGCGGAGGTGGGTCAATGAGTTGTGTAATTTTTATCTTTCTTTTTCTCTCCCTCGATTGTGTTTGCCTCCCGCGGACTGGCCACCGCATTTTTTGTAAAAAGCACCTGGATTTATAGTGGCGAGAAAAGTTTTTTGACCGGCCGGTTGTTTTGATCTCGGACATTTCTGAATCTTCTTGAGAATGTGTGTTGAGTTGGCTGGTTATCTTGTAGGTCGCGGCTCTCCTCCCTGAGGTGGACTCCCGTAGTTTCTATGTGGCGTGGCTCCGGAGTAAGGTTAAGGTCCTGGAGGCCGCGCTGGCTCGTCATCGAAGGGGGGCTCGGGACATCGATACGGCTTGTAATTTTTATCGGAATAAGTCCGCAGTCTTAAGTGCGGAGGCGCGCCGGTTGAGAAGGGCGATGTGGGATCGGGAGCTCGGCGGTGCGGACCTTAGACAGGCCGGGCTTAGTACCTTGGTGCCGAGGGCCTCTCCTGGGGGGTTATCTCGCAACGTCTTTGTGGAGAAGGAGATGGAGATGCCTCGTTACAAGGCGGTGTTGGGTGCCTCGTTCTCTTCCTCCGCGGGTCGACAGGCGGAGGGGGTTCCCTCTGCGCTGCTGCTGTTGCAGCGGACGCGACCGGATGACGCCCAGAGTTCTGTGGCTGGAGTGTCGATTGTGGCTGAGGCTAAGGAATACCACAACGAGGAGAGGGGCCCCTAGTTGCTTGGTCGGAGTACTCTACGTCCCTCGTTGGGCCCGAGGGGCCCTGATCTTCCTGATTTGAGATGAGTGGAGCGGTCTTGTAACGGTCTTTGTTTTTCTTTCGTTTTATTTTTTCTCTTTGGAGCGAAAATAAAGGGGTATTTTTAGTATAAGGTAGGGAGGGCCGCTAAGGCAGCCCTTTACACATGAGGGTTTACACAAAAACAGATTTACATTTAGCCGGGCCATAATCTATGCTCGTTCGGCGTCGAGGGGGAACACACCTCCCCCGACGGTGGTCATGTAGCATGATCGCGCTGCTTCTTGGCTGCCTCGGACGATGCCGACTCCTTGCGGGGTGGGGAACTTGAGCTTCAGATGGTAAGCCGAAGGCACCGCTTGTAGGGAGCACAGTCCAGGCCGGCCGAGTATGGCGTTGTAAGCCGCCTTGACGTTGACCACCATGAAGTCCATGGATTCGGTCCTCTTGACAGGAGTCGACCCGGCGGTAACGTCGAGGGTAACAATCCCTTCTATCACGACAGGGACGCCGGAGAACCCGTGCAAAGTGTACCCGGCCGGCTTGAGTTTGCCTCTGGGTAACCTGAGATTTTCGAAGGCTTCGAGAAAAAGAATATTCACCGAGCTACCGTTGTCGACGAGGATCCTGCGGACTTCACAATTAGCCATGTGGAGGTTAATGACGAGGGCATCGCAGTGGGGCAAGCGAACACCTTCAAGGTCTTCCCCTGAGAAGGAGACCGGCCTTGACTGCAGTTTGGGCGAGGGGTTGTCTCTGACAGCGTTCACCTCTCGGATGAAGGCTTTTCGGGAAGTATTTGATTCACCTCCCATCGGCCCTCCGTGGACACAGTGCAAGATGAAAGGGATATCTGCGGCTCCCTCGGAATCGGGGTCCCGACCCTGGGTCTGGTTTGGAGGAGGGTTCGGAGGCGATTGCCTCCGGTTCCTAGCGTCTCGCCGATCCCGTGAGCCTTCTCGGGTAAACTCTCGGAGGTACCCTCTGGAAATGAGTTCTTCAATTTCGTCTTTCAGGGCTCGGCATTGGTCGGTTTCGTGCCCGTGATCTCTGTGGAAGCGGCAGTAAAAGCGCTGATCTCGATTCTTGTTGTTATTAGATCGGGGGGGTAGTCGGACAATGCCCTTGTCTTCGATTTCCAAGAGGATGGCGGATATGTTATGCGTCAGGGGAGTGTACCTCTCGAAGCGGGGGACTGGCGGGACCTTCTTCATGGCCCCCGGGTCCCTTGGAGCTTTCTTTGGTGGTTCGACTTCCTCGGTCTTCCGCTTTCCCTTCCCGGTGGCATCCCTGGCATCTTCGGGATTAAGGGCCTCTTCTGCCCTAATGTATTTCTCGACCCTATTAAGGAGGTCGGGAAAGTCGACGGGGGGTCTCTTTGCCAGAGAAGCCTTCAGCTGTCCGTGACGGACGTTGTGTCGGAATGCCGCTGAAGCGACGCCTGGGTCGAGGGAGGAGATCGACCTTGCCTCAGCGGTGAATCTCCGGACGAACACTCTGAGTGATTCCCCCTCTATCTGCTTGAGCCCAAGTAATGAGGCGCTGGTCCTTTCGGCCTTCCGGCTAGTGACAAAATGGGCAAGAAAATTGCCCTCGAGTTGGTCGAAGGAGTAAATGGAGCCGGGGGCGAGCTTCGAGAACCACTCGCGAGCTGGACCCCGAAGGGTGGCAGGGAAGGCTCGGCAGAGCAGGGGATCCGAGGCGCTGTGAATCATCATGAGGGTTTTGAAACCCTCCATGTGATCAGCAGGATCTCCCTCGCCATCGTAGGTCTCGAATTGAGGGGGTCGGAAATTCCGGGGTATTTCCGCTTGGAGGATGGGGGCGGAGAAGGGAGGACGGACAGGTCTGTACCCCTGAGCCGTTCTTTGGCCGCCGTCCCCTATGTGATCGAGGCGATCCTCCATTTCTTGTAGGCGTCTTAGGAGTACGTCATCGTCCTCCGGCTGGATCGTTGAAGGGCGGGACGCGCTGGCTTCGGCGTCCGACCCTGTTTGGGAATGGAGGGTTTCTTCCCTGGGGGCCCGTCGGAGGGCTCCCAGAATTTCTCTTCGGAAGTCTTGGAATTCCTTATGAGTGACGGGGGCTCCCTCGACCCGGTTTAGTCGGTCCGAGGGTTGTCTTCCGACTCGGCTGAGCGCGGGTCTTCGCACCTCGGGTGGCGGTCTCGGATGATTCGGGACCGGGTTGGAAGCGGCCCTTCCCCTGCTGCGGGTAATCTTGCGGTTGAGGATTATTCCCCGGAGGTCGGGCTGGGCTGGCCGGCCGACGCTCCTTTGGGACTCCCGAGGGAGAGCCTTGTGTTTCGACGTGCGTGGCCTGGCTTTATCAGTGGGTGGGGGCGAGTCCCGTTGGTTGACGGAGGAAGCAGCCCCCTTGCCTTTGGAGGCCATGAGGGTTCGGCTATCGAGGTCTTTTGAGGGTCTGGATCGGATCGGCTTCTGGAGCAGCTGTTCCCACAGACGGCACCAACCTGATGCTGTTTATTTCTGGGAGACGTGTGGATGCACCAGGTGTGAGTTCGGACTCAATTTGTATTGAAGGAGAATGCCGCTCGTCTGCCGACCTTCGGTTGACCTTCTGGGACCTGCGATGAGCTCGGAAAGATGTTGAAGGCTGGGCTCGGATCGGAAGGGTCGGATCCGAGGTCTTGTGTACCTGCAGACGGTCCTGAAACACCGGGGTTTATCCCGGTGGCGGACCCTCCGACGCTCTAGTCAGTCTCTGTGAGAGAGTAGCAATAACTAGGTATATTTAAGTGGCAAAAGATTGATTACCTCAAAAGGTGGGTGTGGGTCTAGTATTTATAGAGAATCCCAACCGGGTTTGGTTCCACTTGGGGGCCGGGTCTGGATCCGAAAGCCCGTGGGCCTGACGTGGCAGAAGGCCCAGGGGGTTTAGGGCGGACGTGGCAATACCAGGAGTGGTATAGGGCTGACGTGGCGAAACCCTTGGCGGTATTTGGAGTTGACGTGGCCGATCGCGGGTCTCCTGTGCTTCGGGGGGGGATCGGAAGGCCTAGGCTGCGCCAGGTCATCCTTCTGCCCCGCCCGAGAGGGGGGACGGTCTGTGGTACTGTCCCAGATCAGACTCCGAGGGCTACTGAGGCTCGTCGGTACGAGGAGGCCAGTACCGTGAGGGCAAACACGAGGTTCGGCGCCGACCCTGAAGTGGTTCGGAGCCGAACTAGGTTGCTATCTTTGTCTTTCTGAGTGGGAATTGTATCGGGCCCTGGTTGGGCCTCAGGCCATTTTTACCCTGTCACAGTAGTCTAGTCTATAATTTAGAGAGTATATAATTAGCTCTGATCATATATGTTGTATACATTTTGTTGACATTTTCATAGATGTAGTGTTAGTTGTAGTGGTGGAATATAGGAGAAGCAAAAAAACGAGATGAAAACATTCAATTTGTACGAGTAGGTCGGACTCGCCGCGTAGAAGGTAACGGAACTTGTAGAGGCGATTTCCATCTCACGATTTGTGAGATACGTCCGTTTATCATTTTTATTCAATACAACGGATACAAAGTGATACACGGCCGTATCTTTCAAACCGAAAGTCAGAACTCACCTCTGCAAGTTCCGCTGGCTCGTGTTTGGCGTGCCAGAGTTGACGCCCAAATTTAGGAAATTTTCCTTCTCGTTTTTGTTGTTTTGACGCGTATATAAAAAACATTTAATCCACCTCGGAATTTGTGGAATACGTTATGAATAGAAAATTGCTTAAACGAATTCCAAATAAAACGAAACTGTGCGAGTAGGTTGGTCTCGCCACTTACAAGTCATACCAACCTGTACATGCGAGTTCTGGCCCGTGGTTTGCGAGATACGTCAATGTATCGCTTTCCGCTCAGTTTTGAATAGTGAAAACGATACACGGTCGTATCTTTCAAACCGTGGGTCAGAACTCCCATGTACAAGTTGCGTTGGCTTGTGTGCGGGGAGCCTGACCCAACGGCCAAATTTTGGATTTTTTGCATCTCGTTTATGTTGTTTTGACGCGTATATGAAAAAACTCAAATCTACCTCGAATTTTTTTAGTACGGTCTTAATATGGCTAAAAATAGGGGTTTAATCGAGACCGTCCAAATTGGGCACGAATCATGAAGTCCGGGGGTAAGACAGTAATTTCACCTACAAACGGGTCAGAAGCGGGTACTGGGTTTCCTTCTTGCAGATCCAATAGCCCGCGAACAGATCCACCTCAACTGGGTGCGGGTTTCAACCCGCAACAATCCCGGTCCGGCAGGATAGAATTAGGGTTTCTGATTAATATTAATCAACGGCCCTGATTCATATCTATCCTTTCACTGGGGATTAGAGATTACATTCCTTATCTATACACAAGGAATTACATGCCTAATCTGTTCCCTAAGACGCCTATAAATACCCCCCACCCATCTCCATTAAGAGGTAATCAATCTTTCACCAGTTTTTGCGCTCTTTCATAGTCTTCCAGATTACTGACTTGAGCGTCGGAGGGTGCGTCGTCGGAAACAACCCCGGTGTCTCGCACTTTTTGCAGGTGTACGGCGGGAGCGACGATCATACCCCGACGGAATAGGAACGCAGGTTTACTATTCAGTTTCCCTAAGAATCCACAAATACTATCTGTTTGCCCCCACACCAAAATTAGCGGCAACAGATTGGCGCCGTCTGTGGGAAACTAACGAATAGAAACCTCTCCTCTTCCCGGAATACAGATCTTCTCCAGCTATGCCTCCTCGGAAAGTCAGGTCAAGGGGGTCCAACCGAGGACCCAACCCTGATCAGCAGCAAGAAATTCCCCCTGATCCCGCTCAACAACAGGGGCAACTCCCACCTGCGGCGGAAGACCCGCTCCAACAAGACCTTCCGCCTCCTAATCAGCCGCCTCCAAAGGGTCCTAACCCTCAGAAACAGCCTCTTCATCAAGAGCACGTCTCCATCCACAATGCCTCCACGGACTCTATGGCCTCCCATCATCCCCGAGCCTCTGGTCGCCACAATACAGCCCTCAACCGCCAGAAAGATGATGACCTCCGCCGCCATCTGGATGAAAAGCAGGCCCGAGAGGGAACCTCCCGCCAACACCATCCGGGCGAGCGGTCTCCGCGCCACCGGTACTACAGGTCCCCCGTCCGCAGAGGGAGGAAAGAGCCCCCCGAGCATTACCGAAGAAGGCACTCCCCCGCGGGTCGGCAACAGCCCAGGAACAATGAGGCACCAATCACCCGTGCCGAGTTCCAGCAGTTCCAAGCGACCGTCCTGCAGGCTCTTAACCTCCGTCAAAACCCTAATGAGCCGAAGGCCCCATCTCCTCCTCCAGTCAGAAGCCCTCGCCGACGGTCCCCATCTCCTCGTCCTGCTCCTAGCAACTCCCGGCGTACCCCAAGTCCTCGTCGCTCCCGAAGTTACCATCGCCGTAGCCCTCGCTCTCCCTCATACGAAGACGAGTCTAGGGGCTCGGCTGATTACCGTCGGAGAAATGACACCATGTACCACCGTCTTCATGAAGTAGAGAGGCGCCTGGGCCAGATAGACCGAGAAGAGGAGCTTAAGGGAAGGACCTTACGTCCTAGCCGACCCCCTTTCTCCCGAACCATAGTGGATGCACCTGTGCCGTTCGGTTTCAAACCTCCCCAATTTGAGACTTACACCGGGGAGACCGATCCAGTCGATCACGTCGAAAGCTTTAAGACCCTGATGCTCCTCTATCAAGCTTCCGACGCCCTCCTCTGCAAGACCTTCCCCGCAACTCTCAAGGGCCCAGCTCGAGAATGGTACTCACGCCTTGCCCCTGCCTCAATATTCTCCTTCGAGCAGTTCGAGACCCTTTTCGTCACCCATTTCGTAAGCAGCCGAAGGGCTGAGAAGACCAGCATCTCCCTATTGCACCTCCACCAGAAGAAAGGGGAAAAATTGAGAGACTATGTGAAGAGGTTCACAGCCGAAGCCAGGTCCATAGCATCCCTCGACCAGTCGGTCGCTGCGGCAGCATTTCAATCCAATGTCCTCAATTCCAACCTCCGCTCCTCCCTCGCCAAGAAACCACCACAGAATTTTGCTGACCTCCTCCTTCGCAGTGAAAAGTACATCCGGGCCGAAGAGGTCGAGCAGCGACCTAACTGGGAGGGGTCTTCCTCCGGGTTTAAGAGAAAAGGAACAGAAAAGGAAGGGGCTAAGAAGCTCCAGAAGGATAATGCCGGCCAGCGCCGACCTCCCCCCAGATTCGAGAAGTTCACTCCCCTCACCACTAACGTCTCCACTATTCTGATGGAAGTCGAGAAAGAAGGGGTCTTACCCCCTGCTCCGAGGATGAACACCCCCGTCAAGAGAAGAGATAAAGAAAAATGGTGTCGTTATCACCGGGACCATGAGCATGACACCAACGATTGTCGTGCTCTGAAGAACGAGATCGAAGCCCTTATCTAGAGGGGGCAGCTGACGAAGTTTGTAAGAAAGGACCGAGCAGAACTTCCTCCCCAGCCTCGGGGGGCTAACAAGCGTCCGGAACGAGAAGAGACGCCAGACTTTGAGGAAGAGCGAGTCCTCCACCTTATTCATGGGGGCCCAATGGGGGGCTCCTCGAACTCCTCTCGGAAAGCATTTATTAGAGAAGTCAACTCGGTCCGAATCACCCCTCCTCCCAAAGGCCTCGGCGTGCCCGTCACATTCTCTGACGAAGATCTCGAAGGTGTCCGCACCCCTCATTGTGACGCGCTCGTCATCAGTCTCCACATGGCGAATTTCAAAGTGGAGAGGATCTTAGTAGACAACGGCAGCTCCGTCAACATCCTCTTCCTTGTCGCCTTTAAAGGCCTAAAGCTCTCCCGGGACAGACTCAAGCCCGCCGGTTACACGCTCCACGGGTTCACGGGAGTGCCAGTGACAATTGAAGGGGTAATTACCCTCGACGTAACCGCTAGCAAAACTCCTACTACCGCCGATGAATTTTATGGTCGTAGACGTCCCAGCAGCCTACAATGTCATTTTGGGTCGGCCCGGCCTGGCCGCCCTTGAAGCCGTCCCTTCTGCCTACCACCTCAAAATGAAATTCCCCACTCGGGCTGGAGTAGGAGAAGTAAGGGGCAATCAGGAGCAGGCCCGCAAGTGTTATATGACCTCTACCCTCGGACCCGTCCTCTCCTTAGAAACTCTGGAAATCTCCCAAGATGTTGCTCGACCAACGTCCGAGCCGGTGGACGAATTGGAAGAAGTGCTCTTCTCTGAGCAAGAGCCGGCCCGCAAGTTCTTTGTCAGCAAGGCCCTCCCGTCCGCCCTATACTCAGATATTGTGCAATGCATCCGAAGGAATCAAGACCTCTTCGCTTGGTCAGCCGCAGATATGCCCGATATATCTGAGGAACTCTTGGTCCATCGCCTAAGCGTTGATCCGGGGTCCAAACCGGTTCAGCAGAAGAGACGCAAGTTCGCCCCCGAGCGCCAGCTCGCTATTAAAGAAGAGGTGGACAAACTCTTGAAGGCCCGGTTCATACAAGAGGTGAACTATCCTGAGTGGTTATCGAATGTGGTGATGGTGAAAAAGTCTAACGGGACGTGGAGAATTTGTATTGAATTCACCGACCTCAACAAGGCCTGCCCCAAAGATCCCTTCCCTCTGCCGAGTATTGACACTCTGATTGACGCAACCTCGGGACATGAGCTCCTCAGCTTCATGGATGCCTTCTCAGGTTACAATCAGATAAGAATGTTCCCTCCGGACATCCCGAAGACATCGTTCGTGACCGACCAGGGTCTCTATTGCTACAGAGTCATGCCGTTCGGTCTAAAGAATGCAGGTGCAACATACCAACACCTCGTCAACAAGGTTTTCTAGGCTCAGATCGGCCGGAACATGGAGGTGTACGTTGACGACATGCTTGTGAAAAGCATCCGAGGCATTGACCATGTGGCCGACCTCCAAGAGGCGTTTGACGTTTTGAGAAAGCACAATATGAGACTCAACCCGAACAAGTGTGCGTTCGGCGTCTCATCAGGGAAGTTCCTCGGCTTCATGGTTAGCCGACGAGGAATTGAAGCAAATCCGGAGAAGATCAAGGCCATATTGGACATGGCCCCTCCTAGAAATGTTAAAGAAGTTCAGAGACTAACAGGCCGCCTCGCAGCCATAGGGCGCTTTCTCTCAAAATCCGGGGAAAAATGCCTTCCCTTCTTCAAGGCCCTCAGGGGGGCTAAAGGATTCGAATGGGGGCAGCACCAACAGGAGTCTTTCGAACAGCTCAAGGCTTACCTCGTCAATCCCCCTCTCCTCAGCAAGCCGATCCCTGGTGAGCCCCTATACCTCTACCTGGCAGCCTCCGAGCAGACCCTCAGTGCGGTCCTAGTAAGGGAAGAAGACCGGGCCCAGAAGCCCATCTACTATGCCAGCAAAGTGCTTCGGGACGCTGAGCTCCGATACCCAAAGATTGAAAAGATGGCTTATGCCCTGGTAATGGCCGCGAGAAAGCTTCGCTCGTACTTTCAGTCCCATTCGGTGGTCGTTCTTACCGACCAGCCGCTGAAGCAGATCCTCCATAGGCCGGAGACTTCGGGTCGCCTTATGAAATGGTCGATCGAGCTGAGCCAACATGACATATCATATTAGCCTCGGACCGCGATCAAGGCTCAGGCACTGGCCAAATTCATAGTTGAGAGTACCATCCCCGAGCCCAGCCAAACAATGAAGGGACCACCAGTCTGGTCGGTTTATGTTGACGGTTCCTCCTGCAATGAAGGAAGCGGGGCAGGAGTCATCCTGGCAGGCCCAGATGACTTCATCCTCCAATACTCCCTCCGTATCAACTTCAAAGCCTCAAAAAACGAAGCCGAATACGAAGCGCTCATAGCCGGCCTTGGAATGGCCTGGAATGCAGGGGCACAACGACTCCGAATCTTTTGCGACTCCCAGCTAGTCGTCAATCAGGTCCTCGGCGAATATGAAGCACGTGATGACAGAATGGTTAGATACTTAGCAAAGGTCAAGAGCCTCATGGCGCAGTTTGAAGAGGCCCTCGTCCAAAGGATCCCCCGAGAAGAAAATGCTCAGGCCGACGCCCTATCCAAATCAGCCTCCTCTTCCCTTCAAGGTCTTGAGCAGACCGTATTGATAGAAGTCCTCCTGAAGCCGAGCATAGAGGACGAAGCACCTGACTCCGTTGAAACATTCCCTGTCCTCCTCGAAGACAATTGGATGAAACCCCTCGTCGAATTCTTAAGGGACGGACTCCTCCCCGAGGATCCGAAGGAAGCAAGGAGAGTCAGAACCCGAGCTGAGCGTTATACATTAATCGAAGGCATCCTATATAAACGCTCCTTCACCCAGGTGGACGGTCGGCCTTACCTGAGGTGCCTTTCCCCCAGGCAGGCCGAGTACGCCTTGCAAGAACTCCACGAGGGCATCGCCGGGGCCCATTCTGGGTCCAGGGCTCTAGCGCGCAAAGTGTTGAACTACGGGTATTTTTGGCCCACTCTCCTACGGGACGCTGAGCGACACGTTCGCAATTTAGCTCCTGTCAGAAGCATTCAGACATCCGACGCCTTCCACAAGCTCCACTCACCTCCCTATCAAGTCCGATCCCCTTCGCCATGTGGGGGATGGATTTACTAGGGCCGTTTCCACCAGCCCCCGGACAGCTTAAGTTCCTGGTCGTGGCAGTCGACTATTTCTTGAAATGGATAGAGGCCGAGCCCCTGGCCACGATCACCGAACATAAGGTCGTTCAGTTCTTTTGGAAAAGTGTGATCTGCCGATTTGGCGTTCCCAGGGTCCTGGTTACGGACAACGGAACGCAATTCACCGGGGCCGCCTTCCGAGCTTTATGTGAAGACCTCGCCATACAACACCGTTTCTCCTCCGTCTCTCATCCTCAGTCAAATGGCCAGGCCGAAAATGCCAACCGACAGATCCTCTCGGGCATTAAGAAGAGGTTAGACAAGTGTTACAAGGGGTTATGGATCGATCAGCTGCCCAACGTGCTGTGGAACTACCGCACCACAAAGCGGACCCCAACGGGCGAGAGCCCGTTTAATCTCACCTATGGGTCCGAGGCCATCATCCCCCTAGAAGTCGGGATACCCTCTCCTCGTCTGATAGCTTATGAAGAAGAGCAGAACGCTAGAGAGTTCAGAGCAAGTCTAGATCTGATAGATGAAATCCCAGAGAGAGCTGCCATACGCCATCAAACTTACCGAAGGAGGATCAAGCTAGCATACAACAAAAGATTCCGCCCAACGAACCTCAAAGAAGGGGACCTAGTCCTCCGAAAATTGGCCATCTCCTTCCCCGGACAGAAAAGCAAACTGGCCCCGAATTGGGAGGGACCCTACAAGATCTCAAAAGTGATCCGTCCCGGTGCATATAGACTAGAAGATCTCGAAGGCAGGGAGATTCCCAGGACTTGGAATGTCGACCATCTCTTAAAATACCAAGAGAGAGCAACAATCCCTCTCTAAGTAACTCGAGATGCCGAACCGTTCCCTTCCTGTTACTTGTAGTAATTTTTCTTTTATTTTTCCTTGTAATAACGGCTAGCAACTTTAGAAGCAGCCGATCATTGGATATTAATAAATGAAGTTTTTTCATATTTCTGCTACAATCACATCTCTCTGCTTTTAACTCTTTAATCTAACGATGGTTCGGAGTCCAGCACTCGGCTCGACTCTACTTCCCCGGCTCGCCCACAGGCGAGCCGGATGTGGATCGCCGTTCGGAATTGCTCCCACAGCCGTTGAATGGTTTGGAGTCCAACACTTGGCTCGACTCTACTTCGCAAGTTCGCTCCTAAGCGAGCTAGAAGTAGCTCGCCATTCGGAATTGCTCCCACAACCTTAAACTAATCTAACGATGGTTCGGAGTCCAGCACTCGGCTCGACTCTACTTCCCCGGCTTGCCCACAGGCGAGCCGGATGTGGATCGCTGTTCGGAATTGCTCCCACAGCCGTTGAATGGTTCGGAGTCCAACACTTGGCTCGACTCTACTTCGCAAGTTCGCTCCTAAGCGAGCTAGAAATAGCTCGCCATTCGGAATTGCTCCCACAACCTTAAACTAATCTGACGATGGTTCGGAGTCCAGCACTCGGCTCGACTCTACTTCCCCGGCTCGCCCACAGGCGAGCCAGATGTGGATCGCCGTTCGGAATTGCTCCCACAGCCGTTGAATGGTTCGGAGTCCAACACTTGGCTCGACTCTACTTCGCAAGTTCGCTCCTAAGCGAGCTAGAAGTAGCTCGCCATTCGGAATTGCTCCCACAACCTTAAACTAATCTGACGATGGTTCGGAGTCCATCACTCGGCTCGACTCTACTTCCCCGGTTCGCCCACAGGCGAGCTGGATGTAGATCGCCGTTCGGAATTGCTCCCACAGCCGTTGTATGGTTCGGAGTCCAACACTTGGCTCGACTCTACTTCGCAAGTTCGCTCCTAAGCGAGCTAGAAGTAGCTCGCCATTCGGAATTGCTCCCACAACCCTTAAGCTAACCTAACGATGGTTGGGGTCCTATGGCTCGACTTTACCTCACCGGCTCGTCCCCAAATGGGCCGGGGTTAGATGGCCACTCCGACCTGCCCCCACGACTATCGAGCCGAGCGGACGAGGTACCGACCCTCGTATATGGCGAAAAAACCTTCCGAGGCAAAATCACCGTCAGATCGTCTCATAATGTGTGCTTGAGTGTGGTCAACGGATCTGATTCAGCCACGTGTCCACAAAACGACAAGATAACGTTTTCTTGGGAACTGGACCCGCCTCAAGATTCGTGCCACCATCCGACGGCCCTGATCACTTCACCTCGCTCGGCCCCAAACGTCAAGCAACCGGCAATCCGAATCAACTTTCTTTCGCAATCGCCTCGGCCGACGAGCCGTATGAACACTGCCAACCTATACGAAGCAAAAACTAGTCTCAAAAAGTTCGGATTAAGGTTTTAGGGGACCTCCCCCGGATTCCGGACTTTGGTCATCACCTCATCCACCATGATCTCCCCTGACCCTGACACTCGCCTCGAAGCCGTCAGAGTCAGGAGAAGACCATGGTGGAAGAGCGACCACCTCTCCTCCCGAAGCGAGCTCCCACTCAGTTCCGGACTTTGGTCACCACCTCTTCTACCGTGATCTTCCCCGATCCTAACCCCCACATCGGAGCCGTCAGAATCGGGAGAAGACCACAGTTGAAGAACGGCCGCCCGTCCTTCCCTCGGGTCCGGACTACGGTCGCCAACTCTTCTGCCTTGTCCTCCCCCGCCCCTGACACCCACATCGTTACTGTCAGGAACGGGAAAAGAACAAGACAGAAGAGTGACCACCCTCCAGAACTCTCGAGATCAAATTTTTTCACAAAGCTGGCATCCGCCCTAGGGCAGACGCCATCGATGCCACCCAAGTTCAAGACTGCAATAACAAACTACAGGGGGGTGTGGGTTTTATAGCCCTCCCCCAAGAGACTGTCATTATGACCCTCGGGAGTCCAGAAGTCATGCCTAGGGAGCTGAACCGCCGCGTATTAATTAAGAGGCACCGTTCTCAATGCCCTTGGGAAGGTGGAACGCCCCCACGGATCCCGGAGCGCCGTTAATGCTGTTGGGGGACTAGTCCCATCTTTTCAGAACCACGCTTGGACGCCCGAAGGCCCGCATTCCTAATCAGGCCGCGTGGCCGCAGCTTCGAAATGGCTGTACCTTAGCCGCCGAACCGAGCCGCACCTGAAGGCGCCGAGCAAGGTTCAGAACCGCGGCAAGAGTGTGAGTTTCGAGGCCAAGATGCTCGACGAAGCAAACACTTGCCTTGCGGTTCATTTCGAGCCTACCCTAGCTAGCGCGATTACAGCACAATAAGAAGCCAGCAGATAACAGTTCAGATAAATCAACTCCAATTTTATTAATAACTTGGATAAATCTACAAAAAGATTACAACAAAACACAGTTCGGAAATCCGAAGACAAGACACGACCCGTTTACTGCCTCCGCAGAAGGGGGACGCTCCGGTTCAACGACACCTTAGGTCGGCGCTTCTTGACCCCCGAGCTCGTTTCCAGACCAACGAATCGAGATGCCTCCTCGCCGCTGACCCTGGCAGTCGCTCCAACCGAAGCACCACTTGAAGACACCGCTACGCCGCTTTGGGCGTCGGCTGCTGACCTGCCTATGATAGGAGTTCGGCTCGCGGCTTGATAGAACGTAATCCCTCGCTCAATTTCTTCGCGAGTGCAAGAGGTGCTCCGGACGTTAGCCCTCACCGGCTGAGGTTTGAGCCGAGCAGCCTCTTCCTCTAGTTCGACGATCCGGTCCTTCAACGTGTCATCCTTTACAATCACTTTGAGTCGAGGAAGTTTCGCCGAACCCGGATACTCGGCACTGTCAGATATAACGCGGCGCAAATGGGTCACCTCGATGCTCTTATCGACCGTCACCCTCTGCAGCTGTTCTACCTTCTTCGCAAAGTCATCTCGTTCGGCCGAAACTCGCACCAGTTCCTCCTCCTTCGCAGATAGTTCGGCCTCGACTATCCGTAGATGGTGCAGCCGGCCAACGCCTCACTATGCCTAATCTCTAAGTTGTAAAGTATCCTCCTCGTCAGATGAACCTCACCCTCAAGACGGTCCTCCCACGACTGCTGAAACAGCTCTGCACGGCACCGAGCCGCCGCGGAGATAGCAGTAGGCTCGGCGATCTGAAATAAGAAATGGACAACATTGAAGTACTGAATGGCCGAACCAAACACTTAGACAGAAGTCCAAAATCAAAACATCACTTTTCATTCATCATCAAAAGCGGTGGCCAGTCCGCAAAAGGCATTACACTTTTGAAAGAACAAAAAAAAACAAAACAAGAAACTACAAAGAATTTGCGAGGGGATCAGGGGTCCACCTGCGTCGCCGCGTCGACCTCGGGCGCGTCGTTAGATGGCCCCTCGATCCTCCCCTCGATCTGGGCGTTCGCCACAGGGGGGTCGGTCTCCTCCTCCTCGTCACCGCCTTCGTCCTCGTCGCCTTCGCCCCCCTCCTCCTCGCCACCTGAAGGCGACCCTGGCCACAGTCTGTAGCTGACCCGCTCGAAGCCGGGGACACGATCCTAAACATGATCGAGTGCCCTCTGATAGGACCTCTCCATGTTCTCGGCCATGTGTTTCTTCGCCTCAGCCTCGACCTCGGCCTCTACTTCGGCCCTAATCTTAACCGCCAGCGCCTCTTTCTCCGCCTTCAGGTCGGCCAGAGACTTCGCCGACGCGGCCAACTCCTCGGCAGCCTTCGTGGCCTTCACCGACTCCGCGTCGAGTCTCCGCTTGACCCTTTCTAGGTCGGCCTCAAGATCAGCGACCCGGACCTCCAATGCCTCGGCTCGCCTCTGCTCAGCCTCGAGTTCCTTGACCGCCCTGACCTTTGCCGTCCTGTCTTTGTCGCTGGCGGCCTTCAGCTCCTTCTCCTGCGCGGCGAACGTCTCGAGGAGGTGGCCGAAGTGGCAGGTGGCCTGCAAAGACAACGATCAGAGCAATGTGCGAGCCGGGCAGCAAACTTGAAGAAATTCGCAAGAAAACACTTACCGACACAAGCGACCGTGCGACTTCATAGGTGTCGTCGCCGACCGTCCCCGCCTTCAACGCGGCTCTGTCCTTCGGGGTCGCCAAGTGCTTGACGACCTGCACTGACATCTGTGAGTTGCCGAGGAATCCATCGTGATTCTTCACCCGCCAGTTCGGCACAAACAACTGCTTGTGCTGCTCGGTCAGGATTTCCTCGGCCGCTTTGGTCAATGGCGGGGCCTCGAGCGCCAGAGCTGCGTTAACATCAAAATCCCCCTCTATCACGGTCGGGGCCACAGGGACCGAGGCCTCCTCGGCAACAACCACCTCCGAAGGCACCTCGGTAACCGGAGGAGGCGGGGTGGTGGTAAAGGCAACCGTGGGCTGTGGAGTCGACGAGGCAGCCTCGGTCGCCCTCTTCCTCTTTCTGCCCCCGGCCAACTTGGACCTATCGGCCATCATAGCGTTGAAATCAATCTTCATTGCTTCTGCATCGGACAACAAAAAACAAATCAGCAAGACGAACTAAAGACTTGAAAAACGAAAATAAATGAGATGTCAGGAGCATACTCGGGTCGATGGGGCTTAGGCCGGACCCGAACAGCACCTCCTCCGTCAACTCCCTCCAACTCAACAACGGAAGGGCCATGATCTTCCTCGCCACCTCCTCCTCGGCCTCAGACAGTACAGGGTCGGCTCGCGCAAATTTCGGCACCTCCACTTTCCACCGGGTCGGAATGTGCCGTATCGCCTCACCCCTTATTATAAAATACTTCTCTTTCCAACCCTTAATTGAGTCGGGGTTTTCTACGATCCTAACACCCTTCCTCGGCCCCAAGTAGTACCGATACTCCATCTTGTGCTGCCTGTTTATCCGATACAGGCCTTGGAAGACTGTTAAGTCCGGCACTACTTCAGCCCTGCGGCACTGAAGCAAGAAAGCATTCACGTGACGCCATGTGTTCGGCATGAATTGGGTCGGTGCGAGGCAGAACCAGCCGAGGATCTGGAGGATGAAAGGATGCAGCGAAAAACGCAGTCTGGCATTCAAGGAGTCGAAGTCGAACATGCACATGTCCGACGATGACAGCTTGGAATTCGCTCGCATCCCGGGGCCGGGGAGCATCAGCTTGTACTCCGGTGGGATGGCGAATCCCTTTCTGATCCGAAGGAGATCCCTCTCGGACAGCACCGAAATAAGCTCGTCGGCCTCGGTGGGAAGAGCCGGGTTGGGTTCTTCGAGGATTTTCGACTTTCCATAGACCGCCTTCTCTAAAAGGTCGCTCTCGTACTGCCTGACCCCCGAATGCCCGGACAGAACAGAGGGATATCGTCCCATCTCGGGAGCTTGCTTTGGGTTCTCCACAACCACCTCAACCACGGGAGATTGGGTCGCCACCCTCCTCTTCTTCTTCTCCTGCCTCACCTCGGCTACGGACGGTTCGGCAACCTGTTTACCCTTTCTCCGGATCTCCGACCTTCTCCTCTCCTCGGCACCATCATCGCCCGAGGACGAGGCCCCACTCCCCGAGTTCACTCGTGACATCTCTAGAAAAAAGGCTAAGGCTAAGTAGACTGACCTTTGAAGTGACGTTCACGGTCGGAATGCGCTCGCCGGAAATCGCCTGGCCCACATGACAGCTAACGACACCACCTTGGAGCGAAAGTCGCTGCTAGCAAAGAACTTAGAGAACAAAAGTGAAGTCTTGGGAGTAAAAAGTAAGAAATGAGCTTGGGAGTGGGGGTGAGAACTTATAACCCCTAAAATGTTGGGCCTCCTTGAGAAACGTGAAAAGCCCACTAAGCCAAAGCGCCAAGTGGAGAATTGCGACGTTTCGAAGAACGGAAGGGCTCCCCAAATCACTAAGTAAACGACTCGGCCACCGGTCTGCCAAACAGAGCTACTAAGCCCCTCCAAAATAGCCAACTCAGCACCTCGGCCAACAGCGCTGAGATGCCGAGCCGAGATGACGAGGTACCGACCCTCGTATATGGAGAAAAATCATCCCGAGGCGAAGTCACCGTCGGATCTCTCCAAAATTCGCGACAGAATCTGATGGACGGTTCAGATTGCGCCACACCCACAAAACGACAAGATAACGTTTTCTCGTGATCTGAACCCCATCCTCGTGATGCGCGCCATGATGAACGGCCCAGATTCGGCCACGCGTACCTTCCGAGCTGCCTGCCATCGGCCTGCTCAGCCGAGCTACCGAACAGTTCAGCCGAGCAGCCGAGCTACTGGGCACGAAAGGGTGGAACCTTCAAGAAACGCTTCCTCCAAATAGCCAACTCAGCACCTCGGCCAACAGCGCTGAGATGCCGAGCTGAGATGACGAGGTACCGACCCTCGTATATGGAGAAAAATCATCCCGAGGCGAAGTCACCGTCGGATCTCTCCAAAATTCGCGACAGAGATTGCGCCACGCCCACAAAACGACAAGATAACGTTTTCTCGTGATCTGAACCCCATCCTCGTGATGCGCGCCATGATGAACGGCCCAGATCCGGCCACGCGTACCTTCCGAGCTGCCTGCCATCGTCCTGCTCAGTCGAGCTACCGAACAGTTCAGCCGAGCAGCCGAGCTACTGGGCACGGAAGGGTGGAACCTTCAAGAAACGCTTCCTCCAAAATAGCCAACTCAGCACCTCGTCCAACAGTACTACGAGGCCGAGCCGAGGTGACGAGGTACCGACCCTCGTATATGGCGAAAAAACACGCCGACCCATATCAGCCATTGGATCTTGTGAAAAAACGTGCACGTCACGATGGACGGTCCAGATTCTGCCACGTGCACTAAACGACAAGATAGCGTTTTATGGGGATCTACGCTGAGATGGACGGTCCAGATGATGCCACGTACCTCGGATCTACCGAGCCGAGGCACTGACCTTCCGAACCGAAGCGTTGATCCTCCGAGCCGAGGGACCATCCTGCGAGCCGAGGTACCAATCCTCCGAACCGACCCGTGCACCTCGTAAAGGGTAAGGCCGAGCCGAGGTGACGAGGTACCGACCCTCGTATATGGCAAAAAAACACGCCGACTCATATCAGCCGTTGGATCTTGTGAAAAAATGTGCTCGTCACGATGGACGGTCCAGATTCCGCCACGTGCACTAAACGACAAGATAGCATTTTATGGGGATCCACGCTGAGATGGACGGCCCAGATGATGCCACGTCCCTCGGATCCTCCGAACCGAGGCACTGACCCATCGAGCCGGGGAATTGGTTCTCCGAGCCGAGGTGCCGAGGTGCCGACCCTCGTATACGGCGAAAAATCTGCCGAGGAACAAGGATCGTCTGATCGTTCAGAAATTCGCGCTCCGCGTTGATCGAAGGCCCAGATGACGCCACGTCATAAATAAGTATTTAAAAATTGATTTTTATTTATTTAAATCATTTTATTTATTTAAAAATTGCGAAAAATTGCTAAAAATTCGGGAAAATTAGCTAAAAATTCTAGGAAATAATTAAAAATTCGGGGGGATATTTTTGGGCCCCCGACCGAACAATTATTGCCTAGAATATACGGCTAAGACCCCCGAACGATTAGTTAACACATTGCAAAATTAAATAAATAGCCCGAAAAAATAGATAAAAACTCGATACACCATATGGCTTCAAAAAAGAAGAAGGAGTTACCTTACCACCCACTTCGGGATTCAAAAACACCCATTCGAACTTCGATACAACTCCACTAGCCACTAAAACTGTCAAACTACTCCTCAAAGACTGATTGCCCTCAGCCTTTAGGAGTGGGAAGCTCGTGATATGGCTAAAAATAGGGGTTTAATCGAGACCGTCCAAATTGGGCACGAATCCTGAAGTCCGGGGGTAAGACAGTAATTTCACCTACAAATGGGTCAGAAGCGGGTACTGGGTTTCCTTCTCGCAGATCCAATAGCCCGCGAACAGATCCACCTCAACTGGGTGCGGGTTTCAACCCGCAATAAACCCGGTCCGGCAGGATAGAATTAGGGTTTCTGATTAATATTAATCAACGGCCCTGATTCATATCTATCCTTTCACTGGGGATTAGAGATTACATTCCTTATCTATACACAAGGAATTACATGCCTAATCTGTTCCCTAAGACGCCTATAAATACCCCCCACCCATCTCCATTAAGAGGTAATCAATCTTTCACCAGTTTTTGTGCTCTTTCATAGTCTTCCAGATTACTGACTTGAGCGTCGGAGGGTGCGTCGCCGAGAACAACCCCGGTGTCTCGCACTTTTTGCAGGTGTACGGCGGGAGCGACGATCATACCCCGACGGAACAGGTACGCAGGTTTACTATTCAGTTTCCCTAAGAATCCACAAATACTATCTGTTTGCCCCCACACCAAAATTAGCGGCAACAGATACAAAAATGCTTAAACGAAGTCCCAAAAATACGAAACGGTGCATGTAGGTTGGGCTAACCATTCACAATGCAACGGAACTTGTATTTATGAGTTCGGACCCACGGTTTGCGAGATACGTCAATGTATCGCTTTCCGCTCTTTTTTAAAGAGTGAAAGTAATACACGGACGTATATTTCAAACCGTGGGTCGGAACTCACTTCTACAAGTTGCATTGGCTTGTGTTTGGTGTGCCCTAGTTGACGGCGAAATTTAGAAATTTTTGCATCTCGTTTGTGTTGTTTTGACGCGTATATGAAAAAACTTCAATCTACCTCGATTTTTTTTAGTACGGTCACAATACGAAAATGCTTAAACGAAGTCCAAAAAATACGAAACGGGGCACGTAGGTTGGGCTAACCATTCATAACACAACGGTACTTGTATTTGCGAGTTCCGATCCACGGTTTGCGAGATACGTCAATGTATCGCTTCCAGCTTTTTTTTAAAGAGTGAAAGTGATATACTGACATATATTTCAAACCGTGGGTCGGAACTCAGTTCTACATGTTGCGTTGGCCTGTGTTTGGTGTGCCTTAGTTGACGACAAAATTTAGGAATTTTTGCATCTCGTTTGTATTGTTTTGACACGTATAAGCGAACTTTTGAAAAAAATTCATCTCGTTGGTTTGTGTTTGCTAATTTTCGGTGAGTAATTAGTTTCATATATGCGAACTTTGTTACAGAGAAATGGCTAGAACGAGGGGAACCGGAATGTGAAGGACATTCCCGGAAGCACGGGGGAACATTCCACAGAGAATGTGAGAACTATTAATTTGTATTGTCCCTAATTTTGTATTTAGTGATATTGATTTTAGACTAATAATAATTATGTTTTTTGGTTCTTGTAGGTTGGTGCATCCTCTTCGATGACAGGAAGTCGTGGTCCAGGACCAATATATCCCGACAAACTAACTTTGCAAGATTGCCACAGATCCGCGGTAGTGTGGGGTGGGACGACGCGGATGTGTAATTTCCGCACCCACGAGACCATGAAGGTGCATCCACGTATTAGCGAGTACCTAGTAGCGGCCGGTTTCTATGGAATCAGCATGATGGGGAATGTTAAACTCGACCGAGCACTTCTCTCGGCACTCGTGGAGTGCTGGAGGCCAGAGTCGCACATGTTCCATCTATCGGTCAGAAAGATGACGGTGTCTCTACAGGATATAGCGATTATATCCGGTCTTCCAATAAATGGGTTGGCCGTGACGGGTAATATCAACTTTGATAAAATAGAGTTGTGCAATGAACTGCTCGGTACTGAGTTTGATGAGGCGGTCGCCGAAGATGATGACATTTTCCAAGGACAATCAATCCGACTATCTTGGTTGAAGGGACGTTTTGATGGGACGCTGACCAATGCATCGCCCGACGACTATGTACAGTCCTACACCAGAGCCTACATTCTAACGGTGATCGGAGGGGTTCTCTTGCCTAACTCATCCGGCGATACGGTGCACCTCATGTACCTACGATTGCTCGCCAATCTAGGCTTAGCTAGCCGGTACAGCTGGGGAAGCTGCGTGTTGACAACGCTATACCGGGCGTTGTGTCATGTAGCGCTAGATGGGATGGAGATGATCGGACCGATGGTTTTGTTACATATTTGGTCATGGGAGCGATTGCACTTGGGTCGTCCCCGTATTAGGAGACCGGCGGCCGGTTGGATAGCCCAACCAGAAAATCCTGCTATGTTAGCACCCTTAGGGGTATATTGGGCTGATAGTCGGAGTTACAAAGACAACCCCAAGGGTGTAATAACGTACTACAGAGACGAGCTCGACCAACTACGTGAAGAGTTCGTGATTTTGGTGTCGTATACACCCGAGCGGGTGGGAAGACTACCGCCGATGTGCACCACCGGGTCGCAGTTGTGGCTGACGACGGCTCCACTCATCAACTTCGGTATAGTGGAGCATCCGTGACCGGAGAGAGTCCTTCGTCAGTTCGGTCTTCAACAGGAAAGACAATTTAGCTGCAAAAACCTATATGATCATGAGTTACACACCGTGAGGGGTACCGGTCGCATGTCTACTCATGATTGGGTAGATTTCCATCGCGTTCACGTTGCGGAATGCAACGAGCGACGGTTTCAACTTGTAATTACCGATGTAGAAGAGTACGATGGCAAGCTGCAAGGGCAGTACATGCAATGGTACAGATCAATTACACGCTTGTACATCTCTCCCGATACAGAACTACCTGCTGGTGTTCAACGAGAAATTGAGGAGAGGGAGATTGAACCACCACCCTCTTATTCCAGTTCACATTCCAACCGAAGGCCACAGCTATACGTACAGTGGTAACTACAATCTTCATATTTCTTCTAATGTTCGTTATATTTAAAGAGTTTAGTGTTGAAAATAGCAACAAGTCAGAGAGCACCCCAAAATAATGTTTATACCCTAGGCCGTTGTTGGAGACAACGGTCTAGGTAGTAGGCCAAAATATTCGACAACTTGTCTTGCTCTCTGATTTGTTGGGGTTAAAAATAGCAACAAGTCAGAGAGCGTCCCAAAATAATGTTTATACCCTAGGCCGTTGTTGGAGAAGGTAGTAGGCCAAAATATTTGACAATTTGTCTTGCTCTCTGACTTGTTGGGGTTAAAAATAGCAACAAGTCAGAGAGCACCCCAAAATAATATTTATACCGGCATAGGTAGTAGGCCAAAATATTCGACAATTTGTCTTGCTCTCTGACTTGTTGAAGTTAAAAATAGCAACAAGTCAGAGAGCACCCCAAAATAATGTTTACACCCTAGGCTGTTGTTGGCCAAAAATTAATTAGTTGTTTGCTTTTTTCAATTTTCTCTCCACTCTTTACGAACAATCTCTGTGGAACTTTATACAAAAGATAGGTTAGAACTTGGCTTGTATAACATTTATATTTTTTTATTTTTTAATTTGACTACACCTAACTAATCACTACATAATCACGATGTTTTAATATGTACATAACCCCCACAGAAAATATTGAAAAAAAACTATATCATTCGTTAGGGTTAGGGTTAGGGTTAGTGTTAACGGGGGTTAAGAGTAGGGTTAGGGTTAGCGGGGGTTAGGGGTTTGGTTAAGGTTATTGTAGGGGTTTGGTTAGGGTTATTTATAGTTGGGAGTTGATAGATAATAAGTTTCCAGTAAAGAGTTTATAAATATTTAAGTTCTAGCATTAATTACATGTGTCTCTCCACTCTTTACATATATTGTCTTCTGAACTCTACAAAATAGATGCTCATATGTATGTTTTTTTGTTTATATTTTTTATTTATTTTCATTTCTAGCCACGTGACTAACCAATATAAAATTGATACCATCAAACGAATATAAAAATTGTCACAAATTAATTGGTATTTTGTTTCATAAAAATCAATAAAATATGATTTGTAGGTTAGGGTTAAGGTTATTGTAGGGTTGGAAGAGTAGGGTTATGGGTTAGGGTTAGGGTTAGGGTTAATGTAGGGTTAGGGTGTCCACTCCTTTTCTCTTCGTAGCAGAACAAGTCTAATATGGGAAAAACCTAAAGTACATAACTACATGTGGATCCCCACATGTAGCCTATATATGGAAAAAAACACATGTAGATTCCAACATGTAGCCAATATATTGGAAAAATCATATGTAGATTCCCACATGTTTATAACCCAATAAGATAAGAGATTAATTCTTTTATATCTGTTTCGAATAATAATATATAATCTTCAAAATTCTCGTACATTGTTTACAATAAAGACGTCCCTGAAGACATTCTCCAGACATGCAACTGGGTAGAATTCCACAAGATTGGGAAGAAGATGTGTGATCACATGTAGTACCCACACATAGCCACATGTACATCCCCACATGTATGGAAAAAACCTAAACTATATAACCACATGTACATCCCCACATGTAGCCTATATATGGGAGAAATCATATGTACATCCCCACATGTAAAGCAATACCAATATCGAAAAAATCACATGTAGTTTTCCGATTCGATGCACTCTTCCAGAAACACCCTCCTAAAATACAAAAACCCATCTCTGAATAACAAAAATATTCAATAATTATGATGGACAAGAAGAACCCAAAAATAAAAAAGATTCTGTTCGCTTTTGAGCGGAGAGCAATCAGATCAAACTACTTGGCCATCAAGAACTTGATCTGATTATTTTTGGGAAAAAACGGTCTAAATAGGGACCATCATCTATTGGGAAACCATAACAGAAAACCATATGTATATTTGACCACATATATAACCCAATGTGAAGAGTATCCAAAAAAATGTTCAAAGATTACTCTAAAACACTTCCGACAACTGTTGCTTCTGTGGAAATTTTGGATGTGGAATCTCGTCGTGAAGTAATTGTGTGCAGTTTTTCGAGACACTTTGATGATGATGATGATATTCCTATTGCTTCACGTAATAACAGAGTTCGCTAACAGAAAACCCATCTAACAAAAATTCCCTAACCCTAACCTTACCCTAACCCTAACCCTAACCCTAACCTTACCATAAATGATGATATCCCTATGAATTATTTTATATTATTTGTTGTACATATTTAACCTCCATGATTATATGTTGGTTTGAAAGGTGGAAGTAATGGGCAAATAAAAAGAATATACCTATACGATATACAAGTGTAGATCATCTATCTTTGGTATAAATTTCCACAGAGACTGTGCGTAAAGAGTAAAGAAAAAATTGTAAAAATCCCAAAAATTTCATACCTAGGCCGTTATTAGAGACAACGGCTTAAGGTATTCATATAAAGGGGTCCTCCATGATTTTTTTATTTTTACAAGTATTAAGCTAAAACCTAGGCCGTTGTTGGAGACGGTGGCCTAAGGTATTTACTATAATCTAAGCCTAGGTAGTAGGCCAAAAAGAGACAATTTGGGGTGCTCACGACTTGGCTTGTATAACATTTATATTTTTTTAATTTGACTACGCCAAAAATTAACCACTACATAATCCCGATGTTTTAATATCAATAGCACACCACAGAAATTATAATAAAAACTATATCATTCGTTAAGGTTAGGGTTAGGGTTAGTGTATTAAGTTGGGTTAGTGTTAACGGGGGCTAAGGGTAGGATTAGGGTTAGCGGAGGTTAGGGGTTTGGTTAGGGTTATTGTAGGGTTAAGGTTATTGCAAGGAAGACATTTGCGGTAAGATCTTATTTTGGTTTATCATTAATTTGCGGTAGTTGGGAGTTGATAGGTAATAAGTTTCCAGTAAAGAGTTCATAGATATTTCAGTTCTATAAATTATGTATATGACCAATATAAATCAATAAAACATGATATGTAGGTTAGGATTAGGGTTAATGTAGGGTTAGGGTTATTGTAGGGTTAGCAAAGTAGGGTTATGGATTAGGGTTAGGGTTAATGTAGGGTTAGGGTCTCACATGTAGCCTATATATCGGGAAAAAACCACATGTAGATTCCACATGTGACCTATATAAGGGAAAAACCACATGTAGACTATATATGGGAAAAATCATATGTAAATCCCCACATGTACAACAATAACAATAGGGAAAAACCAAAACTCTACCTGCATCCCCACAGCAGCCAGCACCCATCCCACCTACTTCCCCACCGACATATGCACCTACTCCACCGTCCTCACCCCCACACCCTGTCAGTCCACCACCTCTTCGTCAGTCTACCAGTTCCACTTCTGGTATTCCTCTGGCACGTACGTTATACACCTGATGCCACTGGTCCTTCTGACCAGTTTGGTTTTGCCACCTTAGCTTCCTACTCACCACAATTTCATGCATATCTCACTGCTATACACTCTACACGTGAGCCCAAAACCTATCAAGACGCAATTCAATATAGTGAATGGAGGAAAGCCATTGTAGAGGAATTCAATGCATTTGATCAGACTGGCACTTGGGATGTTGTTCCTATACCAGAGGGCGTTCAGCCTATTAGCTGCAAGTGGATCTTCAAGGTCAAATATCAACCTGATGGATCTATTGTGTGGCACAAGGCCCGTCTAGTAGCCCGAGGGTTTACTCAGGAGCATGACATTGACTATGATGAGACCTTTGCTCCCGTTGCACAGATGACTACTGTTTGCACCCTTCTTGCTGTTGCAGCCATCCGCCAATGGCCGTTATACTCAAATGTTTTTTAATTTTTATTTGTTTTACTGATATAAGAGCATCTGTAGTCGTTGTCTGCTAAAATTTTGGTATTTGGAAAATGGAAATAGAAAAAATGAGTTTACACTGTAGTCGTGTGAAGCCAAAATTTGGGTTTTTGCATATTTAATATTCTGAGACGAAAGATTATATTTCGTCGTAGCGAATTGTATACGTAAATGAGATACGACGGAGGATTATCTATCGTCCGTTAAAGGAAGAAAAAAAAACATGCGGGGTGACAAATGATGTATCGTCCGACCAACTTTTTTATATTATTTTTTCTTCCAAATTCGAACGGATGGGAGATAATTTCCCGTCCGTCGAAAGTGTAATTTATTTTTTCTTATTTTTTTTGTGTTAGACGGGACATTATCCTCCGTCCCATCCCGATATTTTTTAAAAATCAAAAATTGATTAGACGAAGAATAATCCCTCGTCCGTCGTATGCGGGAACAAATTGATCACGGGTTGTTGTTTTGATGTGTTAACTTTAAAAAAAATCAAAAGTAAAATCATGTTGCCGATGGAATATAATTTTAAGGACCAAAATACCCTTGGCTAGTTTGGGTTTCTCAATATATATGGAGATGTTCTTAAGGAAAAGGGAACGAAGTTGAAACAAATGATTTGCATTAGATCTTCCCTGTCCCAAAAAATTTTCCTAACTTGTACTTCATTCTACTTCAAATCCAAAAAAAAGAAGAATGTCGATTCGACGTTTCATTGGTAGGCTCAAATCAAAAGGGACAATTTAGTTTTGATCATGGCAACAGAGGCAAACAACCATAATTGGATACCAAAGAAGAGGATTTAAGCGATCTAGCAATGCGGACACCGGTAGTTGACAACCGGGCTCATATCTGTAAGAATATTACTAAAAATTCTTTTGATGGATTTTGTAAATTTAGGGGAAGTTGGAATGGTCCAATCAAAGCTTACAAGGTATGCTATCGTTGTTAGGGATTTCTACCGAAAACCCCTATTAGGATCTTGTTGAGTTATTCGATGCAATCAACACAAACCACCAAGCACATATGAGATCATACCAAACACACCAAAGCACACACAAATTTGTCCCTGTTGGGGCTTTCGCCTTAATCCGGGGGAGAAGCAACTCAAGATATTATTCAACTAGAGAATATACAAGAATATTACAATTCTCACCACGACCCTCTCTCAAGCCTCACCAGCAAGTATTAGTTGTTTACAATTAGAGAATCACTCAATCTCTCCTTCAATGAAGTACTCTCTCTCTCTCTCTCTCGGCTCTCAATGGAGGCCAATAACAACAATATATAGAGATCTAGATGTAGGATTATATGATTAGACAGAAATAAATTTATTTATTGGTCATTTTTTAATAGAGCAATTTTTTGTTTATTCACAAATATTGATATTGTGCATCAATAAGGTCCATGCTGCATAGTAATTATGTCTATGCACAAAGAACATATTCACAGTCTATAATAAAACTGGACATTCTATTTGGCAGACTGTAGCACAACAAGTGAGAAGGTTGACTCGAACTTGTTGTGCTAGTTCGTTTAGTACGAATTGATGGAACAAAGAATGATTACACTTGTAAATATCCACAAGACAATGTTATCGTTAACGACAATATAAACATGACCTCTAAATCCTGAGCATATAGTGAACTCATTTTTTAATATCGTGCATTTTGATAAATCAAAGAGTGAGGTATTCTAGACCAATACCTCGATGCATTGGATGTGTCTTATTAGAAATATGAGAACATGTATTTGTAATACGGAATCCTATCTCTAAAAGAGAAGATATTCCCTTGTTCATTTAACGGATGTTATAATCTAACAATAAAATCTCATGGGTATATTTTACATTTTTTTTTATATACAAAATTTTATTTTGTTAAAAATAATTTTTAGAGTCATTGTAAGATTGTATAAAAGGTTAAATGTGAAAACAAGGTTTAAGTTACAAATTGATCCATGAAGGTGGTATCACGAATTCCAAGGGTGCATTTGTGATATCGGTAAAGAAGGGGTGTTTTGTAGAACTATATTGTGATAAGGGTCTAATAATAATGTAGATTTTAGTTGGGGAGCAAAATACAAATACATAGTGGACAGTATTGTAATTTTATCCCAACTCGAATTTCCTAAAGTTCCTAACCCTAGGCTTTCATCTCCTTTATAAATATGAGAGCAAGGGTAAAACATAGCCGTCTCTCTTGTGCCTCCCACCAGGATATATAAAAAAATGGGAGGAAGAACTAGAGTTAGAATTGAAGGAGAAAAAGAAATAAGAAATCAAAGCTTGAAGGTAATATTATTGATTTCTAATTCTTTTATTTTATTTGAGATTAGATTAAATATTAGATCATTGTGATCTTGGAAATAGGGAAGAACAAAATCCCAACACTATAGAAAACCTAGTTTGATATCTTGATACAATAGCCTTTAGATGTTACTGAAGATATAACCCTACGATAAGAGCCTTACGATCTGACTTGAAGAGCAAATTGGGCTTCTCACGAATCACGAAGACCCGACCAAAAAAATTCATCGGTGCCGCGCGCGGTCGACTGCAACCCAAGTTCGGTCGATCGTCCCCCTCTCGGGAACTTCTGCTGAGTAGGGTAGTCGACTGCACCCCAAGTACGGTCGATCGCAACTCCTGCTGCTACTGCTGCTGACTGTTTCCCTTGCTTCCACTCCGTCTCCGATTATCTTGATTCCTCCATTGTCTCATTATCTTCTTATCCAACATAGTATGCAAGACATAAACCCAACACTCGTATCCCAGTAGTGAAAGAAATAATAGATAGTAATGGCTGGCAAAGTTTTTTCACAATTGATACGAAAAAATCATCCCATAAGATTGTCGAGGCTTTGATTGAGAGATGGTGTGACACTACCCACACATTTCATCTCCCTTGTTGTGAGTTGGGATTTACACCGTTGGATTGGGCAATTTTAACCGGAATATCCATTGGAATTGGCGACCAAACACCATGTAACGACAAGGAATATCCATTCGAAAGAGTACAGTCCCGCTTCTTTCCTGAACTTACTTCTGATGATTGGAAGTCTAAAGGAATTCGTTGTTCGTTCCTGAAGTTTTTTTTTTTTACATTAGTGTGATTGAGACAGAAAAAACTGACAACGATACAACTGTGAAAGTCACTAGGGCCTTTTTTATTGTTTCTTGGGTGAATTCCTTTTCGCCAATGGTGCTTATGTTATTAGCTGTGGCTGGCTTGCAGCTCTTGAAGATTTGACTAAAGTTGGTACATTTGATTGGGGTAGTCAAGCTTTGACACTATTATACATGTCTCTGGATGCTTGTTCTAGGAATAAAGTGAAATCATTCAATGGCCCATGGCAAGTATTGGAGATAGTTTTATTAATTACAGTACTTATTTAAAGTTTTATATAAAAATGTATTCCATAGTAATATATCTTTATATTGTCAGTGCTTGGCATATAAATACACACATGTGTGTGTTCCAATCACTGTAAATACGGGAAATGTTGCGGACACGTTGTGAGCCACTGACAAAAGGACAAAGATAACATGTTGGAACAAAAGTGAAATTGAGTACCGAAGAACAGATCATGTTAGATACAATATATCTATAGCTAGATACCAATTGGAGATGTGAATTTCTCCATCAATATGACAACCGTATTTGGGATCTTCACATGAGGGTGAGCATGATATTATGCTCACTAATATCATGTCCCGTCACCAAGTTGTTTTCCATTATTGTGAGCAGGTAATAGTTAATATTTGTCACTTTATCCAATGTTATATTTACCTTCTTATTTAGCAAATGTTTAATTTTTTGGAGGTTACTAATTATGTTGTAGGGTGTTTGGTACCGTGGTGATCGGTGTTACCGTCAACTGACTAAGATTATAGTAATACCAAAAGAACCACCAGCTGTTATGTTAAGAATACAAGTATAAGATATATGTCCACCTATTGACGCTTCTCAGTTGGTGCAGCCAGTAACTCAACGAATATATGATAAGTATTGGGCCAAAGTATCAATAGGTGCTATTATGAAGAAAGTCTCGCATGCGGCAAATATTGATTTCATTGAACCAGCTAGCATTAGTGACCCGATTGCACAGTTACCATTTCCTACTCCACCATTTTGGGCCCCTTCAGAGTATGTAACACAACCATTTCAGAAACAGTCTGTGGACTACGGGGAGTGTGTAGTGGAAATGCCATTATATACCGGGGGAACAATAACGAGAAGTTATCCACGTGAACCTGTTCATTTAGAATCTTGCGGTTCCAAATTTTATGTAAGTTTATTTACAACATTCATGCTTTACAAAAATGATCTTAATTGACTATATTTACATATGAAATATAACATGAGGAACTGTACCAAGAACATGCTCAAGCAACTAATACGGAGGAACAAAATACCGAAGACTCATTCTAACAGAAACAGTATTAAGGTCCTCTATTCCAAATCAAGTTTTCGATCGCCGCATATCAATATCAGGAGATCACCCATTGCATTCGGGTCGACAGGCCATGCATACGAATTTTGATTACAACAACAATTATTATGGATCATCTATTCCAACACCGGATTTCGTGCCAAACACCCAACCTGAGTATGATGATTAGATATGGCATATTTCAAATGTTGGCGTACATCTGAAAGAACAACATGATTATTGTAATATGAATTTACATTAAACCATGTTTCATGAGTTCAAGTGTGATTTAGTTTTTTTGGAATGCCAAATTTGAACCAATGGTATTTATGTACTTTGCTACCACATTGGATCCTCTAACCTATTAACATGAATTAATCAATCCATTGTATTTTGGAAATCTAAAAAGGAGATTCAAAATCTTTTTAATGTCACATCATATCATGTCACGTCATTTCAGGATTTAAGACTTTTTGTCCATACTCTGTTGTTTGTAAATTTTTTTTTGGAAATTTGACTAGTGTAGAAGATGCCGCAAGCTCCTTATATATTGCTGATCTTGAGATTAACTTTGAACACCCACACCTAATCACCAATACATAAATGGCTTCTACCAGCTATGCTTTGGAATCTTCTTCATCTGATGAGGAAAATGATGTGCTTGCGGTGATTATGAATCAATGTATGAATGTATTGTCGTTAGTTATTCAAGAAAATCAACATACAAATCACCGCCGGTATATTCGTCGGGAAAGAGAAGATGGTGATAGACGTCTTCACAGGGTTTATTGTGCCGATAATTCTATTTCGACGTAGTTTTCGTATGTGCTGGGATTTATTCAATCAGATACTCCAAGCAACTGTAAGTTATGATCGATATTTTCTTCAACGTCAAGATGCAACCAAAAATTCTAGCTTATCACCACATCAAAAAATTACTGCTGTAATACGCTATTTGGCATATGGAACTTCTGCCGATGTAGTTGACAAGTACGTACGTATTGGCGAATGTACGATCTTGAAGACATTGCGACAATTTTGCGTGGCAATTGTTAACGTGTTCGGCCCACAATACATGAGTCAACCAACAACAAATGATGTGGAGAGGCTATTGGCAGAAAATTCATCTTGGGGGTTTCCAAAAATGTTAGAAAGTATTGATTCCATGCATTCGGCATGGAAAAATTGTCCGGCAACCTGGCATGCTCAATACACTGGTCACGTTCGTGAACCCGCTATCATTCTTGAAGCAGTGGCATCTTACGATCTATGGTTTTAGCATTCATTCTTTGGAATGTCGGGGTGCAATAATGATCTTAACGTACTCAACCGTTCTCCACTATTCAACGACATTCTCGATGGTTGTGCACCACCTGCTAATTTTGTAATTAATAATTGTGCGTACAACATGGGGTACTATTTAGTTGATGGTATATACCCCCCATCGGAGACTATAGTGAAGACTTACTTAGCCCCAGATACACCGAAAAATAAAAAAAATTCCCAGATGCAAGAGTCTGCATGAAAGGATGTTGAGCGCGCCTTCGGGGTATCACATGAACGATTTGCTATAATTAGAGGTCCAGCCAGACTTTGGGATGCTGACAATCTCTCATATATTATGAAAATGTGTATCATATTATAAAATATGATTGTTGAGGATGAAAGGGGAAATGGGATTGGTGAATATGTATACGACCAACATGCTAACTCGATCGTCATACCTAACAACATTACTAATAACCATGAAATAAAAGACATCTACATATTTTTCCAATTAAAAAAAACATATTTCTAAAAGACGATACAATAACATATAACTAATAATAATGAAGTACTACTTTATTCCCGACGGTAGCCCCTTTATGCATGATTTCATTCTATCGACACAAAAAATAATAACGTTGACTTTCAGATAAGCTACTCAAATCCATACACATTATGCGATCTTCTTCTTCTCTTTCTCTCAAATCGAAATCTCGTTGTTTCATCTCTAACCTCTTTTCCTGCGTACTAATATAAAAATTGTTAAAATTTCTCGTCTCTTCAACCATTGCAGAAACATCGGTGGATTCAGCGGTGTGCTTCCCTTTTTTCTTTGCTTCTTTCCTACCGGGTGGTCGAGGAAGTGGCATAGGTGCATTGAGATCAACTGGTATATCTAAATCCCACTATACGTTTGTGGCTGAACGTGTTGAACTACCACATTCGCTATACTGAGTATTTGAGATTAGTTCAAAAACGTGAGTTGTACGAGTGGAAAATTTCGGTTGATCTTTCAAAATTTCATAACACTCTTCAAATTTGAAGGCCTTGCTAGCCAATTGCATATATTCCATTTGCGCGTCGCGTACCTATCATAATTAATAAATGTTGATGAAGATTAAGTACACGGAATTTATTTTGATAAACGATACATATTAAATTTATGAAATTCATTAAAACAAAACACACCTTATCCGCATCCGTAGTACCGCTTGCCGCTCTATTGGTCACACTGCTCAACTTCGCAATATACAATGTTACTTCCTTTGACATAGTTGAGAATCGACTGGAAAGAGAGCCGACTGTTCTATCTGGTGTGGTTCCTAACAGATTCACAAAAGTGAGAGAAACCCGATCCCAAAATTGTGTTCCACTTTGATCGCTACCGATCACTGGATCTTGGGTGATAGCAACCCAACTTTGAGCCAAAATAATATCCTCATATACGGAGTGTGCCCCACCTCTAATTGGACGTGGATTTGCCATAAAATTAAAGTAAAACAATATTGAAAAAATAGGGGAATAAAGAGAGAGAGGAAGCCAAAATGAGAATTTGTGAGCTGCGGATTATAGAGATAAGATAGCTAATTCTTGTTGATTGTTTGAGACTTTGGATGAGGAGAGAGGAAATGAGAATAACAGAGAGTGAGAGGAAATGAGAAGAACAAAGGTTGACTTGGTTGTTTATTTGTAGTAGAATTTATTTTAATTTTAATTTTTTTTTGTAGCCGTTGCGATGCGTTTGTACAAAAAAAACTAGCCGTTGTAAGATAGGGAATATTAACGTTGAGATGGAATAAGGGTAAATACGTAAATCAACAATTCAAAGGAGGGAAAAAAGGAGGGATGGTAGATAATCTACCATCCGACCTTTTTTTTTGTTTTTATATGAAGGGACGGTAAATTATTTACCGCCCTTCACATTTTTTTAAATTATTTCTTTAATTAATTAAATAGATGAAAGATTATCCCTCGTCTGTTAATGTTCCGGCTTAAAATGTGTAGGGACGATGTCTTATTTTTCGTCCCACGTCTCCGATGAAAGATAATCTTTCGTCCCATTAAACGGACGGAAGATAAATTTTTAGTCTGCTATATTTTGGCAAAAGCCATTTCATCTCCCAAATTTGCCGACCAATGTTCATCTTATCGCCAAAATTTGGGTAAATGGCCAACGACTACGGCAATTTTATTTTCAAATTTTCCAAAATTTAGGTAAATGGACGACGACTACAAATGCTTTAAGCAATATTAGAAATTGATGATTATCACTGATAAGCGAGGTAGTAAATAAGTCTGCTTATAGTTAGAACTATAAATAAAAATTCATGCGCTTTAAGCGCATTATAATTCTATAATTTTCTTATATATAAAAAATGTGCAATATATATAGTATGTAGGATTCATATTGTACATGTGACGCACCGGAGTGGAATAAATCAAAAGGAAAATGGCCCTAAGTAGCGAATGTTGAATAATAATATCATCATATGACTTTCAAGTTTCAAGTAGGGCTGACAGCGGATCGGGTTTGGACTGGACCTATATAGACCCATACCCGAAGCTTAAAACATGGGCCTAGACCCTGCCTGGCTTTTATTGGGTTTAAAAAAATGTACTTAAAAAATAGGTTCAGGCCTAGGCCTTATATATGTTTTAATATATAACTTTGCAAGAAAATAAAATGACATTGAGAATAAGATACGGCAAAAGAAAACTACAATAATAGCTTTAAATTTGTGTATAATTCGTATTTAATTGTTCTTACTTTGTTATCTATACTTTTTACTTTAGGAAAAAAATTCTTTACTCATCATTCATTTTAGAATAGAGTATTAAAATTTTTAGGATAATGGAAATAGATAGTGAAAGAAAATAATGCAATATTATTGATCAAACCACTACAAACTTGCAAACAATATGTGTTAAAACTTTTGGATTTTAAAATTCCACAAAAAACCTCCAATTATGCAGTTATTTACATATAAAATTTCTTAGCTGTTAAGTTTGTTGATGAAGAAAGAAATAACAATATATTTTAAGAACGGTAAGAATAAATAAACAAAGGAGCTTATAAACAAAGAATTTTTTGTCGTACTCACCCACTTTTTGAAAATATTTGGGGGTCTGACACACTTTTGAAAACAATAGCGATCCACTTTTTTATTAGAAATAATTCCAATACCGATCCTATGCCGTTATTTTTAATAACGACATCATTTTATATTTTTTTTGCGTGTCGTTATTTGGAATAACGACATCAGTATATTTCGCATACGAGCGTGAATCTTCTCACTTGAAATAATTTAAGTGTTGAAACAACTTATAAATAATGTCGTTATCCCAAAAATAACATTCGAATAACCGATGCCGTTAGTTAGTTAGTAGTTGAGCAATACTCTTACAACTTATTATCGCACTTGAATTTCATCAATAATTTGTTCTCTTACAAGTATACGATCGCTTTCCTCATCGAAAACCTTCTAGATCATTAGATCATGCAGAACACCTCGTGTACTTAGCAGTCTAGTCGAGTAAATAACTTTTACAAATATTGTAAATCACGAAAAGTTTAAACTAAAAATATAAATAGTCAAAGGGGGTAATACAAAAGAATACCAAAAGAGGGATCTGAACATAATTTTTCATTACCCAAAAATATTTCCAAATCCATCCAAAATTATATCCGGAAAACTCTCCCGCCCTCTCGTCTCTCCTCTTCCCTCCAAACCCCCCCTCCATTTCCCGCCCTTCTTCAATCCCGCCAATTCCCATCCGCCTCCGCCGTCAGCGGCGATGATGAAGGAGGCACGGCTGACGTCAGCGGCGGCGACGACGACGACGACCTACGAGCAGTCGCCGGGGTCGCCGAGCTTCAGGTACTATTTCCAGGATCCGGTCACCAAGCCGCTGCCTCGGAGCGATTCAGGTATTTATGGTCTTAGGCACGTGCAATGCACGTGTTTCTTTTCTGAGTAGTTTCACTTTAAAGGGCTTTGGGAACATAATAACATAATAACCTGCACAAATTGCACAACATAAAATAGTTTTGAGAGGCTCATAAAGTTATATAGAACTTCAGAAAAAGCGTGAGAAACTTATGAATATTGTCTCTACCGTAATTAATGAAATCTTCGTTATCATCTTCATAAAGCAGATGGTTTAGAGAATCACTCTCAAATTATAATGTTATCCAATTGAATATTGCTAAAGCTAAAAAATGCATGCATTGAAAATATGTCACAAATTCAGCTAATTTATGTTAATATATATATTATAACATCATTAACATTCAGTAAATAGATTATACATTATAAATCATGTATTATAGCACATGTTAGGATAAAATGATAGAGTAAGTTTCCTATAAAAAAATGATAGAGTAAGAAAATGATATAAAAATAATTTTATGAATTGTGTTTGCTTAAAAATTTAATTATAAGTTAGGGGATGATGGTGGGTTTGGGAAAAGACGTGAGATTGAGAAAGTTGGAGGGGAAGAGACAGTATTTGAGGGACTGAGTTTTTTTTTTTTTTTTTTTGTTTTTTTGATAAAATTATGCGTAATGTACGTGTTAGTTAAACAGGAACGTCTACTTTTCCTCTCCTTTCTCCTTTTTTCAAAATAGATAAAAAAGAGAAGGGGTAGATTTTCTCTCATATTAGTATAAGATATAGATATAATATAATGTGGGTCGCGTTTCATATTTTGTTGACAACAACTATTGTTGTTGATCCTTTCGAGACTATTGACATGTGCGATTCATGTGTTGTTCGATCCTCATAATAATGCTGGTTCCAATTCATAATTGTCCCCCCTGTATGTTCTGTGCACGATAGAGATATACAGAGCATGATGGTCAAGTTGGGTTGATTTTGTCAATTTTAAGGAGATATTGCTCAATTTGGATTTCAATTTGAGATTTAATCATTTATTAGGGGTATGTATATATATACATGTAAAAAACTCTTAAATGTATAGTATTGGTAGTTATTTATCGCGTGCATTGCAGTGCATACACATTGTTAGGTTAAATGCAAAAGAATTATCTTGAATTTTTTGCAAAATTTTAAAAATTACTCTAAACTTGTTTTTATTGCAAAACACTTTCCTGGCATTTCGATGGACAATTGATTTTTTATATATATAAAGGATAGAGTCGTAGGACTCCGGCCCAAAAATATATGTATAAATAACAGTGTGAAAGAGTACCATACAAATAAACAGCTTACAAGAAGCAAACTAATAAAAGCTACAATATAAGAGCAAACAAACTGAATAAAATAGCGCTGAAAACTAATAAGAAATTAGCTTCAGTAAACAGTAAACACAACACTCAGAAAAGAGAAACTAGTAGCATATCAGCAAAGATTAGCCACCAGCAAGAAACCGCACCAAGCCAGAGCATCCACAATAGTGCCGAACAGCAAGAGAAAGAACCTGACCACAACAAGCCTGAACTAGTGCCAAATCCACAAGAGAGAGACTCACATCCAAAAATCATGAAATCTCAAATGTAGCGGATAACAAACCACCATCAGAAAGACACAGCAGAACAACAATCATAACTCAAAACAGAAATAGGTAGCAAGACGAGATATAGGTACACATCGTCTAACATAAATAAGAACAATACCAACTAAGAGCATCCACAATGGTTTTTCTCATTTGCTAAAATATGGCATCTCCAGTAATAGCAATTGGGGGACGATCGTGCAGTGGTGCTTTGCTAAATCTTTCTCATTTGGGATAACATATTAAAAGACCAAATTACCCCCTCAGCAAAGAACCCATACGTGCAGTGGTTTGATGGATTGAAGGGCAATTTTGGGGGAAAAAATCCGAAACAAAATCCAAAAAAAAAAATATTTTTTTTTTTACTGTAGCTAGACGGGAAATGATCTCCCGGACGGGGTATCATTCCCCGTCTGAGGAGATTTTTTTAAAAAAAATAAATACAATGGAAGGACGGGGTATGTTTCCCCGTCCGACCCATTTATAAAAATAAAAAATAAAAAAAATAGCGGAGTGACGGTATATGATATCCCGTCTCACTCGATTAAAAAAATTTAAAATCGGAGCGACGGAATATGATATACCGTTCTTTATAATTTGAGAATTGCTATACTGGTTTCTCATATATGAGAAACCAGTATAGCAAATATGCTATAAAATGGCATATAGCAAAACCACTGCAGCCATCCGTTTCTTATAAAATGGCAAAATGCCAATTATAAGAAACCACTGTGGATGCTCTAAGTAGATTAGAGGAAACACACTAGGTAGTGAGAGACACTAGGTAGTGAGAGAAAAGAACAGGACAAAGCAACTAGATGAAGCTCTTTAAAAGCAAGAAGTGTTGCGAACTATAAGCACCAACACTTACCGCTAAAGGTAGTGCTCCTGGCACGAAATAATAGAAACCTGCACACAAACAATCAAAAGAGAAGAAAGATATGCCAAGAGAACTCCAATGGTCGTGGAAAGTCATCACTGCAAGTTAATATTTGGAAAGGCTTGCACACCTAAAACGGTGATGCATTGATGATATATATAGAGTTTTTACAGATCCTGTCAGATCCTATGATTAGTTACAGATCTTATCTTCAGGGATACAAGTAGTGCAGTTACAGATCTATTCTTTTGGAATCAGTTGTTGCCACAATTACAGATCTGCAGATCTTTAGGAGTTGTTACAGATTGGGTTCAGTCGACTGTAGTAGGATTCAGTCGACTGTACAGATCTATTCTTTAGGATTTGTTGCAGTAGTTACAGATTTGGTTCAGTCGACTGTAATAGGCTTCAGTCGACTTATGTAGGCTCAGTCGACTTAGTAGGCTCAGTCGACTTAGTCTTGACACTACAAGATAGAAGGAAAGAAAATACATGTTAGAAAACAGTGAACAAGAAATTAAATCAGCTATGAAGGAAAACTGTGTTGGGTAAAATAAGCAACTGCATTATCAAGATAAAAGATACGAAGCTTAGAAGCTTTAAAGGATTAAGGATAGAAGCCCAAAATTTAGTATAAAAGAGAAGATCATCGATTAAGGAATTAATCGTTTGTTAAGTTTTAGAGAAGATCATGTAATTTCGTTCTTTCCAAACGATCCAAATTAAAGCCATCATGAATAAATCCCATGATGCAAGGAAAGCATGCTTAACACAACCTGGTTTACCATGCACCTACCATGCCTTCTTACAGATGGCCTATTACAGAAGAATGAAAGTACAGTTAATAAATTAGATGCCTCGTGTTTTCGATATGTGTAAGGAAAAGGGGGCATTTCTGACCTAAATCCAATTTCCTTTTATTGAGGATCTCAACCGTAAGAAGTTTGTTGTGAATAGTCAATCACGTTAGAATTTTGACTTTAAGGGGGGCAACGCATTTACACACAATTTTAGAGAACAGGGAGATGACACAACCGGAGTTGAGAAAGTTGTAGCAAGATTTAACTGAGTAAGAACCCGAATTAGTCCAACGCCATGAAATGTCATCTAGTGGTTGCCAACTATATGAGCGTAATAGCATCAGTAAATTATGATATAGAGGTAGCATAGAGATGGGAAGAGCCCTTTTAAACGAGATATGCCAATCTTTAGAGTTGTTGTGGTAAACAAGATAAGCGTCCATCAAAGAATGTGGATTGGCAGCCAAAAAAAATAATTGACGGAAATTCGAGGCAATTTTGTTGTTACCAATAAAAAATTTTGTCCAAAATTTAACTGTCGATCCATTACCACAAATCTTATGCAGGCCGCATTTAAAAGGTTCAACCACTTTCCAGATTGAAGAGGCTAAGGAAGAGATACTGTGATGAAGTTCCCAAACTTTATAACGTTTATGGTATTGGAGGGAAACTTTATGACGTAAACCCAAAACCGAAATCTTAGTTGGATGAGATTGGAGTTCCGGTATAGCAGAACCGGAGATAGACCATTTGCGAATCATGAGAGTAACAGATCAAATAGTGAATGTTTTTTTGCCAACTGATCAAGAAGAATTTTGGGCGACGGACACTTAGTGACAGTGTCACCGTTGGAGCAAGCATTGATGGCCCAGGCCCAATTCGGATGGACAATTGATAAAACCCATATTTTGATCACAAAATGCACTTAATATATTTTCTCAATTGCCCAAAAAAAGTTATGGGCAGTTAGTTAGCATGTGCACTGCATTGCATTCTTTTATGGTATATAATGCTAACAATTAAACGCTTCTTTTTAACCGGTTATCCCCTCAATATCAATGGGTAATTGTTGGGCTAAATAAAAAAAGGCTATCCTGAAATTTTAGAAAAATTGCCTCAACTTTTCTTATGTTGCAAAATTGTACCCTTAGGTTTCCATGAGAAACTAAGAATACACATATTTGATCACAAATTGCACTTTTACATCAATTGTCAATTGCCTACGGTAGTTTTTTTGGGGTGCATTTAGCCTAATAACTATTATTCAATTTTCGATGTTTCTTTTATAATGCTAGACTAGATATTGGAAGCCTCATTTATTCCATATCTCTGATTGTAAATTTTAAAGATTGTCATGTATTTGTTTGTGTGATGATGACAATTTCGTTGTAATTTGTAAATGTTATGTAGCAATGAAGCTTGCTAGTATAGATTACATGAGATGAATGAATGAACCAACCGCCCTTCATTCGGATTGAATCGCCTTCCTATGATGGCGTAAGGAAGAAGGACATGTATTTGTACATTATTTTTTGAAAGTATGTACACTGTTTACAACTGCTGAGTTTTCCCCGTCAAAAGGGGGTGGTGAAGAGCATTAACCCTCTGTTTTGCTTCCAATTGTTTTAGCTTCTTAACGATTGATTGATGATCTCTGCGATCTTTTTTACTGTCGTAAAATCTTCATGGAATGCAAAAGATAAATATTCTGGAATTACATTCTAACTTCGAGGTTCAATTCAATAATTCCAACAGTAAACCAGAACAAAATTTCCTAGATGAAATTTGAACAAGAATCTTTGAAATTGTCTATGTTGTGTGGTTACTGCTTTAATGGGATTCACTGTCAATACTTCAAAGGCTTGAACTGTCTGAGAATATTATACACAGTTATTGTATAAAATTCCTCGCTAAAACATAATAATATCATGATGAACATAATCTTTGGTGCATTCAGATAAACTGATACACAGTTTTTGTGAAACTGGTTTGAAATTGTCACGATCGTGCTCTATATATATGATCTCAATATGCATCTAAAATTACATTGTCCGTGTTTAGTCCTGTATTATTTCCACAACGAATAAATAATAAACTAATGTTTTCCATGATTTTATAGTTTTTCGTATTTTGTATGAATGCAGTGGTGGATGAGAAGCCAAAGGATCCTGAAAAATGTATTTTGAAGAAAGATCCTGAAAAATGTTGCAAGCGAGAAGAGAGCTCTGCATCCTCCTGTGAGGTACAACTAGTCTGTATTATATTTGTAATAATTGTTTGAACTATGTATTTACCTTTAAAAAAAAACTCTATGTGAAGTTGTTATTTGACGATGTTCTCCTTTCCTATATATGTAGGGATCAGCATGTCAATGGCGTCTGAAAGACAAGGAAAAGGGGCATAAAGCGTCGAACTGGAGGACATGGAACAAGGGGAACAATGCTGTGTACAACTTCTTGGTGTCTCTCAACTGCTACAACAGTAAGAACCTCCCACCTCCTCATGATTCTCCTCTTCACCGACGCGTCGCTCCTCAGCCTTTAAGTCAAAAGGATTAGTCTCAGCTAAATCGCTTTCCTGCCTGTTCGGTGAACCAAAAAACTTCTATATAAAAAAAAGCTCCATCGGCTAATTTGTTGGATGATCTTCGTTCTTCTTGATAGATTTTGTTGCTTTCTTTCGCTGCTGGAGGCACATTGTATGATATAGACGAGGATTTGTAACTGTGGTCGGAATTGCAAGGGCTAGTTGTAGAACCACGCGTAAACTGATTCTTTCTAATCGATAACAACTGGAAATATGGATGGTGGATAGTCCTATATGAAAAAGAAAAAAAAAGAGATAAAAATGCAATGTTGTTGGATCTCATGTGCATTCATAGTAGTGCAAATCTGATTGGCACAAACTGTTATGGTCTGTATAAAAATTGATTGTAACAATATTTAACTAGATTAATGGTACAAACCGAAACTATTTATACCAAAGACCAGTTACATTAGTTAGTACATTAAAAAGTAATTGTAACATACTTGGTTATATTCGTTGTTTCTTGAGTTTGTATACTATACACTATAATTTGCCCGAGTCCTTCTGGGTGCCGTGTGGCAAGACAAAATTTGGCGGAGTGGCTGGAATCGTTCATTTAAACTTGTATTGCTTCAGTGAGTCTGTATTCTCTTCTCGTCTCTACCGGTTGAAGTACATAAAAAGTTTGGAGAAGATCTGATATTGTTTGTTTTTGTGGTGTGGGGGCAGCAGGTGTGGGTTCTTGTAATTTATGAAGAGGAAGCTGTGGTACTGGCGTCGATAAGATCCTAGGGTATAGGACCGGCTCGGGAGTAGCAGGGGAGAGGCAGAGGCTGGGCGCTCCGCTCAGATCTACTTGTCGATGTTGGGTGAAGTAGCTCGGCTCGGATATAGTAGCTCGACTCGGCCTTGTGTACCTTCACACTGCCTAGAAATACCGGGAGAAGTCCCAGCGGCAGGCCCTCCGACAATCTAGTCAGTCACTGAGAAAGCAACAGTAACTAGGGTTCAAATGGGAAAAAAGTTTATTACCTCTAGAAGTGAGGAGGGGGGCTGGTATTTATAGACCAAGGTAAACGGGTTTGAGACCCTACCGGGCCGGGTTGGACCCGTTCACCCATGGGCCTGAACTGGTTGAAGCCCAACCTGATGCTGGACTTGATGATGGCGGGAAAGTGAGTTTTGAGGAGATCTGAGGGCCCTGATTGCGCCACTTTCTTTATTCCATATCACAAGCCTCCCACTCATGCAGGGCGGTGTGAAAAACAATTGTGGAGAAGTAGTCTGGATCTACGGAGAAGAGTGGCAAAGAGAGTTTTCTAGGGTCTTTTTTGGGGTCGGGGCCTAACCGAGGCCATTCCGGGAGGCCGAGCAGCCGGTACTTCCCTAAGTGTGGACGACCAAGCCCTGGTGATCCCCCAGAACTCAAGGCAAGGGGGGTCAGTGCGGAGTGCCGAGGTTGGCGGATATCGTCGAGGTCGGTTTTTGGGTCGTCGATCCCAAGGTGATCTCGGTTTAAGGCAGCTACCCGTGCTCGACATCATCGTCGAGGGTCAAGGCTTAGGGGGTCGGTTCGGAGTGTCGAGCCCATAGCGACTTAGCTTTGTGGAAGCCACCCCTGTGCTCGAAATCACCGTCGAGGGTCGAGGCTTAGGGGGTCGGTTCGGAGCGTCGAGCACATAGCGACTTAGCTTTGTGGAAGCTACCCCTGTGCTCGAAATCACCGTCGATGGTCGAGGCTAAAGGGGTCGGTTCAGAGTGTCGAGCCCAAGCAACTTAGCTTGTGAAAGCTACCCCTGTGCTCGAGATCACAGCCGAGCGTTGAGGCTTGGGGGGTCGGCACGGTACGACGAGCCCAAGCGACTTAGCTTGTGAAAGCTACCCCTGTGCTCGTGATCACAGTCGAGCGTTGAGGCTTAGGGGGTCGGCACAGAGCGAAGAGCCCAAGCGACTTAGCTTTGTGAAGGCTATCCCTGTGCACGAGGTCACATTCGAGCGTCGAGGCTTAGTGGGTCGGCACGGAGCGACGAGCCCGAGCGACTTAGCTTGTGAAAGTTACCCTTGTGCTCGAGATCACAGTCGAGCGTCGAGGCTTAGGGGGTCGGCACGGAGCGACGAGCCCAAGCGACTTAGCTTTATGACGGCTACCCCTGTGCTCGAGGTTACATTCAAGCGTCGAGGCTTAGGGGGTCGGCATGGAGCGGCGAGCCCAAGACACTTAGCTTTGGGAAGGCTACCCTTGTGCTCGAGGTCACATTCGAGCGTAGAGGCTTAGGGGGTCGGCACGGAGCGACGAGCCCAAGTGACTTAGCTTGTGAATGCTACCCATGTGCTCGAGATCACAGTCGAGTGTTGAGGCTTAGGGGGGTCGGCACGGAGCAACGAGCCCAAGCGACCTAGCTTTGTGAAGGCTACCCCTGTGCTCGAGGTCACATTCGAGCGTCGAGGCTTAGGGGGTCGGCATAGAGTGACGAGCCCCAGCGACTTAGCTTGTGAAAGCTACCCTTGTGCTCGAGATCATAGTTGAGTGTCGAGGCTTAGAGGGAACCGTTATGGAGGGAATCCTAGGAGTCGTTATAGGAACCTTTTTCGCGAGAATTGAGGAGGCGTTATAGGAACTGTTTTTGCAAAAATTGAGGAGGCGCTACAGGAACCGTTTTTGCGAGAATCGAGGAGTCGCAAGTTTCCTATATATACGTTTCCCACACCCCTTTCTCATTTCTCACTTTCACACACTCTCTCTCTCTAGATCCCAGAGCTTCTCTCTCTAGAAGTTTTCCGTCACCGTCGACGAGTTTTCCGGCGATCTTCAGTGAGACTTCAATCAGCATAGTAATTTTAAAATGTTTAGGGCTCAGTCCGGCTCTTTAGCTTCTACCCCCTGCAATGGTACTCGCACCGGTCTGTCGGATTCCTCTTCTTGGGAAAGGGACGAGAACGTGTATGTCGTGCAACCGCTTCATACTCGCAAGCCGTTTGTGGTGGAAAGTAGCGACTCGGATGAGGAGGAGCGTCCTGTCGAGGTCGTTGATGACGAGGACGAGGAGGTTCAATCTGCCGAAGGAGTCAATGACGAGAGGGGACCGGTCGAGGGGTGCGCTCCACCAAAAGTGCCAGAGTTGAGGGTTAACAGACAGAGGGGATTGGCTCCTCCTCGAGGGCGTCCGTCCTTAAGCCGCTGGCCACTCCGTCGCTTGAGAAGTCTCCCAAGATTCAGAAGAAAAAGATGAAGTGGACCATGCCTAGATGTTCGAACAAGGCGATTGCTCCTCGAAAGCTGGAGGTCCCTTTCCTACCACAACCGTTATCGATCAGGAAGTACCCAGACGATGTTGGGGACTTGGTCCGTTACGGGGTACAACCCTCCTCGCCGAGCCATGTGAAGATCAAGATGGACGGTACCCCCACTATTCTGAAAGAGGAGAACCTGTCGGTGATTCGCACGAGCTACTTCATTGGGATGGAGTTCAAGTTGATGGTCCCCAACACCAGTCTTAGGCCTACCGACCCTCTGGCACCCTGGTATTGCATCTTTCTTGTGGACGCGTTCTCCTCGGGACTGAGGCTGCCAATCCACCTCTTCATCCATGAGATACTGAATTGGGCCTCGTTATGCCCGATGCAGTACGGTTCGAACATGTGGAAGCAGATGGTGAACTTCGTCTTGCTATGCGAGGAGAGAAGGATGGCCGCTGCGGCTGAACATCTTCCGAGCGATGCTGGGTGTTCGCTCGTCAGGCGAGTTAGAGAGGATTTATTACGTATCGCCTCGGAACGGGGGCAAGGTCGTGCATGGCCACCCTGACTCGATAACGGAATGGAAAAAGAAGTACTTCATCGTCAGAAGCGAGGAGCCATGGGAAATTCCAATTGGAACTTTTATAAGCCTAACTTCAAGGGCCCCAAGAAGAGCAAACTTTTGGCCGAGGAGTGGACCTTTGTAGAGCGCCTCCGGAAGAGTAACAACATAAGTTGGCCGAAGGTGACAGCGAGTCACATGGCCCGCCTCGGACTGAGCCCCACCCCGTCTCGTATGTCTTTCGTTCGTTTTCCCTTTATGTAATTTTCTTTTGTGCTCATCACTTTTTAATGGATTTTCGTGCAGAGATAGATCCGAATCGATCAAGGAGAAGAGGCTCGCCCTGAAGAGATAAAAGGCGGAGCAATCCGAGAAGGGAAAGTAGGCGGGGGGGGGGGTCTTTCAAAGCAACTCCCGAGGTCAGCTTGAGCCGAGGGCGAAGAGGGTGCGGTCCAGTCCGACGCGGGAGACTGCAGTCGTTCCGAGCTCCAACACCTTGAAGGTGACGGAGGTCGTGCAGGGGAGGTGTCCCCCCTCTCCGTGCCGATGCCCAGACCAAGGTCGGGGAAGAGGGGCTTCAGCCTTGGGCCCCTAACTGGGCCATCCGAAAGGGGGATACCCTGACCGAGGGTCCCATCACTGTGGAGTTTGTGGATAAGATGGCCATGCCCCGGGATCGGCAGAGCATGAGTCCCGACACCTTCGAGTTGGCTTACATGAGGTTGGCTCAGGCGAGCGTGCAGGTAAGTTTTGAGGCCTTGTACTTCTATTTTCATGCATCAGTTTCCACTTCGCTTGCTAAGTGTTTTACCTTGGCTACAGGCTTGTCTGTTCGGCGCTCAGGAGATGAGGCTCCACGAACAGGAGCTGAAGTACGAAAGGAACCAGGCCAACTGCTTTAAGCGCGAGATGATGGACCTCAAACTCGCTTTGGTCGCTTCCCAGAAGCGAGAGCAGGCCCTGAAGGCTAACATGGCCTTGATGGCTGACGATTGACTGAGGAAGGAGGCAACGCTGAAGAAGGCATTTGAGGTGGAGAGGGGGTTGCTCACCTTGAAAGCCCAAGACATGGTCATCGAGGCCCAGAATGAGGTGTACGACCGGGCCCTGGGCCACGTTAAACACTTCTATCCGACCTTGGACTTGACGGGCTTCGATTATGATATGGAGATCAACGAGCCACCGAGGACCCCCGGGGGCGATGCTCAAGTTGAAGGGGAGACCGGAGCCGAGCTAGTTGTCGCCCCGTCGTCGCTATCGACGCCGAGGGAGAGGTTGGCCATACGCAGTAGTTGGTTTTCTTTTCCTTTTACCCCTTCTTTTTTAAATTGTATTTGCCGAAGGGGGACTGACCACCACAGTATTTTGTAAAGTCTTCTAATTTATAATAAGGAGTTTTTGTTTGGCCAAGTGTTTTGACTTTGACTTTTACTTTAATTTTGGGATAATCTTCTTTGTCTGTCCGACCCTTCTGACTTGTATCATTTTAAGATTAGAAGTTAGGGACTGTGGGTCTCGGAATGATTTTTTTGTTTCAATTCTGTCAGATGTTAGCCTCCCTCCTTGAGTCGAATCCTCGACGATCCGAGCTGACATGGCTTCAGAGCAAGATCAAGATATTAGAGTCCAGCCTTGATCGATATCGGAAGGAAGCTCGTGATCACGATGCAGCTTTCCACTACTTCCGAAACAAGTTGAAGGAGATGAGCGTGGAGGCGGCTCAATTGAAGAAGGCAATAGTCGACCGTGACCTGGAAGGTGTTGGCCTTGGATTTTCCATGTCAAGTACCTCGGTTCAAAGGCCTACCTCGGAGTCGCTCCTTCGCGAGGTTATTATGGAGAAAGAGATCGAGATTCAACATTACAAGACGATGTTAGGGCTTTCGGTTTCTTCGGGGGATGGGCGCCCCTCGGGCCGCGAGCCATCTCCGATTCGACAATTGGAATATGTGAGGCCGGGCGATGCTCAAAGCTCTGTGGCCGATGTGTCTACCTTGGCTGCTCCTATGGGTTCTGGCGGCCAGGCCGCGGAGCCTAGTCGCTCGGCGGGGTTTGAGTTAGCTGGTGTTAGCCCGGAGGGGATCTGAGGATAGTTTAGGTCGAGGAGATAGTCGTTTGTAATAATTATTGTACCATGGCCTCCCGAGGTGTTTCTTAATAAAAACGACTTTCGATTTTATTCATTCATTTTTTATCTTTTATTTTGGTATCACTGGGGGTTTTGAGGCTTGAGGGTCGACACAAACCGTCGAGCTCTTGTGCCTTAGCTTGAGAAAGCTACCCATGTGCTTGAGATCACTGTGAGGTGTCGAGGCTCGAGGGTAGGCACAGAGTGTCGAGCTCAGGTGCCTTAACTTGAGAAAGCTACCCATGTGCTCGAGATCACTGTGAAGTGTCGAGGCTGGAGGGTCGGCACAGAGCGTCGAGCTCAGGTGCCTTAGCTTGAGAAAGCTACCCATGTGCTCGAGATCACCGTGAGGTGTCGAGGCTTGAGGGTCGGCACAGAGCGTCGAGCTTAGGTGCCTTAGCTTGAGAAAGCTACCCATGTGCTCGAGATCACCGTGAGGTGTCAAGGCTTGAGGGTCGGCGCAGAGCGTCGCTCTGTTTGTGGAAAGTGCATGGGCTTATATAGAGAACTAGAAATGAAAACGAGAAAGAAATAAGGCTATTTACTTTATTCTTTTTCATACAAAAAGGGCTGGCACGTAGTACCGATTACAAGAGGTCGGTTACATAAGGACTAATCCTCCCCTTTGAGGAACCTGATGAGGTGCTCTGCGTTCCACGGCCTCTTCACGATTCTGCCTTCCAGGTCCGTAAGTCGGTACGTACCGGGGCGTACCACTTCGGAGAACTTATATAGCCCCTCCCAGTTGGGGGCCAACTTTCTCTTTTGGCAGGGATCGGATACCGATAGTTTCCTGAGCACGAGGTCGCCCAGCTTGATGTTGGTAGGGCATACCTTCTTGTTGTAAAAATTTTCTATGCGTTGCTGGTATATGCTCCTTCGGACGGCGGATTTTTTCCTTACCTTGTCTATTAGATCCAAGTTGGCTCTGAGGTCCATTTAGTTGTTCTCCTCGTCGAACGCCATGATCCTGGGTGAAGGGAGGCCGATCTTTAAGGGGATAACCACCTCTGTACCGTAGGTTAGGTTGAACGGTGACTCGCCCGTGGGGATTCTTTTCGTCGTCCGGTGCGCCCAGAGTAAACACGCCAATTTGTCGACCCATAGCCCCTTCGGTGAATTGTCCAATTGCTTCTTAAGGCCGTAAAGGATTTGGCAGTTCGCGTTTTCGACCTGGCCATTTGACTGAGGATGACATATGGATGAGAAACGTTGTTGGACACCGAAGTCTTCGTAGAACTTCCGAAAGTTTTTGCCTAGGAATTGGGTCCCATTGTCTGTGATGAGGACCTGTAGGATCCTGAACCGGCAGATGATGTGCTTCCAGAAAAATTGCTTAGTTTGGTGCTCCGTGATTATGGCCAGGGGCTCTGCCTCGATCCATTTGGTGAAGTAGTCGATGGCCACCACCAGGAACTTCCGTTGGCCCGTCGCTTTCGGAAAAAGACCGACCAAGTCCATCCCCCACATAGTAAAGGGTGTTGAACTGACAAGGGAGCGAAGGTTGGCTTGTGGAAGCCTTTTTACCGAGGAGACTCTTTGGCACGGACCACATCTTTTTTACGAGGTCTTGGGCGTCTTGCAACATGGTCGGCCAGTAGTATCCGTGATTTAGGGCATTTCTGGCGAGCGACTTGCTCCCCATGTGGCATCCCCCGACCCCTTCATGCAGTTCTTTCAGAGCGTATTTGGCCTCGTCGGGGGCTAGGCAGCGTAGGTAGGGCCTTCCGTCGGTAGTTGTGTACAAGCGCTTGAAGAGGGTCTCGTTGATTATGGTGAACCTTTCTGAACGGACCCTGATCCTTCTCGCCTCGGCCTGATCTTGAGGAAGCTCGACCTCCGCCAGGAACTTACTGATGGGAGTCGTCCAGTCCTCTGTTGGAGGTTCGGTGGTGAGGCAGAGGGCTTCGGGGAGGGGGGGTCAATGCTGGGCTTTAGGAGGACTTCGATCAGGACGGTGTGGTCGAGGCCCTCGAAGGATGAGGAGGCGAGTTTTGACAATGAGTCAGCCTGGGAATTTTGCTCCCTAGGGATCCGTTCTACTGAGAAGAAATCGAAGGTCGTTAAGAGGTGCTAGACTATCGCCAAGTAACGGACCATCCGAGCGCCACAACCCTCGTACTCCCCAGTGATATGGTTGACCACGAGCTGGGAGTCGCTAAAGGCCTTGAGTTTTCTGGCCCCTGCCTTGTGCGCCAGGGTGAGCCCTGCAATCATAGCCTCATATTCGACCTCGTTGTTAGAGGTAGGGAAGTTCAAGCGAAGAGAAAATTGGAGGATGAAGTTGTCAGGGTCTTTGAGGATAACGCCCGCACCGCTTCCCACCTCGCAAGACGAGCCGTCGACATAAACGTTCCAGATCGGATCTATTTCCTGATTGTCAGATGGCTCGGAGATAGTGCACTTCGTGATGAATTTGGCGAGGGACTGTCCCTTAATGGCTGTCTTGGGCTGGTAGCTGATGTTGTACTGGCTTAGTTCGATCGACCACTTGACTAAGCGGGCCGAGCTCTTGGGCTTGTGGAGGATGACCTTCAGAGGCGGGTCCGTGAGGACCTGAATAGAGTGGACGTGGAAGTAAGGACGGAGCTTTCGCGCGGCCATTATCAGTGCGTGTGCCATCTTTTCCATCTTTGAGTATCTTGTCTCGGCCGAGAGCAAGATTTTGCTCACATAGTAGAGAGGCTTCTGAACACCATTTTCTTCTCAGACGAGCACGGTGCTGAGTGCGCTTTCCGAGGATGAGAGGTACAGGAAGAAGGGTTCTCCCGGTTTGGGTTTGCTCAGGAGCGGAGGGTTGGCGAGGTAAGACTTCAACTGGTCGAAAGTTTGTTGTTGGGGGTCACCCCATTCGAAGCCTTTTGTCCCCCGCAGGGCCTTGAAGAAGGGAAGGGACTTCTCTCCTGACTTGGAGAGGAAGCGGCCGATGGCCTCCAGTCTACCCATACACCGTTGAACCTCCTTAACATTTCTGGGAGGGGCCATGTCGATTATGGCTTGGATCTTCTCTGGATTGGCCTCTATGCCGTGTTGCCTAACGACAAACCCAAGAAATTTCCCCGAGGAGATGCCGAAGGCACACTTAGCAGGATTAAGCCTCATGTTGTGGGACCGGAGGACGCCAAAAGCTTCCTCGAGGTCGGCGACATGATCTGGCCCCCGTCGGCTCTTGGCGAGCATGTCGTCGGCATATACTTCCATGTTGCGACCGATCTGATCTTTAAAGACTCGGTTGACAAGTCTTTGGTAGGTGGCCCAGCGTTTTTGAGTCTGAAGGGCATGACCCGGTAACAGTAGAGGCCCTGGTCAGTAACGAAAGACGTTTTGGCGATGTCCGGAGGGAACATCCGAATCGGATTATAGCCTGAAATGGCATCCATGAAGGTCAGGAGCTCTTGACCCGACGTTGCGTTGATCAGAGCATCGATGCTCAGGAGGGGGAAAGGATCCTTGGGGCACGCCGTATTAAGGTCCGTAAAGTCTATGCATATCCTCCAGTTCCCGCTGGCCTTCTTCACTATTACGACGTTAGCCAATCACTCGGGGTAGCTGACTTCTTGAATGAACCGGGCAGACATCAGTTTGTCCACCTCCACTTTCATTGCATGTTGCCTCTCTGGGGGGAACTTGCGGCGTTTCTGCTGGATTGGCTTGGAGCCCGGGGCGATGCTAAGCCTATGCATGATTAGATCTTTGGAAATCCCGGGCATGTCGGACAACGTCCAAGCGAAGAGGTCGATATTGCGGCGGACACAATCAATTAGACTTGGCTTCAGGTCGGGGGAAAGGGTGCGGCTCACACGGAACCACTTGGACTTGACTTCCGCTTCGAATGAGACCTCCTCTAATTCATCTGAATGCTCCGACTCGGGCTGGCTTCATTCAGATGGAAGCTTGACTGCGTCGAGGGGGAACACCGCTGCCCCCGACCGCGGTCATGTAGCACGATCGTGCAGACTCCTGATTTCCTCTAACGACACCGACCCCGAGGTTAATGGGGAATTTCAGCTTCAAGTGGTAGGCGGAGGGAACTGCCTGGAATGAGAAAAGGCCGAGTCGACCGAGGATAGCATTGTATGCTGCCTTGACATTGACTACCATAAAATCCATTGATTCGGTCCGTGTGATGGGGGCGGTGTCAGCTGTTACATTCAACGTCACGATCCCTTCAATTTATACCGGGATGCCCGAGAACCCATGCAGGGTGTACCCGACCGGCTTCAGCTTATCTCGTGGGAGCTTGAGGTTCTCAAATGCTTCCAAGAAGAGGATGTTGACTGAGCTCCCGTTGTCCACAAGAATTCGGCGGACTTCAAAATTTTCCATGATGAGGCTAATGACGAGGGCATCGCAGTGTGGGAGCCGGACTCCCTCTAGGTCTTCTCCAGAAGAGGATACCGGTCGCTGCTGAATCTAGGGGGAGGGATGGTCCCGGACGAAGTTAACCTCTCGGAAGAAGGCCTTACGGGAGGTATTAGATCCCCCTCCCATGGGTCCCCCATGGACGCAGTGTAGTATGGCCTGCCCTCCAGTCTCCTCGGGCTCGGGGTCCCGCTCGGGCCGCTGGTTGATTGTTCGAGGAGGAGGCAAAGGCCTCGGATTCCTAGGATCCCTCCGCTCTCTCGGATTATCCCGAGTGAACTCTCTTAAGTACCCTCGCTGGATGATGGCCTTGATCTTGTCATTAAGGGCTCGATAGTTATCCATCTCGTGCCCGTTGTCTCGGTGGAAGCGGCAGTAGAATCTCTGGTCTCGCTTCTTGTTGTTGCTCGGTCGGGGAGGAAGTCGGATGAGTCCTTTATCCTCGATCTCCATCAGGATTGCCGAAATGTTATGGGTCAGAGGCGTATACCTCTCAAATCGAGGGACCGGAGGATCACTCTTGAGACTGGCTGTGTCTTTCATGGTTTTCTTGACGGGCTCGACGTCGTCGGCCTTCCGCTTCCCCTTGGCAGTGGCTTCTTTGGTGCCCTTCGAATTTAGGGCCTCTTCTGCTCGAATGTACTTCTCGACTCTGTTGAGCAGGTCAGGAAGTCGACGGGTGGTTTTTTGGCCAATGAAGCCTTCAGCTGACCGTGCCAAACATTGTGTCGGAAAGCCACTGACGCGATGCCCGCATCAAGAGAGGAGACAGACCCTGCCTCTGTGGTGAACCTCCGAACGAAATTGCGGAGCGACTCCCCTTCCTTCTGCCTGAGGTCCACAAGGGACGCGCTCGTCTTTTCAACCTTTCTGCTAGTCACGAAGTGAGCTAGGAAGTTTGCTTACAACTGGTCGAACGAGAAGACTGAGCCGAAAGTGAGCTTTAAGAACCATTTCCGAGCCGGACCACGAAGGGTAGCAGTGAAGGCGCGACAGAGGAGGGGATCCGCAGCGCTGTGAATCATCATGAGGGTCTTAAACCCTTCCATGTGATCAGCGGGATCACCCTCTCCGTTGTAGGTCTCGAATTGGGGAGGCCTGAAATTTCGGGGGATCTTGGCTTCCAAGATTTTGGGGGGGGGGAGAATAGGGGTCCGGTCAACCAATGACCCTGACCCGGCATCGGTCCGCCCTCGCCGAGATGGGCGAGGCGGTTCTCCATCTCTCGTAAGCGCCAGAGGACGACATCCTCTTGTTCCATGGGGCGGGCCGATCCATTGGACTCACCTCCCCTTGCTCTCGACCGAGGGTCGGAGTTATTGCGGACCTCGGTTCCATGGCCGCTTCGGATTGCTTGAAGGACCTCCTCCCGAAAGTTTTGGAACTTGACCCTCGTGACTGGGGCTTGCCCCACCGGATCCTATGGGGGCGGAGGTCCACGGGGAGAGTGGCTGTGTCCTGGATCGCGCTCTATGGATGGTCGTCTGCAATGGTTCGAGACCAAGTTGGAAGTGGCCTCTCCCCTTGTCCGACTGGCCTGCCGATTCAAGATGACTCGTCGCAAATCAGTTGTGTTCGAGTGAGAAGCAAACCGGGCCGTGTCCGACCGTGCCGTTGACCCGTGGTTGGTTGGAACCTTGGGCGTCCGCGCGGCTGTGATGTGGAGGGTCAGGGTGTCGTGCCGAGGTTACGACCCTTCTGGCTTTGGGAGCCATGGAAGAGCTCAGACTTGAGGAGACGTTCCTGGCTGGGCTCAGACTGGCGACAGTACCTGTGTTTCCCACAGACGGCGCCAACCTGATGCTATTTGTTTTTGGGGTGTGGGGGCAGCAGGTGTGAGTTCTTGTAATTTATAAAGAGGAAGCTGTGGTACTAACGTCGATCTGATCCTAGGATATAGGACTGGCTCGGGAGTAGCAGGGGAGAGGTAGAGGTCGGGCGCTCCGCTCGGGTCTACTTGTCGATGTTGGGTGAAGTAGCTCGGCTTGGATATAGTAGCTCGGCTCGGCCTTGTGTACCTGCACACTGCCTAGAAACACCGGGAGAAGTCCCGGCGGCAGGCCCTCTGACAATCTAGTCAGTCACTGAGAAAGCAACAGTAACTAGGGTTTAGGTGGGAAAAAATTTATTACCTCTAGAAGTGAGGAGGGGGGCTGATATTTATAGACAGGGGTAAACGGGTCTGAGACCCTACCGGGCCGGGTTGGACCCGTTTACCCATGGGCCTGAAATGGTTGAAACCTAGCCTGATGCTGGACTTGATGATCACGGAAAAGCAGGTTTTGAGGAGATCTGAGGGTCCTGATTGTGCTGCTCTCTTTATTCCATATCAAGATCCATTATTAGTGACTTCAGCTGTAATAAAAGGTCGTGAGCTCAAAGCTCGACCCCAGCTCACTCAATAAGCAAATAAATACACGATTCAAATTCCCGACAAAGAAAGAGACTGGCCATTGAACCACAATGACACTTGCAGATGACTAAGTATTTATGAAGTATATGGACATATGTTACTATGAAATAGAACGTAACCCTTAATCAACCGAAATTTACAAATTTCCCTGTGTGCACTTGACCATAAGAATGCAATTAGCGGATTTAGCACATTAATTTTCAGAGTCCAATACTATGTACAGCAAATAATTAAATGACTAATTATAAAAAAAATAATTAAATTGCTAAGACATTAATACCTTGTGAATGTAAGAGACTAAATTTAAATCCTGTATCAATGTTTTTTTTTTGAGGTAAAAGGTGGAATAAGGCCACCCTGTTTCATTAATAAGAAGTTAATAAAACAACCCCGGCGTACCGGGAGAAACCAACAATACAAAACAAAAGTACAATGCAGGAAGAAAATGAAAGCAAAACAAACATACACCCCCAACAAACCCTGGGGGGTAGGTCTAACTACTCAAACATCCAGCAACCAGAGAGTACAGTAGGTTGAAACAAAACACAAGCTGGCAAAAGCACTGTCATGACTGGTGAAGCCAGTCCCTCAGTCCAGCGTCGGCTTGAACTCTACCTCCTCATCGTCAAACTCCTCTACCTGAAATACTTTGGCTATCCTTCCTCTTGCCCCCGTGGCCGCAGCTGTAGCCCAAAAAAGAGATAAGATGTATGATATGAGTCAGGTTACCAGAAATACTATTACATGAAGCACGAAAATAAAAATTATTTCAGTCAAGCCATAACACCCATGTTGTAGCCGCTATTGTAATGTACCACGCCTCCTTCATATCATGGCGAATCGTTGCAAATTTGGGGCCAATCCACAAATACTCATATGCGCAGGGGTAGTCGCCTGTTCCTAAGGCTCGGAGTACCTCAACCATAATTGCCTTACTTCTAGGGCAGTGAATGAAAAGGTGATTTAGATCTTCTACCTGTGTGTCGCAGAAACCACAATTGGTCGCCACCTGTGGTTGCCTTTTGGCAAGGTTTTGCCTAGTGAGGATAGCATTATTGAGCACTAGCCATAAGAAAACTCTGACTTTAAGGGGAGTTTTCGCCTTCCACAACACCTGTGCCTAGCTGGGTCTGCATCATCGAAAGTGGATCCGATGATACAAAGATCTCACCGAGAAAGCTCCCTTGCTCTCGAGTCCCCATCGCTTCTGATCTGGGCCTTGTGTGCACCTTGTGCCTGCCCGTGAGATGTGTGCTTGCATGTCAAGCAATTGCTGGTGAAGATTTGGGGTGAGCGTTCCTCGGAACGCCGGTCTCCAACCTCCCTTTTTCCAACCTTCGGCAACGGACATATTCGGTCGACTCGACTTCTCATACAGCTCTGGGAACGTTTCCTTCAGGAAATAGGCTCCACACCACCTATCCCACCAGAATCTGGTGGACCGACCATTGCCGATAGTCGACGTGATTGCCGAATTGAAGGGGCCGCTAGCCTTGGTAATTCCTTTCCAGAGTCGCGACACTTTAGCCCCTACTCGGAATCCAAGGTTTCTCGTGCCTTTTCCCCTAAGATAAGGTTGAATGAAGTCCTGCCAACCTTCCCCGCTGTTGTGGAATACCTTCCACCACCATTTCCCCAGCAGGGCAAGGTTCATATCTCTGAGGTCGATGATGCCTAGCCCTCCATGCCTCTTCTTTATGCAAGCGATACTCCATTTGATGAGGTGGTAACCTCCTTTTTCCGAATCTGCCCCCTTCCAAAGGAATCATTTTCGAATCCTGTCAATTCTCTGGATCACCCATCTTGGAAGCTCGAAAAATGACATGTAGTAGATTGGCAGGTTAGACAACACTGAGTTGATGAGTACCACTCTGCCCCCGAGAGACAACGATTTACCTTTCCAACCAGACAGTCTGTCCTCCACCCTGTCAATGATAGGCAACCAGTCTGCTTTAGATAATTTTCCTGGTCTGAGTGGTAGCCCTAGGTATTTGATAGGGAAGCCACTAGTCGTACAGTTCAAAATAGTAGCGTGTTCTCCTGCTACATCATCGGATAGGGAAATTGGAGTCAGCGCACTCTTGTGAAAATTAATCCTAAGGCCTGACCAGGCCTTAAAACAGTATAGGATTCCTTTAAAGCAGACAGTTTCTCGTCTAGACCCATTACCAAAGAGTAGGGTGTCATCTGCGTATTGCAGGATCGTACACCCTTTAGAAGACGCGGAACTGGCCACTGGCGTGATCCAACCTTTTTCCTGGCAATTCTCCAGCATAACCCTCAACACATCCGCTACGATAGTAAACAGGAGTGGTGATAGCGTCCCCTTGTCTGAGACCCTTCCTGCAAGGGAACGGCTGTCCCGACCTACCATTCACTGATATGGCCATTTTGCTAGTCTGCAAGCACTGCCTGATCCAGCAGATCCATTTATTCCCGAAACCCCTACCCCTGAGAGCTTCCAGCAAGCACTCCCAATCGACCGAGTCATAAGCTTTCTCAAAGTCCAGCTTAAGCAGAAAGCTCTTAGAGTTGGTCGTATGGCAGCGGTGGATAACTTGTTCCACCGTTGCCACACAATCTAGGATATTTCTGCCCTTAATGAAGCCCGATTGAGATTTGTTGATAAGGCTGTCCATAATATTCCCCAGGCGGATAGCTAGGATTTTCGTAATAATCTTCGCCGAGCAATTTATGAGGCTAACCGGCCTAAAATCGCCCACTTTCGTCGCCTCTTCCCGTTTGGGAATCAGGACTACATCCGCAAAATTAAACATACTCAGTCTGAGCTTGTTGTTAAAAAAGTCATCCATCAATGCCATATAGTCCTCTTTAATTTCTTCCCAGAAAATTTGGAAGAACATCATAGGAAAGCCGTCTGGCCCTAGCGACTTGTCTGCTCCTAAGTGACTGATAGCCTTTTTAACTTCCTCCTTCGAGAACGGAGACTCCAGGCAGGATAGTGAAGGCGATGACTTGATCTGGTAAGTCTGCCAGAAATCATTCCTGAGTGGGACCCGGAAGTCATTCTTCTTCCCCAAGAGGTCCTTGTAGTATCTTTGGAATACAGTGGAAATCACTTGTTCATCTTGTACTGTCCCCGAGCTTGTTTCTAAGGATAAAATAAGATTGGACCTGCGCCTTGCACTTGCCACACGGTGGAAGAAGGCCGTGTTCGCGTCTCCCTCCTTGAGCCACGAAATTCTAGATCTTTGCTGCCATTTAAAATCTTCCATCTTATAGAGATTGACAATATTCTCCCGGAGCTCCAGAAGTCTATTTCTTTCCTCCTGTGACAGGTCTCTCAATTCCTCCACTCTTTCAAGTTCATCAATTCCTTCCAACAAGGAATCTTTTGCGCGCCAGATGGTCGAGAACCTAGATCGGTTCCATTTACGTAGCCGCTTTTTTAATCTGCGAATTGTTTCACACCATCGGCCCGCAGCATCTGTGCCAGTCACTGGGAGCGCCCAATTTTCCATTACCAGGTGGTGAAACCCCTGAATCTCCAGCCATGCCTTCTCAAATCGGAATTTTCTATACCTTTTGGCTCCCTGAGGCCTAATGTCAAGGAGGATTGGAGTATGATCTGACGTTGGTCTAGGGATCGATCTAGCAGTTACAAGGGGGAACTTAGTCTCCCAGTCCATCGATATGAGAATCCTGTCCAATTTTGTCATAATCGGAGTAGACTGCATGTTAGACCACGTAAATAGTCTATCATTAATGGGGATATCAATCAACTCCAGATCCGTTATCACTCTATTGAACTCTACTCTGTGCCTGTCGCTGGAACCTCTACCCTTGTGTTCAAACGCAAATCGGGTAATATTGAAGTCCCCCCAACAATCCACGCCCCCGGCCAACGGAGACGAATATTGATCAGTTCTTGCCAAAAGGCCTCACGCTCTGAAGCCACGTTCGGCCCATAAACAACTGTGATAGTCTGCATATACTTATCCTCTCGTCGTTCCAGTCGTGTAGTCAGGGAGAAGGTACCATTATAGACCTCTGAACAAGTGAGCAGGTCTGAGTTGAAGCCAATGGCAATTCCCCCTGAGGCTCCCTCGGATGGGCGTAAAACCCATTCCTTGATTTTGTTCCCCCCTAATCTCTTGAATTTGGTCCCATGACTAAGTTTGGTCTCCTGAAGCCCAACTACTTCCGCCTTGGACTTCGTGATAACATCTCTAACCATATCTCTTTTACCTTTATCCCCCAGACCCCGGACATTCCAGAATAGCGTATTCATTGGGGAACCATGTCCGAAATGACAGTGTGTGAGGGACTAGGACAGGTTTTGCCATCAGAGGCCGTTATCCCCCTAGAGTTGGATCCTAGATCCTTAAGAGCACTAGGTTTAGCCCTCTCAGATTCCCAATCCCTCATTTTGTTAAGAAGTAACGTGTTGCGTTCTTTATCGCAAACTTCCAAACCATAGGTCGTAGCTAATAGAAAATTTTCATAGTCTGACATGAAATTTAAAATATTAGCAAGAAAAATTTTTGTACCTCCATTGACGTGTTTAGCCGCTTTGGCGGCCGTAGCTCTCTCCAAAAAGTCATCCAAGGACTCCGCATGAGTCCTCTTAGGTGAGCAGAGAACTCTGAACCCAACTGTCCTCTGAGACGACCCTGGGCTTCCTCTGGGAGCTGACTCTGGGAGTGTGGAAAGTACCATCTCAGGGGAGATCTCCCTCTGGGTGTTAACAATGAACTCAAGATCCTCTGACTCCTCATCCGTGAATGAGAATTCTTTATCTAGGTTGAGCCGCCCTTCTAGGTCCTCCTCACTATTTGTGAGTTGAATCTCCCTTTGTAGGCTAGACACTCTCAGTGCGGACTCCTCATTGAGCCCGTAGATTGGAGATTCATTAATAACAGAATTGTCCACCCTAGCGGTCCCCTCGGTGGGCCCGCTCCCAGTTTGATATTGTGTCTCACTGACCGAAACTCTAGTGTTGTCTGACCCAGAAACAATAACAGTCTCTTTGGACCCCTCATTGGGCCCATTAGTCCCTATAAAATGCCCGCCAGTTGACCCCTGCTTCACACCATCGATAGTAGACTTTTTAAAGTCCTTGCTGCGGTACAATGTACCGCATGCCTCAAACACAGCAGAAGCTGTCATATCGATGCTATCGGTGGAGCCAGCTGGCAAAGCTTCATTTGTGAGAAAAGCGGTTGGCTCAGAAGGCGTGATTTCCGATGTATGCTTTGTAATCGCTGCTTTAGGAAATGCCTTTGTAACCAAGGCAGAAAACGACGCTTCATCTTCGTCTTCTTTCCCATTTTCTCTCATCAACTTCGCTCCAAAACCTCTGCCATTTTTCCCAAAATCACCCCCTTCCAAAAGCTTGTTCATCTTACCTACTCCCTCAGCACTCAGTTCGTACTCCTTAGCGCCCTCTTTCCTGAGGTTGGTCAGATCTGGGTTCGCCTCTTTACCCAGGGGCAACTCTGGCTCCTGTCGCAACTGCTCCTCTGAAGTTTCTTTTTCTTCTTCTGGCGCATACCAAAGCTTTTTGACCCACTCCTTGGTCGAGAGCTTTCCTTTGTCTGTCTCCTTCCCCAAAGCTGTCGCCTTTCCTTCGGTTGTCGTCTTCTGCATGTTACGGCAGAGTGGAGTATAGCCCTTTTTGGGGTCTGTCCCTGTCCCTCCCCTCTGTCCAACTGCGTGTTCCACCAAAATAGAGTTGACGATCGGTGCCACCGTTCGATCCAGTGAGTTGAAGGTCCCATTGGACTTTTGACCGTTGGGTTTGACGGGACGGTCCCTTCGTCGAATCTCTCTGTTCGGTGGGTCTTGATCTGGCAGTTGGTGACGCCCCTGTCCCCTCGCCGCCATGAGAATCTCCCGGTGAGCTCGTTCCACTTCGTGAGATCCATCTATTGTGAGGCAATCTGATGGCGTTACGACCTGCTTGTAAGTCCTGTGATCTGTTAGGGCTTTAGTCAACTTGGGAGAGATACCAGCCTCCTGTACATTTGATGAATCAACCCTCTTTTCTAGCACAAATCTTACCAGATATGATTCATCAAATGAGTACACTTTGGCGAAGCGCAGCATCAATGCAATGTCCGAGCTTCTGATAAGAACCTTTGCGGAGACCAACTCCGATCGTCTTACCGTCTTCTCATCAATTTCTTCAATACTCCCGAAGTCAGCGACCATTTCTTGTAGTGCTTCCCTCTTCCAAAAGTGCAAGGGTACGTTATGCATCCATACCCAAAACTTATCTCCCTGTGGGAGCTCAGCTCCGAATGTTGGCGTCCAAGCGCTGAACTCTACTTGGAAGTGCCCAAAGTCTACAGTCCCCATGCTAACAGTCGCTGAAACTTTCTCCGGTGAGGGAAATGAAACCAAAAATTGCAAATGGCACAACTTCTTAGCAACCCAGTCTCTCTCGGCCCCCATCGGCCATTTCTCAATGAGTGCTTGTGTGAGGTGCGCCTCCGAAGGTCTGCCAGCTTTCACTTTGGCGATCGCACACCATTGCCGCAACCACCTTTCTTTGTTTTTAATGATTTCCAAGCTCTTCGCCAGTCGAATGACTGTGGGGTGGTCGGGGGATCTCCCTCGATTAACTGGCCTCTCTTCGTCACTCTGGGTTTCCACCACATTGGTGCATACGTAAGACAAATGTCCTCACTTCATACACTTGAGGCACCGTACTTCATTCGTGCACTCACTCTTGTAGTGGCCGAGGTCTCCGCAGTTAAAACATGGTGCTGGCTTCCGTTTACCCCTCCTCTGCTTCTTCTGGTGCTGGAGCTGAGCATCATGATGGTAAGTGGACATGGTTTCAATTTTGTTCTTCTTACTCCGTACTTGAACCTACTGCCCCCCGCTCTCCTCATCTCCGGGGTGTCCCTCATCCATGGTCCCGCCTAGCGCAGCCCCTAGTGGGTCTCGCTTGGCATTGGAGTTAGATGCTGGACACTCCAGAGTTGTTGGATTTGCGGGTTGGAAGGTGGTGGGTTTTGGGGGGGGGGGGGGGGAGGGGGAGGGGGGCCGTGGAGTTGAGACTCGATACTGGAGGAATTGTGGTGGTAGATTTTGGGTTTTTGGCTTCCTGTTAGAGTTTTTTGGGTGGCGGGGGTGTTCAGATGGATAATGTTGTTGTTGGTGGGGTTGTGGAGGGATCATCACTAGTTTGGGGTTATTGTTGTTATACTTGTATTGCTTGTGCGACTGTCTGTGTGACACTAGCTCTGTGGCTCCCTGAATGTGGCCCCTGGGATGTAGGAGATGTTGCTGTAGCGATGGGGTTTTCTTCTGCCTACACTGGCCTGGAGGAGGACCCCATCGTTGGGCCCACCCTCCGTAAGACTCCTCTTGTTGGCGATGTGGATCGGAGCGATGATGATCATGGATCCTCCCTTCACGACGTTGTTGTGTACGTAGCTGTGCACGCGTCGGGGAGCGATCACGTCTGAGCTCACGTTCTCTTCTCTCAATAGGTTTTGGGGTCGTCTGTCGGAGGTCCATCAGGTGAGGAACTCGAGTGCACACATCAGCAGGCATCTCAGGCTGGGGTAGTTTTTGTAGGGGAACGGAGGTTGTAGTTGTAGTTGGTGGATGAGCAGCAGCCTTGCTGGAGTTGTGAGTAGTTGGCGCCGGTGGGTGGCGGACCCCCTCATTGGGCCCGCACCCACTGAGCTCAAGAACCGAGGGCCAAGTTGACACCATGACAGTTCAGGGATGGAGAAGAAAGGTTAGAGAATGAACCGAAAGAGGAAGAAGAAGAAAAGGGAGAGGAAAAGAGCAATCGGAGAAGATAGACAGTCAAACAGATGAGTTGGGGTAAGGTGCAGTGAAGTTAGAGGAGGGGAAGAGGAGTTAGAGAGTAGGAGAGGGATGGCTGGGAAGTCAATTGCTCGATATAGTGTTATAGAGCATGGCCACCTGTTTAATCCTGTATCAATGTTAAACAACCCTATCAATGATTCTCCCCAAAAAAAAAAAAAAAAACAAAAAAATTCCATCAAGTGACAACATAAAGAATAAATAGCAAAACATCACAATTCTATCTGATTGCTACATACCCAACCATGAATACATTCAAAAAAAAAGGATGGTGCCTCAGTTTTTTTTCCCCTTAAGAAGGCACTCATGCAGCCTTCTTCCGAGCGAACCGCTGTAGGGACTTCGGCAGCTCTTCCACCACCGAATTGTCTGCCACCCTCCGTTTCTTTTCTGGTGGCAGCTCACTTCCCCGTTGCTCCAAGAATGGCATTTTCGCCTTAAAAACCACCTCTTCCTTCTTCCTAGCCACCTTGCTCGGCTTGCTCCTCCCTTTAGTCTTCTTCTTCAAAGTGACATTCTTTGCCGCCTCAATTGCCTCTTCCATCTCCGTCTCCAGCTCTTTCCTGGTCAGCTTCTCCTTCTTCCTCGGCGGCGGCGGCTTCACTGTACCGATCCTGCTCGGCTCGAGCATGATCGTCTCCGGTTGAAGCTTATCGAGAAGAGCGTGGACCTCTTTCTCCCTCTTCTACTTTGATGTTTCGTAAGGGTTGGCCACCCACGTGTCGAAATTGGGCTCGCTGGACCCTGGAACAATAATAGACGAAATACCCATGGAGTGCCCAATGCTTAAAACATCCTCATACGGCCGGAAACAGACTTTACCGACCTGATACCCCTTCACCATCGAATGGCTCATATACTTCTTGTAATCCTGATCCCGAAATGAATCCTTCCATATATGTACTTGCGATTTATTGCCGATTGCGAGCAGGCCCTTCTGGCTAAAATCTAGTGTTTGGGCACGGCCGACGTAGGTATGAACGACCTCAAACTTTCTAAGGTCCCACAACTTGATTTTGCGGTCAACACCAGCCGTGGCCATGAGGTGACCCCCACTGTGGAGGGCAACCGTTGTGACTGGACCATGGTGGCAGAGCATTGTGACGAGGGGCTTCACGCTCGTGGGCTTCCACATAGTGACCTTGCCACCTGAGTGGCCCAACCTGATGACAGAATTGTAAGGGTTCACACGCATGACATCGGTGCGACCAAGGCCAGTGCGGTAGTTGGCAACAATCTGACCAGTACTGATATCTTGGTAGTGGAGCTGACTGAATTTGTTAATGGATGCCAAGAGGAAGTGTTTCTCTAAAAACTGAAGCTTCAAAGGGGCGCCATGTTCCTGAAAAACATAAGTTTAAACACAAATCCATCTATTAAAGAATTTCTTTTAGTAATGCTTACAGAAAGAAATAATGAAGTAGATACTTGAAAAAGTTTCGGACAGCAAATTTTTGTAATTCGAGAAAATTCAGTTTTGCATTTGTTGTAAAATTTTGAACTTAAACTGCTAAAAGGTACTTCATAGTAAAAAAAGAGTTGAAAGCAATCAAAGCAAGTAAGAATTTTTCAACAAGAAATCATAAGTGGCAACTATCTGAAACATTTCATGGCAGTTCCCTGTGTGCACCTGACCATAAGAATGCAATTAGCGGATTTAATCATCTATGCACATTAATTTTCAGAGTCCAATACTATGTATAGCAAATAATTAAATGACTAATTATAAAAAAATAATTAAATTGCTAAGACATTAATACCTTGTGAATGTAAGAGACTAAATTTAAATCCTGTATTAATGTTAAACAACCCTATCAATGATTTACTCCCAAAAAGAAAAAGATAAAAAAATTCCATCAAGTGACAACATAAAGAATAAATAGCAAAACATCACAATTCTATCTGATTGCTACATACCCAACCATGAAACCATACCAAAAAAAAAAGGATGGTGCCTCGTTTTTTTCCCCCCTTAAGAAGGCACTCATGCAGCCTTCTTCCGAGCGAACCGCTGTAGGGACTTCGGTAGCTCTTCCACCACCGAATTGTCTGCCACCCTCCGTTTCTTTTCCGGTGGCTGCTCACTTCCCCGTTGCTCCAAGAATGGCCTTTTCGCCCTAAAAACCTCCTCTTCCTTCTTCCTAGCCACCTTGCTCGGCTTGCTCCTCCCTTTAGTCTTCTTCTTCAAAGTGACATTCTTTGCCGCCTCAATTGCCTCCTTCTTCCTAGCCACCTTGCTCGGCTTGCTCCTCCCTTTAGTCTTCTTCTTCAAAGTGACATTCTTTGCCGCCTCAATTGCCTCTTCCATCTCCGTCTCCAGCTCTTTCCTGCTCAGCTTCCCCTTCTTCCTCGGCGGCGGCGGCTTCACTGTACCGATCCTGCTCGGCTCGAGCATGATCGTCTCCGGTTGAAGCATATCGAGAAGAGCGTGGACCTCTTTCTCCCTCCTCTGCTTCGATGTTTCGTAAGGGTTGGCCACCCACGTGTCGAAATTGGGCTCGCCGGACCTTAGCAATAATAGTCGAAATACCCATGGAGTGCCCAATGCTTAAAACATCCTCATACGGCCGGAAACAGACTTTACCGACCTGATACCCCTTCACCATCGAATGGCTCATATACTTCTTGTAGTCCTGATCCCGAAATGAATCCTTCCATATATGTACTTGCGATTTATTGCCGATTGCGAGCAGGCCCTTCTGGCTAAAATCTAGTGTTTGGGCACGGCCGGCGTAGGTATGAACGACCTCAAACTTTCTAAGGTCCCACAACTTGATTTTGCGGTCAACACCAGCCGTGGCCATAAGGTGACCCCCACTGTGGAAGGCAACCGCTGTGACTGGACCATGGTGGCAGAGCATTGTGACGAGGGGCTTCATGCTCGTGGGCTTCCACATAGTGACCTTGCCACCCGAGTGGCCCAACCCGATGACAGAATTGTAAGGGTTCACACGCATGACATCGGTGCGACCAAGGCCAATGCGGTAGTTGGCAACAATCTGACCAGTACTGATATCTTGGTAGTGGAGCTGACTGAATTTGTTAATGGATGCCAAGAGGAAGTGTTTCTCTAAGAACTGAAGCTTCAAAGGGGCGCCATGTTCCTGAAAAACAGAAGTTTAAACACAAATCCATCTCTTAAAGAATTTCTTTTAGTAATGCTTACAGAAAGAAATAATGAAAGCAGAGCTCCCAAAAGGGGATGGGGTTCCAAATCATTCAGTTGATGCCCCAATTTTGCGTCATTTCCCCAAGAGAACGTGTAGACCCTGCCCTCTCTAGAGAGAACCGCAGTGAAAAAGTTCCCTATTGCTGCTTGAACTACATATATTCCCCTCAAGGACTCGACTGGTTGAGGTGTAGATACCAGCTTCGACCCTTGAACTCCGTACTCGGCCTCCCTGAATGAGTCCTTCCCAAATGCATAAACAAGCCCAGCATCACTGATGAGCATTGTGCGTCCTGCCCCTGCCGCAGCTTGTATGATTCGAATGCCCTGTAGTGATCTGCGGTGTAAACCTCCCCAGTTGAAGTAACTGCAATGCTATGCCCAGGCCCGGCAATAGCCTGAGACTTCTCCCTCCTACAGCATGCTTCCCCTACTAGCAAATAACGAAGGACTAGCTTCCAAGATCCACCACACCTTTCCTTAAGAGACAACCTTTCCTCATTTATCATCGGTTTAAATATCGCCCTTTTCTGGCACATATCAAATGCAGCAAGCTCCGCAATGGACAGTTCAAAGTCGGGAGCAAAGTGGGCAGGTTGTCTGAAAAATGTGCATGTAGCCTAATATACCACCACCACCATCACCACCAGCAAAATCACATCAGCGGCATAACCCAATTCTAACAACGTTAAAAGTAAAATAGAGTTAAGAGGGCCACTTGCCTCGAGGCTAGCAAGATCTTGAGGCTCCAAATTACATGCGCTTAGCACATGGAGAACGATGGAAGGATTGGTGGCAAGGGGGAAGTCTCCCGGGTGGGCATCACCAAAGCAATGGCGCTGCAATCGCTGCAAGCTTTGCTGCTATGGAGGGACAAGAGAGAGTGACTGGTCTATAATATTGTGGTACTGTAAAGGAGGAGTGAACTGAAGCTCATTCTACTCTACTGTTTTTCAAGACAGTTTCCGAGATACGAATACTCTGAAACTAAGCATTTGAGAAAGATAGTTTAGGGATGAAATGAAGTAACACTACACCAATGTAATGTAGATCAAATCTATTGACATAAAGTCCTGGATACACTCTGTAAGGAAGATTGTTAAGGAATGAAGTCAAACTTTATGGTTAATAGGATGCACAAAATTTTCAGAGTCCAATACTATGTACAGCAAATAATTAAATGACTAATTATAAGAAAAATAATTAAACTGCTAAGACATTAAAACCTTGTGAATGTAAGAGACTAAATTTAAATCCTGTATCAATGTTAAATAACCCTATCAATGATTTACTCCCATAAAAAAAAAAAAAATTCCATCAAGTGACAACATAAAGAATAAATAGCAAAACATCACAATTCTATCTGATTGCTACATACCCAACCATGAATACATACCCAAAAAAAAGGATGGTGCCTCGGTTTTTTTTCCCCTTAAGAAGGCACTCATGCAGCCTTCTTCCGAGCGAACCGCTGTAGGGACTTCGGCAGCTCTTCCACCACTGAATTGTCTGCCACCCTCCGTTTCTTTTCCGGTGGCAGCTCACTTCCCCGTTGCTCCAAGAATGGCCTTTTCGCCCTAAAAACCACCTCTTCCTTCTTCCTAGCCACCTTGCTCGGCTTGCTCCTCCCTTTAGTCTTCTTCTTCAAAGTGACATTCTTTGCTGCCTCAATTGCCTCTTCCATCTCCGTCTCCAGCTCTTTCCTGCTCAGCTTCTCCTTCTTCCTCGGCGGCGGCGGCTTCACTGTACCGATCCTGCTCGGCTCGAGCATGATCGTCTCCGGTTGAAGCTTATCGAGAAGAGCGTGGACCTCTTTCTCCCTCCTCTGCTTCGATGTTTCGTAAGGGTTGGCCACCCACGTGTCGAAATTGGGCTCGCCGGACCCTGGAACAATAATAGACGAAATACCCATGGAGTGCCCCATGCTTAAAACATCCTCATACGGCCGGAAACAGACTTTACCGACCTGATACCCCTTCACCATTGAATGGCTCATATACTTCTTGTAATCCTGATCCCGAAATGAATCCTTCCATATATGTACTTGCGATTTATTGCCGATTGCGAGCAGGCCCTTCTGGCTAAAATCTAGTGTTTGGGCACGGCCGACGTAGGTATGAACGACCTCAAACTTTCTAAGGTCCCACAACTTGATTTTGCGGTCAACACCAGCCGTGACCATGAGGTGACCCCCACTGTGGAAGGCAACCGCTGTGACTGGACCATGGTGGCAGAGCATTGTGACGAGGGGCTTCACGCTCGTGGGCTTCCACATAGTGACCTTGCCACCTGAGTGGCCCAACCCGATGACAGAATTGTAATGGTTCACACGCATGACATCGGTGCGACCAAGGCCAGTGCGGTAGTTGGCAACAATCTGACCAGTAGTGATATCTTGGTAGTGGAGCTGACTGAATTTGTTAATGGATGCCAAGAGGAAGTGTTTCTCTAAGAACTGAAGCTTCAAAGGGGCACCATGTTCCTGAAAAACATAAGTTTAAACACAAATCCATCTCATTAAGAATTTCTTTTAGTAATGCTTACAGAAAGAAATAATGAAAGTAGATACTTGAAAAAGTTTCGGACAGCAAATTTTTGTAATCCGAGAAAATTCAGTTTTGCATTTGTTGTAAAATTTTGAACTTAAACTGCTAAAGGTACTTCATAGTCAAAAAAAAGTTGAAAGCAATCAAAGCAAGTAAGAATTTTTCAACAAGAAGTCATAAGTGGCAACTATCTGAAACATTTCATGGCAGTTCCAGATGAGTAAGAAAGTTAACTGTTTTCCTAAGTTCAATATTTTCGTATAGGGGTAAATTACAGTGAACAATGGTGAACTTATTTTCCCTTTTTTTGCTTTACTACCATGAACTTGCTATATTGCGCACACCTATCATAACCTTGTTTTCTTTTTTACTCTACTACAATGAACTTAATTTATTTTCCTACCTTTCTGGCCTAGTCCATATTAGTGAACTTAAAAGGCTAAAAAAATCATGGTAGAAGTAAAAAAGAGTAATAAGTTTATGTAGTAAAGTAAAAAAGACAGAACCAGTTCATTGTAGGAACACCTAACAAGGCATGTTCATGGTAGTAAAAGTAAAAAAAAGCAAAACAAGATCATGTAGTTTACAGTAATTTACCCTTTACTAAAGTGCCCAATATCGCGGTAAATTCTCAAAATTCACAGTAAAACATAACTTCTCCATGTATTACGATGTTGAAGTCCTTACTCTGTTTTCACTACAGCTTATAACTATTCATTTTTAAAACTTTATTTTTAGATTATTTCCAAACTTGGGGCCAGTATTCTAAACCAAACAAACACACGAGAACCTTAAATAGACCAGCTCTTCTTATGTTTACGATAGCAAGAAAATGGTCATTAAAGTACTTTAGTACATATAGTGTAGCATATGAACCTACTTAAGGATTCTTTTTCAGTTTTTTTGGCCACCCAAATGGTTGAAGACTAAAAAGCATGGAAGGGCCACACAAATTAGTAATATAGTTATATTCCTTATATTTTGTGAGAAATTCATTTTGGGAGTAACTCTCAATGCATAAATAAAAGAACACTTTATAATTACACTCAAGTATGAACCTCTTAGTTGAATTATAATTCAAATAACACTACACAAGATAAACCAATAGAAGTCTACCAAATCTCTAATACCCCTAACTTAAAGAGCCTTATTTTCCACTGTACAGAAGTGCATAAATCATGGGACCTTTTAAGTACCACCGCATTTTAAATACAACACTCTATTGTAGTGATGGAAAATAATTAGTCAAGCCTGAATACGCACCTTAAGACAATGAATTTCTGTTCCATGCCTGTTATAGATATATGGATACCTGCCATTAAAAAAAACATTTTGTGACTAATCAGTAATCATCACATTAAATTTTTTAAATACTATTAATTTGGCCGAATGGCTTATCAACACAGGTGGCACAACTGCTTCATGCCTTCTATCAAAATATAGATTTATTTTACAAGTATGTATTAAAACGAGCCTTGGTAGCATGTCAAAAACTAAGACGGTTTGTCAAAGCTCAATAACTGACATGATTAAGAGAATAATAATTGAGATAACTATGAAAAATTGTGCAGCTAATATGTCTTCTCGGTTCTAAATCATAAGGGAGATGATATTAACTGTGTGGCACTTACTTTTTCTGAGCTACTGCAAAAAACTGTTCATTTTGTAAGAACACCACATCCCGCACAGTTTCCATAACCTGAAAAGGAAAGCAATACACTCCTTGGAAATAGTTGTAAATGAATCATAATTAAAAAGATATGTATTTGTTTCTTTGAAGAAGGCGTCGAAGTAGATGCTTTATTTGATTCTTCATTTTATTTGTATTTTGGAGTTCATTTGTATTTCCAATAGCATAGTGCATTTGCCATATCTGCAATCAAACTAGGCACCATAGTATTTGTAGGAGAGAAATAATCACTTAGTAATATGGCCAAGTGATTAAGGTATGAGTTTGCTAAGTATATGGGATTTCTTTGGGAAAGTTGAAATCTCAAAGACTGATAAGGACAGATCCCGTACAGACACAAGGTCTAAATTCTTCTTAGAAGCCAAACAAATACATAAATGAAGAGATGATTGCATCCATTTAAATTATGTAAGAGTGGAAACTTAGTCATAAAAGCAAGATACATAAATTAGTTTCACAATGATTAGAACTTTTACTCGTAAAACAGGGTATAATGCAAGTGAATCTCAGTGCACTGCGGTCTGACTATAATATAGTTTGAAATTTGTTTTGTAATGCATTCCACTCACAGGCATGTCCTTGTGAACTCTTGAAGCAAGTAAATTTTGGGATCCTCGGTTTCCTGAGCTTATCAAATTCTAAGATATACAAGGAAAGTTACCCCTATCTGCCATCTGCCCTCCTAGAGCACCATATGTTTACAGGTTTAATGGGTACAGAAGGCATCAAATCAGAAAGCTAATGACAGATGATATCAGTCACACAATTTGGTCCAGCTTCCACAGGTAACCAATTAATGATTAGATGGTGGTTGTGCCACTTAATGATATATGCAAAAAGAACATGCAACCAACAAGAAACAATATTACTACATATCTAGACAGAAGGAGTCGATCCAAGAAGATCTAAGCATCTAATAGTTTTTATCCAAATGAACATCGGTTATCAACACAATGATAGATTAATACTTTCCCCTAATAATTTCTGAAACAAAATGTAATAGCAGAAAAAAAAAAATTCAAGAGGTTCAACCATCAGTAATTTAGCATATCAAGTGGGCGCTAGTATATTTTCCACCTTGGTTTCGATATTATCCTCTAATAATTTCTGAAACAAAATGTAATAGCTGGAAAAAAAATTCAAGAGGTTCAACCATCAGTAATTTAGCATATCAAGTGGGAGATAGTATATTTTCCAGCTTGGTTTCGATATTATCCTCTAATAATTTCTGAAACAAAAAGTAATAGCTAAAAAAAAACCAACATGTTCAACTATCAGTAATTTAGCCTACCAAGTGGGAGTTGGTATATTTTCCAGCTTGGTTTCGATATTATCCTCTAAGTGAGATACCACAAAAGTCCGAGAAAATCAGAAGGAAACTTGAAATTGAAAGATATTTCCTCAATGAAGTAATGACGCTGCCACACCACTACTATTTGTAAGTACTATTTAAGAATCACCGGGTGAGTTTGATATGTTGTGTTGACTTGTGCTTCTTAGAATAAAAGTAGTCATTCATAGGCCCAGTCTATCTGAAATCAGTGAAATATCTTCTAGCTAAGATTTGGCTGTAAAGATTTGGGTTTTTCATGCCTGTATATGTGAACAATGCTTCAAAACAGGATGCGTTGGACAATTTATGTACTTCCTCATTAACAAGAGGAGATTGACATTCAACAAAATCAAAGAATCTATTGAGATGTATACTTGAAATGCACCCATTTATGGCTAGAGCTCATCGACAGCTAAATAACTATAACATAAAAAAATAGACATACAAATGTACAGATAAACGAATCGCGTATACATTTAGATGAGATCATCAATAGTTTAAACATCAAAACAAACCTGGAACTCTTTAATTAAATCCATAGTTATCATATCAATCATTGCTAGGTGCCCCTTGCGCCCTCCCATAATCATATAACGACCACTCATGGTGTGCCCCAACGTGTATGGGCCTAAGTCTGCACATTTACAAGAAAATTTAAACAAAAGGAATATAAATGTTGAAAACTATTTTATAGCATAGGAATATCAATTCTATAAGGTGACCAACTAACATTTGAAAGGACTGTTTACCAGGTAAGATCATATCAAATGGCTTTCTTGAAGTGTTAATATCCACTTCTTTAAGAATAGCCTCTTGTTTGATCCTCCACGTCTTCTCTAGGCCTTCAGCCTCCAAAATGCCTTCCTCACAAGGCATAAGCCACTATAAAAAACTTAAAATATGTCAAGTTACAGTAAAATTGTTGTAGTTGCATCCTTTAGAAATAAGGATAGCTGCCAATGACCTTCAACAGATGGTATGGTGTATATGACTAACATTGCCATCATAACCAGTAATATGTTATGCAAGCAGGCAATATACAATCAAGTGCATTACAAAACAAAATGCAAGCCAAAACAATAACCATAACTACAAATTGATTACATTGCAGAAATGCAAAATATTGGAGCAACGGGGCGTACAAAAAGAGCGAAAAAGTTGTAGTTATGATTGCTAGTAAGCTTATCATTCCCATTAGTAACCTGTCTACCTTGATGAATTCATGCTTTCTTTACTTAAACCTACATGCCATAGCTACTACTACTTTGACATAAAGTGCCAATTAAAATTATACAACATTAAGGGTGTTTCCGGAAACAAAGTCAGGTTAATTACATTTTATTTTCTAGCGGATGTAGAGGTTTGCTAACTTTAGTTATCACACCTCTACCTCTACCTACACTGAAAAAGTTAACTTTAACTCCAGTTTTGCAAGCCAACTAAAGTTAACTTAACTCCGTGGTTTTAGAAAGAAAGGGAGCAAAGGTTCTCAGAAAATCTAGATAAATTAGGTCCAATTTGAGTCTATCTCAACTTGCAAATGTGTCCCCAAAGCAATCTAAAGTTAAGGAAACTGAGTTTCAAGAGATAACTCTAGAAAACTCTAGTTATCCTAACTCAACTCCCTTCCCAAACAAACCCCAAGTGTTAAAGATAATTTCTAATCCATTTAAGACAAAAACTCAAACAGCAACAACGTTTCGGAACACAACAAGGCCCCATTTGGTAAGCGTAGGTGACTTGTTCGCTTGCAGTTATCTAAACTTTGATCCGTCTAAACCATATTTTAATGTTCATTTACCTCCCACTTATCTCCATCTATCTGAACTCAAACTACACCAATTTTTTTTCCGAGTAATACCTACGCAAGCTATCCCGACTTGTGTACCGAATCAATGAAAAACAAACAAACAAACTACCCAACAAAAATCACACCTTTTCAGCCTTGGCAGCCGCTTTCGCGGAATGGCCATATAACTTCTCTCTATCCACAAGCTGTCCTTTCAACTTCCTATCTCGTAAAACCTGTAAAATTCAACCATCCAATTGACTCCCAAACACCACATTACCCTACAAAAAAACTATGTAAAAAAAGCAAACATTACATCCAAGTTAGCTCCTTTTCCGCGAAGATATTTCTGGGTTTTCACATCCTCTTCATCTGCATCATCCTGCAAAACAAATTCCCCCAAATACCAATTAAATTACACCCCCCCCCCAAAAAAAAACCCAATTGCAACAAATAATACAAATTTATATATACCATTAAAAATGAGGAGTTGGGTTTCTCCGATTCGACGACTGCTTCTTGAATAACTTCTTCACTAACCGCCATCTAATCAAATCAAGATTTAAAAAATTACAAAATAATAAGATGAGGGGAAAAAAAGGACGTAAAACCCTAAACCCTAGCTGTACTCTAAACCGATTCTTCTTCTTCTTCTTCTTCTTCTTCTTCTTCTTCGTACCTTTGGTTCCTAAGATGAGGAAGCGGAGGAGGATGGCGTCGGATGCTGCCGGTGAATGGTGGCGGCGGCGGCGGAGGAGGAGGAGAAGAGAAAGGGAGGTTTTTTTTACTACTACTGAAATAAGGTGGGATTTTTCCACTTTAGCGCCTTGAGTTTAGAGGTGTTTATAAGAAGGGAGGTGAGGAAGTTTTGCAATTTGGCGGCCACCTTATCAATTGCTCATGTTACTTACATCCCTTTTACTCTTTTTATAATGGGTTTTTAACACGTATACCCCTAACAAATATGCTAATATCATATATGCCCTTCAAAAATGTATATTTTCACATATGCCCCTAACAATATGAGCTCATTTCTTATTTACCCCTAAAAGTTACATCAAACTATGTGTATTTGAAACTTATAAGATTAATGGCGAATTTGGATATAAAACATGATGAAGAAGATGATATTATAAAGATGTACTGTAAATTTGTCAATTTTTTAAGAAAACTGAAGAAAAATTGAGAATGATTGATGTGTTTCAATCGGTTTTATAGACGGTTTAGTTTATAAAAAGTAATAAGAATAAGCTTAACTAGTAGAGAGGGAGGGTATTTCAGTCATTTTACAAAAATATATTAAACATAACTGTATATTTCATACATTTTTATGTTTTTAAAGTAGTTTTATGTTAAGGGGTAACTAGGAGGTTGGATACGCATTGTTAGGGGTAAATGTGAAAATACACATTTGTGAGGGGTATATGTGATATTCACATATTTGTTAGGAACATACATGTTAAAAACCCTTTTATAATTTACTAGTATAATGCACGTTTATTAGTATAATGCACGTGCGATGCACGTGCAATGCATTTTTAAAAATATGTATTATACACGTGCGTTGCACGTGAAAAAAATGGGAAGGGGGAATAAAAAGGACAAAAAAATCTACGTATTATACACGTGCGTTGCACGTGGGGAAAATGGGGAGGAGGAATGAAAAGGACAAAAAAAAATCTACCAACACGTGCGCTGCACGTGTTGACACACACACTAAGAAATAATAAAAAATTGTTTATTTGTTTACAACCCCAACTCTCCCATTAATATAGTAGAGATAATTTATAATATAACGAGGTTTGCCCGTTAACACGTGCCTACGGCACGTCTTTAGAACGGTGTATCTTGTTTGATCATATAAAATAGTTTTGGAGGTCTAGAAAATTAATTGAAGTAGCAAACATAGAGCAAAAAACATAATATTTTTTTTTTTTTGGAATTATTTTTAAAGTTTTAAAATTTTTTTTTTTAAAAAAATTTATTTTCTTAATTTTTTTAATAGAAGAGGGAGGGAGGGAGAGAGAGAGAGAGATTTTTTTTTTTTAATAAATATAGGAGTTGTTTTGGGTAGGGGATTTGAATTTGAGTTTTGGGGAAAACTTTGGGGGGGGGGGGATATGTTTTGTAAGATTAGATCTAGACCTTTGATTTTGGGGGGGGTTGAAGGAGAGCCACTTGATAGCTTTCTTTGTGTTTTATTATATAGATTATCTCTAATGCTATTAGTATTTAGCACGTGCGATGCACGTTTTAATAATATATATATGTGTATTTTTTAAAGTAATATAATTTAGCATGTGCGAGGCACGTGTTAATAAATATTTTTTTAAAGTAATATAAAGAGTTGGAGTTGTACGTGCAATGCACGTAAGTTGGTAGATTTAAAGAGTATAATGAGAGAGTTGGAGTTGGACATGCAATGCATATAAGGTGATAGATTTACAAATGATAACTCCTCTTCTCCAATTATAGTCTACTATTTTAATGAGAGAGTTTGTCACCAAACAAACTTTATTTGTAACAAAATAAATATGTGCAATGCATATATATAACTAATATAAAAGAGTTCTTAGGTTTGATGCTACATAACGTTAGAATTTTTTTTATAGAGATATTAATAAGGAGTTCACTTCGACGAGGCATTGCTAGACCGATCAAGAAGGAGTTCACTTTGATGTCTGAGGTGGGATAAAAATGACCCAAGGCCCAGCCAGGGCCCAGGATTGCTTCCACTCAATAGCACGCCAGCTCGGCACCGGACCGTCAGGCCCTCGGAGCCGAGCCGATAACTCGCCCCCACGAAACCGGCCGCCTCGTTCCGACGATCCGCCACGACCTTCGGCCTCCGATCCTCGACAGTCCCGTGGTCCCCCCATCAGCCTAGTAAGGGATAAGAATGACCTGGCGCTACCTAGGCCATCCGATCCTCCCAGAGGCACAGGGACCCCACGATCCGCCATGTCAGCTCCAAAACCACCTAGGGCCTTGCCACGTCAGTCCTAAACCACCCATGGTACTGCCACGTCTGCCCTAAACCCCTGGGCCTCCTGCCACGTCAGGCCCATGGACTTTCGGGTCCAGACCCGGCCCCCAAACAGATCCAAACCCGGTTGGGATTATCTATAAATACCAGGCCCTCTCCCACCTTTACAGGTAATCTATCTTTGCCACTTAAAAACCCTAATTACTGCTACTCTCTCTTAGAGACTAATTAGATCGTCGGAGGGTCTGCCACCGGGATCAACCCCGGTATTCCAAGACCGTCTGCAGGTACGCGAGGCGAGGCATCCCAATCCGAGCCGATCCTCCAATACCGAAGCGAGCCTCCCGCTCACCGTCCAGCACCGCATCCTTCCACCATTACAAATCGAGTCCGAACTCACACCTGGTGCATCCACACTCTCCCCAAAAACAAACCGCATCAATGTCGTTATCCAACAACCCGAGAACCATAGCATAAGATCTGAATAGCAAGTAGTACAATAAACATGTGAAATCCTTTAATAATAATATTATAATAGAAGAGTTGGAGTTGTTATTTGTATACAACCCAACACGAGCATCGCCCGTACATAACTAATATAAAACAGGTCTTGGGTTCGAGGCTAAATTACAGTAGAGTTTTTGCTTTTAAAAATATAAATTTATTAAGACGTGAATCACACGTGTAATTACTAGTATAGTAAAAGGTAGAAAATACGACAATTATATCTTTAGGCCCAAATCCTCACTCCAAAAGCACAACCCACACCCCATTTGTCAAATTCCATCTCCTTCATCTTCATCTCCTTGTTCTTCTACAAAATTACCTTTCCGAAGAAGATGAATAGATGTATATCATGTTGTCCAATAATAATATCTGAACAATGTTCTAATTAGTTCTCAACTGCTTTAGAGATTAGGTTTTGTCAACTATTGATGTTGTTAACTTTTGCATACTGCATGCTTTTCAAATGATTATTATTCTATACTCTTTAAAAATTACATTTATGTTACCACAGTAATTCCTTTTCCAAATTTATTGGTTCTATTATTGAATTTTGCAAAATGCTAGATACTTGTTTATATTCCACATACTAGTTTTAGAGCACAGTAGATCACATGTGTAGGGGTGTAAAATGAACATGATGGTTCGTCATTCGTCCGAGTCCGGTTCGAAAAATGGTCCCACCGTAAACCGTCCGAATTGTTATACGAACCGATCCTGAATAAATTATTCGGTCCGATTCTTTACCAAGCTCGAGCCGGACATAAGTTCGTCCGAATATTATTGCGGTCTGATGCTTTACCGAACCGAGTCCGGACTATAAAAATTTTGTCCGACCTAGACCGAGCCGGACATAAGCCCGTCCGAGTACAATTTCGGTCCGAGCTTGAACATATGGATTTCCGATCCCGTTCGGTCCGATTTACAGTCCTATGACATGTGTTGCTTAATATTTTGATTTAACAATAATAATAATAATAATAATCTAGTTTAATTTTATTATTAATATTTTATTAACTCTCATATTCATAGTATGTAAAATCCAGGTTGAGTGATTTCGTAATTACACTAAGTGTGTGTTTTAAAGTCAGAATAAAAGATAATATATATTTCATTATTTTTTCATTATTAATAATAAAATATGGTAGCTACACTCCATTTTTTATTTTAAAAAAAAATCCAACAGAGAATTGTTTTTATTAACGACGGGAAAGCTAATATATATTTCTTCTTCTCGACATAACACTTCGAATAGGAACTTGACACTTGATCTATAGAACACTGCAATGAAATTTTCGAATTTAAAATCCTCTCTTATCATAAAGGTGATCTTACTTTCACACATAACCAACTACATCAATTCAATTTGAAATTATTATAAAACCACTCTGCTCAACGTTATTAGCTACCTAATATGTGAGAGAAATCCTAGAGAATTTATATAATTTTTGTATTAAGATTTTTATTTTACTAGATAAAATCATGAGCCCTCCCCAATTAAATTGTAAATTGAAAGGGAAACAACCCTGTTTCATACAATCTCATAAGCATGATCCCTCAAAATCTTGGTAATAAATTTTTCTTGCTCATACACAAAAATACCCAATAAGCCAACCAAGCTTGACATTTTACCATGGTCTATCAATTTGGCCGGAAATAATGCCCTAGCCCATATTGGTTGAACCAGCACTGATCAATTTGCTTCAACATAGTGCCTAAATCTTTCTTGGCTTCACCAACATCAATCCATTTGGCCTCATTTAATGCCATAGCGTCTTTGCCTACACCAACATCAACCCCACTAGGTATCCTCGCCTCCTTGCTTGCACCAACATCGCTCAAATAATTCCGACTTAGTGCCTACGCCCTCCTTTGCTGCACCAACATCAATTAGATTGACCCGATATAGTTCCCTATCTCACTTAGCTCAGCCAACTTCAACCAACTAATAATCATCTCTGATGAATGTTCAATTCCCAATTTGAATTGCCAACATACCTCTTTGAATACGATATTGAAGCTCAAAAGGAAAATTCACATCAAGAACACACTGAAATTCACTATACCGATTGTTAGGCAATAACACCAACAACCAAACCACAGCTCAAATCAAAGAATGATTGGCAATGACCTCACCGATGCTATATGAAAAAGCTACACCAACCATATCCAATGCATGTCAATTTCTTGCCCTTCCATTTTGGTCATGTCAACAATGAGATACAATGAAACACCCCTATTTCGGAGGAACAAATGCCCTACCTGATAGACCGCTTGCAGTAAGAGGTGAGAGGAACTCCTCCAACTCCACCGAGATCAACTAAGAATCCAACCTACTTGTTAATATTACTGTTTATCTCCTTGCCACTCCTACAAGTAAAATGGTGTAACTTCACATAACTATGGACATTGATTCATCAATCATCTTTGAATTTGAGGTAAACAACATTTTCCAAAAATCCAGCTCCAAAGCTTTCCATTTAATGAAGGAAATCCCTTCAAGATCTTATCTTAGTAGATCAAGGATAGGATTTGAAATTTCAAAAGTGAATTTCCAAAACAAACCAAATAGAAGATGAAAGAAGAGATCCATCACACTACAAAAGATATAAGGGAAGCCGACAAAAGTACCCGACGTTTGTGTATTTCGCCGGGACATTCCCAATGTTTCTTAAATAAGCCCCAGTGGAGTCTGTATATATCCCGACGTTTGTCAAAACACCAGGGTTTATTAGGTACCACCGCATTTCAAAATGTCGGGGTTTTAATTATTCTTAAAAAATCCCACCCTTTCCCACAATCTCCACTTCTCTCTCTCTTTCCCTCTTCGCCCTCAGTCGAAACTCTATTCCCTCTCTCTTTCCCTCTTTCCGCTCAGCCGAAACCTTATTTCCCCCTCGTCGCCCTCAATCTCTCGGAAACCCTACTTTCCCACAATCCCTAATTTCTCTGTCTCTTTCCCTCTTCGAGCTTAACCCACCATTGTCGTTCGCTCTCGCACCTTCCGCTGCCGCCATTCGCTCTCGCACCTGCGTTTACTTCACTTCCCCATCGTCGCACAGTCATAGTCCTCCTCGTTCCCTCTCTTTCATAAACCCTAGGTATTGTGAAAATTCTTATTTGTGATTTTATTTTTTTTTGTAGCTATAAAAGGATTTGCTAATTTAGTTGTACATTTTTTATATTTTGAGTTAGTTCACTAATTTGATGGAAAAATTATAGATTAGGTTTTTTCAGATTTGCTAATGTAGTTTGGCTGATTAAATGGATTTGCTAATGTAGTTTGTCTGATAAAATGGATTGAAGTTGATGATCTACATAATGGAATTATTTTTCAGATTTTATTAACTATGTATATGTGCCAATCTTATTCAGGCCAGTCTTAATGTTGTTCTGGTATTACATGGATGGAATCATATGTAGTCGTAAGCATAAAGTGATGTTGGGCTGTTCATTTACATCCTTTAGGTTAATGTAAAAGAAGGGGTTAGGAAACTATGATAATATCAGTAAAGAAACTATGATAATATAGTTGTCATCAGTGGCGTAGCCAGAATTTTCATCTAGGGGGCGCGACACTTACTATAATTTTTTTTTAATAAACACATTTGCAAGCCTCAAAATATCATATATTACTACCAAAAACACAAACTATTACAATCACTAAATAGCATTTTTCTTTAGCAATAAAATCCTTCGAGATTTAATATTCTGAAAATATTGAATGATATCTTCATTGTCAATTGCATCCAATACATCTCTTTCAATATATGCTACCAAACAATCATTCATCATCTCATCTCCCAATTGGTTTCGTAATGACGTCTTGATGATTTTCATTGCAGAAAATACTCTCTCTACTGTTGCGGTTGCAACGGGTAATAGCAATGCCAACTTCAACAGCAAATATACCAACGGATATGCATGATATTTTTTTAACTGAACCAACTTTCTAGCAAGCCCACTAATCCCTGCAACTTCAGAAAATCGGTCATCAGAGCGCACATCCAAAATGTAGGTATCAAGTTGCCGGTCAAGGTGCATTAACTCAATGTTAGAGAAATCAGATGGATAAAATTCAGCAAAGCGAAGCAATTTTCTCTTATCATAAGCAGAAAATGAATCGCTTGGATCAAGACAAGCCATACACAACAACAACTTCGTATTTGCCTCATTAAAACGATTGTTCAACTCCTGAAGTTGCAAATCAATCACTTCATAAAACAATTCAATACGATAATAATTAAGATTTTTTTTTCCTTCGAAGTTGCGACGGGATCTTCCATGTTGTACAAATAATTCATCCATAGGTGTATTACTATCTTATGCTTCACACAAAATGAAGAAACTTCTTCCAACAATGATTCCCATCCATCATCTCTCATATTTTGAAATAGTTGCTTGGTTATCCTTACAAGAGTCATGGCATTTATAATATCTTGGTCTTTTCTCTGTAAAGCTTATGATAAATCATTTGTAATTTCCAAAATATTCTTCATCAAATGTAAATAAAATGCAAACTCAAATTGTGCAATGATTCCCAATAGATTTTCTGCTTGCCCCCTTATCTTCTTATCCTTTTGTGGTGGGGTAAAAATGGCTTGGGACCCAACCAGGGCCCAGTACAACTCTCACTCAGAAATGATGGAAACAGCGGTCTAGTTCGGCACCGAGCCACCGCAGGGTCGGCACCGAACCTCCAGTTCACCCCCACAGATCTGGACTCCTCGTATCCGATAAGCAATGATGGCCCTCGGCCTCCGATCCACGACAGCCCTCTAGGCCGTCCTTCCATCCGGGGGTAGAGGGGAGACGACTTGGCGCACCCTATGCCGCCAGATTCTCCCAGAAGCACAAAGGCCCCATGATCTGCCATGTCAGCTCCAAATACCACCAAGGGCTTTACCGCGTCAACCCTATACCACTCCTGGTACTGCCACGTCAGCCCTAAACCCTCTGGGCCTTCTGCCACGTCAGGCCCATGGGCTTTCGGGTTCAAACCCGGCCCCCAAGCGGATCCAAACCCGGTTGGAATTCTCTATAAATACTAGACCCTCACCCACCTTTTCAGGTAACCAATCTTTTGCCACTTAAATTCACCTAGTTATTGCTACTCTCTCACAGAGACTGACTAGATCGTCAGAGGGTCCGCCACCGGGATAAACCCCGGTGTTTCAAGACCGTCTGCAGGTACACCTCGGATCCGAACCCTCTGATCCGAGCCGAGGCATCCACTTCACTCCGAGCCCATCGCAGGTACCGCCAGGTCACTCCGAGGGTCGTCTGACAAGCAGCTTTCTCCTTCAATATAAATTGAGTCCGAACTCACACCTGGTGCATCCACACGTCTCCCAGAAATAAACCGCATCACCGTTGCATCCTCTTCAATAATCACAATAACATCAATCACAGACGAGTACAAGCAAATAAAACTCATTAGTGTACCGTAATGAGAACTCCAACAAGTGCTTCCTACTCACTTCAATGTCATTTCTTGATTCTTACCTTGCCCAGTCAAAATATCACCATTATAAACTCCTTCAACAACTTTCTCAAATTGTTTTTTACGAAGAATGTCCCTCCTCTTGCATGAGTCTCCAACAATATTTGATACACTCATAACAATGTCAAAGAATACAGAAATTTTTCCGTGACCTTCTGCAACATCTACAAGTGTTAATTGAAGTTGGTGAGAAAAGCAGTGAACATAATAAGCCGACTCATTCTCCATCATAATCAAGCTTTTTAATCCATTGAACTCTCCCCGCATGTTACTAGCACCATCATACCCTTGCCCCCACATACTCGATATACTTAACCCATGTTGAGACAACAGAGACTCAATAGCTGCCTTAAGTGATAAGGCAGTAGTATCACCAACATGAACAATGCCAAGAAAGCGCTCCATAATATGCCCTCTTTCATCCACAAAACGTAAAACAACAGTTATTTGTTCTTTCACGGATATGTTACGTGCCTCATCAACCAAAATAGTGAACAGTTCATCACCAAGATTGCTGATGATAGCATTTGTAGTTACCTTTGCAATGGAAGTAATAATCTCTTGTTGGATTTGAGGGGATGTCAATTTGTGATTTTCTGGAGCCTTCTTCAATGCAACTTTATCGATATTCTCATTGTAGTCACAAAGAAATTGTAAGTGTTCAAGAAAGTTTTCCTTATTCTGTGATTCCTGAGATTCATCATGACCACGGAAAGCCAGTCCTTGGCGCAACAGCCATTTAATGCAATCAATTGATGCTGTCAAACGAAGACGATAGTCGACTTGAGTTTGAATACATTGAGTTGCCAAAAAATGTTCAATGTGTTGCGATTGCTTCAAAAGATCATAGTCAGCTCTCACACATTTGTTATGCGTACTAGTGTGGTCTCCAACATGCCCATTCAACTTCATTTTCTTTCTCCAATTTTTAAATCCCTCTCCACCAACAAATGAATCACCAACACCTTGGCCACCATGATCAGCTTTAAAAAGATAACAATACAAACAATAAACGACATCTGTTGTAATGCTATATTCTAGCCAATTAGGGTACTCTTTGAACCACGAAGCCTGAAATCGATGCTTCTCATTTGCACAATAACGCCTAGGAAAGTTGTGATCCTTAGGTTGACAGGGTCCTTTTTGCAAGTAGTATCGTCGAACATTCTCTCTTTCTTTAAAATCGTACTCATAAATATTTTTTCTTAAAGCAGGATCAGACGGATACTCTTCTTCTACATTGCAAGTAGGTGGGGGCTGGACAACGGGCTGTTGTGGGGATGGGGGTGGCCTCGGTGGGGGCTCTTGGCTTCTTGAAGCAGCTTGTTCTTGAGAGTTTTTAAAAAACTTGAATAGTGTAGTATTTTTCATCTGAAATTATATCTAATTCCAACAAATCAATATCCCTAAAAGGCTAGTAATGGGGACTCAATTCATTCAAATTTTAAACTTGTCTAAGGTATGTAGCAGCCAACCACGTATTCATATAAAAGCATAAATAGATAAACGAAAGTACTCAATTATCTGAAATCAATGTCTTTGTCTCCTCTTCTTCTCTAACTTTAAGTACTCAGTGCCTACGTGTATTTGAGGCCACAATCCTAAAAGCATCGGTTAATAGTTTGAAGTGATCAAGATCTATATCAGATAAAAGATGGATTGGTTTTCATTAATAATAGCTAGTCCCTGAGATGAATGCATGTTACTAGCACCAGATTTTGGCTTGCTGCATGATCCCCACAATCTGTTCAACAAGCTGAGAAATTTACCAAGATCAATTCATACTCATCCAGAGGATGGAACACCTTGTCGGCAATCATATTTGGTGGAGGCTTCAGGTTCACCAAACCAGGGAACCTAAATAGTAGACTAGAGCATTACCAGTTCATACAATTAATATAGTTTCTGCATTTTTAACTAGGTTTATATTGGTTTTGGAATCATTCTAGTTGCTCATGTAATATCAGAATGCTTATAGATCATGATGATCCTCATACCTCAGTTGATAATATTCTACCCATTTTCATGGTCTACTTGATTCTTCTTTCGGATTTGGGAAGTTTCTCCCCTAAATTTCAATTGGTGAGTTGGTCAACTTTATGTTAATTAAAGGACCTTAGGTTAATTCCACCAAAGTATCACTTTTGTGGCTAATAACTCCAAGACTATCCTTCAATTCTCTGAATTATTGCAGAGAAGTATTCTTACTCTATGGAGCAAGATGTCATCCTCAGTAAATGCGCATCCTAGCCAACTAAACTAGTTTACTATTCTGTTAGAATGAAATAATATAAATTTCTCAATACACTCTGGTAAGTTGCAACAAAAGTAAAGATCAGAACCAGAAAGGGAAGAGCAAAGGAAAGGGGGAAAGGAGATTGAACATGAAAAATACACATCTTGGACAGAAACAGAAAGTCCGAAAATACCTAAATTATTAGCAGACCGTCTACATGATAAAACCTGACAAATATATGTTCTGCCTTCCAGGATTATGAGGAGGGAAGCATATCTATCTCAAAATGTAAATCTTGAGATGGGAATCACCAGAAAGGGTAAGCATAAATAGAAAGAGCCTCAGTGCAATACACTACATGGTCTCAATGTTCTTGTTAAGATGGTATCTTCACTAATTCACCTAACAATCTAACATGTCATGTTCATGTGTTTTATGTGTCCTGTCAAAGTTCCAATTTCTTGAATTCTAACTCTCAGGTTGATGGTTTATCCAACGAAATTAGATTAAAACATGATCAGAGCTGAAGTGTCACAACCTCATCCACTCTTAGGAGTTAGGATTGGATAATTATCTTCATAAAAAGTATATAAGCAAGCTTTATTTCCAGACCTTCGTTAAATGTAAGCATAGCATCAAACAAGTGGTGTGCATAGCATAGCATCAAACAAGTGGCGTGCATAGCATCAAACAAGCATAGCATCAAACAAGTTAAAAGGATAATTGGCTTGAATAAGGCATTTCATCAAACAAGTGGTGTGCATTTTCAACAACTTAGAACCATTAAAAATAAATCAGTAGTTAAACCTTCTCTATTTCCAACTTCAATCATCAGTATTCAGTGCATAGAAAGAGTAAAAACTAATGGTTAGAACTTAGAATTAGTTACCCACTTTGTGTTTGTTGTTTGATCTCTTTCTTACTCCTCTCGAGCTCCTCTCAGGTTCTCCGAATCTCCTTTGAATTTGCAATGGGCTTTGTAAATTGAATTCAAAAGAGGAAAAGAGAAAGAGAATGAAGGTCTGATCTTGTGATGTAATAGGAAAGGAAGAGGAAGATTGGAAGAGTCTGTCATGAGAAGAAGAAGAGGAAAGGAAGAAAGATTGAGAGACTAAACTAAATGGGTTGGAATTTTACACATAAACCCTTATTAAATTTTTTTTTACTAATTTTTTTTAAAAAAAATTTTACGTGGCGAAGCTCGGCATGTATCGTGAGAAAGGCACAAGCTTTCTCACAAGCTTGGACGCCCGATGCTCGGCATGTATCTCGGGTAAGGCACCAGCTTTCCCACAAGTATGGACCCCCGACGCTCATCCTCTACATCAAGCAAGGTACCATATTAACCGCAAGACAGAAAAGGAGCCAAGACAAGAAAATCTTCTTCTCATATTATTTCACCAAAGGAAGTTGCATCGTTACAAAGAGAAATGAGAATACATTGGTAAAACCTATTCTAAGGCTCCCGTGTCGGAACCACAGGGTCAAAACAAACGAGCTCTAGTCCGGTCGACCGAGTCGGCTCCTTCGCAGGGTCTCCTGGTCTCGCCAAGGTGGACAAACTAGAGATGGAACTCTGTGCATCACATGGCCTTGCCGGACCAATCATCGGGGTCGGTGAGGAAGCACCATCAGGAGGGCAGGGGCAAGTGAATGAAACAGACCGGGACCCAGACATCCCGAGCATTATCTTGTATCGCTGAACCTCTAATTCCTTCTTTACTATAACCTCTCAAAAGAAGGATTCAGATGAAGGCTGCTGGGCAGAGGTACTAGCCATCGAAAACGGAGCTCTAGTGGGGTCTAGGTCATGGTCGGATAACAACTTCTTGAACCGCGTCAGCTCTACGCTGAGCCCCTTGGACTTGTCCATAAAGTACTTAACGGTGGCCTCACGGTCGCGAGCCTCCTTACGGTATCGAGCCAAAGCAAACTCCATCGCCGAGATCCTACCTTTCAATTGGTTCGCCTTAGAGCCACATAGGTCCTCCGTTGGGGTCACTGTCATCTACCAAAGGATAGAGAAATATCACTCTGAGCCAAAAATGCTTGGCTAAAAAAAAAATCAAGCTAGAAATTCATCAAGTCAAGAGGTTCAGCCAAAAATGCTTTTCATTGCTCACAAATATAATTTTACAAAAGGTGTGGTGGCCAGTCCTCTTTAGGCTATTACAAAAAAAAGGACAATGATGACTACTTCTGGCCAACCTCTTCCTCGGCTTGCTTCTCAGGGTAGGGCTCATCATTCGCATCGTCGTCTCCACCCCCGGGGGTCAGCAGGAGCTCAGGCATGACCAGGTCATAGTGAAAGCTGCTCAGGTCCAACTCCGGATGAAAGTGCTTGACATGCCGGATCGTCCTGGCATAGACCAAATCCTGGGCCTCGATCACTTTGTCCATCCCGGTCATCATTATCCCCTCCACACGCGCATTGCCCTCCTTCCTCAGGTCGACCATCCTCCTCATATAGGCGTCCTCTTGGTTCGCCAATTCTGCTCGAAGAGCCTGGATCTGGCCCTCGAGGTCCGTCTTCTCCATCTTGAGGTCTTTCGCTTCCTGCTCCCAACGCTGGGTATTCCTCCTCTCGTTCACCACCTCTTTCGTGTGCAGCTTCATTAGCTGGGCACCATCCACGCAGGCCTGCAACCGAGGAAGACAGACTTAGAAAATAAGCCAAAGGTGTGAATACAACTAACTACCACATTACCTGCAAGCTGGCCAGGTCCCGCTTCATGTACGAGGACTCGACAGTGTCGCACTCCCGAGCCTTCTGGTATCAGGGCGGAGCGATCTTCTCAACCATCTCAATGGTCACCGGCCCATCCGATATAGTATCCCCAATCTTAACAGCCCTGTTCGGCGCCCAGGGCTGAAGTCCTGCCTTGCAAACGATCTGGTCAGCCGTCGGAGCTAGTGGGGGAAGTCCAGCCTTCACGACCGTGGCAACCTTCTGGCTACTGGTGCTGGGGCCCGACTATGAGCTCTTATGTTTCTTTGGTGCCGGGAGAAGGGTCTCCTCTGCAACCCCCTCGGTAGGGGTTCTCCCATGTTTCTTGTGACGGGATCGGTCGGCCTTCTCGACCATCTGTTTCTTCAGCAAAGCCCTCCTCGCCGCAATCGCATCATCATCCATGTCTACAGAAAAGAAAATCGCGTAAGACGAGCGAAAATACTGGAAAGGAAACTAGATAAAAAACATACTGATAGGAGTAGGGCTCAGTCCGATTCGAGCCAAGTGCCTCTCTGTCACATTAGGCTAACTGATGCTGTTGCCCGAACATATCTTCTCAATGTCCGCCCACTCCTCGGCCATCAGGTCCAACTTACGAGGACCCTTCAGATTAGGCTTGTAGAACTTCCAAGCCGTGGGTATCACCCATAGGGTCAGATTCCGCACAAATACTTCTCCTTTCACCCTTTGATAGAGTCCGGGTGCCCGTGCATGACCCTTCTCTTTCGTCTTGACGTAATATAGTAAATCCCCTCATATTTGCCGGATGAGCTGAGGTCGAGGATCGCCCGAAAGTACTTTAGTTTCGGGCAGATCCCCTGCTCATCGCAGAGTAACAGGAAGCACAACTTCCAGGAATTAGGCCCGTACTGCATGGAGCTAAGGGATGCCCAGTTCAAAACTCCCTTAATGAAGGGGTGGAGTGGCAGCCGCAAACCGGAGCAAAAGGCATCAACGGGGAACATGCAGAAGTGGAGCGTCAGTCTGTCCATAGGACGGATCCCGGGGCTGGGGATCAGCAGCTCATACTCCTCACCGATGAAGTAACTCGCTCGGATGGCGGGAAGGTCGTTCGCTGTAAGGACGGTCGGCATCCTATCCATAGCGTTTTTTTGCCTACCGGGCGAGGAAGCCTCCACGTCCTTATCGACTCCTCCCCTGTACCGGCTCCTTGACATCATCCGGATACATTCAGATAGAGCGCGGTTGGACCTGAAACGAGACCTCATGGTTAACCGAAGGTGCCTCCCCATCCGGGCTATCCGGATAAACCCACTTCTTCTTCTTACGTCGAACTCGTGGACCTTTCAGGGGGGACGGTGCAGCCAAAGGGCCCAAGTCGGCATCCTCGGACGAGTTCTTTTCCCCGCCATGTTCACCCTCCTCGGCAGGCTCTTCCTCATTCACTCTGACCTCTTCTTCCACCTCTTCCTTGGCCACTACGATCTGTTCTCCGACCACCTTAACCTCATACTCGCCTTCGACGAAGGGATCATCGGGTTCTCGAGTCACTCGACTCTACCATAAAGGGTCTTCTACTATGTATAGGCACGACATTGTAGACCTTTGTCTCTGACTCCCATGACGTAGAATCGAAGGCACGAGGACCCTCGTCCTGACCCGCATAGTGGCGGACGAACCAGACTGAGCTCGTGACATACCGAAAAATAAAACTGACTAACTTGATTCGAAGAACGGTGAAGGATATCGAAAAATTCGCCGTCGGTGACTGAAATGTAATGGAGGAAGATTTGGGAACTTAAGAGGAGAAAGCAAATGCGAGAAGTGAGGGAGGGGTGGAGGATATTGTAACCCCCATTCCCGCAAATATGTATTTTCTGTATTTCGATATTATAAATTCATTATTTGTTAAAATCGTTTTGGATTTATATTGAAGTGTTTTTCTAATCGAAAATGTATTCATTTCGAATAAATATGTGTTTTGATCTTATTTTCTATATCTTATTGATTAACTATTTGTATTTGAGTCTAAATTATATATATATATATATATATATATATATATATATATATATATATATATATATATGAGAAATGCTCAATTGAAAACGGGTTTGTTTTCACGGGTTGGAAAACAGCGATATGAGCCATTGGATAGCTCTTTGTGATCAGCGGCTCAGATCGCTGCTGCCCATCACCTAAAAACACTTAAGTGGCGGAGGGTTAATTTGGGAATTTCGTCCCAAATAATTCTTCGCCTCTTTCGCTCTAAAAAAATGAATGAACCTAGGCCGTTGTTGGGAACAACAGCCTAGGTTTAAAAAATTTGAATCATATGCCGTTGTTTGGAACAACGGCCTTCATTCAATTTTTTATAACTTAGCAAATTTTGTTGTTTCAAATAACCAAGGCTATAAAATTAGGCCGTTATTGGGAAAAACCGCCTAGGTTATAAAAAATTGAATCATAGGCCGTTGTTTGGAACAACGGCCTATGATTCAATTTTTTATAACAACGGCCTATGATTCAATTTTTTATAACCTAGGTCGTTGTTTCCAACAACGGCCTAGGTTCATTCAATTTTTTAGAGCGAAAGAGGCAAAGAGTTATTTGGGACAAAATTCCCAAATTAACCCTTCGCTGGTCAAGTGAAATGGGTGATGGGTGGGCTCGATCTGAGCCGCTGATCACGTTCAAGAGCGATCCAACGGCTCAGATCGCTGTTTTCCAACCCGTGAAAACTAGACCCGTATTTATCAAGAGCGATCAAAAGCATTTCCCTATATATATATATATATATATATATATTGGGTTATTTTAATAAATTGTTAAACTCGAATATTATTTTATTGTATGATTTTTTTTTATAATTATAATAATTAATTCTGATTTCTTGATTATTCAATTAAATTTCATTTATCGAATTATTTTATTTTCGTACTTGATCTAATTTTCGTGGTGAATTCCAATTTATTTTCCAGCCAATTTATATTCTTCTCAATTGTATTATTTATTTATCTATTTGGATTTAAATTCTTATTCATGAAACTCTTTGATCTTCTTGGTGAATTATTTTCTTGTTAATCCTATTTTTCTTTTTTTTGTTATGGGTATTTTTATATGAAACTTGTTGAATTTGATCTATCTCTTATTTGAACCCTAAAACCCATTTCTATTGTTCTTGACCCAAACCCACTATTATTAGATCCTAACCCTCTAACCCAATACCCTAATTGTACCTTATAAATACAACCCTAATGCAAACCCTAAAAATTGCACAATTTTGAAATCCTAGCCGTCTATTCACTCTCCTCTCTGTTTCTCTTTCCTCGTCATCATTTTCCCGCCTAATTTCTGAGCACCACTGCTTCTTCTCCGTTCTCTTCTCCGGCGAGCCCCCTATCTTCGGCGACCCCTTCCCCCATCGCCCTCCGTCGTGCCACCCCCGTCGGCGCACCACCACATCCCCGAAACCCCCTCCTCCTCTGGTTCTCATCGACGGTAGACCAAGACCCATTTCCTGTTCATCTTCTCCACCCTCTCCCCCGACCTTCAGCTCCGGCCTCGCCCCTTGATGTCATGGCTGAGCTTTGCTGCTGTGGTGGCTGTCTCTTTTGCTGTTGCTGACTTGGTCTCTTTGTGCTATTTGGGTTCTTTTGTGCACGTAATTCGTATGTTCGTGAGTTCGTTGCTTCGGAATTCTTATCCCGTTATTCTTGGTATTCAATTTCTTCGTTTATCAGGCAAGTTACCGTCCTCTTGAATTACTAATTGTATCAAATTCAAGTTTTGTTAAAATTCTTGCAAGTAGATCCTTTATTTATCGTATTACCCATTGTTCATCTCTTCGTTGGGTCTATTGAGGGTTTACATGTGCTAACCCCAATATTCTTAACATCATGCCACGTTTGACTCTAAAGTTTGGATCTTCCATGAATGCATATAGAATTGATAATAGGGTTGTTCATATAATCGCCACACAAATAAACTATTGTAGAGACAATCGCTATGTTGTATGTTGTTTGCTCGTGGATGGTTGATTGATGATAAATTGATGTATGAGCATGTTCTAATTTTATTTATCATGTTTTGACACTCATCATGTTGATTACATAATTTATTGATTAGAGAATCGATACACATATTGTTTAATTAATTTATTTCCATGAAAATACCCCCAAAACCCTATATATGCTTGCTGACCTGAATATTGACCGCTGTTTTCGAACCAGTAGACGACCTTAAAATGGAATACTTTCTGAATATGAATTGTAGACTTATCTTTCTAGTTTCCAGAACATCTTGAATTTTTGAATTCCGAGTTTTGTAGCAAAAGTTATACCCGTTTTACTACAGCTGTGTTTTTACTTTCAGATTTTCAGATTCTCGTACATTTCATGTTTAGACAGTAAAAAGGCTAATCAAATGATAAAATTTTGCCCTAAAAATTTCCAGATTCTTAGTTTACATGTTTAGAAATCTAATAAGTATTTTTAATGAATTTAATATTGAGTTTTTGCTGATTCTAAAATTAAAACAACATGATATCGATATTCTGCCTGAACATAAAACCTATAAAGAACCATGTGTTTGACCTAGCTACTGTTGTCAGAATTTGAATTATGCGTTGGAACCGTGTGGAAGTCTAGTTTCCATATTTTCTGACGGATTCAACTTTCGATTTCTGAGTCAGCGGAAAACTACATTTTTGTGCAGACTACGCTTGCTATCCAGAAATTTAGATTCCACTTTTTAATAGATTAATTATTCTTATATCGTACTATTGCATAAATTAATATATGTATGTTGCATTTCATGATCCTAGTGTCCTATTTTCATCATCCTAATTGCCCTACTTCATGTTACTACCTTATTGTCCCTCTTTTGTTACTATTGTTCATCTAATGTCCCTAGATTGCATATTGGATTGTTGCATTGATAAAATAATTAACAAGTCGGGGTTTAAGGGTTGAATCAAGTAATGGAAAATATAGGATAAGTATTAGGATAAGGGGCTCGTGATTCCTGATGCTGTTTATTTCTGAGGAACGTGTGGAAGCACCAGGTGTGAGTTCGAACTCAATTTGTATTGAAGGAGATTGCCGCTCGTCTGCCGACCTTCAGTTGACCTTCTGGGACCTACGATGAGCTCGGAAAGATGTTGAAGGTTGGGCTCGGATCGGAAGGGTCGGATCCGAGGTCTTGTGTACCTGCAGACGGCCTTGAAACACCGGGGTTTGTCCCGGTGGCGGACCCTCCGACGCTCTAGTCAGTCTCTGTGAGAGAGTAGCAATAACTAGGTATATTAAGTGGCAAAAGATTGATTACCTCAAAAGGTGGGTGTGGGTCTAGTATTTATAGAGAATCCCAACCGGGTTTGGTTCCACTTGGGGGCCGGGTTTGGATCCGAAAGCCCATGGGCCTGACGTGGCAGAAGGCCCAGGGGGTTTAGGGCGGACGTGGCGATACCAGGAGTGGTATAGGGCTGACGTGGCGAAACCCTTGGCGGTATTTGGAGCTGACGTGGCCCATCGTGAGCCTCCTGTGCCTCTGGGGGGAATCGGAGGGCCTAGGCTACGCCAGGTCATCCTTCTGCCCCGCCAGAGAGGGGGGACGGCCTGTGGGACTGCCCCGGATCGGACTCCGAGGGCTACTGAGGCTCGTCGGTACGAGGAGGCCAGTACCGTGAGGGCAAACACGAGGTTCGGCACCGACCCAGAAGTGGTCCGGAGCCGAACCAGGTTGTTATTTTTACTTTTCTGAGTAGGAATAGTATTGGGCCCTGGTTGGGCCTCAGGCCATTTTTACACTGTCACACAAGCCCCCCACTCCTGCAGGGGGTGTGGGAGCTAGCCGTGGAGGAGTGTTTATGGTTGTAGAAAAAATGGGAGGGCGAATCCCAGGGCCTTCCTGGCGGTGCTGTCCTGAGGCTTTGACCGGACCTCGAGTTTGTCGAGGGTTTATGTGTCGACAAGGGTGATGGCGAGCAGTTGTTTCTTCCTGAGAAGAGTACCCGGGTGCCAGACCGGACCTTGAGCTGGCGAGGGATTATGGGCCGGTAAGGGTGAAGGCGGGCCGTTGTTTCTTCCTGAGAAGAGTACCCCGGTGCCAGACCGAACCTCGTGATGAGGGGGAATTATGGGTCGGTAAGGGTGATGACCAGCCGGTGGATCTTCCGAAGAAGAGTACCCAGGTGCCGGACCGGACCTCGAGCTGGCGAGGGATTACGGGTCGGTGAGGGTGAAGGCGAGCCGTTGTTTCTTCCTGAGAAGAGTACCCTGGTGCCAGACCGAACCTCGAGATGAGGGGGAATTATGGGCTGGTAAGGGTGATAGCCAGCCAGTGGATCTTCCGAAGAAGAGTACCCAGGTGCCAGACCGGACCTCGAGCTGGCGAGGGATTACGGGTCGGTGAGGGTGAAGGTGAGCCGTTGTTTCTTCCTGAGAAGAGTACCCTGGTGCCAAACCGAACCTCGAGACGAGGGGGAATTATGGGCTGGTAAGGGTGATGGCCAGCCGGTGGATCTTCCGAAGAAGAGTACCCAGGTGCCAGACCGGACCTCGAGCTGGCGAGGGATTACGGGTCGGTGAGGGTGAAGGCGAGCCGTTGTTTCTTCCTGAGAAGAGTACCCTGGTGCCAAACCGAACCTCGAGACGAGGGGGAATTATGGGCTGGTAAGGGTGATGGCCAGCCGGTGGATCTTCCGAAGAAGAGTACCCAGGTGCCAGACCGGACCTCGAGCTGGCGAGGGATTATGGGTCGGTGAGGGTGAAGGTGAGCTGTTGTTTCTTCCTGAGAAGAGTACCCTGGTGCCAGACCGGACCCCGAGATGAGGGGGAGTTACGGGCTGGTAAGGGTGATGGCCAGCCCATGGATCCTCCGACGAGGGGTGCCCAGGTGCCAGACCGGACCTCGAGCTGGTGAGGGGATCATAGGTCGGGCCGTTAGGGGGCGAACCGTTGTGCCTTGGGGTTGTTTGAGTAGGGTAGTCCTTTGTTTTTGCGGAGCATTTGGGGGCGCCTTGGGACCTGTGCAAGATTCCCATTTCCTAGGTGCGTTAATGGCGCCGCCTAATAACTGTATGGCGCATGGTCTTCCGTCGTTTGGTTTTCCCCATATCATAAAGGCCGGCCCCTGGGGGGAGGCTATAAGTACCCCCCTCCCTCTTTCTCGTTGTGGTTCAGATCAAAGCAAAAGGTGGTATGCTTGGCCCTTAAAGGTGTCTGCTTCGGCGGACGCCTGTTTTTTGATAATTCTTACCCCCGGTTTTGTTGGAGAGGTAGTTTCTTTGTCGCCCGATCTTCTCTTGGATCTGATGGCCCTGATGTGGCGGCCAGATCCAGGGGGGATCCGGGCGAGAGGGATAACGACCGAACTTCGAAGGGTGAGCAGTCTGCAACTGTGGAGGTTCTATCCTTCCGAGAGGGATGAAGGGCGTTCCGGGCCGGTTGTTTGCAACTGCGAAGGTTCCGTTGCTGGAGTAGGCTGGGCCTTTGCAGTTGCATCAACTGGCTCGGAATGGAGCACTTCTTTCGGCCTTCGGGTGTTGATCTGCTTTTGACCGGGGTGCTTGCCGAGGGGGGCGTCTTGAAGCTTTGGGCCCCGGGTAGATGAGTAGTTCTCCGATTGGAGGCTGACTATTCTGTGTCCCAATAGGGCTCCAGGTTGAGGCGGTTTCTGTCTCACCCGGGAACAGTTCGGGTCTTCGGCCGATGACGCTGTAAGCCCCGAGCTGCTCACGGGTGAAAGGGGAACCGACCCAGTCTCGGAGCCCGGGGCGTCTGTCTGAGGACGGCGCCTTAAATCTTAAAAATAAAAATGTTCCCTCCTCCGAATGCTTCTTCCGCGCTGGCCTCCTTGACTGGCTGCCAGCCTGTCAATGGATGATGTCAGCGTCGCACGTTTCGAGGATGTGGCGCGAATTCTTAGGCGGCAGTTGCATGTTGGATAGGTGAACAGTACTCGCGGGAATCGAGGAGTCGCTTCTATCTCCTATAAATAGTCCCCCCTCTCCCCTATTTGTCCACTCCTTTCTTTTTCAAAATAAAATTTTTCAACACTTCAGCGCTCATCTTCGCGTCTTGCTGTACCAGACTTGCCCTTCCGAAGTAACCCCAGGTGAGTTAGCAAGTCTACTTAGTCTAGGCATAGATGGACAGGGCTCAGTCCGGCTCATCAGCGTCGACGTCTGGGGGGGAGGTGGAGCCTATCTCTGACTCGACGTCCTGGGAGGAGCCCGTACTCGAGGAGGAGTCAGTGCACGTTGACGAGTCTTCTGACACGGTTTCGTGGGAGGAACCGGTGGTTGAGGAGGCGGCACATGGTGCGAGGCGGTCGCGCTCTCGTCGTCCCTTCGTGGTGGAGAGCAATGAGTCGGAGGAAGCGACTGATGGTTCGGACGACGTCCGTGTTTTGGAGCCGGCTACCGAGGGTGAGAGAGGCGAGGGCGGCATTGTAAGGAGATCCACGGTTCCGGGGGCAGGCCCGAGTTCCATGCTGACTGGTCGGGGGCCCTTATTCACTCCCTCGTCGGAGCGGTCCGAGAAGAGGAAGAAGGCTCCGAGGAAGGTAGGGTTGGGAACTGGTGGCTCGAGCCAGGGGACTGGTTCGCCCGCGCAGCCGAAGCATTTCCGTCAGTATCCTGACGACCTATCCGACCAGGAGCTCTTTGGTGTGCAGGCCTCTTCGCCGAGTCAGACGAGAGTGTTGATGGACGCGATTCTGACCGCCTTGGATGGCGGGGATTTGGAAGTCTTGCAGTTGGCGTACCACATAGGTCCTAGTTACGAATTGATGCTGCCGAGCTCTACTCTACGCCCAACCGATCCCCTGTCTGCTTGGTATTGTGTCTTCCCTGTGGACGCGTTTATTTCCGGACTGAGGCTGCCGGTCCATCCGTTTGTTCGGGAAGTGTTGAACTGGGCCTCCTTGGCGCCGATGCAGTATGGGCCGAACTCTTGGGAGCAGATAATCAGCTTTGTACTGATGTGCGAGGAGCAACGGGTACCCTTGCGCTTGAACGTGTTCCGAGCGACGCTGATGTTTTGTTTGGCAGCCGAGGGGGTTTACTATATCTCCCCCCGGAGCAGGAGGAAGGTTGTTCATAGCCACCCTGACTCTATTAAGGACTGGAGGAAAAAGTATCTGGTGATCCGGAGTGAAGAGCCCTGGGACATTCCGACTCGATGGAACTACTCCAAGCCGAGTTATCCTGCGACGGGGCAGGGGGATCTGACGGTCGAGGAGTGGGGGTTTGTCGAGCGTCTTCGTTTGTCCCCTAATATTAATTGGACGAAGGTGACGGAGGTTCGCCTGGCGAGCGTTGGACTGAGCCCCGCCGTTCTCCGTATGTAGTTGTTTCTTTTCCCTCGATCCTTTCGTACATTCTTGCTCATTGCTCTTAATGGTTTTTTCTGCAGATATGGATGAGACGTCGATCCAAGCAAGGCGGCTCGCCATGAAGAAGGAAAATGCCGAGAAGAAGAAGGCGGAGGCGGCGAAGAGGCCGAGGGAGCTGCCCCTTGTTATCTCGGGGGTACCGCTTGAGCCGAGGGCTAAGAGGACTCGTTCGGAGACGGGCAAGGGGGGTGCCCCTTTGAGGGGTAAGGGCCCGGCGAGGGCATACGATCTTGATAAGGGGAAAGGTCCCTTGGTAGGGGTCGAGGAGGAGGACCCGGTGGCGGAGTTGTTGCGGCAGCGGTGGACGCCGGACTGGTCGGTTCGGATGAGCGACTGTCTGACCGAGGAAGCCCAGGCCGTAGAGGTGGTGGAGAAGCTGGCAACGCCTCGCGATCGCCAGATGATGGAGAACGAGCCCGTGGAGGTGGCATTCACGCGCCTGGCGCAGGCCACCGTGTCGGTAAGCTTGTCGACCTCCTCCTTTCCGTTTGGTCTTGCCTCAGGAGTTTTCTTCTTATCTGCTTCTTTCGGCCGCAGGCTTGTATGCAGGGAGCTAATGTAAAGAATCTCTACGAAGCGTCCCTGTCACAAGAGCGTGCTCGGGCGGACAAGAGCGGACGAGGGACGAAGGAGATGCGGATCGAGCTCGAGGGTTCGCGTCAGAGGGAGCAGCAGATGAAGCTGGAGCTCGAGGCCAAGGACACCGAGTGGGAGAAGAGGGTGGCCTCCTTGAAGAGGAAGTTTGCCAAGGAGAAGGGGGAGTTAATAGCCGCGTTCGCCAATGAGAGGAAAGAGCTGACGGATGCGGGCCAGCGGATGGTGATAGCCGCCCAGGATGAGTGCTACGCGAAGGTGCTCAGTCACGTGAGGCATTTCTATCCGACCCTCGATCTGTCGAACTTCGAGTACGACATGGAGATTGATGGGACCCCGAAGGTCCCTGCCGGAGAGGGGCTCGTTGACACCCCGGCCGTTGATCGTTCTGTGAACCCGATCGACGCCGAGGAGGGAAATCGAGTTGTATAGTTTTGTCTTTCTTTCTTTTTTTCCTCCTTTCGATTGTATTTGCCTCCCGCGGACTGGCCCCCGCCTTTTCGTGTTTATATATAAAAAAGTAACTCGGACTTGCCAAGGGTTTCGATTCCGGTTGTTTCCGGATCTCCCCGCTTATGTGCTTCGAGTTGGCTCACTTCGTAGGTTGCGGCTTCTCCTCCCGAGGTGGGCCCCCGTCGTTCCGACGTGGCGTGCCGCTCGAGACGAGGGGAGTATTTCTGTAACGGCCTTTGCCCCGGTTGACGGTATATAAAGTGATGAAGGGGATGTGGCTCGGCCTTATTGTTTCGCGAGGAATTGGAGTGGGGCGAGGTGACGCCTTGGGGGTCGACCCCCTAACCGGGTATTAGGTCGGGTCTGCCGAGGTGTTTGGAGTACGATGCAACGAGATTTCCTTAGTATAAGATAGGGGGGGCCGCTAAAAACGGTCCTATGCAAAGGAAAGCTTTACAAAAGGTTTACTTCTAGTTAAGTTAAAGTCTAGGCTTGCTCTTTGCAGGAGTTCACTGGGTGCTAGGCGTCAAGGGGGAACCTCTCTGGTTCGGCGGTAGGTCCGGGGGTAGGGCTGTCCTTCTTAGGTTAGAGCATGACGGCGTTGGGGGGGAACATTGCTCCTCCGTCGATGGTCATGCAGCACGACCGCGTTGCTACTTGGCTGCTTCGGACGGCGCCGACCCCGTGTGGGGTGGAAGATTCGAGCTCCGAATGGTAGGCCGAAGGCCTCGCTTGGAGGGAGCATAATCTGGATCGGCCGAGTATGGCATTGTTAGCTGTCTTGGCGCTGTGACAATCCCTTCTAGCTCGATAGGGATGTCGTAAAACCCATGTTAGGTGTATCCGGCCGGTTGGAGCTTGCCTCTAGGTAACTTCAGTTTCTCGAAGGCTTTGAGGGAAAGAATGTTCGCCAAGCTGCCGTAGTCGACAAGGATCTGGCGAACTTCACACTTAGCCATGCGGAGGCTAATGACGAGGGCGTCACAGTGGGGGAGGCGAACGCCTTCGAGGTCCTCCCCTGGGAAGGAGACTGGCGCGGTTTGTAGCTCGGGAGTGGGATCGTCTTGGACAGTATTCATCCCTCGGAGGAAGGCTTTTCGGAAAGTATTTGATTCTCCTCCTATTAGCCCTCCATGGGCTCAATGTAAGATGAAAGGTGTGTCCGCGGCTCCCTCGGACTCGGGATCCCGACCCGGTATGCGGCTCGGAGGGGGGTTCGGGGGCGAGTGTATCCCGCTCCTAGTATCTCGTCGACCCCGCGGGACTTCTCGGGTGAATTCTCGGAGGTATCCTCTGGAGATGAGTTCCTCAATCTCGTCTTTCAGGGCCCGGCATTGATCTGTGTCCTGTCCATGGTCCTGGTGGAAGCGGCAGTAGAAGCGCTGATCTCGGTTCTTGCCGTTGTTAGGTCGGGGAGGTAGTCGAACAATGCCTTTGTCTTCGATTTCTAGGAGGATGGCGGATATGTTGTGCGTCAAGGGAGTGTATCTCTCGAAGCGGGGGACCGGCGGGACCTTCTTCATGGCCCCCGGGTCCCTTGGAGCTTTCTTCGATGGTTCGACTTCTTCGGTCTTCCGCTTTCCCTTCCCGGTGTCATCCCTGGTATCTTCGGGGTTAAGGGCCTCTTCTGCCCTAATGTATTTCTCGACCCTACCGAGGAGGTCGGGGAAGTCGACGGGGGGTTTCTTCGCCAGAGAAGCCTTCAGCTGTCCGTGACGGACGTTGTGACGGAATGCTGCTGAAGCGACGCCCGGGTCGAGGGAGGAGACCGACCTTGCCTCAGCGGTAAATCTCCGGACGAACACTCTGAGTGATTCCCCCTCTAACTGTTTGAGTCCGAGTAACGAGGCGCTGGTCCTTTCGGTCTTCCGGCTGGTGACGAAGTGGGCGAGAAAATTGCCCTCGAGTTGGTCGAAGGAGTAAACGGAGCCAGGGGCGAGCTTCGAGAACCACTCACGAGCGGGACCCCGAAGGGTGGCAGGGAAGGCTCGGCATAGCAGGGGATCCGAGGCGCTGTGAATCATCATGAGGGTTTTGAAACCCCCCATGTGATCAGCAGGATCTCCCTCGCCGTCGTAGGTCTCGAACTGAGGGGGTCGGAAATTCCTGGGTATTTCTGCTTGGAGGATGGGGGTGGAGAAGGGAGGACGGACAGGTCTGTACCCCTGAGTCGCTCTTCGGCCGCCGTCCCCTATGTGATCGAGGCGATCCTCCATCCATTGTAGGCGCCTTAGGAGAACGTCATCATCCTGAGGCTGGATTATTGAAGGGCGGGACGCGCTGGCTTCGGCGTCCGACCCTGCTTGGGAATGGGTTGTTTCTTCCCTGGGGGTCCGTCGGAGGGCTCCCAGAATTTCTCTTCGGAAGTCTTGGAGCTCCTTGTGAGTGACGGGGGCTCCACCGACTTGGTTTGGTTGGTCCGAGGGTTGTCTTCCGACTCGGCTGAGCGCGGATCTTCGTACCTCGGGCGGCGGTTTCGGACGGTTCGGGACCGGGTTGGAAGCGGCCCTTCCCCTGCGGCGGGTAATCCCGCGGTTGAGGATTATTCCCCGGAGGTCGGGCTGGGCTGGCCGGCCGACGCTCCTTTGGGACTCCCGAGGGAGAGCCTTGTGTTTCGACGTGCGTGGCCTGGCTTCATCAGTGGGTGGGGGCGAGTCCCGTTGGTTGACGGAGGAAGCAGCCCCCTTGCCTTTGGAGGCCATGAGGATTCGGCTGTCGATGGCCTTTGAGGGTCTGGGTCGGATCGGCTTCTGGAGCAGCGTTCCCACAGACGGCGCCAACCTGATGCTGTTTATTTCTGAGGAACGTGTGGAAGCACCAGGTGTGAGTTCGAACTCAATTTGTATTGAAGGAGATTGCCGCTCGTCTGCCGACCTTCAGTTGACCTTCTGGGACCTACGATAAGCTCGGAAAGATGTTGAAGGTTGGGCTCGGATCGGAAGGGTCGGATCCGAGGTCTTGTGTACCTGCAGACGGTCCTGAAACACCGGGGTTTGTCCCGGTGGCGGACCCTCCGACGCTCTAGTCAGTCTCTGTGAGAGAGTAGCAATAACTAGGTATATTTAAGTGGCAAAAGATTGATTACCTCAAAAGGTGGGTGTGGGTCTAGTATTTATAGAGAATCCCAACCGGGTTTGGTTCCACTTGGGGGCCGGGTTTGGATCCGAAAGCCCATGGGCCTGACGTGGCAGAAGGCCCACGGGGTTTAGGGCGGACGTGGCGATACCAGGAGTGGTATAAGGCTGACGTGGCGAAACCCTTGGCGGTATTTGGAGCTGACGTGGCCCATCGTGAGCCTCCTGTGCCTCTGGGGGGAATCGGAGGGCCTAGGCTGCGCCAGGTCATCCTTCTGCCCCGCCAGAGAGGGGGGACGGCCTGTGGGACTGCCCCGGATCGGACTCCGAGGGCTACTGAGGCTCGTCGGTACGAGGAGGCCAGTACCGTGAGGGCAAACACGAGGTTCGGCACCGACCCAGAAGTGGTCCGGAGCCGAAGCAGGTTGTTATTTTTACTTTTCTGAGTAGGAATAGTATTGGGCCCTGGTTGGGCCTCAGGCCATTTTTACACTGTCACAATTCCCTATATCGTTATCTTGTGTTCTTGTGATCTTGTAATCTTGTGATTTGTAGCATCTAATGGAAAAATTATCGTTATGGATGGAACATTGTTATCGTTCCCAAGTACATGAACTATAAAGTCCACCACTTAAGTCTAAACGAAATTGATTGTATGCATCGAACCTGTAGTATGGGATGCAGCAGTACATGCATTAGTTAGGATTAAAATGATTAATAGACATAAGGATTGACACATCACCGCCACTGCATATTGTCCATCATTGTTCCTATTGATATCGAATATTGGCTAAGTGTTACCGTTATTGATCATTGATTACCGTTACCGAATATTGCATCATTGTTTATAGCCATTGTATCGATTACCGTGATCTTAGTTATTGATTATCATGTCATGTTATTGATTCCTATCGATCCATTGAAATCATTGTTATACCGTTATTCCATTTTCCTCTATTTTCTCTACTTGCTGTCCATGACTTGCTCTAAGGACAATTTTTCTCCTCTTTTTAGATGAAGTGTTTACAGGTGTTAATGGAGAATTGCCTGCTGGAATTGGAGAACAAAGATTCTGAAGATTTACTGCTTTATAGTTGCTTATTGTTTTATTGAACTATTGTTATTTCATTGTTTTGGGCTTATAACCCGAATATTGCTATTTGTTTCCGGACGTTGGAATATTATTGTATTTGGATATTTTTATTACTTCATTCCAAATATTATTTTTCATGAGATTATTATTATCTGTGCAATTATTCTATATTGTTTATATTGTTGAGTTGATCGGATAAACAGCTTATGGTGACGTTAGTCATTCGCCGGGTCAATTTCATGTACTCGTATTCCGTATTTTTGGGAAGCGAGGCATGACAGATATATAGCTTGAGAGGCGACTCCTCGAAATCCATGAAAAGCCTGACATCATCAGATCCACGTGTCACCACCATATTGGACCACAGACCGTCTGAATTTCCGTGGCCATCACACTTGATGCTCGGCTAACACCTTACAAAAAACACCAAATGGCGAGCACCCACCTAGCTTTTTCCAACAAAGCTTCCTACCAAAAGGCCAAGTCTGGGGGCTCGACGCTCGGCAAGTACGGCGAGCACCCACCTAGCTTTTTCCAACAAAGCTGCCTAACAAAAGCCAAGTCTCGGGGCTCGACGCTCGCAAGTACGGCGAGCACCCATCTAGCTTTTTCCAACAAAGCTGTCTATCAAAGGCCAAGTCTGGGGGCTCGATGCTCGGTAAGTACGGCGAGCATCCACCTAGCTTTTTCTAAACAAAGATGCCCCTTGAGACTCGGAGCTCGGCAGTGACCTCGAGCACCCACTCATTTTCTCCCTGAAATTGCCTCACCCGAAGCTCTCTAAGCCGGCCCTATGAGCTCGGATCTCGGTAGTGACCTTGAGCACCCAGTCAGTTTCTCCCTAAAGGTGCCTCACTCGAAGCTCTCCGAGCCAACCCTACAAGTTCGGAGCTCGGCAGTGACCTCGAGCACCCACTCAGCTTCTCCCTGAAATTGCCTCACTCGAAGCTCTCCGATCTTCGAGCTTGGCAGTGACCTTGAACACCCACTCAGCTTCTCCCTGAAGGTGCCTCACTCGAAGCTCTCCGAGCCGACCCTACAAGCTCGGAGCTCGACAGTGACCTCGAGCACCTGCTCAGCTTCTCCCTGAAGTTGCTTCACTCGAAGCTCTCCGAGCCGACCCTACAAGCTCAGAGCTCGGTAGTGACCTCGAGCACCCACCTAGCTCCTCCCTGAAGTTGCCTTACTTGAAGATCTCTGAGCCGACCCTACAAGATCAGAGCTCGCAAGTGACCTCAAGCACCCACTCAGCTTCTCCCTGAAGTTGCCTCACTCGAAGCTCTCCGAGCCGGCCCTACGAGCTCAGAGCTCGGCAGTGACTTCGAGCACCCACTCAGCTCCTCCCTGAAGTTTCCTCACCCGAAGCTGTTCGAGCCGGCCTTACGAGCTCGGAGCTCAGAGCCGGCCCTACGAGCTCGGAGCTCGGAGCCGGCAGTGACCATGAGCACCCACTCAGCTTCTTCCTAAAGGTGCCTCACTCGAAGCTCTCCGAGCTGACCCTACAAGCTCGGAGCTCGGCAGTGACCTCGAGCACACACTTAGCTTCTCGCTGAAGTTGCTTCACTCGAACTCTCCGAGCCGACCCTACAAGCTCGGAGCTCGGCAGTGACCTTGAGCACCCACTCATCTTCGACCTGAAGTTGCCTCACTCAAAGCTCTCCGAGCCGGCCCTACAAGCTCAGAGCTCGGCAGTGACCTTGAGCACCCACTTAGCATCTCCCTGAAGTTGCTTCACTCGAAGCTCTCCGAGCTGACCCTACGCGGCAATGACCTCGAGCACCCACTTAGCTCCTTTTGAAGTTGCCTCACTCGAAGCTCTCCGAGCTGACCCTACAAGCTCGGAGCTCGGCAATGACCTCAAGCACCCGCTCAGCTCGCTAAAGCTACCTCACTCAAAACTCTCCGAGCCGACCTTCTAAACTCGGAGCTCTATGGCGATAGCAAGCACACGTCTAACTCCTCTCTCTGAGCTCCCCTTACAAAGGGCTCGGCACCTGGCGGACGAAGTCGCCCTCGGCCTTCGGCCCTCGTCCTCCGTCCCTCAACCGTCGGCCCTCTGTCTCGGCCCTCGGCCTTCGGCCTTCGACCAGAGTTGCGGCCAGTTCTAATAAACATCTCCCAGGGATTCAGAGCAATAAATCTTCGCCAAATACTCCCCTCCTCATCACTTCCAACAGAGACCGACTACTCCTACACGGCTGGGTTACACAGCCCTCCAGGAGTGGAGGGCTTATAATGTGGTATAGGTGACGTGGCCCAATCAGGGCCATCAGATCTCCTCATATTACGCTCTCCTGTGATCATCAGGTCAACAAGTCCAACGGGCTTCTGGAAACTCTAGCCCACAGGCAAACGTGTATGACCCGGCCCGCCAGAGGCCCAGACCCGTTTACCCATGTCTATAAATACCAGGCCCCCTCCTCACTTTAAAAGGTAATCAATCTTTCTCCACATGATTCGTAGCTACTGTTGCATTCTCAGTAACTGATTAGATCGTCAGAGGGTCTGTCTCCGGGAACTCTCCCGGGGTCTCTAGGCATTGTGCAGGTCCGAATATCTGAGCCGAGCTCCCAATATCCGAGCCGAGCTACGAATCTCAACCTACTTCCTGCAACTCCCGAGCCGGTCCTACGATCGGAGATCAAACCAACATCAGTATGGTGTTTTCCGCTTCACAAAATTCAAGAATTTACACCCGTTGATCCCATATTCAAAAGAAAACAAACAGCATCACACGTATATATTGGAGGGTGCTTAATTATGCCCATATTTGTGTTTCAAGAATGTAAACATTCTGTTACTTGGTTGAAAAAGAACCCTCGTTTTAGGGCAACCCGCAACCCTAGCCTCCCTCCACTCCCTCCCTCACACTTGTCGCCACTCCTCTTCCCTTTTCTATTAACTCCCTCTCTGCCCCCTCTTTCCCACACCTTTAGCTCTCCTCAATCATCACCACCTCCTCCTCCTCCTCCTCCATGAAGAAATCCCACAAGGGTAGCCGCCACGGCGGTGATGGCGGCGGAAGCAAGCGAGGCAGTGGAAGCAAAGCGAGCGGGAAATACTCGACCCTGGTTAAGTCGACCTCCGAAGAAGACATCTCCTCCAACCGCGACAGCAGTGCCTCTGCCGCCAGCCCGGCCTACCTATCCGACCGCAGCAGCAGCAGCACCACCAACAACACCGGCGCCGCCAACTCTTCCTCCTCCATCGCCTCTGATGCCTCCTCGTCCCCCTTCGCCATGTCCCCTTGGAACAACGTCGACACCTCCAACTCCCCTTGGTACCCTAACTCAGACCCCGGCCTCACCACCACCAACTTGTTCCCTCCCGGCACCGGCCTCGTCGGCTCCCTTGTCCGCGAGGAAGGCCACATTTACTCCCTCGCCGCTTTCGGTGACCTCCTCTACACCGGCTCCGACAGCAAGAACATCCGTGTTTGGAAGAACCAGAAGGACTACTCGGCTTTCAAATCCACCAGCGGCCTCGTCAAAACCATCGTCATCTCCTCCGACCACCGGATATTCACCGGCCACCAGGACGGAAAGATTCGGGTCTGGGTCGTCTCACCCAAGAACCCGAAGGACCACAGGCGGGTCGGGACCCTACCCAGGTTGAAGGACTTCTTGAAGAGCTCCATGAACCCGCACAACTACGTCGAGTCCCGCAGGAAGAATCAGAAGAGCGGGGTCTGGATCAGGCATTCCGACGCGGTCTCGACCCTCAGCCTCAGCGAGGACCAGACCCTGCTCTACTCCGGCTCCTGGGACCGGACGTTCAAGGTGTGGCGCCTCGCCGACTCCAGGTGCCTCGAGTCTGTCAACGCGCACGACGATGCGGTGAACGCGATGGTCAACGCGTTCGACGTCTACGTCTTCACTGGGTCGGCTGACGGAACGGTGAAGGTGTGGAAGAGGGAGTACTCTTCGTCTGCGGCGGCGGGAAAGGGGACGACGACGACTAGGCACGTGGAGGTTCAGACATTGCTGAGGCAGGAGTCGGCGGTGACGGCACTGGCGGTGAACCGGATGACCGGGGTGGTTTACTGCGGGTCGTCGGACGGGGCGGTGAATCTGTGGTCAAAGGGGGGGTTGGCGCACGGCGGGGTGCTACGTGGGCACAAGCTGGCGGTGCTTTGCCTGGCGGCGGCAGGGAGTTTGCTGTTCTCAGGGTCTGCTGATAAGACGATATGCGTGTGGGGTAGTTTGGAGGTTGGAGGGGCCCACGTGTGTCTGTCGGTGCTGACCGGACATACTGGGCCGGTTAAGTGCCTGACAACGGAGGAAGACCACACCGGCGGCGATGATCGGGTGGGGCCCGGGAAGTTGTGGGTGTTGTACAGTGGAAGCCTCGATAAGTCGGTGAAGGTTTGGAAGGTGTGTGATACAGCAGCAGCAGGAGTGAGGTCATCATCATGTGGGCCACCACCAAAATATGATGATTCATTTTAATCAATAAATATAAGATGTACGTTATGTTTTGAGGAGGAGATTTCTCAGTTGTAATTTAACTCACACATGTACAACACAACACAACAAAAACACTATATTAGCATGTCGAATAATAGCTATTATTTGACTAATACTACTGAGTTTGTAATTCTGTCGCATAGTTAAGATCCTACGAGTATTGCATCAACATTATAAATGATAGTAGTTTACATGTGCGATGCACACGTTTTAAACATTTACTTTTGTAAATTAAAACTCGGACGCAGGAGAACTCGAACGTTACATCCAGTGGCGGAGGCAGTGAAGGCTCAGCTGCTCCGGAATTTGGCAGGCCTACTAGTAGGCCAAAGTGCAAAACACTTCTGCTTCCTCTCAACTGGGCTTCCGCTCTTCTTTCGGCTCAAACCGCTCCTTTTCTTTTGGTGTGATTTTTGTTATGCACTCTTAGAAATTTTCGTAAATTTATTTATGCTCTTTTAAAATTATAGTTAATTAGTTTCCGGTGAAAAATTAGATTTAAATGTACAGAATTAATTAGCAGGCTCTATGCTAGTAGAATCTTGGTTTGACACATCTAAGAGCATCCACAGTCGTTCAATGTAAAAAATGGCAAAATGCATAATTTACCCATCCAATTCAACGAAACGCTGCAGTCGTCGAATGGTAAAAAAATGCATAAGTTTGTTAAAAAAGAAACAGACGAAATATTATGTTTCGTCTGTAATTAAAAAAAAAACGGAATGAAATATGATATTTCATCCAAAAAAGGGAAAAAACAGGAAGTTTTTTTTTGCAAAAAAAATTTGCAAAAATAAAAATAAAAAATAGTTTGTAAATAATATTTGCAAAAACAATTAAAAAATTTGCAAAATAAATTTAAAAATTTGCAAAAAACAATTTAAAATTTTACAAAAAGTACCAAAAAAATTACTGTAGCCGGACGAAACATCATGTTTCGTCCGGATTTGACGGAAGTTTTTTTTGCAAAAAAAATTGCAAAAACAATTTTTAAATTAAATTGTAATTTTTTTTGCAAAAATAATTTAAAAATTTGCAAAATCAATTTAGATAACTGCAAAAAAAAATTATAATTTACAAATTTAATTTTTAAAATTAATTTTTTTAAAAAAAATTGGATTGGGACGAAGCATGATGTTTCGTCTCACATTGGGACGAAACATCATGTTCACGCTTAAATTTATTTAACGGTTATTTTATTTGGTTTTTTTTTTTTTTACTTCGGACGAAACATGATGTTTCGTCCGATCAATTAAAATAATAATTAAATAATCCAGACTGCTATAATATGCATTTTGCTATATGGAATGCTACTTTTCCCTTTCTACTGTAGCAAATTTGCCAAAAAATGGCAAAATAGCTCACGAGTGTGTGAGCTGTTGGAATTAATTTTTGCAGTTTTCCGGGTCGGATTCCGGCAGGCTCCGGCCACCGGCGGCGCCGGAAAATGAGTGGATTGTGATCCTCTCGACGAGTACTATTCCGTAGTATACTCACTTGCCAAAAACGAATTCCGTATGAATGAGAAATGTTGATCCAAAGTTGGGTACTTGAAATGTACTAACTTGGCAACTTGGAGAAAATAGATAGTCCCATATCGGAAATTGGAAATAATTTTGTCTAGTATATATACTAGACAACTGGACTAAAGGGCGTGGCCCGGGGGTTACCACTAACGTGTAGTAGAGAGAGGACTTAGCCAAAATGACAAACACACACGCGCGCGCGCGCCCGGCCCGGCCCGGTTCGGTCCGATCTGGCTTAAATTTTTATTTTATTTCTTTTGCCCAGACAAACTCTTCCCCTACTGAACTGAAAAGGTTTTTCAGATTCAGTAACTGGTGCCCATTACTCTGTAACAGCAGAGTAATGGCTCACCAGTTATGAATCTGAAGAGTCCCCATTACTCTGCTGTTACAGAGTAATGGCAGCTTCTGAACAGTCTCCAGTCCAACTTTCTTCTATAAAACCAGACAGAGTCTTACATACAGTGATAGAATTTTTTCACTACATCTGAGAGGATTACTTTGTCTCAAGCTCATTATGCTGAGAAAGTACTTGAAAGATTCAAGAATTATTCCAATGGGACAGCAAAAAGTCCTGTCGATCCAAGTCTTCACCTGTTCAAAAATACAGGCAAAAGCATATCACAACTGGAATATGCACGTGTAATTGGTAGTCTGATGTACCTAACAAATTGTACAAGATCGGACCTAGCACATTCGGTACACGTACTGAGCCGATACACGAGTAATCCAGGACGAAGTCACTAGAAAGGAATAGCTAGAGTATTGAACTACTTGCGACATACTCAGAGTTATGCACTGTATTACACCAGATATCCAGCAGTACTGGAAGGCTATAGTGATGCCAACTGGATATCGGACTCCAAAAACTCAAAATCAACAAGTGGATATGTCTTTACACTTGGTGGTGCAGCTGTGTCATGGAAATCCTCTAAACAAACGCTATTGGCCAGATCCACCATGGAATCTGAGTTTATTGCTTTAGACAAAGCGGCAGAGGAAGCAGAATGGCTTCGCAACTTTTTAGAGGATATTCCTATGTGGGAAAAACCAGTGCATGCCTTATGTGTACACTGTGATAGCCAATCGGCTATAGCACGGGCACTGAGTTGCATGTATAATGGTAAGTCTCGTCATATCTGAAGGCGACACAAAACCATTAGACAACTGCTCTCAAATGGAGTAATCTCTATAGAATATATAAAATCGGCCGACAACCTAGCGGATCCATTTACTAAAGGTCTGTCGCGAGAGCAAGTTGTGAGATCATCAAGAGGAATGGGTTTAAAGCCTATGACGAAAGAGGATACTTGATGGAAACCCTACCTAGGAATTGGAGATCCCAAGATCTAGGTTCAAAGGGACAACTAAATCTTGTTGAATCGACGAAAGCACTGAGAGATTAACACCTCATACCCACTTTTAGGATGATAAAACAAGTGCTGCCTGCAAATAGTTAGGATAAGCTTGGCTTTTAATGATTCTCATAGCTTTGAAATAAAAGTGGGGTATAACAGGATACTCTTTATGGGCAATCACCTTGTGAGTGTGAAATGGGGCCGTTTCTAGGGGAGTGAAGAGAGGCTACATTCTCCAAGTTCACTCACGATTAACCAGGAATGTTCAAGGCCAAAATGAACACAACAAGAGAACTTTGTTCTGTGAGGAGATGAAACTGTGTGATAGTTATTGTCTAGGTTCACATCAACGCCCGGGTAGTTCAAGACATCATGATCACTACCTGGTCAAGTGAATCCGATAGCTAATTACTAAGAGTGGTTCAAAGTTGAAAAATTACTACCGTTCCTGATGCAGTGATTTTCCGATTGTACTCTCAGAGTCTTTCTGTCATGTTTTTATTTTTCTGTCGTGTCTGGATTACATGATCTGGTAATTTTCATTCATGTGGGGGATTGTTAGAATTAATTTTTGCAGTTTTCCGGGCCGGATTCTGGCAGGCTCCGACCACCGATGGCGCCGGAAAATGAGTGGGTTGCGATCCTATCGACGAGTACTGTTCCGTAGTATACTCACTTGCCAAAAACGAATTCCGTATGAATGAGAAATGTTGATCCAAAGTTGGGTACTTGAAAGGTACTAACTTGGCAAATGGATAGTCCCATATCGGAAATTGGAAAGGATTTTTTCTAGTATATATATTAGAAAACTGGACTAAATTGGCGTGGCCCGGGGGTTACCACTAACGTGTAGTGGAGAGAGGACTTAGCCAAAATGACAAACACACGCGCGCGCGCGCGCCCGGCCGGCCCGGCTCGGCTCCGGTCCCGGCCTCGGGCTCGGGCTCGAGCTCAGCTCGGCTTGGCTTGGTTTGTTCTGTTCTGGCTTAATTTTTTTTTGCCCAGATAAAAACTCTTCCCCTACTGAACTAAAAAAACTTTTCAGATTCAGTAACTGGTACCCATTACTCTGTAACAGCAGAGTAATGGCTCACCAGTTATGAATCTGAAGAGTCTCCATTACTCTGCTGTTACAGAGTAATGACATCTGATCAGTCTCCAATTTCCTCTATAAATCCAGACATAGTCTTCTATACAGACACAGAATTTTTCGTTTTTTATTCTTCTTCTTCTTCTCCTTTGCGTCAGTTTCAACTGCGAGTACAACACAGACAACAGTTCATTGTCTCTGAGGCAAAGGTGCTGCGTTCTTCAGAGAAGGTACAGTTGTATCCTGGGAAGTAATTCGCCGGTAACCGTCACACTACGGGGCGAATTCTGCTTTAAGGACAGAGATTATCAATCTCGACCCTGTACAATTTCTTTTACTTACTGTTTTCTTCCCTGTATTTGATTCTTCGCAATTTCTGTTGGGATTTTTTATTATTCTATATTCAGGTTCTAACACCAAGACCCTAAAAACTTAGTTTCCAACTAGCAGCGAAACCAAATTTTTTGGTATTTGGCCGATGACTACAGCGACCATTTTGCCAAAAATTTGGACATTTTGGCAAAATGGCCAACGACTACAGATGCTTTAAGGGGCTGTTCTTTTTTTTGCCTGACCTCTTATAAGAGATTTACAGTAAGAGCCTCTTTTTAAGGTGTTCTTTTATATAAAAATAATCTCTTATAAGAACCTCTTATAAGAGATTTCTGTTCTTTTTTCACCACTTACAAGAGCCTTTTCTCTACTTTTAGACATTTTTGCCCTTACTATATAATTTCTCTATTTATACCAACATTTGTCCATGCAACTTCATGTCCACTTTTGTATTCTGTTGACTTGTTAAAGAGAATGTAATAATCATAATAAATTTGCTAGAGAATCATCTTTTTCAAGGAGTATTGTTCTCCATGGTTGATCTTGTTTTGATTGAACAAAGCTGTAGATCATAATGAGAGCTGAAGATCATTGTTAGCCCACCTTAAGCTAGAAGAATGGTTTCCTGTGTTGAGTAAATAAATAGACATCAAGAAAATTTTTTGAATAATCAAAATCAGACTTTATATTCATTCTTATATTTGAGAAAGGTTGGAAATTTATTGGTAGCTCTATAACTCTTTGATAGAACAAGAAATTCAGTGGCTTGAGACAGTTATGGCTACAATCTTACTCGTTCCTTCCCGAGTCAATGTTGCTGTGTCAAATTTGACCTGCTACACATTTTTTGTCCTAGACTTCTACTGTTCAAATCACTTAAATTACACTTAGAAGCATAAGAAGAAATTAGATGTTTCTACCTTCATGTGTTAAAGATTCCAGCTCATTGTCATGACAATGAGAATTTTGTTTTCCGATTGCGAGCCCTGAGCAACCTTCAGGAGCATACTTGAAGCGGTACTTTGTTATTTGGAAAATCCTCCTAAATCACAGCAAAAAATGGATAAAAGTTTGAGAAGCAACTTCATGGACTACAAACTTTATTTATTTATTTTTTAAATAAATTTTTATATAGTTGCATTCAAGGATGGTTTCATTATCGAGTACGGTTTTGCATTATGGTAAAATAGAAAATTTTACCAATATCAAACTATTTTGCAGCTTCCTCTTATCAAATTGGTTTGAATATTTTGAATCTTTCAGACATTCTGTCAGATTATTATTAGTTTCTTGCAATAAGAGGAGCCAATTTATTTGCCTGTAGTATTTGCCAAGTCAAATTAACTAATAAACTTATTGAGGTATCAACTGATACAGTCAAAATTAGAACATCTGTATTGATACTAACACATGTAATTACTTAACATCTATGAATTAGCTAAAGATCAGCAAAATTTGTTAGTCTTTACTGCAAAAAATCTAAACCCTAAACATCAAAATTCTCATCTCAGGAACACAAGAAACTAAAACTAATGTGACCCTTTTGTTTGCATGAATGTGCATTCTCTGTGATTTCCTTATTATCTCTTCAAAGTAATAGACAAGTAAATTCTTCTTTAACTCGAAAAAACTATAATAGATTCCAGACCTTTGAGAAGGCTTCCTGATCCCTCCAACAAGCAGAAATTTGGCATCGAGGAGTGCAGCCTCATCCATAAGTCCTCTTCCAATGCCTGCACTTCTCCTAACCTTTGCTTCCAACTTCACCTGAGCAGTGAGAGATTCAAGTTCAACCACCAATTCAACGCAGTGCTGTGGGAAAGAAGATCTGGAAATCATTAATTTAGGGGTAATGTAGTCTTTTTAAGTGATAAAAGACTTTTAAGATTTTGAAAGAGGCTAGTAGAAACCATTTAGGTTTAGAAGCAATTTTGAGAGAAATCTCTTATAAGAGGTAAAAAAAGGGAACACTAAAAAAACTCTTGTAAGAGGCGGACCACCTCTTACAAGAGGTAAATCACTTATAAGAGGAGAAAAGAACACTACTTAAGTATTACATACCAGTACATCATTTACCATGTCATAGACTAAAAATGAACAAATCAACCTGCAAATATTTAATTTCAAATTAAGTACCACATGTACAAAGTAACCGAGTCATCAATTTGTTCAAAATTGAGTCAAACAAGACGCTTAATTGCAATAGCTAATTTTTTCAACACTCCACTAGCAGATCAGCGAATTCAAAGATAAAATTACCTAGACACTAACAACGTATTAATAGATGGTTAAATATATTATAAATAATCATATAAGAAAATTGTAGAAAAATGCATTTACATAATACACTAAGATCAGCTACAACTATAATACATTTTATTATACTTGGCAATCCAAAACGATTCAAATCACTACTCCAGGAAGTTTTTACATAATAATTTTTAAAATATCAATCTGTTACAAAAAGTACTCAAAAATTTCTCTAAAAACAAATAAACAATAATTAAAGTAAAAAAAAATGATATTAGGTCAACAATTACGATTCAATAAATAATAACACAGTTTAAAATCAGAGATCTACTACTGAACAATGAATCAAATGAATCTGATGATTTCAAACCTAACTTCAAAGTTCGATCAAGAATTAAAACTAACTAAAATTCATAAAATTAATTAAAAGTCACAGATCCAAAGATCGATCCAAAGATCTAAGAGTTATACTATGTAATCGGTGGTGATGAACGGACCGTTGACTGCAACGAGCTCAACATCCGCGCTCTGCAAAATCACTCTAGCAACCAATCGTCCGATCCTTCCGAATCCTATTAAAGTAATCAAAACCCTCAGATATACTCAACGACAACAAAAATCCAAAAATCCAACTAGCAGCGAAATAAGTGAGGAAGATGGGGCAACGGTAGCGGTAAGAGGGGGGCGACAACAGCGGGAAGAGGGGTCTGCGACGGCAGCGGGAAGAGGGGGCGATGGCAGCGGGAAGAGGAGGATTTAGAGATTGGGTTTAGGGAGAGAGTGATTTAGAAGTATAAATGAAATATATTTTTTTTTGGAGGGGGGGGGAGAGAAAATGAAAAAATTGGGGGGAAAATAAATTATGGACTATACCCACAGTGTTTAAAAGCTCTAAAGCTATAGGATACCTATACCCACAGTTTACTACACGTCTGTAGGTATATGATGCCTATACCCACCGTTTTAGAGATCTGTCACTATAGGTGTCCGTTGGTATATGGCAAATTCCTTGTAGTGAGCATTACCCATATATATATATATATATATATATATATATATATATATATATATATATATATATATATATATATATATATATATATATATATATATATAGGGAAAGCTTCGGTTGTGCACTACTTCTAGTGCACACAGCATGTGCACTAGGCCTTCTGGCATTCATATCGACGATCCGAACCGTTTACATTGATCTACACATCTAAATTAGTCTAAATATATAAAATCGAATCATTTGAAATTCATTTACCCATCCATTGAAGTGTTACAAAATTGTATGGTTGAAAATCATTGTTTTTATAGTCACATGATGGATGGGTAAATGAATTTCAAATAATTTGATTTTATATATTTAGACTAATTTAGATGTCTAAATTAATGTGAACGGTTCGGATCGTCGATATAAACGCCCGAAGGCCTAGTGCACAACCGCAACTATATATATATATATATATATATATATATATATATATATATATATATATATATAGTTGTGCACTAGTCTTCGTGTGCACTCGATCTTTTGGCCTTCATATCGACGATCCAAACAGTTCACATTAATTTACACGTCTAAATTAGTCTAAATATAATAAATCAAGTCATTTGAAATTCATTTGTCTATGTATTGAAGTGTTACAAAATTGTAAACTGAATATCGTTTTTTTTTATAATAATCACATGATAAAGATACAAATGAATTTCAAATGACTTGATTTTATACATTTAGAATAAATTAGACGTGCGCATCAATATGAACGGTTCAAATCGTCAATACAAAAGCCAAAATGCCGAGTGCACATTGAGTTTTATATATATATATATATATATATATATATATATATATATATATATATATATATATATGGAAAAAAGGGTATGAGCAACTTGCTCATTTAGTAAATAAGCAATTGATGATATGACATACATGTGATTGGAAAATCCTTAAAATAGTTAGTTGTCTAATGTATCACATGCATGCCACATAATCAATTGCTCATTTACTAATTGAGCAAGTTGCTCATATCCCTTTTTCCCTATATATACAAAGGAAGGCCCAAAGGCCGAGTGCACGCGCGTCGTGTGTGTGTGTGTGTGTGTGTATGTATGTATTCTATTATTTTAATTGGAGAATTGGGGTTTGTAACAAACAAACCATAAGTTTGTAACTATATAAACACATATAATACACGTCAACATTATATCCAACAAATATAAATGTGCACCGCACGAGTAGTCCAAATCAAAATATTCAAATATATATATATTTTTTTCTTATTCGATATATATTCATTTAATTTAATGACTTTACCTTCTGTAGACGTGCATCGCACGTACATTATACTAGTATATGTAGACTTGAGAGAAATTGATTATTTACGAACCTTACAGGATTACTTGAATGTTGCCTGATCGATGTTAAACACTGAATCTCTCTCTCTCATAACATAGGGTGGCTCGATAGGACCCACAAGCACTCCGACATTACTTTTGCAACCTTATATGTACTACATATGGAGTAATACTAAGCCGACAACCTAGCTACGATATGAATACGAAATCGACAAATGCCCTAATAGTCGGTGAAAGGCGCCCCCATGCCCAAGCAAACTCTAGAATGTCACTATATCAGTCATGTATATCTATGTCTGAAAGGTATGGGAAAGGCACACATCCAAGGGATGTATATATACAGCTAGAAATGATTTGGACTCACACAACCACATTTATTAGCTTTTGCTTTTGCATATATATAGAACCAAAGGCTTTTGATGTTAACACTATACTAATCGGCACATTCCAGGAAAGTCAGTGATCGAGTTTCATGCAACTTGTTCATAGCGAAAGAGAGCGAAAGAGAGAGAGATTTGTTCTGCTATAAGAATTTTCTTATAATTGCTTATAAGTTTTATTAAGTTACATGAAAGAGACTTGTTTGAGAATGATATACTTGTCTTCTTTGATGCTTTTAATCTCTTATGCTCCTTTCAACTTTCCTGATAAAATTCCCATAAATACCTGGTTTGTAAAAGCAATATGAATTTATCTAGTTTTAATAGCACACTCCAAAAAAAATGGAAAACCCCGGTGAAACTACCGCGGCGTTTGGCTAAAGCGCCAAAGGAGTTGAAACATACCCCGGCGTTTATAGAAAATGCCGAGGTTAGAAATGATTTGGACTCACACAAGCACATTCAGCTTTTGCATAGATAGAACCAAAGGCTTTTGATGTTAACACTATACTAATCGCACATTCCAGGAAAGTCAGTGGTCGATATTCATGCAACTTGTTCATAGCGAAAGAGAGTGAGAGAGAGAGAGATTTGTTCAGCAAAGAACTTTCTAATGCTTATAAGTTTTATATTTTAATTAGTTACATGAAAGAGACTTGTTTGAAAATGATATATATAACTGTGTCTTCTTTGATGCTTTTAATCTCTTCTGCTCCTTTCAACTTTCCTGATAAAATTCCAAAACAAACAAACAAACAAATATTTGATAAATACTTGGTTTGTAAAAGCAATATGAATTTATCTAGTTTTAATAGCAAGATCTAAAACAATCGAAAGAAACTGATAACATAATGCTGTACCTGCATCCGATTTCGCGCTTCTTATATTCTTTGCAGTTTCTCCCTCAGTTTTCCTATTAAAAATCCCCAAAACAGAGCATGGCACAAAAAAAAAATACCAATATAGCACAAGACTGATTTAGATTGTGCTCATACATGGTAAAATATCAGAGCAACAAAATCGTTTCTGATGGATCTTGGAAGGCATGAGGAAGCTAATTGATGCTATTGATTTAGCGGTAGGAGCAACAGATGTAAGTTCTTGTTATTTGTAGAGGGAGAGACAGATATCAACCATAGATCTGGATCAGAGATGAGAATTTTATGAGGAGCAGGAGAGGGGGTGCTGCTGGTCGCTGGCCGCCCTAAACACCTGCAAAAAGCCTAGAAACATCGGAAGAAATCCTGGCGACAGGCCCTCCGACGGTAGTCAGTCACTGGAAAAGGGTGGAGTTCGGGTTTCAGTGAAGAAAATGACATTACCTTCGAAAAGGCTGTGACTGCCTGGTATTTATAGGCAGATAAAGGGACCCTAATGGGTCGGATTGACCCTTTCTTTGTGGGCCTGATCCGCATGAGGCCCATAGGGTCTACATGTCGGATAATCAGGGATTCGTGCATCCTGAGGAGATTAAACGGCTCAGATTGAGGGGCTGAACTTTTACCCACATCAAGGCCCCCCACTCTTAGAGGGCTAGATGCGTATGCCTTCAAGGAGTAGTCTAATCTCGTGAGAGAGGATTTCAGTCAGGAAGTGTGCCGAGAGTACGGCGACAAATCTTCATAAAACATGCGTGAAATTGACCTCGAGTCCGTAGCGCCGAGCTCCCAAGAGGAAGTTTCCAGCCGAACGTTGAGCGTCGAGCGTTAAGCTTAGTGCGAAAGCTAGAAGATTGCTCGAGATTAAGGTCGAGTGCCGAGCATCAAAGACGGGGCTGGCTCGAGGTTAATGTCGAGCGTCGAGTCCTGTGATCTTGTATGAAAGACAGATGCTGGCTCGAAGTTAATGCTGAGCGTCGAGCCCTGTGAACTTTTATGAAAGACAAGAGCTTGCTCCAGGTTAAAGTCGAACGTCGAGCCTCGTGAGCTTGTATGAAAGACAGGAGCTTGCTCGAGGTTAATGTTAAGCATCGAGCCCTGTGAACTTATATGAAAGACATGAGCTTGCTCGAGATTAATGCCGAGCATCGAGCCCTGTGAGCTTGTATGAAAGACATGAGCTTGTTCGAGGTTGATGCCGAGCGTTGAGCCTTGTGAACTTATATGAAAGACATGAGCTTGCTAGAGGTTAATGCCGAGCATCGAGTCCTATGAGCTTGTATGAAAGACAGATACTGGCTCGAAGTTAATGCCGAGCGTCGAGCCCTGTGAACTTGTATGAAAGACAAGAGCTTGCTCGAGGTTAATGCCGAGCATCGAAACCCTATGACCTTGTATAAAAGCCAAGACCGAGCGTCGAGCCCTGTGAGCTTGTATGAATGATAGATGCTGGCTCGAAATTAATGTCGAGCGTCAAGCCCTGTGAAATTGTATGAAAGGCAGGCGCTTGCTCGAAGTTAATGCTGAACACCGAGCTCTGTGAGCTGGTATGAAAGACAGGAGCTTGCTCGAGGTTGATGCCGAGTGTCGAGCCCTGTGAGCTGATATGAAAGACAATAGCTTATTCGAGGCTGATGTTGAGCGTTGAGCCCATTGACCTTGTATGAAAGATAGGAGCTTCATCGAAGTTAATGCCGAGCATCGATCCCTGTGAGCTTGTATGAAAAACAGATGTTGGCTCGAAGTTAATGCTAAGCATCGAGCCCTGTGAAATTGTATGAAAGATAGGAGCTTTCTCGATGTTAATGTCGAGCATCGAACGAGTTACACTTGAAAATTTTTCTAGGAAACTTGGCCATAGTTAGCACGTGTTCAGCATGTGGACTCATGACGTCATGGTTGTGGAAATCAAGGCGCCGAAATCTCATCCACCGTTGGATCAAGATCAGAAGGTTGAGATTACTTTGTGAACTTCGAGGTATTTTCCTTTGCCTCTATATGCCTCCACCTCCCATCTCATTTTTCATCTTGCTCACTCCCTCTCTAACTTTCAGAGCTTCTCTCTCTAGGCACTATTCCGTCAACGACGATAGTTTCTTCGGCATATTCTCTGGCACTGGAAAATAAGTTAGTAAGTTTAACATTATATTGAGGGCTCAGTCCAATTCTTCGGCCTCTACGTCTGATCGGGGCGGTGCCATTTGTCTCAGCGACTCCTTGAGTTGGGAAGCATTCGAAGAGGGTATGAAAGTGTACAATCCCGAGCCGCTCCGAACTCGCAAGCCCTTCATCGTGGAGTCAAGCGACTCTGAGGTAGGTGTCGAAGAGGTGGACATGGTTGGTGGGTGAGAAGTGGATGATGAGGGCGAAGGAGACGAGGAGGAGGATGAGGGCATTAACGAAGAGGGTGATGCTTTAGATAAAACTTCTTCACCAGGACCCCAAACCGAGCCTTTCACCCCAAAGGTTGCCCGAACGAATAAGCTAAAGTGGACCCATCCAGATAGCCCTGCGGACCCACCCGAATTCCTCCTAAAACATAGACTAGACGTTCCCTATCTTCTGCAACTGGTTTCGATTATGATGTACTCGGATGATTTTAAGAACAAAGTTCGGTATGGAGTGTGGCCCTCTTCTCCGAGCCGACCGAAATTGAAGATTGATGAGGAACAGAGCGTAGTGGCGAGCACTGAACTTCTCCTGATATGGTAGAGATATTTCATTCCCCTAGAGTATGAGTTGATGGTGCCGAACCCTGGGCTTCGACCTGCTGACACCGTAGCTGAATGGTTTTGTATGTTTTAGGTGGATGCATTTGATTCAGGGTTGAGGCTGCCATTGCATCTGTTTGTTAATGAGGTGTTAAACTAGGGCAGTCTAATTTCTATGCAGTACGGTCCCAATTCTTGGAAGCAACTGGTGTACTACATCCTGCTTAGCAAAAAGAGAGGGGTGCCACTGAAGCTGAAGTATTTCTAAGCCGCTCTTAGTGAGTGTTCGTCGTCGATGCATGAGTGCATATATTACGTCTCTTCTCGGCCTCATAACAAAGTAATTCATGATCAGCCAAATTCTATTAAGGGGTGGAAGAACAGGTACTTTATTATTCAGAGTCAAACTCCATGAGATATTCTGACCACATGGGCCTTCTACAAACCGAACCTCAAGCCTTCGAAGGGAAATGAGCTTACAGAAGAGGAGTGGGACGACGTGAAACGGGTCACTGGGGGCAAGAGCATTTGTTAGCAGACCGTGCACAAGAGGCACCTAGCCCGGATTAGACCGAGCTCTACCGATCCCTGGTTTGTTTCCTTTTTCCTTGCATCTTTTCCCTTCGTTCTCATAACTTTGATTTTCATTTGCAGCCATGGAAGACGTCGAGATTGAGTAGAGGAGGGCCCAATTGGAGAAGAAGACTTCCGAGCAATCGAAGCATAAGAAGAGGCCACCTCATGGAGGCTCTGAAGGGACTTCCGACCCGAAGTTCAAGAAGTCGAAGGTTTCCACGGTACCGGGAACTCCGAGATCGATGAAGATGGTATCGAGCTCCAGTAACCTTAAGGTTGCTAAGCTGTTGACAAAGGGTGTCCCGCCCATCAAGCCCTCGACCGAGGTACCCATAGCAGTCGATGCGGTGGAGCACCTCGCTACGCCCCACGACTGGGAGGGCTTTGCCATTGAGACTACTGAGTCATGTCACATGAGGTGGGCTCAGGACGATATGGTGGTAAGTGCGAAAGAATTTCGTAACTTCAATTTTCATTCTCCTGAAAATTTCTTAGTCTTAGCCCCTCGTTTACAAGCGAAAATTGTCGAGGCCCAGTTGAGGAAACTGGCCGCTCTAGAGCTCCAGCGGGAAGTAAAGAATGCTCAGTGTTATGAGCGTGAAATTAAGGAGCAAAAGATGTGGGCCTATGACGCCGATGCTCACAAGTGGCCTATTCATGCGGAACTGATCTCCCTTGCCGAAGCCAAGCTTGGAGGAAGAAGGAGATGGAGGCAGAGATTGAGAAAAATCTTAAGGAGGTGAGGGCCGCCGCCATGGACAAGGTCATCTAGTTCCAGGAACAAAGCCTATCATTGGGCCATTGAGAACGTGCTACGCAAGTATCCCTAGTGTGACCTCGAGGAATTTCATTATTCGATGAAGTTCGACGAGCCTCCGCCAAACCCTGGGAGATACGAAGAAAAGGACGATGCTCACCAGCCTGGTGAGGAGGAGGAACAACCAGTGGTTGACCCTGCAGCTGACTCGCGGGGTGCGTTGATGTGCTCCCCTCCACTTAGCAGTAGCTTTCTCCTATTTTGTTTTTTGCCTTTTGTATTTGCTGAATGGGGACTGGCCACCGCACTTTTTGTACCGTTTTTAAATAAATGGAAGAAACTTTTTTATGCCAACCTTTTTGCTAGGGACGTTTTGTGATTTGGCCAAGTCTATGAGGCTCGGAATGATTTTGTTTTTTCATGCCAGCTGACCGACCTTGTTTTGTCCGACCCTCGTAACGCCGAGCTTGAATGCCTTAGGGATCGCGTGAAATCCCTGGAGGCTAATTTGATGCGCTATCGCAAAGAAGCTAGGGACAAAAAACGACCCTTACTTATTTCATGAACAAGTTGAAAGAACTGAGTTTGAAATCGGCCGGTCTGAATAAGCCGATTTCCGAGCGAAGCCTAGGTGACGCTGAGTCCAGATGGTTGAGATCTCTCTCTTCCATTCAACGCCCCACTTCAGTGTCGTTCCTTCGTGAGGTGATAGTGGAGAAGGAATTGGAAATCTAGAGATTGAAGGTAATGCTCGGAGTGGGTGGATCCCGAACCCATTCCTTAAGGAGCGGTTGGCCCTCCGATGGGGGTCCGTCTCTGACCCTGAGGCTAGAGCCGCTATGGAGACAGGGTGATGCTCAGAGTTCTGTTGCTGGAGCGTCCACCGTAGCGTCTCGGATCTTAATGGGCTCATTGGCGAGCAAACACGTTCAGATAGGCTCGAACTGGTTTGCATCAGTCTTAAGGCCCCTCAAGCGGAGGTGTAGGCCAAGTTTGTATTAGTGGTAAATTTCATACTTAGTGTAACTTTGTTGTAATTACAACCCATACAGCCCAGCCGATATTATCGATGAACTTCTATGTGTTGTAATAAAATAATCCTTCCGCTTTTCGAGCTTGGCTCCAATCTAAATGTGTTGGCTAGGTAGACCTGCTAAAGGGAGACGTTTCTCCTTCTAAGGAATTGAAGGATTGGAACATGAGACGTTTCGTCCTCCAAGTGAATTGATGGATCGTCATAAATGAGCCTTGTTGGAAGGTGAAACGTTTGGGCCTTGAGAGACGTATTGACGCCTTTCATAGCCATTGGATATGGGCGAATGGATGGGATTCGTCCACATTGGCATCATGACTATCGAGTTCCCCACTCCCCTTATGCTATATAAACCCTCCTCCATCCATTTCTCGTTTCTCAGTTCCCTGAGAGCTCTCATGACTGGTGGTTCTCCTATTTCCCGCTGACAGTTAGGGGTAGCGTCAATAAAGGCTGCTCTATCCCACACCGTCAATGGGTGGAAGAGGAACCGACTTGGGTCATGGAGCTCGAGGTCCTTGCCGTAGGCGAGGGCTGTAAATATAATTAAAACTTTCGCAAGGGCTAAGGTTCGAGTTCGACACCGAAAGACAGGGACTTGAGAGATTGAGAAATTTCTCCCTAGTGTTTGAGGTTGACACTGAGCAGCGAGGACGTGAGAGATTGAGGAATCTCTCATTATTCTGGAGAGTCGACGCCGAGGTTATGTCGAGCACTGAGCTTAGCGCGACAGACAGGGGCTGGTTAGAGATCGCCGTAGAGCGGCGAGTACCTGGGAGATTGAGAAATCTCTCATTTGGAGGAATAAATCTGAGATATTTTGACCTGTTTCGAAAAGAAAATTCATTGCTTTTATTCAATGCTTGAGAACATACAAAAGAAAAGAGGCGTAGTGCCTATTACAACAACAAACTCCTCTGTTAGTCCTCATGGTCCCTTATGTAACTTAATAAGATGCTTTGCGTTCCAGGGTCTCTTGACTACCCTGTCCCCCAAGTTTTCGAGTCGGTTCATGCCTAGACGTACCACTTGGAAGACCTTATACAAGCCCTCACAGTTTAGGGCCAGTTTGCCTTTCTTGGTAG